>OZ038001.1:20043605-20138605 GCA_964035705.1 Porites rus | reverse complement strand
TTTTCAGCTTTTAATTTGCCTTTGAAGACTTTTGTTTAGAACAAGCCTTAAGCCCAAAAGTAGTCCAATTTGTCATTATCTCAGAGAAATCAAGAAAGTTTGTGCTCTTCCTTTTTTTCTAAGCTTGCAAGTGTAACGCACCTGAAAAGAAACCCTTATGCACTACAAGTCATATTGTCAAAATGACTAGTTCGAAATTACTCCTTATGTTAACTGATAACTACAACACTTATTTAAAAATGTATCGCTCCCGAACATGTGTTGATTGGTTCTTGACCTTTACAGTTGAAAAAAAAATACTACGATTTACAGTGATTATAGTTATGTAATTAATTAGTAAATAAAAAAAGAATGAAATTAAAGTGACAAAACAAAACAGCTGTTTTAACTGTTTTAGAGGTTTGAAGGTCTGAAGGGATCACTAGAGCTGTAATATGAGACTCAATAAGAGGTCTAGTTACTTTAGAACATGTTAGAAGTTTCCTGCAGCAAAACACATATTTTGGCTTGGTAATTACTTGTATTTCTTGATAAATTGCATGCTATGAATTAAGTGTCAGTTAGGGTCATTCATAATGCTGTAATGCACCTTATTTTATCTGTCGATTATCTAAGGTATGAAAAATGAATTTTGTGTATTTTTAAAGACTTCAATATATGCTTACTTTTGAATTTATAAACAACATATATTTAAATCCTACACTGTAAGTCTGGTTGTCAGTGTAGCCTGTGTCGCAGACATAATCTATTGCCGGTTAGTAACATCTGCAAAGCCGTGCCAAAATTCTGGGCTGCCAATCACAATGTGTTTCGATATTCCCTTCAACCTGATTGGCACACTGATAATGGTAATTTTAAGGGCCAATCATAGCACAGATGCAAGTGCTAGTTCACAGGTGGGCCACGGGGTGCCCAGAAGCAGGAGTTCAGTGCTGTCTTACAGGGGGACTTAACCAGAAGTTTAGTTCTGTCTGTGGCACAGGCTAGTCCTCTGGGCATAAATGTTTAAATTTTGTATTTTATGTTGCTTAGCTGGGAAGACAAAGGTAGATGACAGAAGAGCACAAACAAGAGAATTTCAAGAAGTATAAAAAAGTATATCTACCACATAACTTGTAGAGAGAGGTGAAAGTCCATGAGGACAGAAATGTTGTTACAGAGCCATAAAACATTAATGTTAAGTACAACTCACTGTCAAATAAGTTAAAAGGAAGGAAGAATGCTGACATTTCGAGGAATACACTTTTCTGGTTTATGGAAAATCTGCAGCAACAGAAGACACTGAAATCATGTTGAGCTGGTTCAGGATGTCAATTCTGTTTAGATGGAATCCTCTGACAGTATCTAGGCCAGTGTACAGTAGTGTGCTTTGAAACTGGTCCTTGGTAAGACATTTCTTGACTTTACATGCCAACTCTCTTTCAAGGACCTCAAGGCTAAGTGTCTGTTTCCCTGACATTCACTTTCTTGTCAGGGATCAGCAAATTTTAACTAGACGACTGTGTTAACTGTAGTTTTTTTTGTAAGACTTAAAAAACTTCACAGGGAAGACTGAAACTAATGATCTTACACTAAGCAGCTTTGAAGAAATCAAGGTTTCTGGGGGGGGGGGGGGGAGGCTGTGCTGCACATATTTCCCTTGGAGATACGAAGGCAAACACCCTAGATGCAACTATAGGAAACCAAACTAACCTTGAATTTAATAGAGAGTATTCACTCACTTGGCTTATTAGTTTGGGACACCAATATGGCCACCGTGATTTGAAACAGGTTATTAATCATAACCATTACAATTTCCTCAAATTTGATTGGTGCATCAACTGCTTTATTTTTCTTTAATCATTGTGTATAGTTGCCTGTAATCGGACAGTTATGTTAGCCAATCATATTAAATGCACTCAGCTAAATCCACCAATCACAGAAGTTATCACGATAACCATAGCAACAATCACTTACCCAAACAAACTGGGGATTAATCCAAAATGGATGAATATGCAACATTTAGGCAGTGTCTCCACCAGTGATATTTTCCCTTACTTTGGACATTTGGTATGAACAAACACTCTTTCACCAAAAAGGAATGCATCTATTTTCTTGGAAATTGTAATGATTATAATTATTAATTGGTAAAAGGACTCTGTGTCGTCCAATTTAATCTGTATTCACGATTAAACAAATCTGACTCCTGCTTCGTGGTTGTCCAAGTTTGTAACACTTGTATGATTACAGACTGAATTGGACTCCCCTCAGTCCTATTACCATTATTTATAAAATCTCTTAGAAAAAGCTTCTGCACAGTGTACACTTGGGAAAGTAAGATAAGTCAACATTCAGGGTCCTCTTTTGAGACATAGGTGTCTAATAATATTTATTACTCTGACTGCAATGTGATGGCGTACAGGTTTTACATATACTAAAGAAAGAGATGAATGCCACTAAATACTTTTAGCTCAAAGCTACAAAGTATTTTTTTTCAGAAAATAAGGACCTATTTGAGACTGAACCTAAATAGCCTAAATCTGTGCTAATTATGGTAAAATACAGGTTCTTGGTTGCAGGTTTTTACTAGTAATTAAATTTGATGGAAAAAAACGATTATCAAAAATTAACATAGCCAGATGAGCTCATTTACAACTCCATTTTTCAGACCTGCAATTAATTTAAGGCTGTCTTTTAAAGGAACCACAAGAACAGCATGTATTTTTATTTTCAGCTTTAATAATTAAAAATTCCAGACTATTTTAATGATCTGTGGCCGGTTGCTCGAAGCCTGGTTAGCGCTAACTGTTGGTTAAGAGGTATCAAAATGTATAGGTTTCCATGGTATTTAATGCTGGTTAGCACTAACCATGCTTCAAGCAACCCGGGCCTGGTTAGAAAATCCTCTTAACAGATGGAATAGCAAAATGTGAATTAATAAATCCTTTGATCAAACTGTCTTCTGCTTTTCTCTTGCCAAACCATCTTTCCCTACAGAGGAGCAAAGGTTGTAGCAAATCAGAAAAATAAAACAAAGACAAGAGGCTACACCTGAAACCCCTCTTTACTGTTACTTTAACACCTAGGGAGAAGGTTATGGTACTTCTATACAGGTATGTGCCATGGAATAGAGAGTGGGTTTTGAGATGATCAGTCTTTATCCTACACTACTTGGCTTGGCTTTCTGATCCTTTGGTAGGGTTCCTTTGTAAAATTACACTAGCTCACCGTCAGTAGATAACCTTCAGGGGTTTCAAAATGTTTTAAAGTAGGTAGCCGAATCTGGAGGCTGGGGGCACTGGAATTGCTGGCAACATACAATCAAGTAGCCGATGGAACTCCGGTGGTCACTGGCTTGTTTTAAAACCACTGAAACCTCTGGTAAAAACTGAAGATACATTGATGGGATCAAGATATGAACTTGAGCCGAGAGCTACTGAACAATAAAAAGAACACTCTTTTTATGCAAATCAAGCTGTTTGAAGATTGAAATAGGAGTGTAAACACTTTTTGACACAAAAAAGATGTTTATAATTATCTACATTTACCCAATATTTCCTAGACCTTCACTTGTTGGGGGATTGTGTGTTAAAACAACTTGAATATTGCATTGAAAGCCTGTTGTCAAGGATACAACTAAGAAGAGATGGTATATATTTGACGGTATTTTTCAGTAGATACTGGAAAAGAATCAAAAATGCATTGTGAATCTAAGCACTAAGATTTTGAGCAAAATACAGGATCAAAGGACGTTAGTCAATAACCAGGAATGTGGATATTTTCTTGGAAAAAGGAAATAAATACAGCTTGAATGTCTCAGGGCTGGTTTGCACGTTTCTAAAATTCATACATGTAATTTATTGAAAATATTTTGATGTTTCTTTTCTTTAGAACAATAATAATATCATTGATCAATCAAATAAAGTAGGTGAATAAAATTTCAGTATTTCCTTTAACACTAGAAGAAAAACTGTTGTATACATACTAATTATACACAGCTGTATATCATTATTATTATGGTTCAATTTTATCCCTGGATAATTTTAGTTTCCTTTGTGTCATACTCATTATCATACATTTTCATACCCAAAAACACAGGAAAACTGACGACCCCCCTCCTTACAACTTTTAAGGATCCTAGAATCAAATAATGCAAATATCCCTTACGCACAACTGTCTTACAATATGGATTTTAAGGCTTGGCAAGGGCAAATTGGCAAAAAATATACTTCCAGTCCTTCACATGTAATTGAACTGTCTATCCCCTACCACACAGAGAGAAAATAACTGGCAATGCAATTTTGCTTATCTGTGCAAATTAAGTTTGCTGTCATTAAGTTTCACAATCCCCCATAAGCAACAATGCACTCTGTCATACAGTATAGGTGTGCTGTTACCACCCCTAAAATCCCCCAAGCAAAAACCTTGCATGCCTCCCTCTAAAACAATAAATTATGACCACAGCAATTGCAGGCATGTGGTATCTTTCTGGTATACTATCGTACTCAAAAAAGGCTACTAGTAATAATAATTGATCAACAAGATTATTGTTTTTGTTATAATATTGTTCTTCTTGGTGTAGGCCCTCTTAATATCTCCACCTCTCCTGGGGCACCACCTCCCAAAGCAAACGGTCTATTCTCTGTCACATTTTTTTTATTTTGTGTGTTTCTTACACAATACAAATACAGTGTTAGAGATCCAGTAGAAAGTGCTGTGAGAAAAAGGGTAGTTCTCTCGGATGTTTTACTGCCCTTTTCTAATAGTAACCACCTGTTCTTTAAGAATTCCTCTTTCATCAATCATTTAAAAAATTATCTAATTCTCTTAACTATTAAAAGCTCACGCTCTAACATTGAATAACTCTGATATTTCGCTACTCTACGCTCCTTGTAATTCTCTTACGTGCACTAAAAGAAAAATCAGCAAACCTACTAACCTTATCTATGCGACATCATGCCAGAGGCTGTCTTCGAACAGCAGATGACTGAGCCCTTGCAGCAACTTTACGTCCAGTTATAAAGCCTTCCAGCTGTTAACACTTTAAACTGTGACTATAAGCTTTTTCTCCACGGAATTTCGCTCAGGACAGGCAATTTTGATTGATGACTTTGATGAATCAGAAGCCGCGAAAGCCAAACTCTTGAGTGACGCTCGATTACAAACAGCGAAAGACTCACCATGACATTCCTCAAAACCATGCAGTTGAGTGCAAGTTTCTGCAACTTTACGGGGCGTGATCCAGCCTTCCAGAGGTGAACACTTTAAACTGTGGCCATCGGCGTTTTCCCCATTCTATTCCGCTTAGGAAATTATATTTTGATTGATGACTTCTCTAAATCAGAGGCCGCAAAAGCCGCAAAACGTTAACGACACTCGTTTTGAAACATCGCAAGACTCGCCATGACATTCCACGCAGCTGCATGATATTTATCGTTAAAATAATACTAAAACTTCTTTGTTTGGTCATGACATTTGCTTGAAAGGCCGGCTTTATACCTTCTTAATATTCTCGGCATTCAAGATACATAATTCCGTTAGCCTGTGGGTAAAAATAACGAGGAAACCAAATAGCATCGGGCATCCATCTTTGTGCTTCGCGCGAAAACAGAGCAGCATTTCTGCAACCGGATGTGATGTCATAAATCGGTGGATCATAGGTACACGAAATTTCGCTAAGTCGTGGCCCCCCCCCCTGTATTTGAGACAATTTTGAAATATCACGAGTGGTATTTATGCTAAATTATGCTAAATTATTTGTTTATACTACTACCCGCAAAGGGTTTGTAATTTTCACATGTACGTATTTCAAATTAAGCTGAAATACCACAGTAGACTGCTCTAAGCCAATCAAATTGCAGTAATTTCTCATGTAGTAGTATAATCCCTTGAATACTTTGCAAGTTGCATTGAATTTTTATTTATGTTTTGATGGTCAGTTACGTACTTTGCATTGTGCTATTAGCGTTGCTTAATTCAACCTCGCCGAAAAAAAGTACATAAAGGAGTTGTCGAGTGTTCTACCTAGAGATTCGTGACTCTCCTGTAAATAAATTTGATTTCAACTTTTTGCTCTCAATTTAAACTTTTTGCCTTTTTTGGGATTAACAGATGTGCTCTCAACTAATGATCATTCTAAAATGTTTGCATGCATATTATTAAACATCGAACGTATTTCTATGATAGCATCACTTCCTTCTTAACCTGAGATCAGGCCCAATTTGAGCGGTTCTCATACATTTTCTCTAATGGCTACCGCTGAAATTGGGCCTGATACAAACTCTCTCACGTTTGTGCTCGTTACGGCCAGATTTTGGCCGTAACGCTGATTGGCTGTCGGAAACGCCGGAAGTTGAAAGCTCTTATTCCTCGCGTGGTTGTTTTCGTGAATGATCCGTCGTCGGTGGAGAGAAGGATCAATTTTGCTGTTTTTTTTTTTATTATTTTATGGTCTTATGGTAGAGAAATATGCCTTAATATGTGCCATGAAAATTCAGAAAATTCATGTGGTTGTTCATATCTTCTCAGGATTTGCTTTATTTACTGAAAGTGAGTGTATCGCGGAGTTGAATCCCTTTGCAAGCTGTTGACCGCTAACAAGGTGCATTTTGATTTACCAACAAACGGGTGTAAATCAAAATACTGTCCATCTTAAAACTGGTTTCATTTGAAAGTTTAGACGAGAATGACTTCTCTGAACGGGGTACGCAAGCGGAGGCTCACTGCGAAAGAAACCTCAATCGACAACTGTGAAGTATTAGACGAAATTATCGCATCGCTGTTCAAGGAATTTTCAGTGTTCGCAGACTGGTTGTTTGACTACGCTTTTTGTTAAAAATAAACCAAGAAAACTGGTGTCCTCGCTCGTTGGCTGTTTGCTTTTGTTTTTAAAGATTTATGTACCGAAAATCGGGGGAAATTGCCGAGGAAAATATCAAGACAACGGAAAAATAGAGATTTCAGTATTTTAAATTCCAGAGCGCCTAGCCAAAATAATAAAACTAGTAGAACATCGTGTCGCCGTCTTTTCGACAACGTTTTACCTTCTACGCCAACAGAAGTAACCTTCGAGATCTCCCTTAATCTCCCAAGAAGTTAAATGTGATTGTGCTGACTGTTTTATTTTAGGATGAAAAAATTAACAGATAAAAGCTATTTTTTAAGTCAGCCAGTCTGCATTTTTCCCACGCGTGAAAAATTTGCATACTAGAAAAACAAGCAACGGAAGTAATTCTGATTGGCTGATTCGGCAAATGTCAATCAATCAAAAAAGTGGGCGGCAGACATTTCGTTAAAGGTTTGTATCAGGCTCTCTTTTCGTTTCGTCTTGCCCGCCGGAATGTAATTTTCAAAGCGAAACGAAAATAGAGCCTGATCTCAGGTTACTTCCTTCTGCAATATTAGTTTGTTTGTTTTTTTACCTTCTTTATCATAAGTATCATCTAAGAGAGCCAAAAGGGGCTATGTCATGAGGATATTGATGTATTTGGGTCCATTCTGTGGATAAGTCATTACACAGTAATTAGTGATGGTTCGTGCAACTTCAAAGAAACAAATTTCAAGGACTCTTCAAGGATTTTTCAAGGACCAATTACAGATTTTTTAGACTGACTAACTAAAGATTTCTTTAATAAATTGGCATTCTTTAATCCCCTTTGATGCAAAATGACTGGGTACGACTTGCAATTGCATGTGAGGTACAGAAATAGCATTTGAAAAAAAGGGAACAGAAATAAAATATTGTTCATGCACAAAAAAAGTTTTATCGTTACCTGTCAGTTTTACAGGTTCTTACACCGAGGACGAGCCAAATTTTCCTCAGCAAAATAATCTAGTTTTACAGAAAAAGGTATCTGGCGTAGACAAGGTTGTTTATTTTAAGGACTTTATCAAGACCCAAAATAGAAATCAAGACAAGTACTTTTCAAGGACCTAAACTGAATTCTAGGACCTTTCAAGACGACTAGCAAAATTCAAGGCCTTTTTAAGATTGTACGAACCACGTTAGTGCCATTTCCCATCCAAAAAAAAAAAAAGGTGGCAAAGGGTGAAATATGGTCCCGTGTTACGTGCAAATTTTGACAAATTTCACTTATCACATTCTTTATAAACCAATTTTAAGGAGGCACGAATGTCCCGCCTGTTAATTAAAGACGGTAAGAACCGAAACCACAGTCACAGTGGATCACACTTTGAGATCACACTGACCGCACGCGGTTTTTAGGTTCTAGTTTTATGGTAATTATTAACCAGGACAAAAATTAACGTAGTACATTTTATCAAGTTTAGTCCGGCATATCTTACAAGATAAATCACTCGGCATGTTCATATGTGGTTTCACCGATTACGTTCGTATTATCGAAAATTCTACGCGTCACAAGCTAGACTTGGGCCTAATCACGCGTTACGCATAGATAGATAGATAGATAGATTATCCACGGTACAAAATTCTTCAGCTTTAAAAATGCCTAGTAATATAATAAAAATATTTAAATAAAAAAGCTGCTCTCCGCGAATGCCGTGCCTTACAGTTCTTTGAGTAATCGTTTAAATTGCCCAAGGGACTCTGCTTCCCTTAAGTTACAGGGAAGACTGTTCCAGAGAATGGCGCCACTATAGCTGAAGGTGTTTTTGTAATAGTATGTGCGCGGTAATGGAACATTGAGTTTATTTTTAGGTTATTTGCGACTTCTCGCCTTTCAAATTTAGCACTAAGATAGTTTGGAGCCAACCCGTGCAGAGACCTGTAAACCATCGTAGCTCTTTGCATTTGTTGCTGGCAAGCTAGGTTTTTCCACCCTAGAAGTTTAAAAAGGTGACCAGCATCTACGTCATAGCTTGAGTAAGTCAAAACACGGGCTGCTCTGTTTTGTAGCTTTTGAACCTTGTTCCGTAAAGTTATCCCACAGTTTCCCCAAACAATGTTGCAATGATCAAAGTGTGGCTGTATTAAAGCTTGATATATTAGTTGTAAGGTCGCCTGAGGGACAAGGTGCCTTATTCGTTTTATGGCGCCAATATCAGAAGCGACTTTCTTTGCTACTTTCTCGATGTGGCCACTCCAATCAAGTCTGTCATCGATGGTCACTCCAAGTGATTTTGCAGTAGTGACCTGGCTATCGGTCCATTTATATGTATCAACACACTTTTTCTTGACTTTTTCAGAAGATTTAGACATTTTTTCGAGTGATAATCTACAAGCTTCGACTGTTTAACCTCGCAGTAGCTAGGGCGCGAAAGAGATGGCGCCTAAATCGCAGTTATGCGCATGCCCATTTCAGGATTCTCTCCGGCAAAAGAACTGGGCACTAGAGCAAATCAGAAAACTTCCGGATACAATCGGATACGTGTGGACGGCTGAAACGATTCGAATACGCTGCGTGTGGACGCGAAAATTTTCGCATCCGCAAAAAAAATATTTGGGGAAAAAAAATTTCCGGATACGTGGGGATATGGCCTAAATCTTGATTTAGATGCAACTGAATATTGTCTGCATTATCACCTGCGTATGTAAGGTGGGTGTCATCAGCGTACATCCCCGGCTCACAATTTGAAAGACAGTTTGGTAGATCGTTGATGTATAACAGAAATAATAGTGGACCTAAAATCGTCCCCTGGGAAACACCACAACTTAATAAACAGCTGGGAGAGAGCGATCCGTTGATGGAGCACATTTGAGTACGATTCTCTAAATATGACTTAAACCATTGGTGCGCGTTACCATATATGCCGTAATTGCTTAATTTTGATAAAACGATCTCATGGTCAACTGTGTCGAAGGCCTTTTTGAGATCTAAGAAAACAACGGCGTTGATTTTACCGTGGTCAATATTGTACGCCCAAGTGTCCGTGGCCTCAAGGAGAGCCGTGACAGTTGAGTGAATAGCACGAAAGCCTGATTGATGTTTACAGATTATATTGTTCTCTTCTAGGTAGGCATATAATTGATCATAGACGATTCTTTCAAAGATCTTGGCCATAACTGAGATCACCGAAATTGGACGATAATTATTTAAGTCGTCCCGATGGCCTTGTTTAAAAAGTGGGGTGACCTTTGCGCATTTCTAGTCATCCGGAAATATGCCTTACTGACTGGTTAAAAATATCACCGATAGGAATGCAAATAAGATATGCGCATTCCCAAATGAGTCTAGCAGATATCTTGTCAAGGCCAGCTGCCTTTGACTTATTTAGACGATTCAAAAGTGAGAGAATTTTATTTGTACTGGTCGGATGGAGCTGAAACCGTTTATCTGTGCCACTGAGGTACTTTTGATAACTATACTATTTGAGGAATCAATAAATCCTTTGTTACCCTCAAAAATGATCATGTACGGATATGAAGAAGATATTCAATAAATTCCATCAGGGAGCAGCCACAATAAATTTTTGGTGAGTCCTCGTCTATCCATGCTATCCGTAGGAAAAGATGACAGGAAATTTAATTAATTTTAGTTGATAGGAAGACATGCTTTATCGTTTTGAAAAAAACATAACCTGACATGGCCCCTTTAAATGCTATGACAGGAGGGCAGGTGAGCCCTCTGATAAAACAATTGGAAATGATCAATACTTGGACATTAATAAAACAAGGCGAAGGATGATTGTTATTTTTATTATAGAAACCATTTTCTTGTCTCAATACAATCAGAATGAAAGAAAAAAAACCCTTTTTTTAATTTTTCGGCACTATTACTAGGTAAGTCATTTAGTAAAAATTCAGCAAACAAACAGCTTTATTATTAAACCTTACTGGGAGTATTTATTCTACGTTCTGATATAGGCCCATCGACCTATTGAATTTAGATAGAAATCATAGCGGGGCTGCCAACCTCCCAACCTGGTCAACCTCTTTTCGTTTGGTTGTCACGTGATTGACCGAGCGTACGTGCGCGTCTACAGATTGTATGGGTGTGTAGGGGAGACTGTCAAAAGGAAGGGAGGGGTGTCTCAGGCGTGTCTTGGCAAGTCCACATCTTTTATGGTCACTGGACATTCACAATATGGTTTGACAGCTGTCAAAACAGGATAGCCACTGACCAGTATCACATGACCATATCGCGGGCTCATGTGTCAACTCATCGACGTGACGTGATTTATTTGGAAGCTGTCCGCTGTCCAGTTAATTGTTTCACTACATCGCGATCAATGTTCAATCCCATACTTTCTGGCTAGTGTTGGAGCACAGGAAAACTGCTAATGCACGCATATTGGACATCAATGTTGTGATCAATTGACAGCCGTCAAAACATAGTATCCGCTGACCAGTATCATTTGACCGTACCGCGGGGTCGGGTGTCGACCCATCGAGGCCAAGTATTTTTTGAAGTTATCCGCTGACAAGTTACTACTTTTCAAATGATCGCAGGCTCAAGTTTATTTTTTAAATCCATTTAAAATATGTTGTGTTTATGTGCCGCACAATTAAAATTTTGATTTCAAACTGACCTCGGACGCGAAAATTCAGCCAGCTATTTAAGGCAGGGAAGACAGTTGCCTTTGACTTTGCTTACCATAGTCATGCGTTGGTCACGCTCAACGATCAATTTTTATGCCTCTCATTGGTCAAAATTCGACAGGTGGGGTCCTGCGGAAAATTTATGCAGCATCTCGAATCTTGTTTACTTTGACAGTTAAAGCGTACAGAGTTTTGTGTCAACTTGTGATGTTTTTTAACCGCTCTTTCCACTGGATGTATAAAATGAAATTCAGCTGCTATCAGGAGTCTTCTGTTATTCATGGCTAGTGTGTTTATTGGGTTTTTGGTTGAGAAATACGTCACTTGTCAAAGTTGGAAATCCGATTTCGGATGGCATGGTTTTCGTTTTTCTCCTTGCTTGATGCGCACATGTCAGAAGAGGGTTGAAAAGTCTGAAGCGATACTGCTGGCCTTACTTGATACCTTTCAGAAGCTGCATCTCGAATGGTTAGCCTGAGTAATTATTATATTGATGTTTGTTTGTTTGTTTTTTTTTTTTTTTATCTCTAATTTAATGAAGTCGAGCGTAGTTTATGTGGCTGTTTAGTTTTTTGCACGTTTGTAAGATTTGAGACAATGATCTGACCGAGTATCAGGTTTGATATAAGCTTAAAGAACTTTAAAAAGCCTTTAGACATTTTCTCACCGCAAATAGAAAGAAAACGTTCCAAAGAATAGTTAGTTATAATTCTGGTTGTAAAAGAAAGCCTTAAACGATTTTCTTGCCCCCGATCCGCGAGTTCATCTTTGAAGAAAGCAAACACCGGGGAACCGGCTTAAAACATAAACTTAAGCTTTAAACTTGAAGACTCAGGATTTTTAGAGCCACTTTAATACTTGTGTTCGTGAATGAAAATTGTTGTCTCTGTATATGTCTCACTGAATTATATCTCTTTTATTGATTGTTAGTTGTCTCTCATGTAATTGTAATCGCTGTGCCGTTTGTTTTCAGTCGTTCAGTGAACATAGCCTCCAGGAGTACTCAAAATACCGTGCGTATCAAACGCTTCGGAAGATTACATATCAATAAAACCTTTAAATTAAAAAAAATATTATTATTATATTGGAGCGTAACTCTATTAATGTTCATTCAAACACTCGACCACAGCTCGCACTGCAAAAGTGAGAACCGGCTGGGCGTATACGTGATTTTGGAAATTTTTTTAATGGTTTAGCTAAAAGCCCACGCGTGCTTCCATGGTCCGGAATATTGAATGAGTGCAATTTGTATTGCAAAATTGTGAAAAACTGCTTTCTGTCCAAGGCCTGTATGATAAAAACGGTGCCTCAGAGTACAGTTTCACCTCAGATGTGATGCTATAAATGGTATAAAAGGTTGGTTTACACAAACCTAGATTTGCTGGCAAATTTTTTGTAAAGTAAACTTGTCGAACGCAAAAAATCGGCCTGATTTTTTTTTCCAGGCCTAATTTATCTAAGGTGATCAAGATCCATTATGGCTCTTAAATGTGATCGAAGATGATTAATTGCCAAGTTTTGGGTGTATATATGAGGCTATCAACGTGATGTAAGATTTGGTTCACTTTTGGGCTGTTTGCAAATTATTTTTCTCTAAAACCACTTGGCCTTTCCCTCAAAAGTCACATGAATGTGCTCTTAAGCTATTTGAACTATGGAATACCAGTTTATTGTTTGATTTAAATTGTATAAGTTTATTAATGGGAGACCCGCTTTTAGCCCTGGCTAAATCTATAAATTACAATCGTTGAGGAGGAAGTATAAGGATTATAGTATTATTAGTTTACAGATCAATAACGGGATCTGACCGCGGTTATAAGACGGAAGTATTAATCCATAGCATTATTTGAACGTAGGTGTTGTGGAAGCAGCAAAGACTCAAGAGAACAGACCCGTCGAGAAGTCAGCAAGCATGAACTCAACAGTAAAGCTGTTCCAGTCTGATAAATCCAGAAGCAGGTCTGAAAAAATTGGAGCGACAGTTTCTCTCAGTTTGGTCCTTGTTATTTCGCTGATTGGAAATTATTAAAAACTGAATCATTGGATAAAGCAATTCTAGAGCTCTGATTGGCTTAGCCATCATGGTATATGAGCCATTATACCATGCTCTCCAAATATGGTAACTGTACGCGTCTGCTTAAGATCAAAAACAAGCTGAAAATCAGTCTTTTACAAATAAAGTAGGGAAGAATTCTCGATATTTTGTGGGCGTTTTTAATAAAACAATTATCCCACTCGCGCTGGTTGGACATAAGATAATTATGATTATGGCCAACTCGGCGTTACGCGCCTCGTTGGCAAACTACCATCTCATATCAAACGCGCACTCATGGAATAATTGTTAATTATAACATAACAAAAGTTAAGCGCGCGCTCTGATTGGTCAGTTAGCCATCTACCATTTGCCAGTGGGTGCACGCCAAAAAACTGAGCTAGCGCAGTAAAGTTGAGGCAAATTCAGCTAATCTCCTCTCCTGTCAGTAAAATGCACCCATGAAATGTACAAATGAAAAGTGGAAGGTGAAGAAAATACTCATTTGTCGTTTTGAAGAAAAACGTCAAAAGATCAAGCGACAAATTTGCCCTGGATGAATTTATCACTGTTTTCTTCGCGGCTAGGATCGGGCAGAAGAAAAACCGAATGAGCGAAGATTTAAGGCATATATTGTGTGCTTTTATAGGATGGGAAATCTGTTTTAAGATGGAAATTTATCAATTAGCTTCGTGTTATTGGCGTTTTAGTCGAACTGATGTTAAATTCAAGTAGATTTTTTAGGAAACACGCTCAGATTCGAGACAGCTCTGTTGTGTTCTTATCGCATCGATTAAAAATTCTACTTGAGCTACGGACACATTACGCTAGAATTGTAAAGCGAATTTCATTTGAGTACAGGAACATTTGGGTTTTCAAATAAATTTTTCAAAAAATGACTTCTCTGTTTATTATTTTGTTTATGTTCATTCATAACTTATAGTAGTTCAAAGAATGGTCGTAAAACAACAGCATCTAAGTTGCTCACGCATCGCTTCAGCGCCGGCTGTGTCGGCGAATTTTTTCAATTTTGACTTTTAGCTCGACTTACCCGGACAAATTCCGATACGAAGATAGTTAATTTCTTTTTAAAGTTAGTGCTCCCCTGTGATACCTTAAGGAAATATAGTCAATTTTTCTCATTTCTACTTTATTGCAAAAATTGTTTTTTAGTATTGTTTTAGTTAGTGTTTATAATTGCAGCTCTAGTTTTCCCTCAAACAATTTACTCAATAATTTAAGAGCAAGTACACAGACGCCATGCATTCAGAATAACAACAAAAAACGTTTTCAATTTACCCTAAGACAGCCTGGTGAACAGCAAAAGGTGTATAAGCCATTGCAGAACAGAATCGAAAGAAATCTCTTCTCGCAGGGTATTCTAAATTCAAAATTTCCCACCAAAATTAAGGGCTACAAAGCGCTTATTTCAATAAGGTCGAATAAAACGACGGTTAATGAGAATATAACCTACTCCTTTTGATTCTTTTAAGTCCCAGTAGTTTTCATTGTCACCCATCTGAAACTCTTCTCTTCTTCAATAGAATTTTGACTCTTTGGAACAGAAAATATAAGTATTATTGTTTTTATTCAGTTCTCCTTTATAACTTTATATCCGAGTTTCATAACATTTTTTTGACAGGCATTTTGCGATAGGTGACCACTTTAATTGTACTATTTTGCTGTTTCGAAAAAGAATGAAAAAAAAAGCGGTGTTTTATGTAGGAATTTCATCAGTATCTATAAAATAAACAGAACATTACATGGCCGCTGGGGATACGAATTTTATCTTCTCGTGCTGAAAGTATCTCTCACCCGTTCGCTTCATTCACTCGTGAGAGATACTTTCAGAACGAGAAGATAAAATTCGTATCCCCGCGCGGCCATGTAATATCCTCTATTTATATTGACAGGATTCCTCAAAGGTTCCACCAAAAGTAGCCTCCACAATATTAAACTCAGCAATGGTTGAGTGCTTTCATTTTCAGTAACTTTTAAAACGAACACGAACACACAAAAAACAAAATTGCCACAACGAGGTCCTCTTTAGAAGGAGAAGATGACTTGTCCAGGTGCCCCGTGGTGCCTCATTCAAACCAACTAAACAAGTTTAATTAAACCATGTTTTAAAAAATGAAAACGGACACGAAAAACAGGAACGCAGGTTTTTCACAAGATGCGGTAATTTGCAATAAAGTTGTCATCAACCTAAAATGTTTTTATGAAGGAAAAAAATTATACCGTGTTTGACTAAACAGCTTTTAAACATAGACCGTTCAATACGAAGAAATTCGAAAATGAAAGCGATAAAATAAAGCAATTGATGGTCTATAAAGAGTAGCTTTATCTGGTAAGCTACGGTCTTTCCTTTAACTTTCTTTTTTTTTTTTTTTTATGGAAAAACAAAGTTGGTTTTCTGTTGGGGTCTTAGAAAAAAAGATATAATTTCTTCTTAATTTGGTGGAACTTACTTTGAACAAGCGTCTTTTACAAATGCGTAGGATAGTAGGTAATTAGGGCATTTTCAAACGGGAAGACGAGGTTGCATCGTTATAAAAAAATGCCAGTTAATACAAATATGACTTTATACCGTTCGCGTCATTAACTAAAAAAGGCGAAAGCTAAATGACTAGACAATGTTTATTTAACAATTAGTTCATGCGTCAGCGTGCTTATGTCAAGATATCAGGCAAACGGGAAGTTTGGGGAGTGAGAGTTGCTCTAGTCGCAGACAGAATGGCAAAGTTCAAGTGATTTTCAATAAGGTCGAATAAAACAACGGTTGATGAGAATATAACCTAATCCTTTTGATTCTTTCAAGTCCCAGTAGTTTCCATTATGACCCATCTGGAACTCAGAAATCATTTCTTAAAATTGCTTAATATTTGCATTTATATTGACAATGTTCCTAAAAGGTTCCACCAAAAGTAGACTTCACAATATTAAACTCAGCGATGATTGAGTGCTATCATCCAGTTTTCAGTAACTTTTAAAACGAACACAAACACACAAAAACAAAATTGCCGCCGATAACGAGGTCCTCTTTAGAAGGAGAAGATGACTTGTCTAGGTGCCCCATGGTGCTTCATTCAAACTAACTAAACATGTTTAATTTAACCATCTTTTAAAAAATGAAAACGGACACGAAAAACAGGAACACAGGTCTTTACACAGGATGCGGTAATCAAATTCAATGCGTTTTGTAATTTGCAATAAAGTTGCCACCAACCTAAGGTGTTTTTATGAAGGAAAAAAAATTATACCATGTTTGACTAAACAGCTATTAAACATAGACCGATCAATATGAAGAAATTCGAAAATAAAAGCGATAAAATAAAGCAATTGATGGTCTATAAAGCGTGGCTTTATCTGATAAGCTGCGGTTTTTCCTTTAACTTTTTTTTAATGAAAAAACAAAGGTTGGTTTTCAGTTGGGGTCTTAGAAAAAAAAGATATAATTTCTTTTTAATTTGGTGGACCTTACTTTGAACAAGCGTCTTTTACAAATGCATAGGAGAGGAGGTAATTAGGGCGTTTTCACGCGGGAAGATGAAGTTGCATCGTTATAGAAAAATGTCAGTTCATACAAATATGATTTTATACCGTTTGCGTCGTTACCAAATAGAGGCCAAAGTTAAATGCTTATTTCTTAGTTGTTTTTAGTAAATCAACCACGAACAGGTGTGCCACCATAAATGTTAATGGTCACGTAGATCATAACTATTGGGGGCCTTTTCTTGAAATGAGTATTCATCAATAGGTCGGTTAATTTAGCGTTGACGCAAATGCAAAAGTTTTGATATTGACATTTGGCACTAATGTGGACGTTTCTAATGTCTCATTCGGTCTATTCATATTTATTCATATTTTATTGGGAAAGAATCGATCATTGATATTTTATGTTCTTTTTTTTTTTTTTTAATAAAACAATCATTCCACTCTCGCTTCCTTGATATGGGATAATTTTATGGCCAGCAAGTACACGTACAAGCAAGTATCCAACGCGCACTCGCGTGGAATAATTGTTAATTATTGCGTATTCAATTCAATGCAACATAAAATGGATCTATAATGATAGCATGATTATTGCCACTTCCTTCTGGTCAGGAATAATATTTTCTTTTTCTTTATTTTAGGTACCATCTGAGAGAGCTTGAAGGGGCTACGTCTTTACTTACATAATACATATTGTATGGTAATACATGGTTACATAATACATATGGTATGGTATGGTTATGGTTATGGTAGAATATAAAGGACAAAGTGAGAACCGCCAGAAGGTATTTTCAAGCGAAAAGACCTGCCGAAGAACCTACAGTAAGCATGAACACAACAACAAATGGATCAAGTTCCTCGAGCTGCTCCAGTCTGATAAATCCAGAAGCATTAAAAGTTGGAACAACAGTTGCTTATAGTTTAATCCTTGTAGTCTCGCTGGTTGGAAATTCTCTCGTCGTATTAATTGTTTACAAAACACCAACTTTGAGAAAACCGATAAACATGTTGATCGCAAACATGGCCATGTCCGACCTGCTCTATCCAATTTTCTTGTGCCCCGTTCGACTGGCAGATTTGCACGTTGGCTCGTGGCTTATTGGTGGTACCCTTGGTCAGGCCTTGTGCAAGATACACCCTTTTCTTACTGAAATTTCCATGGTAGTGTCGATTCAGAGCCTGGTTCTGATAACAGTGGATCGATATGCAGCTGTTGTAGTTCCACTCCGTTCACCCCTCATCAGTCGCAAGGTGTGTCGCTGTTTGATTGTTGGTACATGGATACTCGCAGCGTCCTTTTGTTGGCCATATTTGTTTTTCTTCAACCTTGTTGAATACCAAGATGGAAAGAGGTGCATGAATCAGTGGGAGGTGATCTTCGGAGAGAAAAGCTCACTTGGTATTTACCTCCTATCAGCTTCTATCTTGTTCTTTTACATCCCTTTTGTGGTCTTGGTGATACTTTACTCCATCATCCTGATCAAGCTTAAAAAGCAAGCCCATCCAGGTGAACAGTCAGCCAGCGCTGAGGAACAGAGGACAAGAAGAAACAGAAATGTGCTTAAGATGACCGTTGCTATCGTTGTAGCGTTTTTCATTTGCTGGATACCCTTTTCCATTAATTTAATAATATATCATTTAGTACCAAGAAAGACTTGGGTTTTTTGTAAGTTTAGGGTATCTTATACTGTCGCCTTGTTTATGGCTTACACAAACTGTGCCATCAACCCGATTATCTGCCTTACCTTTACCAGTAACTATCGCCAAGCTCTTAGGCGACTTGTGAATTGCTGAGATGCAATGCAAGGTTAAGTGAAATCTAGGCCTGATCGAAGTGATTCTCGAAAAAAAGCGACCAATATTAATAACTTTTCTGTAAAAGTTAATGATACCGAAAATTAATGCAGCATGTATATGGGAGACGTGCAAGCGGTGAATAATAGATTTACCGAGCGCCGGTAAACTGTTTGAATGTGGGTTACCCTGAACTCGAAACCGAGTATGAAATTCAATAGCTATAGCTTTCTCGCTTCTCTTTTTGAGGAAAAATGTTAAGAGTGTTTTTTTTCTCCGTTTCAGCGGTAGCTTTTTCTGTGGAATGCTCTATTGTCACTGCATGGCGAAGTGATCCGCCACTTGTTTGTTTGTTTGTTTGTTTTTTGTTGTTGTTGTTATTATGAAAACGTGCCGGCGTAAGGAAATGGCGCCATTATTTCATTTTACTTGCAAACATTCTGCTCCCTAGAGTAGTATTTGGAATATATTTTACTTATTTCAGAACTGGAATATCAGGTCAGTAGAACGGCAGATTCTCGGGATTATTCTATGTATTCCTATTGGTATCAAGCCAAGTTAGAATTAGTGTTGGTTCTGTTGTTTTTAAAAGTGAGAATTAGAAACGTGTAAAAAAGAGTAGTAAAAAGAGACGTGCCATCGTAAATGTTAATGTTTGAATCTTAATTATCTGTTTTTGTATAAATGGTTATTGGATGTTGTACATACAACCTTAACGAGCTTAGATGTATATATATAGCTATTCCGCCGCCAAATTACTTCAGCTTGCTTAGACAGGCCTTAATCACTTTGATTGCTATAACGACTTTCTGATTGCATTTTGTTTCTGAGTTCAACGATTTAGTGAACAAATTTCATTATTTTTGTAGTGGACATTGCTTTGCTCTACTGAGTAATTACGACTTGTCATTTGTGTGTGTATGTTTTATCCCGGCAAATTTGACCTCTTTGATCAAAGTGTTCTATTTGTCTTCTCTCTTGCATTTGTTATTTTCCATTCTAGGACGCCATTTTACTGATCAGAATGTATTCAATCGATTGCATAAATGTACGTACGCTCAATAAAAATGTGATATTTTAACTCTTTTACAGTATCTAAATCTACTGACTATTTAAGGTTAAATTAACATTTTCTTGTAACCTAGCTATTCTTTTTACTTATGTTAACAAGAAGTATCTAAAAACATCGGTTCTCTGAGATGCATCCCGGGTAGTTTTTTAAATGGTTGAATTAACTACTTTGAAATGGTCTCTAACTAAATGAAAAGCGTTATTTTGACCAAAAGTGTTGGTCATTTTTACTTAAAAGAAACTGGTTTTAACTACCAATTATAAATAGTTAAATAGTTAAAACAACAAAAGTCAAAATAACCCTGTTAATATTTGTTTTAATTGCTTTTAAATTAGTTTTTTCAAATCAAAAGAATCCAGTTATTTCAAGCCAATCTGTCTAAAACAAGAGGATTCTCTCAGATGCATTTTGCAACAATTTTTATTTTAACTAGTCAAATTTTACAGTGTGTCGTTTCTGTGGCTGTTAACTCACCATATTTGTTCCGTCGCAGCAAGAGTTTTTAGGTACTCTTCTGTGGGATTGGTCTGTGGAGTGAGCTGGTACTCTTCTAATTCCTATAGAGGATATTACACGGTGGCGAGAAGATATGAATTTTATTTTCGAGTGGCAAAACAATAATTTACGAACGAGCCCAGCGAGTTAGTAAAATATTGTTTTGCCACTCGAAAATAAAATTAATATCTTCAAGCCGCCGTGTAATGTTCTTTTTATTATATAGACAAAATGACATAATTAGCAAAATTACGTCACCGATAGACTCGCGTGTGAGATTATGGAAAATAAACCACTCGGGTCCCGGATGTAGTTTTTATGAATTTTACGCGTGGTATATTTTCCAGTAAAACACTCGAGTCTATATATTAAATTGGCATTATTTACTGTGCTTAGTAGAGAAGAAAGTAGTAGAGAAGAAACAGCAACGTTTTCATGCATTGTACGGCTTGTACGGCTAACGTCGGAGAAAGGTTTGATGGACTCCAGCGAAATTGAAACATGGACTTTCAAAAACAATGAACTGCCTAGTCTTCCTGACATTGACTTAATAGTTTTAACCTTAATTTAAAAGGCCTTCCAGTACCGTCTACAATGATTGAAATGTTACTCCTAGGCCTCCCTCTATACACGCTTTAATTAAGTCTGGGCGCCATCTTGTATTCTTAATTTATGACGTCATTCGCGGAAAGACTTCAACCGCCATCTTTGAGTTTTGACTCGTGTGACAGTACCATGTCAGGACGAGAGGCAAAGTCAGGCCATTATGAATCGCTTTATTCCATTCTTTTCCTCTATAATCATTAACAAATACCAGCGAATCCTTTTCCCAGGCTAAAGTAATCGCAGTTGTCCGTTTTGTCTTTGCAAGTTTTACGGCGATATCATGTTCGATAACAAACGCAACATTAAGAAATGTGTCATAAGATTCCAAGTGATCATCGTGTATTAAAAGCTAGCACGGCTGCAGGGAGGAGTACTCGACCGTAAATGTGTGTAACTTAGTCTTTTTGTATGTGGGTTCTAATTCGTACCGCTATATTCATCTCTCAAATATAGCTTTTTTGCGAGGGGCATTAACATACAATCGTCTGTTCTTTTCGTGGGGATGATGACTTCGGAAGTATTATATTGTATTGTCTTTTAATAGTGGTCGGTAGCTTTTGGAAACGTGCAGCCTCCCCTCGATCGGTGTTTAAATGCCCTGTAGACAAGCCCTACCTTATCCCTAAGATCCAAAATAATATAAAGTTGAACAGGAATCTGATTCGAGGGAAACCAAATATGGTAAACACCACAGGAGTGAGGTGTGTGTTGAGCCAAATGATGCTGAGCGATACAGCTTACGCGAATCCAACGCTGAAATTTCTGAACAAGAATCTCAAATTTTTGCACTAAAGGTAGAAGGTAAAAAACTGCTAAATATTAAGTGACATGTAACTAGTCCTTTTTTAAGAATATTGAAGACAGCACCACTTAAATTCTGCCCAACCCAAATGACCCTGAAAAAGGTGGACCCTTTTGAGCTCACAATTACCATTAACTATGAGTCAATAAAACCTCGGACCAGAACATGCCTTCTTAGGTATTTATTTATTTATTTATTTATTTAGTCACTCACAAAACCTTACACAACATGAACAAAAGGTGTTAATTAAATTATAAAACTAATGTGACAAGGAAGCCTAACGAAGCTTGAAGCTTATATTAATAGGTTTCCTTCAACTACCTAGTGAACTAAGTTCATGGCTGAGTGCAGAATGAGCAAGATCAGAAAATTAAACGACAGATCGGCTATCAGTGAGATAATTCTTTAAATTTTTTTTAAAAACAGATATAGAAGGAGAGCTAATTAGTGAAACAGGCAACGAATTCCAGATTTTAGGTCCTCGGTAAAGGATACTGAATTGCTTTATATTTGTTCTACAAAAATGAGGTCTCTATTGAGAGGCTAGTCGAGTTTCGTATTGATGGACTTGATTACTACTTAACAACAAGTCATGAAAGCTATTAGGCAAAAGATTATGGTGATAAGAATACATAAAGGTAGCGACAGAAAATGAATTAATACTATATATGTCAAGGACTTTAAGCTGGCTAAATAAAGGGGCGGTATTTGCTAGATAGTGAGCTTTTGTTATGAGTCGCACTAGACGCTTTTGCAAAAGGTAAATACAGTTTAGGTTGGAACAGTAGGTGGAGGACCAGGCGACATTACAGTATGTTAAGAAAGGATATACAAGGGAGTAATACAAGGTCATCAAAGTTTGGGATGATAGGTAAAAGCGGGATTTCGCAATAATTCCCACACTTTTCGAAATTTTTTTTGAGACGAAATCAATATGTGGTTTCCAAGAGAGATGCTGGTCAATAAGAACACCTAAAAATTTTGTCTCCGTGACTTTCTTGATCACGGTATTTTCCAAAGTAAGAGGGACATTAACATTGACTTTCTTTTGCCTTGGATAAAAAATCATAAAATTTGTTTTAGTCAGATTTAGAGATAACTTATTCACTTTAAGCCAAATAATTATTTTTGCAAGTTCATTGTTAACAATAGAAAGGAGGTGTCAAGTTTCATCATGTAAAAGGGCATTCGATTTCTAATAAACCATAACTTGATATTTATTACCTATCACCCCTCTGTTTGGCAAAGCAGCCAACCATGGCATTGTGCTTGATATGACAACACCACACTCTAAGCCCTGAATATGAATGTATATGTACATATAAATATATATGCTAAACCAATATTTTTAATGTACTCAGCATATTTAGTTGCTGCTTAAGACAAATTTGCCATTCAATATGATTAGAAGCATCATTCTGGGACGCGAGAGTATTTTGAACAAACTTTGTTTGCAGTGAGAGATGTTGAGTTTCCATTCGCAAACAAGTGCAAATTACAGCTAGTTGACTTGAACCTTTTACTTTGAAACCACAAGGTATTTTTGCTCTGACCTTTTGATTCTCAATTAAGGATGGATTAGGAATTTTTAAACAACTTATAAATTGGTGGCTCCTGAAAAAAGGGGGACTTGTAATCACACTCAAGCTGGTGTGTCAGTGTCAATTGGGAATTCAGGAAAGGAGCCATCAACAGCTCTAGGTCTTGGCAAATTGGAATAGTTGTCATAACACTGAAGTTTGCCCCCATTAGAGAGAGATGTTTAACTCACTACCCGTGGAACCTTGTGTCCAGTTAATTTAGTTGAAACTATTGCAGGACAGTTAATTGTCTTAAGTGAATGAAAGAACTAATTTGCCCTCTCTTTATTTTGGACAGTGTGTTGCCTGGCTGCATACAAGGGACACCTTAAAGCCCTCATTTCTCCCTGTAATAAGGATTGACGAAATTGTATGCCCTGTATGCATTATATGAATTAGGGTTCGTACCCGAGGTCCTTGGTTTGTGCTACTGTTTTGAGTTGTGCCCATACCACTTCTTGGGAATTCAGCCATGAATTCAAACACATATAATAAAAACATGTGATTACAGTAACCATTTCCTCCTAGCTCCACCTGCTGCACAAGAGCATTTATCACAACTGTTAACATTGTGAGGCCTTTCATTCTTCCTCAGTGATTTAAAGCATTCCCTTCTACATGAATTTATTATCCATATAAGCCTACAATAATCGTCGTGACAGTCATTTTGAAATAAAAATTTGTATCACATTTCAAGGATATTTTTTGATTTTTTCGTTGCTTGTTCAACAATGTAAATTTAAGTAGAGTGCTTTAGAAGAATTGATGCATCGCTGCTCCAGCTCTCTTTAGTGGCTACATCTCTAACCAGGAGTCGAGCTGATAGCTTTCTGGATTAATGAGCTACGCCTTCCCAGAGTGAAAAATTATTCTTTGCAAGGATCGACTGGAGTATAAACGTTTTTATCCAACTTCTTTCTTACCCTAAAACCTATACATAATGACATAAAAAAAAACTGATGATGAAAAGCATAAACTTGTTATCGAGTTAGAATTATCGTACATTTTGAAAGGATCAGAATAGCAACATGAAAAATCCTTTCAATTAGCTTTTATTAATACCTGATAGATAATCTAAGTCTTCTACGAGCAGTAATAATTATTCGTTTTCAGCATTTTTAATAAAGGCCCGCATAAAAAATGAAAAAGTATCAAAACCATCGCTAAAAAAGATTACCTGGGAAGAAGTTAAGCTCGTGTCTGTTGACGTAAGCCACGACGATTAAGCGAAATCTTTAATTCTCATTTTTTTTTTTTTTGCATTGAAATCAGCTCTCGTTTGCCCCCAATATCATCGATCCAGGATTATCTTTGCACGAAGGCTTTAAAGGTACGATAACATACCTATAAAGACATTGTATAAAGAAAATATTCCTCTTGATATAAAGAAAAAACATTCCTTTTTATATGAACACACTGCAAAATCAACGTAAACAGAGGTTTCATCTTTGGTAGCCATTTTGGCCACGTGTAAGATCTTTCCGCGAATGACGTCATTCATTGAAAATTCAAGATGGCGCTCAGACTTATTAAAAACGTTTATAAAGCTTAGCTTTATGTGGTAAGCTACTGTCTTTCCTTTCACTTTTTTTTTTATGAAAAAACAAAGGTTGGTTTTCAGTTGGGGTCTTAGAAAAAAGATATAATTTCTTCTTAATTTGGTGGACCTTACTTTATACAGGCGTCTTTTACAAATGCACATGATAGGAGGTAATTAGTGCGTTTGCACACGGGAAGACGAAGTTGCATCGTTATAGAAAAATGTCAGTTAATACAAATATGAATTTATACCGTTTGCGTCATTAACAAATAGAGGCGAAAGTTAAATGTTTATTTAACAATTATTTCATGCGTCAGCGTGCGTATGTCAAGATATCAGGCAAACGGGAAGTTTAGGAAGTGAGAGTTGCTTTAGTCGCAGACAGAATGGCAAAGTTCAAGTTTGGCACCAGTCAATTTTCAATAAGGTCGAATAAAACGACGTTTAATGAGAATATAAGTTATCCTTTTGATTGTTTCAAGTCCCAGTAGTTTTCATTTTGGCCCATCTGGAACTCAGAATTCATTTCTTAAAATTGCTTAATATTTGCATTGATATTGACAATTTTCCTCAAAGGTTCCACCAAATGTAGACTTCACAATATTAAACTCAGCTACGGTTGAGTGCTATCATTTTCAGTAAATACAACTTTTAAAACTAACACGAACACACAAAAACAAAATTACCGTAACGAGGTCCTCTGTAGAAGGATAAGATGACTTAATTGTACGGTGGCCCACAAAGGCAATACACATATATATATTTTATTACTGCAATCTGTATCTTAGTACACAAACATATTCATCGGTTGTGCGTGTAAAAATATCAGTACAATAAAATATACACCAGTACAACAATATGTATCCCAGTACAGAAATGTTGATTTCAGTACAAAAATATAAACTCCACTACAGAAAGATATTTCCAATTCTTAGTACACAAATAACAGCTCCAGTAAAAAAAAAATCAATCTCTTAGTTCGAACACATAAACTCCAGAACAAACATATTCATTGCAGTGTGCTACTAAATTTTAAAGTACAATAAAATAAAATACATGTATACAACAGTACAACAATGTGTATCCCAGTAGAGAAATATAAATTTCAGTGCAAAAATAAAAGTTTCGATACAGAAAAATTAAAAAAGAAAAATTGGAGAAATCGATAGTTACTTCATATATGATTATTACCATGTACCTAAATATATGCTTATTATAGTGTACCTAAACAAACCTCTTGTATATTTCCTTATTATGAATTATCTCGACTACACAGCACTAAACACAACCATACACCTTTATACAAGCCCATACATCACCATCCAACACCATGCACCCCTACACCTCACCAAATACCTCTAAACATACACCCATTTATAGCACCATGCACCTCAATACTTCACCATATGCCTCTATACATCTCCATACACCCCTATACATCACCATACATCCATGTATAACACCATGCACCTCTATACCTCACCATACACCCATGTATAATACAATGAACCTCTATACATCCCCATATACCTCTTTTCATCACCATACACCTCTATACATTACCATATACCTCTATACATCACCATATACCTTCATACATCACCTTACACCCCTATACATAACCAAAGACCTCTACACATGACCATTGTATACAAGAGTATGGTTATTGATAGGGGTGTAAGATTTTGTATAGAGGTATATGGTGATGTATAGGGGCTCATGGTTTTATACACGCGTGTATGGTGCTGTATAGAGGTATATGGTGATGTTTAGGGGTTCATGGTTTTATACATGGGTGCTGACATGGGTGTATTGTGCTGTATAGAGGTTCATGATTTTACGGGTGTGTGGTGATGTATAGAGGTGTATGGTGATGAAAAGAGGTATATGGGGATGTATAGAGGTGCATGGTATTATAATTGGGTGCTGATATTGGTGTATGGTGATGTATAGGGGTGTATGGTAATGTATAGAGGTATATCGTGAGGTTTAGAGGTGCATGGTGTTGTACATGGACGTGTGGTGATGTATAGGGGTATGGTGTGGTATAGAGGTGTAAGGTGGTGTTTAGTGCTGTACAGTTGAGATAATTTATAATAATGAAAAATATAAGATTTCTTACATAGTAATAATCATATATAAAGTACCTACCGATTGTTTCCAAATATTTAAAAATAAATTTTCCGTGCCGAAAGTTTTATTTTTCTACTGAAATTTATATTTCTGTACTGGGATACACATTGTTGTATTGTTGTATACATGTATTTTATTGTGCTGAAGAATATAGTCGCACAACCGATGAATATGTTTGTTCTGGAGTTTATGTTTTTGTACTGAGAGATTGGGTACTAAGAATTGGAGATATCTTCCCGTACTAGAGTTTATATTTATGTACTGAAATTAACATTTCTGTACTGGGATACATATTGTTGTACTGGTGTATATTATATTGTACTGGTAAATATGCTCGCACAGCCAATGAATATGTTTGTGTACTAAGATACAGAATGCAGTAATATAATATATATTTAGGTATTGCCTTTGTGGGCCACCGTATAATTGTCTCGGTGCCCCATGGCCATAGTGCCTCATTCAAACTGACTAAACATGTTTAATTAAACCATGTTTTAAAAAAATGAAAACGGACACGAAAAACAGGAACACAGGTTTTTAAACAGGATGCAGTAATAATATTCAACGCGTTTTGTAATTTGCAATAAAGTTGCCATCAACCTAAGGTGCTTTTATGAAGGAAAAAATATTATACCCTGTTTGACTGAAAAGCTTTTAAACATAGACCGATCAATATGAAGAAATTCGAAAATAAAAGTGATAAAATACAGCAATTGATAGTCCATAAAGCTTAGCTGCGGTCTTTTCTTTAACTTTTTTTTTTAATGAAAAAACAAAGGTTGGTTTTCAGTTGGGGTCTTAGAAAAAAAAGATATAATTTCTTTTTAATTTGGCGGACCTTACTTTGAACTAGCGTCTTTTACAAATGCATAGGATAGGAGGTAATTGGCGCGTTTTCACACCGGAAGACGAAGTTACATCGTTATCGAAAAATGCCAGTTAATACAAATATGACTTTATACCGTTTGCGCAAGAGAGAATGAGTCGTTAACAAATAGAGGCCAAAGTTAAATGTTTATTTAACAATTAGATCATGCGTCAGCGTGCGTATGTCAAGATATCAGGCAAACGGGAAGTTTGGGGAGTGAGAGTTGCTCTAGTCGCAGACGGAATGGCAAAGTTCAAGTTAAGCACTGGTTAATACAGAATTGACTTTACACCGTCTGCGCCGATAATAGAGGCAAAAGTCCGTGAAAAATAGCTTAGGGAGAAAGTGGAAATTAGCTCATGGAAATATAATTTCTCAGTTGTTTTTAGTAAATCAACTATGAACAGGTGCGCCACCATAAATGTTAATGGTCACGCAGATCATGACTATTTGCGACGTTTTCTTGAAATGAGTATTCATCAATAGGTCCGTTAATTTGGCGTTGACGCAAATGCAAAAGTTTGATATTGACATGCATGTGGCACTAATGTGGAAGTCTCTAATGCCTCATTCGGTTTATTCATATTTATTCATATTTCACCGGGAAAGAATCGATCATTGATATTTTATGGGTGTTTTTAATAAACAATCATTCCCTCCCGCTTCCTGGATATGGGATAATGAGACACGTATAGGCAAGTATCCAACGTGCGCTCTCGTGGAATAATTGTTGATTATTATGTATTCAATTCAATGCAACATAAACTGGATCTATAATGATAGCATGATTATTTCCATTTCCTTCTGGTCAGAAATAATATTTGCATTTTCTTTATTTTAGGTACCATCTGAGAGAGCTTGAAGGGGCTACGTCTTTACTTACATAATAATTGGTACAACATAAAGGATAAAGAACCGCCAGAAGGTGTTTTCAAGCGAAAAGACCTGCCGAAGAACCAGTAATCATGAACACAACAGCAGATAGATCGCGTTTCTCGAGCTGCTCCAGTCTGATAAATCCAGAAGCACTAAAAGTTGAAAAAACAGTTGCTTATAGTTTAATTCTTGTAGTCTCGCTGGTTGGAAATTCTCTCATCGTATTAATTGTTTACAAAACACCAACTTTGAGAAAACCGATAAATATGTTGATCGCAAATATGGCCATGTCCGACCTGCTCCTTCCAATATTCTTGAGCCCCGTTCGGCTGGCAAATTTGCACGCTGGCTCGTGGCTTATTGGTGGTACTCTTGGTCAGGCCTTGTGCAAGATACACCCTTTTCTTACTGAAATTTCCATGGTAGTGTCGATTCAGAGCCTGGTTCTGATAACAGTGGATCGATATGCAGCTGTTGTAGTTCCACTACGCTCACCCCTCATCAGTCGCAAGGTGTGTCGCTGTTTGATTGTTGGTACATGGATACTCGCAGTGCCCTTTTGTTGGCCATATTTGTTTACCTTCAATCTTGTTGAATACCAAGAAGGAAAGAGGTGCATGAATCAGTGGGAGGTGATCTTCGGAGAGAAAAGCTCATTTGCTATTTACCTCCTATCAGCTTCTATCTTGTTCTTTTACATCCCTTTTGTCGTCTTAATGATACTTTACTCCATCATCCTGATCAAGCTTAAAAAGCAAGCCCACCCAGGTGAACAGTCAGCCAACGCTGAGGAACAGAGAACAGGAAGAAACAGAAAAGTGCTCAAGATGACCGTTGCTATCGTTGTAGCGTTTTTCGTTTGCTGGATACCCTTTTCCATTCAGTTAGTAACATCTTTTTTTGTACCCAATCACCATTTGGATTGTAAGTTTTGGATATCTGATATTGTCGCCTCCTTCATGGCTTACACATACTGTGCCATCAACCCGATTATCTGCCTTACCTTTACCAGTAACTATCGCCAAGCTCTTAGGAGACTTGTGAATTGCTGTGGTGCAGTGCAAGGTTAAGTGAAATCTAGGTTTACAGTGGCGGATCCAGACCTTCAGATAAGGGAGGTTGGGGGAGGGGGAGGGGAAGGTCATCCAGACCCTGAGATAAGGGGGGCGCAGTCTCTAAAAAAATTTTTTTTCGGCTCTTCGGGCCTCAGTTTGGTCTAAAAATAAGAGAAGAGGGGGGGTCTCCCCTGGATCCGCCACTGGTCTGATCGAAGTGATTCTTTAAAAAAGCGACCAATATTAATAACTTTACTGTAAAAGTTAATAATACCGAAAATTAATGCAGCATGCAATTTCTGTTAGGACGGCTGTAATACCCAGGAGAAATGGACAAAACATGAAATGGAACATAAAATGTAATATGACATGACTCTAATTCAGTCATGGCTTTCAGCAAACAAATTAACTTTGAATGTTAAGAACACTAAAGACATGTTTATAGGGAGTCAATTTAAGTTATCTCAAATGAGGGAAGGACCATTAGAAAACCTTATGGGGGGGAAGGGGCGAAGTACAAAAAAAAAATATCGCGCAATGCACTGGTAATGCCATATTTTATCAATAAGGGACTAGCAGACAAACTTCAAAAGATGCAGAATAGGGCTGCTAGAATTCTCAGATTTTCTAACTATGAGGTTCGCTCAAGCGTTTAGTTGGATGAGCTAGCTTGGCTGGGAAAGGTTAGAATAAGTTAGACTTAAACAGTTTGCTTTGACAATGTATAAAATCTATAATGATCTTTCCCCGTCATATCTGAGGCGGATCTTTACCAACACCTCAAATGTACACTCCCACAATCTTAGAAATTTGGAGTTAAATTACTATGTCCCCAGACCCAGAACTGAGTGTGCAAAAGGGAGCAGGTACACTACAGAGGATCTGTTGTGTGGAACAAGATTTCTTCAGAGATTAGAAACCTTCCTAGTTTAAATGTTTTCAAAACTTCATTTCATGGGAAAGATTATCTTAATACACTATGACTCATTGTAACTCTTATCATTTTAATATAAGTTTTTGTATTTTTAACTTTTTTGTCAAGTAGTTTCTTATAGTATTTTAGTATAATTTTACACACGATTCCTAGGAAGACCATGTAAAAGTGATACGATTTCGTGTATAAATAAAGATTGATGATGATGATGATGATGATGATGATGATGATGAAAAATGATGATGATGCTGATGGAGTTGTTGGGGGGGGGGTGATGGGGGGACGGGGGGGGAATAAGGTGCATTATGGGACACGTGCAAGCGGTGAATAAGAGATTTACCGAGCGCCTGTAAACTGTTTGAAATGCGGGTTACCCTGAAATCGAAGCCGAGTATGAAATTCAGTAGCTAGCCTTCTCGCTTCTCTTTTTCAGGAAAAATGTTAAGAGTGTTTTTTTTTCTCTGTTTCAGCGGCAGCTTTTTCTGTGCAATGCCTTATTTTCCTATATCGTTTTTATGCTGAGTCTATTGTCACTGCATGGCGAAGTGATCCGCCCCCTTTTTTTGTTTGTTTGTTTGTTTTGTTATTGTGGAAACGTGCCGGCGTAAGGAAATGGCGCCATTATTTCATTTTACTTGGAAACATTCTGCTCCCTAGAGTAGTATTTGGAATATATTTTACTGATTTCAGAACTGGAATAGAAGGTCAGTAGAACGGTGGATTCTCGGGATTTTTCCGTAAGTATTCCTATTGAGATCAAGCCAAGTTAGAATTAGCGTTGGTTCTGTTGTTTTTAAAAGTGAGAATTAGAAACGTGTAAAAAAGAGTAGCAAAAAAAGAGACGTGCCATCGTAATTGTTAATGTTTGGATCATAATTATCCGCTTTTGTATAAATGATTATTGGATGTTGTACATACAACCTTAACGGTATTTTAAGTATTTTAACGTTTTAGCGATGAGATTTCTTCTTTTTGCAAAATAAATAAAAAAATAACTACGCCAACTTTTCCGCATTATTATTGTGAATGAGTGCGCATCGATCGATTTATGTGCGACTCCCGATAAAAAGGAATCCAATGACAGGGGTTACCACTAACACGCGCCCTCAAAGGTTTTTTTCTTCGGGTTCAAACCTGCGTTTTGGTTGACGTCAATCAACCGTTACTATGGTTTTTCACGCGTTGGCCCAGAGCAGACTCTTTCCCCGTTTCTCGAGCACTCGGAAGAACAAGTCGTTTTTGCAATACTTTGCTACAGGATCTGGCACCGCTTCATGTCAAAGGCTACGAGGAGTACGAGTTTGTTGAGTGTTTGTCGGAGGAAACTCAAATTATCGACTTATTTACAAACTGTATGTTACAACCACATAAGCTTTCTCAATGCACGTTCGCAACTCGTCTGAATTCTGCTAGCTCTGGATTCTATTCATGCCCGTAGCCAAGTTTTTTTTTTTTTTTTTTTTATGGGGAGGTGCGATCCAAAAAGGAGATGGACCAAATGAGACCGGAGGGGCAAGTTTCTAGGGGGGAGGGGAGCTTTGGTTGTCTGAGACTGAAGTGAAAGGCAAGTTTACAATTGGGGGCCGGGGGGGGGTTGACTTGCAAAGCGTTAACGTGTGCTACCTAGAGCATGATCCGGGGGCATGTTTCCCCTGAACATTTTTAATTTTAAGCCCTCTGAAATGGCTGCAAATGCATTTAAAACTAACACGTGGTGGTAAAACTTATATACTTTCAACAACAAAAAAAGTCGCCATAAAAAAAAAACAAAAAAACATTTCCTCCACAAAGAGTTGTGTAGCTTGAATAGGAGTTTTAATATCCTCCAAGCAACACAAAGAGCTGGGTCCGGCATGTCAAAGCTGATGGGAATAGGACAATAATATTATTGGACGATGACGCCATTTTACTACAACTACCAGAATCCTTTAGTTTGTTGTTTTCTTGTGCAAATTAGAGCTATTGTTCTATAATCCTCAGCTGGATTGACAAATTCAAATAAGAAAGCAAAAACGAAATGAATTCTGGTAGTTGTAGTTAAATGTCGTCATCGTGAAAATGGCCTATTCTCATACTCGCCGACTGCTAAAATAACAATTCAGATCCACTACTTTGCAGAAACCTATGGTAAACAAACCCTAAACGGAATTTTATTGAGCCATGAAAAAATGTCTTGCAGGCACACCAAATCCCCCTTTTATACCTTACGAAGCCTAAAGGACGTTTTGTGGAAAGGGTAAGCCAGGCTTGTGACCTCTTTTACAGGATTCTACTACACACTCAGTAAATTAGAATAGAACAATATTTCTACTTCACTTTGTTTTAAGTCGCTGATAAATGAAAAAAGTGAACCTCTGGCGCCTGTTGGGGGGGGGGGGGGCAGGAGGGGAAGGAAGGACGGGTTTTCGATAACATGAAGAATTATAAGTAGATCTGCAGGTTACAAAATTCATTTTCAAAAACAGCCTCCATCCTGAGGAAACTTTGTCCCTTGTCGGCGTGATATCTTTCGTTTCTTTGAATTTATACTTCTTGGTAATTCGTCGTCCACGGCTCACGTGTTTTCATACAATCAAATAAATAAACAACCTGAAAACCTTTACGTAAGCTATAGAAAATGTTTCGGCTATTTCACTCAGCTAGCAGAGACCTCGTTGTTTTAACAATGTAATCCTTGATCTTAATGAAATAATTAAAAACACTGTCGTCATTCGAAATTATTCTCGCCCTTCATTCAGCGATGAAGGAACCTTCTCTATCAGAGCGCGTGAGAAACCCATGGAAACAGTTGATTGAGGTCCACGAAAAAAGTTGTAACCAACAAATCGATCGAGCGTGTTTCGCCGGGACGAAATAAACGATCGGTCCCTAAGGTCCCTTCAAGGTACAGAGCTTTCAGTAGTAGCTGTGATTTGTTTATTAGGATTGTTTTGAATTTTCACTTTGAATTTAAGGTGTTGACTGGTGGTAATAAACGAAGTGAAATGTTTATATGAAGTGTGAATATATGTTTATTCAAGTATGATATGTATAGCTGTAAGGTCATGTTTATAAGGCTCTCTTGAATATATTCACTTCCGATAAACTTGACACTGTCTCCAGTAAATTTTATCAGCATCATAACTTCTATAACCTTTGTATGTCCTCGCCCGGGAAAAAGGATGTAACCAACAAATCGATCGAGCGTGTTGTTGCGGTTTAGTTTCCCCCCCAATTTCAATACCAAAAGACAAATACGATATGCAAGAAAAACAGAGATGCATGATATTATTTTTTCAATTTTTAAATCATTTCCACACCGCTTCTACTTCTACTGCTATTATCCGCTGACCACCACGCATATAGACCTCATCTCTTCCCCCCCCCCCCCCCCACCCAACCCTCCTGATTTGTACCAACTTTATTTTAGGTAACATTTGGTCATTTGACATCATGAGGATATTGCAATATTGCTATTTTACGTCAATTATGTGCTTACGTCATCAGGAAATAACGTCACATAGTCCCCAGGGGCTCTGGTGAGCCCTGTAATATAACAATCATGAAAGTAGTTGAAATTAATAAAACGAGACCGATGATGATTATCGTTCTATTGAAATCATTTTACTGCCCGACTAAAAATAAAAAATAAGTTTTATAACATGATATCTCGGCACCATTACATATAGGATAATGCCTGAGCTCCGAGGCCTTCTTAAAAACAATGACCTCGCGCTGCGCGCTCGGTCATTATCGTGGACCGTGGAGCGAGGGCATTATCCGATTTAATGTACCTTTTCATTGTTTTAGAACCAGCAGGTCATTATTGGGGCCACTGAAATGGAACAGCATGTTGTTATTCGTAATAATGATCTCCTGTTCCACGTCAGTGACCTGCCCTTCCATTTATTGAAAATAATAACCTGTTCAAAACAATGGAGAGGTGCATTAAAGAGACATAGTCATAATGCAAATTCGGTAAATAGGCAGCTTAATAAACCTCTTAAGCTTGTATGTTTTGTTTTCTCAATGGAGGTCCCAGGAGAACTTGACCCTTAGTTTTGTTTTGTTTCTTTTTTTTCTTCATAAATTATGCATACGTATGCAGGTGAATAAGACGAAATTGAAAGGAACAGCTCTCTTGAGTATTATCACATGACCCAGTGTATTGGGAAAACAAAATATATGAGCTAAAGAGGTCTATTAACGACACTTATCGACACTTAGGAGTATTTATGTAACGTTTTGATATATATGTACCTTGATCATTCAGTCGTTTAGGAAGAACTACTAAAGCTTTCATTGACTTACATAATAATTTGCCTCAGTTTGCTGATCAATAACACTATACAAAGTTAATAGGTAACACCTTTGCAGGTGGCAGCATTTGCTTACAATTAAATACAGGGACGCAGGACTGTTGTCGATGGTTGAATATTAAACATATACAATATATTAAACCATTATTTGAACAGTAGATATTTTTCAGTGGAAGCAAGTCTCAAGAGAACACAACTGTCGAGAAGTCAGTAAGCATGAACACAACAGTAAATGGATCAATTGCAAGTTTCTGGAGCTGCTCTGCTCTGATAAATCCGGAAGCAGAAAAAATTGGAGCAACAATTGCTTATAGTTTGAGCCTCGTTTTCGCGCTGGTTGGAAATTTTCTCCTTGTATTAATAGTTTACAAAACACCAACTTTGAGAAAACCGATTAATCCGTTGATCGCAAACATGGCCATATCCGACCTGCTCTATCCAACATTTCTGTTCCCTGTTCAACTGGAAGAGATGCACGTTGGCTCGTGGTTTATTGGTGGTACCTTTGGTCAAGCCTTATGTAAGCTACACATTTTTCTTGCAGATGCTTCTTCGTTTGTTTCGATTCAGAGCCTGGTTCTGATAGCAGTGGATCGATTTGGAGCTGTTGTAGTTCCACTCCGCTCTCGTCTCATAACTAGAAAGCTCTGTCCATTCTTTATTATCGCTACGTGGATCACCGCAATGGCCGTTCTTTCGCCATTTCTTGTTGCTAATAAAGTTGTTAAATACCGAGAACGACTGATGTGCGTAAGTCTGTGGGTAGAAATCTTCGGAGGCACATTTGAAAATTACGCCCTAGCAGTTGTCGTCGTGTTTTTCTACATCCCCTTTGTTCTCGTCGTTATACTTTAATCTATCATCTTGATGAAGCTTAAAATGCAAGCACATCCAGGTGAACAGTCAGCCAACGCTGAAGAACAACATAGCTAGATTTAGTGCACCAGGCAGTTCCATTTGATTTTTATGTAATAATAATAATAATAATAATAATAATAATAATAATAATAATAATAATAATAATAATAATAATAACAATAATAATAATAACATGTTTAAACAGGATCACCATTTCAGTTATAAAAACTGCTATCAATATGGGTCCTGTATAAAAATAAATAAATAAAAAGATAAAAACATTAATTATATACGAAACTGGGATACATTACATAATTATAATCACTGAAAAAAGGTAGCTTCCTTATGAACAAAACTACAAACAATCATTAAAAAAGGTAGCCCCCTTATAAAAAAGCCCCTCTTAGACAACTCGATATTGACTTTATCAATAGATAACCTATTTAACAATTATTCTTTGAAATCGAGGTGAATAGTGGCAAAATATTTGCCGAGCCGCGAAAGCGGCGAGGTAAATATTCCCAAAGCCACTATTCACCGAGATTGAAAAGAATAATTGTTTTAGTATATACACACGAAGTGATCTCAACAAAATCAGAGAGAGGAAACCATTAAAAAGTACAATTTGATTGACAGATCAAATCACGCGTAAGTTTAAAAATAGATCTTTGCAGAATTTTCAAACACGGCAATTTACAAGTTTATCATTTCGCAAACAACAGCGTAATGGCTTAAATGAGACCGCTAAAAGTTTGAACTGTCTCCTTACCTGAGAAGAAAAGTGGAGCTTTGTTTTTTTCTGTTGACTAGCCAAGTTTATAGCCAAAAGGGCTTGTTGTGTCGTTCTTCGCATGAAGTGCTAACAAAAATGGCCGGCTCGGTTGCTCGAGGTAAGACGTCGTCTTCCTGTATCATTCTTTTTCCCGTTAACTTGAAACGTAGAATTTCTGCAAACATTTCCTTTTAAATTTGTTTGTCATAAATAAACTTCGATTTTTGAGCCAAAATTTTCTTCTTAGAAAACGCTGAGTTCACGAAACGGCTTCTTCTACGCGAATACACGGGAGTTGTAAAAACAATCCATCGAGCACAAAACTCAGCTACAGTAAATTGAAAAACGCCGTATTGAATCCTTCCAAGTCTTTTCTTGCCTTTCAAAAAGTCAGCGCTAGGATTTTGTCGACTTTTAAAAGATTGTTCTCTAAAAAAAGGGGGAAAACACCGAGCTCACACATTATCCACTCGCTAGGAGGTGAATATTGTTGAATAGTCCGAGATAGCGAACCAATCAGATTGCTTAAATCACCAAGATCACTGAGTGTGTATATACTAAACGTAATTGTCACCCGTTATATATCTTACACAAACTTTGCTATCAACCCGGTTACCTGCCTCATTTTTTTTTTTCAGTAATTATCGCCAAGCACTTAAGAGACTTGTTTATTGCCGTGATACAGTGCAAGATTAACTTTTGAAAACTTAAAGCTGGGTCTAAAGCTGCTAAAAAAACAGGTTCAATTTTTTCCTTCATAAAACGTTGTGTGAATTCAGAGCAGTGTTTCTACATGATAGTAGAATTGACTGAAATATGACAATAATAGAGTACTTCAATCCGCAAGTAAAGAGAAAATGAGTGTTGGACAATAATTCAAATGGAACACCATTACAGAAACAAGCTCATTAATTGACCACTCCAGAAAATGCCTTAACATACCATAACGCTCTTTATTTGTCACCCCAAAATTTTGCATAAGCATTATCTTCAGTTTCTCTTGGGGCCATTTTAACTCCCAAGAGAAACTGAAAACAATGCTTGTACAAAAATTTTGGGGTGACAAGCAAAGAGCATTATGGTATGTTATAGTATTTTCTGGAGTCAATTGTCGATAAGTGGAAAATGACGTAAAGACTTTGTCAATCAAGAAATCCCATGTGTATATCCTTCTCCTGGATATTGTCCTTCGTCGGACACCCGCAACATTTGGCCATTCATAGAAGAAGAACTAATTTACAGAACTTCACGCAACTAATAATACTTCAGTCTATTCAAAAACTGTCTATATCTAATCCGAATTAGCATGTATTTGCTTTTGAACTCTTTAAAGTGGATGTTTCAACACGCTGATTTGAAGCGAATTTTTAGCTTTTACAAACTTTAACGGTGTTCGAATCGATCGATGTACTTCAGTTGGATAATACATTTGCATAAGAATTTCTGCGCAACATTTGTTATATTTTGCTGCTAGAATAAGAAATCCCAAGGCACTAAAAATGAATACGCCCGACTCTAAAAATACTCAAAACCGCCCATCCTTCCACCCATCCTTTTCTTGCGGTCTCCATTATGTAAGGGCCTTCACTGGATGACCAGTGCTAAACAACGCCGGGAATAGCTTTGAAAATTTAACCTGATGTTCTGAACTGGACTGTATCTGTATCAGTTTACCGCAGTTGACTAATATCAAACAAAAGCTATAATCCTCTGATACGATATCAGTGATTTGGCAAAGACTGCCTTCTTATCTTTAATTCATTTTACAAGTGCGCTGGGATCAAATATCGTTTTTTCGAGCAAATATCAACAGAAAAAATAATTTAGCGGGTGAACGGTTCATTACCTCACGATTGGAAAAGTGTCAAAATGTCGAGATTTCACGGTTCTATAACTAGTACAGAAAATTGACCATGGATTAGAGCTAACAAGCAGCATAAGTTTCATTTGACTGCTGGTTGCGTCACAGATAACAGTACCTTGCAGTTTCCGTGGTAAGTACGCTGCTTCCTTTTAAGTTACTTAATCACAGAGAACAGTACCTTGCAGTTTCCGTGGTAAGTACACTGCTTGCTTTTCAGTTACTTAATCAACTACTTCTATTTTCTAAAGTGTATCTCAGTGTTCGTGGCTGAAGCAGGAGTCGGTTAATTGGTGATTAGGCTAGTGCTCTGAGCTCGTCTTGCACATAGCCATAGGGTAAGTTCGAGTTTTCGTTCCAGAGTCTCGTATGTAAGTTGTGTTTGCGTTTGCGTTTGCTGATGATTCTCGATTTTCATGGTGTTGTGGTTCATGGTCTTTTCATGAGGCCACTGAATTCATGGCTCATGAAATACCTATGGTTATTCCATTAATATTGAAAGATTAATAGATCTTGAAAAATTTCAGGGTTTTTTGATGGCTTATTGAAGACCCATGAAAATTAATAATTCAATGGCCTTCCACTATTTTCATGGCGTAAAGAAAATATAACATGGACCACGAAAACTACATTATAAGTACTTGACTGTTAACCATTCTTTCCTGGCCCTTAAATCAAATTAATTCAAGCTCACTAATGGAAAATTAATGATGAAAACACTAACTAAATGGGTTGGAACCTATACTGAACTACAACAAGCAATGTACACGTATCTTTGATTGATATTGACTTTATTCCACCCTTTCCATGGCATTAAATAGACAATACTATATTTTCTGGTATTATTTCATATTCGATTCAGACTAGCCGCTTAATGCAATAATAGTAATAGAACACTGTTCACATAAAAGAAGTTATATTAAAAATATGTAGCAGTTTTTAGAAACAAGTTATATTCAACTTTAGAAACTAATAATTTCCCAAATCTTCAAAATCTGCAATATTTCTAAAATAAGGATTATGATTATAAAAATTCACTATAGCCTCTTCCGAGAACACTTCAATTAAATATTTTTTCTTTCTTTCTACCTGGCAACTGTATAAAACTGATATCAGACATTAATCATTATCCATTAATTTCAAAATTTTGATCATAAATAATTTCATTTTGTCATATAAAATATGTGGAATAAGTTTATATAAGAATTTGAGTAGAGAAGCAACTGTTTTCACTGTAATATCTTTACAACTGGAACATTTTTAGAAAATAACATTCCTATATACATTTCAAGAAGCCTTGCCTAATTCCAGCATATAATTTACTAAGAATCATTACATTAATCACGACTGGCCGTGATCATGATGACATATAAAAGTTTCTTTCTTGCGGCGGGTAATAATAATTGTCTCAAATTGTTATACACAAAAAAAATATATGTCATAAAATGGAGTACTCAGACTTGAAGTGAAAATTTTCATTTCCATGGTATCTTAATGGCTCATGAAAAATTAAAATAGCCCCTCACCACTTTAATGGGGCTAAGTGAAACAACACTAGTAACACCATGAAATTGTCCTTAAAATCACATGACACTGATCTATATGAGCAAAAACCACATGAATTAAATCTAGACAGAGCTGTCATTAAGAGCTGTGGGCCGGGGACTTCCCCCCGGCTAGTTGCACAGGAAAAGATAAAAAAAATGGAACCAAAAGAAATCCCTAGCTGTTTGATTGCCCGCCTACTTGTTGTATTTACCCGGCAATGTGAAATCTTAGTGACATCCCTGCTACCTGCATGTTAAGACAACACATAAATATAGTGCATTAAGTAAGCTGTAGCTTAAGTCATGATTGAAAAAAAAAAACATACCCTGTTAGTGGAATCTCTAGACGTTGTTTGTTTATAATCCAAATGACAAGATTAGCTGAAATATTTTCCTTTTTCAAATTCGCTTTCAAATTCACTTTCAAATTCACCAAGTACATTTAACATATTTGGATTTCAATTTTTTTGTTCGAAATATTTTTAAAATTGTAATAATACTGATATTACATGACATAGTGGCCAGATCTTTCCAATTTCTGCTTATTAAGGTATACCAAGTAACAGAAAAGCAATTTAGCACTCAATTTTAGTAAAACAATCATTTATATATATATATATAAAAAGCTAAATGACTGTTTTTTTCAAAGTCGCCGAACAGCCTTCTGAACTAAAGGTCCACACATCATACATACATATACATACATACACTTTATTGATGCTCCCTAAGTGGGCTTTTCAGCTCAATAGAATAAAAAAAAATACAAATATATAAATTAATTGAGAATGTAAATACAATAATATTATAATTACAAAATATATATCAATAATATAATATATCAACTTAATAAAACATTTGCAAGATGACGTCTAAAATTCCTGGGGCATTTTAAGGACTTAATGTTATCATTCAAGGAGTTCCAGAGTTTGGCTCCTCTGAAAGCAAAGGAGCGCTGCCCTGTTGACAGGCGACATAAAGGTATATCCAAAGCACCAGATGATCGAGTTTGTCTATTATGGACTTGAGAACGTGATTTAAACATATCAGCAAGATAGTCTGGAACAAGCTTGTTAATACATTTGTGCATCATAGTAGCGTCATTTAGAATGAGTTTCTCTCTAATAGGAAGCCATTTCAATGATCGCAACCCATCCGAAATATGGTCATACTTTCTTAGTCCCAGAATAATTCGCCCAGCAAAGTTTTGGACTTTTTGTAACTTGTCAATATTGCTGCTGCTGGTATTACTCCAGACAGTTGAACAATATTGGAGTTTACTAAAGACAAATGAATTTATTACTAACAGAAGTGTTTTCCTATCCAGGAGGTGCTTGATTCTGTTAATTTGGTACAATTTAAAAAGGCATTTAGAGGCAATCTCAGTGATATGTTGGTTATAACTGAGGCGTGTGTCGAGAAGAACACCCAAGTCCTTAACGACAGGCATAGGTGTTATTTCCTTGTCAAAAAGTGTTATACTGAATGATGACAGTTTCTTTAAAAGTTGTGGTAATCCAACAGCTAGAACCTTAGTTTTGTCCGGATTAATCAAAAGAGAGTTTTTACAGCACCACTGAGATATTCTCGTAAGATCTTCGTTTAAGGCGAGGATGGACGTGGGTAATTCGGCAGGTGAAAAGGACAAATACAATTTACAATCATCAACATAGGAGGCAGATAGACAACGTTTAGGAACAGAAAGGAGGTCGTTAACATAGATTGTAAACAAAACCGGACCTAAAATAGAGCCTTGCGGAACTCCGAACTCAAGTGGGAGTACTTTAGAAACTGCGTCACCAATTCGAACGCACTGTTGTCGGTTAGAAAGGTAACTCTGAAACCAATCCAACGCACCCTGGGAAAAATCGAGATTTTGTAGCTTGGATAACAAGATGTCGTGTCGAATACTATCAAATGCTTTAGACATATCTAATAAGACCATGATGGAAACTTTCTTGTTATCCATAGCCTGGAGCAACTGATCTGTAACGTACAACAGAGCTGTTTCTGTCGAGTGAAGCTTTCTATTTCCGCTCTGATGTGCTGCCAGTTTATTATTTCTAATTAGATGCTCCATAAGTTGTCCATGTACCAACCTTTCAGTGACTTTTGAGACTATTGGTAATAATGAGATGGGGCGATAGTTGTTAGGGACATCTGGATTACCGCATTTGAGAATAGGTGTAACCTCTGCTGTTTTCCATGCACGTGCAAATGTGTTGGTAACAAAGGAGTTATTCACAATGTGGGTAATTGTTGTTAGCGTACTGGGTAAACTGTCTTTAAGAATTCTAGAAGATATCTATCTTTTCTAGAAGATATCACATTTTCTAGAAGATATCACATCAGGCTTAAAGTGCTAGTGCTTTGGGTTTTTACCTTCTTTGCCGCGATGTACCTTACAATTATTATGAATCGAAGTTCAAATAAACAACCTACAGGCTGTATTTTAATTTTATTTCTAAGTTCAACTTTCAAGTCATTACAAGTGGAAACTATGCTTCTAACTTGTAGCAGACATTGCATGCATGCATATCGGAAACTTATGTATTGGTCAAATCGAAGCTTCAACATCCCCCCCGGGCAACCCCCCGGACATTGGACTTTTTCGAAAATTATTGTTCAAATTCCCCCCTACCTGGGCCAAAATGCCGTTCACAATTCCCCGCACTAGGGTCCATACAGGTGATCAAATGCCCCCACCCCGGGGACATTTCACAGGTACATAAACGACAGAAGGACGGCAGAAGCGCCTTCAGTTGTCGAACAAAATCTTTATAAATAGAGCAAATAATTCGCATTCAATGTAACAAAAACTGAGAAACACTGTTAGCGTATTTACTACGAACAAAAATCTCGTGCTATTAGCGGCGGAAATCAATGCTGTAAGGTCACTGAATGCTCAGCTTTTCCTCGTGTGCCATGCAACATACAAAGCGATCTATAAAAAAAAATTCCCACGTAGAGATTACTACGTCATGACCATTTCACTCACAGGCATCATCGCTCACCTTATTAATTTAAAACATACATGTGGCAGGTCAAAGTAATTGACCTCTGTTGAGCTTTTTATTGTTGTATTGAATCGCCAGTATAGGAATTGTATTTCATTGTAAACACAACTTAATACATTCATATATTCAAAGCCTGAATCCAGTGTTAAAAATAATAATATTTAAATACCTTCAAATACGGTACAAAGCTTGTTTAAGCCCTTTCCTCGTAACCAATTGGCCACAAAGGCACAATCTTTTCCACGAAAATCCTCTAAAACCGCGCCCCCCATGATAGCTCGCCACGCGGGAGATTTCATATGAAATCGAGGGTGCAGTTCAAATTTCCCACCCCTAACGCATGGGGATCAAATTCCCCACCCCCTGAAAGACTCTGAGAATCAAATTCCCTCCTCCTACGACGGCAAAGGTGTCAAATGCCCGGGATAGGCCCGGGGGGAGGGGGATGTTGAAGCTTCAATTTGACCGATACATTAAGCTATGTTTTCTCCTATTTTACTTCACATTGGTCTTGACAAGTCTGCCATAATCTGCAGCGCCAGAACATACAATTTTTAGGGTATTTCCAAGACGATTTGCAACAAACAGTACAGTTATTTTGCAGCGATGTACCTTACAATTATTATGAATCGAAGTTCAAATAAACGAACCTACAGGCTGTATTTTAATCTTATTTTTAAGTTCAACTTTCAAGTCATTATAACTGGAAACTAAGTTAAACTATGCTTCTAACTTGTAGCAGACGTTGCATGCATGCATATCGGAAACTTATGCTATGTCTTCTCCTGTTTTATTTAACACTGGTCTTGACAAGTCTGCCATAATCTGCGGCGCCGGAACATACAAATTTCAAGGTATTCCTTTGATTTGCAACAAACAGTACAGTTATTTCCGCAGTAAACAAATTAAGGAATCAGTCAATGGCATATCTTTGCATTAATATCTATCACTGAAGTTTAAGCTTAATTACGCATAGTTCACACCTTTCTGCAATAATCCAGCTGAGTGAACTGACTTGGAAACATAATTTATGTGAACACACACTTTGTCTCGAAAATAACATGCATTGGATAATAGAAAGACAGTCTTACGAAAATACTCTGTCGCTTGTGAAGTCAGCGTGAATTTGAACTATTCAACGGAACTTCATTTCACACTAGTCTATTGGTTCAAAAGCCGCACGTGACAAAGTAAATTAAATTGTGCATGTGCGAAAGTCACGTGGAAGCCTGGGAACAACAAACATGGTGGCTAATAGAGAACGTGCTTTGACGTTTTGGTCGAAGGAGCGGTTATTTTCAGCGTTGATTAAAATATTCCAACGCGTTTGAGTGTAAAATGCAAGAGGTAAACTTAACATTATTTTTTTAAGTTGTGAAAGAAAATGCTGGACTACATTATAAATCAAAGTTGCGACGAAAAACGTGTTGTGGACGTTGTTCATGTTGGACAAGCTCAAAGGTACAGAAAACTGATTGAAATGAAGACACCTTGAACACACCAAGACCACGCCATTGCTTAGACATGAAATCTGAGTACAACTCAGGCATGACAGAATAAGAAGGACTTAAATCATTTACATAGCTTTTTTATCAATATAAAGGCTCTGTACATCTAACAATAATCATGCAACGGTTTAGTCTGGTGTCAAATTTAGGAACAATTTATTATATTCATGTTCAAGTTAAGTGTGATGCTATAATGTTTAAGTTGATACATTGATAATTGTCTGTAGAACCATAATATCATCGTATTTCACTAGACACCATCAAGGCAATTTTTAAGATTGTAACTTCAAAGACAGTTTAATTGAGCCCACAGAGTTTTGTTAAGGTGATCACTGGTCACTATTACAGACACTGGTGCTGACTTTATTGTAGTCAATGTCTGTAATCAAGAGGCTTGGTTGGTCTATGAAGCTCATATATGACTGCTTTTGTAGATTTTTTGTTAGTTATATGTGGAAACTGACAATGTGTCATTCTTTGTGAAAAATAGCAGTTGTAAAGCGTAAAAAGCAAAGGGTGTCCTTCATGGTACAACATGGCCAAAGATTCTGAGGTTTAACGTTGCAGTCACTTAATGTTACAGTATTTTATATATTTTGGGGTGTGATTCTATCCAGGGAACTGATTTCTCAGAATTTTCATGGCCCATGAAATCAATGTATGTGGTTTCATGGCCCAACATGGCACATATTTAATGGTATATTCGTGACCCATGAAATCGAAATTGTTATTTCTCATTTTTCACGACCCCTGAAATCTCTGAGTGTAATTTTCATGGCCCATGGAATCTATAACACATCAACTTTTCATGGCTCATGAACCCTAGTGTCAGATATTTCATGGCAATTTCATGAGCCATGAAACCCATTATCAACTTTTCACAGAAAATTCATGGCCTGAAAGATAGGCCATGAAAATCAAATATCTGTATTCAGGGCCCTGAAAAATGCTTTCCTGGGTTTTTCATGACATTTTCATGGGATTTTCATAACATTGCAGTTGATAGTGCTAGTAGTAATTGAGGGTCAAAGATGAGCCCCGTTGGTGGATTCCCTTTGGATTCCCTCGCAAACAGTGGATTCCCTTTATTAATATGTATAAGTGCCTTCCCGCATACTAATTCGGTATAGGTTTACTAATGAGCATCACTCTACTCCAACAGAAACAATAGGCTTGCCTATGGTTGCCCGGACCCTTTTAACCCTGATTGGATAGTGAAAAATCTATTCTATCTTCCAAATAAAAGCGGCTAGATTTCGAAAGCGCTATCGTTCTTGCAATCGCTTTGCTGAAAAAATAGTCTTAATATCACCAATATTATAGGAAAATTCATTACCTGACGAGGGAATTCCACGTTAAATTGCACTCGAAAATCGATATCACACGAATCGCGAAGCGATGAGTGCGATATCGGTTTTCAAGTGCAATTTAACGTGGAATTCTCGAGTCAGGTAATGAATTTTCCTTTAATCGCATAATTGAATAAAAATCAGAAGAAAAAAAAAAAAAGAAAACAGCAATAATATTGTTTGTTTTTATCCTGAGCGCGCGTCAGAACTGTCATTGCGTTAGCGAATAAGGTCAGTCGTACACGTTTGAACCTTCGACAACTTTTTTTGTACCTTGTGCTTGTTTTTACATTTGTTTTCAAACTTTTTTACATGTAAACAAGCTTCACACTAATCATAAGGATAAATAGAGGTATTTTACTGAATTTAGAAGCCGTTTATGTAGAACGTCTTTTTTCAAATTGGTCATTTGCTCGAGAAGGAAAATAATTTACACCTTTTACCTCTTCGGCGGCAAAACTGAAAGAAATCAAGTGTCCAGGCGAAAGCACTGAAAGTTTAACATGTTTAACGTCGCGATTGACGTAAGGTAAGTACCTTGAAATGTTTTAGAAATGCTGTTCAAGTTCAGCTCTGTTTTGTACTTTTCTAAGTACCACGATTCAGGACGATTGGAAGCGGCGTACTCTTTTTCGTGTTTTCAGGGGCCATGACCTCTTTGAAGGTATTTATGTCTTCTTCTGTACATGTGACAATCGACCTCGGCACTTCCTCTGTTGTCGCTTCTCCGTTTTGTTTGGTTGAACTTTGGATTGCCATTTTGTGGGCCGTGTTCACAGGATTTTCTTGTTTTCTCGTTGTCGCGAGCGAAAGAGGTTTTATGTCTCTTCGAGAATCTGTAGTTCAGTTCAAAACAAGGAAGAACCTCCGGCTCACTTTAAAAAACGCTTTTGTTTGTTTTTAACTCTTCAAAAAGTGACAATGAATGGTTTTGAAAACATTTTAAAACGACATTATAGAAAACCTTTTTTGCATGTTGTTGTGTTAGAATTTGACGATAGTTGTTACGTAGATACGAAACAATATCGCTTAGCCTCGTTTTCAACTCGCAATTCCACACTAAATACCTAGCTTCGTTAACCAATCAGAATGCGAGATTTCACTTAATTATGCGATTCTCTTTAAAACATTGCTCTAAACATGCAAGTCGAATCGAGCGCTTCACCTCTATTGACGAAGTGGAAAAAGTCCAGCGACAAAGGATAGCCAGTTTTATCGGATGTATTTCTAAAATTTTATTCATCTTTACACCGTGTTAATCACTAATTAAGTTTAACAAATGATTGACTCGAGCTCTAAAATTTGCCTGTGCGCCTTTTGTTTGACAAACAATAAGTCATACCCAACACCTACTCTGATTGGATAGTCCCAGATGTTTTGTTCAGAGTCTATAACAAGACCTGAACACTACATGCAAGCTATTTTATGCGAAGTCTTGTTCCAGTTCGAGTCTCAGACCGTCAGTTCCGTTTACCCTCAACAAAAACAACATGGCTAGCAAGTTTACAGTTGGAACCCCAAACACCCTCGGAAAGTGTGGAATATTTATGCTGAAAGAGAATATCGGAAACTAAGCTACCTGTTTCAAAACCCTGAACGGAACAACGGAATTATCACAGAAAGCTTAAGACAATTAAAAACGTTCATACACCAGCAAAGCTCAACAATCATGTTTCATTGCTTTTTCGGAGAGAACTTAAGCGAATTTGAAATCGCCTGGAGGGTGATAAGTCTCCTCCTGGAGCTTTCACAGAACGTGATGAAACAAAAAGATGAAGCATTCGCCAAGGTGGTGTGGATACAAATAACAAACCTGATCAAAATACTCCAATTTCGGTGTGGAAGTAAATTCACCGTTTTACCCACGGACGGTAAAAACTCTGACCAGTGGAGACGAGAGGATCCTGGAAACCGCGAGGCTAGTCAGCTCACCGGAATTCGAAAGATTAAGAGAAAAGGCAAAATACGAGACCTTAAAACACTGAAAGTCAAGAATCCCAAGCTAACCAAACTCCAGCGACAGCATGGAATTATAGAGAATCGGACACTTTTTGATTAGTAGAATAAATGTCCTACCGTTAGAATTGATGCACTGTGAATTAAAAAAAAGGAAATACAACGTTTTTGTCCACCTATATTCTTTGTTGATCATTTATTGCTTAATCATGTTGAGCGCCGATAGCCAGACAAAGAGGTAGTCGAAGTCCAAATAAAAGTGTGACAACTTACCCCCCAATACAATAAGTCTCGCCTATTCCGTAAATTAATCCCAAACATGTTTACAACTTACCAATCATGGAGAACGGAGGTATTTCGAGCTTAATTACGAACCTCCGACTGTGTGTCCTTTTGTTAGTTGTGGTGTGGTGTTTACAGAAAGAAGCCAACGTGTTTTCAACCAAACGGAACGTTTCGTGCAATAGTGACTTAAAAAATGTTCCTGTAGAGGTTACAAACGTTAGAACGGATCTTTAAACATTAATTTTTTCGTTGATTTTCGAGGGCGTCAAGGGCAGAAAGGGCAGAACTTTAGTGTTTTTTCTCAGACACACGCACAAAGATCACGCGTGGAAGTTGCGCGTGGGAACACACTCGCGCTTCAAGTCAGAGAATGACTTGACTTAACGTGTTTTATTTACGAATCACTCAATTCAAAATTAATTGCGAGTCAATTTATTCCAATGAAAGTGTTTCCGTAAACAGGGGCGTATCACTTTTGAAGTCGTCATTAAAAGGTGTGTTCCTGATACTTCTCTTTCAAGTTGTTTTTTTTCCTTGAAAAGAAAACACACCGCTGGTGAGATTGTATGCTAATCGCAGGTCCAACAACTCTGTTTATTTTAGTCTTTGTGAAGTGAATGTTATTTAGAACAATGCGCTAGATGCATGCTCTCTCATTTATAGAAAAAATTATTTTGGGTTCAGCCTCCTTGTCATACACACGAATCGCATTGGTATTTTGAAATTTTGCATACTGAAGCATTTTTTTTGTTCAAACTCTGTCAACTCGGATACTCAATAAAAACTGAATAAAACTGCTAATGACACGAAGTTTATTGTTGATTTTCAATGGCGGAACGGGCCACAGGGGCCACGAGGGACCATAGGGGCCTTGTTTAGCACTGTGGTTTTTCTTTACGCGGGTGATTGAAACGCGCGTGGCTAGACAAACAACAAGCCATGTTTAGCATATCAAACCCTATTATATTTACAAACTATGTACAAATGACATTCTTTAGAAATCTGAAGTCATTGAAAATAGAGTCTTTGAATCGCACGGACTGAATCCTGATTTTTTATTTAGAACAACACTACAAATTACCAGGCACTCCTTCAACGAACATAATGTTCGGAATGTTTTTAAGCATCTCATCGTAGGCTGGTTGATACATGCTATAACACCAGATGATATTTTCCGGGGCACCATCAGTCATTTCTTTTCCTGATTCAAGTAAACGTTTTACAAACAGACTTTTCCCATAACATGTTGGGCCAGCCACAAGCGCGGGGAAAGGATGTTTCCATCTCGGGTCCATGATAACAACTGATTAACTGAATTGTGCGCACTCTCATTTATAGAAAAATTGTTTTAGGTTCAGCGTCTTTCTCGTAAACACGAACCACATTGGTGTTTTGTAGTTTAGCAAACCGTAGCCAATATTTTCTTTCTATCCCCGATAATTCATGTAGCCGAGTTAAATGATCTGCTAATCGAACTAAAAAATTTGACCCGCAACCTGGTATCCTCCGCGCCATGTTATCTCTGTGAAAGTTTGATTCCAACTGAACAAAACTGTTTGCAAAACTAAATTAATCGATAATTTAACACGAAACGACAGTCAAGAACGCCAAAAGCGCCAGAACGCCACATTTTAGCGTTGTGTTTTTCCCCTGGGCGCGCGGGAGATCTCGCGTGTAAGTCGTGCGCGTCGAGTCAGGAAACAAGTCACGATTAAATTCCACCAATGATTTATTTACAAACACCCGTGAAAAGCTAAGTTTATGAAAAAAAAAGCGAAAAAAGGCTATTTACAATTTATCTACAATCTATAGAAAATCTGTATATACAATACTTAAATGTCAAGTGGAGTGGTGCTGACTCTATCAGCCAAAACTTTACGTTTCGGGTAAAAATACGAGAATGCATCTCTCATTTGAGTGTAGGTAAACATAGTATTATTTACAGTTCTGAACCCCCGATTGACCCCGGCACTATTTTGTTTCGTTAATAGTACATTTAAATATTTATCTGTCTTAATCTCGTTACATTTCTTGTTAATTCCTTTACAACTAAACTTATCTTTCGCCCCAAAACAGTAGTAGGTTTTTGAACACAACCCCACGATTCCTTGCCTTTCCCACTCGACTTTAAATAACCCTGGCTTTATCTTATCATAGGCCTTATGCTCCGCAGTGTCGGTACGGGGAAAACAGTTGTTTACATCGCGTTCGAATTCAGCTCTTAATTCGGGTTTCACTATACTTTCCACACTTTCCCCTGAGATGGCGATATACGCACTATCCGTGTCCATTTCACACATTTGGAAATCTGCACGATCTAAATATTTATAAAAAAAATCATAATAAAATTGTAACATGCGTAACTTGGCATATTGGTACACCAAAAAGTCGTCTTGAAAGGGTAGATTTATTTTGATAGATTTTTTGCAAGACAGCACTTCCTAAGTATCTTCAGTGATGTTTTCTAGTTTACTGAAAAGGTGGGTGTTCACTTTCCTGCTAGCTTCAGCGTCACTGCATTACTCCACATTCATATGCTTCAATTGGTTGGCGATTGTCTTACCATAGCTTGAATTGCCCACCTGAGAGATTGTTCCCACCCCTTTATGACTGAAAGAATGAAACAAAAACTTACAAGTTTCATGGTATCTGCAATGATGGCCTTCCTAGGATCAGCATCCCCAGACACTGCATGCCCAAAAGATTTGAAACAGGGCTCACGGGTGAACACGACCACTTGATGCACTTTGGTGACCTCCAAGCCGTGTTCTAGGTACCACTTGAGGAGGGTTGTGGCAAACAAGATTTTTTCACCTTTCATACTCCCAATCAAGTTTCGCCGAGGCTGAGCCATGATGTTGTGTTCCTCAGCATTAGTTTGCATGAAGTCTCCATTATCGTCGCGGCTGATTCCTGTGTTATTGAAGATGGGGCACTTTTCAGTAAACTTCTCCTTTAAATGCTGAGGCACACGAATATTCACTTACACACACCCAAACAAACGCCCCTTTCGCACCTCGCTCAAAATTCGCCCCCGGCTCATAATCTTGATCGTATCCAAGGTTCTGCGGACTTCCGTGGCGATAAAACGCTGTAGTTCTTGGTTGGTTCTCTTCATTTGCCGCCAGTCACACTCCCACATCTCTACGACACGGTAGCCCTTGCTGCGAATATACTAGGTGTTGGCTCTGGTTTCTTCCAACAGCTCACTCATGGGTTTGTTTCGTTTGTCGTTAAATTCTTTTTCGCGGTTGAGCGAACAGTCATGGCAGTGCCAATAACACCCGTGGAATTGATACACAGTTTGCGTCTGCGCGTTGAAACCGTCTACAGGTAGTTTACGACCACCGATGCGCTTTTCTGTGCTGTTTAACTGATGTCGGATGTGAATTCCCTCTTTATGTGCTGCAAATTCTAACCATTCAATATACCCGCACCAAATCAAGTGTATTTTAAAATTGTTTGTGAAGTAGTTTAAGGCTATTTAAACGATTTAAGAACTATTTTTACCACAATTTGAGGTATTTTTATTATATTTCACGACTAAAACCAAAATAGCGTTAGAAGTTTGAATTGTATTTGACATCTATTTGAATAATATTTATAACATTTTCCGAGGTTTTCCTTGTATTTGAAATATATTTGCTATCAAAAGTACATTTTAAATACAGTATTTAAACTATATTTTCGGAAAGAGAGTACTGGCGAGTTGCTAAAATCTTTTTAAATACCGTATTTAAACTGCAATTTGGAAAGAAGAACCTAAAATCAAAGATTTAAAAAGTAGTTTTTACAAGTAAAGTTCAAAATCAGGTTTTAATTAGGATTTTTAAAGACTATTTTGAATATACTTCCTCGTCTACGACCTTAAACAGCTCATAAATAGCATAGTTAAAACATGTTTGAAGAAGGTTTAAGAGGCAGTTCAATTTAAATTGTGATTTGAAATGACGAACATCTTGAAATCTCTCCAAACAGGATTAAAACTAGCTGTTTTTATTGTATTTTCACAAACTATATTCATTTAAAAGGTATTTAAATGGAAACCTGTTTCCAAATCTAACTTAAACAGGCTGTTTATAGGGTATTTTGAAAAAAACCGGCTGTCCTATGGTAAGAAATATACTTCAAAGGAAAAAAGTCAACCAAATTTATTTTTAAACAGATTTTAAATACTGTTTTCGGGGTATTTTTAAAAATTTATACCCGCAGTCACGGACTTGAAAAACAAAATGCAATAGACATGCAGATACAGTCGGCCAAAAGAAATAAGAACTCGTCGTCTAGACACAGCCCATTCTACAAAGGCACTATTCATATAGATAAGCCATCTCGACAGAAGTGTTTCGTCGTCAATCCAAAAAAAAATTGATGAGAATTCTCAATTCTGGACACATCCGATTTCTAATCATGCGTACTTAATAAGTAACCAGTAAGTATAAACGCCACAAAATTATTAAGCCTAAATCCGCTAACAAACCAAGACATTGAGCTGCCATACAGTTGGGACCTAATGTATCTTCCCACAAAAACGAACAATCAGCCTTAAACTTCATCAGTCAAATAAAATATCGAAATATGATTGCATTTCGAGCACATCGACCGGTTTGATAACGCGCGTTGTGTCACAGTGTGTGACAGTGTAAAGATCTATCGATCCCCAATCATTATTCATCGAATCTCTCTGTGTATATCTCTACACAGCCAGATTTTAAATCAATCATTGATCAGTTACTAAGTTTTGAAACTTCCAAAATTCGCATCAACCATAACGTAACATTACCATGCAGTATAATCTAAATACTAGTAGTAATCTAATCGATTTTGACACAGAACCGCAGTTACGGTGGACAAAGATAGAATAAGCCCTGAACAAAATTATATAAATAAACGCTCACCTCCCGTGTTGCATGAAGAACCAAACGCTCAAGAAATTTCCCCGCATCGTTATCCTACGTTTATAACTCATGCTGGATGAATAAAATTTGCTCGACTTAGCACGCGCCCGGGGACTTCCCGCGGAATAGAGTCACGTGGTAAAACCACGTGCTAAGGAACAAAGCATCTATGTATTTTACAATTATGGCGGATGGCTGTTGATGGTTGCAACGTGCGTTGCGTTGCTCTTTACTGCGCAAAAAGAGTATTTGTCAACTCTGTGGACTGTCCAGACGCGCAGATTTTGTTTTAATCACGAATCAAAATGTCTTCGAGTTGTCAGCGACTGGCTTTTACTGTTAAAGGAACGGATCTAAGTTCAACTGGTGGATACACGTACTGTACCGGTGTTTGAGTCTTCGCGATGCGAATAAATGTGAGTACGATTGTTCCTTATTTTAGAATAATCTGTTATTGGAACGTCTAGGGATACGTGTTATGAAAAGGACAGTTGGATATCTGGCCTTTCGAAGAGCGCTGTCAATTAATTTATTACCAAGAACCATTTTGGATTTTGTTTATATGCAGTATTTGCATACCGGTCGTTTTGATACAAAGTAATTTCGATCCACCAGGCAATACAACTCGTTCAGATACAAATTGATTCAGTCGAGATGTACAACCAATATTTCGCGACATTTGTTTTTCTTGCTCACGTGCAATAACTATACATCAGGTAATCGCAATATTTTTGCAGTTTCGTATCGAAATGACTCTTTTCCTTTACAGTTAATTGATCAGATTACATTCTTGCTCTCACGCCAAATGTGTCACGTTAATCTGCGTTAATTAAGCTTTGTGTCCGTCCTCTTTCGCTCACACATAGCAATAACAACCACAAAACCAATAGTGAATGCTCTGGCTCAGGCCTTGCAAGCTTCATGATGATTTTAGTGGAATCAAATATTATTGTGTTACGTCTTGCAAGAATGAATGTATGTATAGTTGGCAAGTAAAATTCAATCATGAAATTATATATTATAGACATTTAACTTATTATGTTGACTCATTTCAGCCTAAAATGGTTATTTTTCTGCTTCGGAATTCCTAAAAAGTTTCAGGAACATGATATTTTGACATTTCGTTTGTTACATGTAAACAATCAGGACCTTATACATACACTCACATGTACAGCTGGTTCAAGAAAGGTTGCTTTGGGCATTGGGAATTGAGTAATAGTAAGCTATTGTTTGGTGGTGACTCAGGGAAATCATATTGCATTGTTTGGTATGCCCAAATGCCCAATAGCCAACCTTTACTTAATCAGCTAGATACAGTGTAGCTTCTGGAGAAGCGACAACCACAAGCTATAAATGACATCCAGTATTTTCATTGATTACATTTTAAACCAAAATCTTCTAATAATCTCTTGTCCATACAAAAAAATATGTAGTGACTTTGTTAACCTCTGCATCCTGTATTCCTGATGCATAAAAATCCCCAAAGATGCAAAATAATAATATTCATGGCATGCATTCCAATGGATGCAAAGGTCCATAAAAAAACTGAACATGTGTATTTGTAGAAATATCCCGTCTGTGTATTCTGTGGCAGTTATTATGGCTGTTGTTGAAGGATACATATTTCCTTTAGCCTTTAGAAGGACTGTATTTTAATTTCAGTTTACAACAGTTTATTTTCTACTACTGTAGACAACTAGAAGAATTTGCAAGAAGATAATTATAAATAAATAAATAAACAGAACATACAGTAGTGGGACACCCAAAATAACTAAAAAGCTAAACTAGCCAGCTAGATCACAGTTAATTTTTATCTTTGTTTCGGAAAGGCCAATAACATCAAATTAATGCTGTAGATCTGATAGCAGCATTGTCAAACCATCATGGTTAGCAGAAAGGCTTCTTATGTTGAAATGAATAAAAATTGTAGAAAAGAAAGGCATAGATTTACTCTGAGAAGGCATAGATTTGCTCTGATTTGTTCTTTGTACTGCAGCAATACAAAGTTTTGGAGTCTGTCAAGCTAATAAGTCAGATTAACTGTCTTGTTACACAAAGGCCCAAGCATTTTCAATTACAGACTTTTTTTTTTTACCTGGGACTCGATGTTTCTGGACTGGGACTCAATATTTTTCACAAGATGAGTCCCAGGACTCACCATAACTATTTGTAACCAAAATCACTGAATATATATTCACGTCTCCAACTTTTCCATTGAAAAGCAATACCGCCCAAACATTTTGTTGCACCATTCTTGTAGTTAACTCTTTGAAAATAGACAATTAATGTCCTTTTCTGACAATCCCAAAGAACTGTTGTTTATTTAAGCTACGCAGATATCCCTGCCAGTTTCTTTGTATAGCCTGTACTACAGTGTATCTAGCATCAATTCTGTTTGCCTTGTTCATATTCCTTCTGCACTAAAGAACAGTAATTTATCAAGTCCTAAAAAATGTTTTCTTAGGACCTTCACCTGGATGAGAGTGAATCCTCACTTTTTTCTCTAAATTCAAACAATTTTATACAGACACCCATTCACTAATAGTTATTAGGACAATGCTAGTAATAATAACTTAAGGAATACAAACACCTTTTTTCAGTCAACAGATTCTGTCCCAACTAATCTTGGTTAGTCTTACTAATACGGTTTCTTTCTTATCAACTGTGTGCTATAATAAGACCTGCAGTGTACATGTGCTTTTTTCAAATTAAAAAAAATAACACTATTATTTATTTAAAACATCATGTCAATGTTCACAGATTGTTATGTTTAATGATAATAGTGTCCTGTTTTATTTCTCTAGCAGTACTTTTTAAAAATTTTTTTATAGTCCCCTCAGTGTCTGTATTAACAGAGTTTCACTTTTTGGTTAAAAGTAATATATGTCAAACAGTCATACAGACTTCTTGTGAAAGTAGGACAGTATCATGGAAATTAACAACAAAAACAGACTGTGATGTACAATTAAGAACTCAGATGCTATCAATACAGTGTAGATTATATATTTTGTACCCTAACCCTCATTCCTGAATTAATGGTGGAGGAAAATTGCCTGTCCCAGCAACAGTGCAAGTTACTTAATGATTGTTGGATAAGGCAGCTAGAAGGCATCTTATTATATTTCGCTTAGTTTTGCCAAGTACATGTACAGTTAACAATTAATGAATGAGGCGGAGTATCTTATGAAGAATTATGGAGATCTCGGAGGGTGTTATCCGCCTCGACGGTAACACCCCCCTCGATCTCCATAATTCTTCATATGATACGAAAGCCGAATTCAATAATAGTTTTATCATTCATTCAAAATAATTGCTACTTTAAAAACATAGCTAAAACATGCTAACCTCCATCGATCCATCGATGTTAAGTTCATCATCGATAGTGCACGTTTAGGTTTGTCCAGTTCCACAAATATTCTCCAAATAGCAGATGTCGCCCTTCGAGTTGTCTTCTTGCCGTTCTTGCCACGTTTTTAGCTATGTTTTCGGCTAGTTCTTACTCTTGAAACGAGTGAAATGTCCACCATTTTTCAAGTTGACAATCAAAACAACTCAACCTCGTCCCCAGGTCTTCTCAGTTAACGGTGCCTTAACCTGCGAAAACGCTGCATTTTTTATGTCATTTCCTCGTTAAAGACAAAATTCTTCCAAAGTTGGTCATCAGTAACTGGTTATGGTGAATGAAACGAGTGCTTTTAGCCAATCAGAGTCAGGAAAATATTTTGAATAAATAATCAGACTTGTTATTATGAAACTTTGCCTTAGAGAAGAAGTGTATGCATTCTTATTGGCCTCTCTGTTTCCAGATCTGTAGCTGTTGTTTCATTGAATGATCCTCAGCGTCCAAAGAAATTAGTGTCTGATAGGCCAAGGCTAGTGGATTCTGCCATCGGGCTACTGATTTTTGTTCTTAACTTGCCCGACAGGCAAGTGCTGTTTTTTTTTTGGTGGCGGGGGTGGGGGGGAATTCAAATTACAGAAGGATTGTAATCAATCCTGCTAATCAAAAAGGGTTTTGGGGCTAGTTGAAATGACTTGTGGGCTACAGTACATGCTAGCTACAGCTTGCCCGAATGGCAGGCTGTAAAACTGACTTTCTTTTCACCCTGGATCCTTTACTGTTTTACTAGGCAGTTATTACTGTACCAACTACCTGTGACCTTTGTTTTGTTCAAATGAATTTGGCTGATAGTTATATTATAGTAGGAACGAAAATAAACTATCTTTCTTTAGAAATCTTTATTAAACCTTTAGTTAGTGATTTCATTAGACAATTTTAGAATACACTTTTCTAGTAGTGTTTTAATTTTTTAACAAACAATCATACAACTGTATATGAATATGGTGAGTTTTAAGGAAAATTCCCAAGACATACATGTACGTGGCTTAGACAACTCCAGATATAAGTGATGTCATTTTTAAAGGGTTTTTCAGCTGGCCTTTAAGAGTGTTTTTGAAAACTTGCTTTATTTTCAATTTTTGTTACAAAGAAAATGCTTAAATTTAACACCATTGAAAACAGGTTAAAACACCATTAAAAGCAGGTTAAAACACCATTAAAAACAGATTAAAACATCATTATAAACAGATTAAAACATCATTATAAACAGGCTAAAGCACCATTGAAAACAGGGTTAGATAACATTTAAAGCCAGTTTAAAACACCATTCAAAACAGGTTCAAACACCATTTAAAGCAGGTTAAAACACCATTAAAAGCAGGTTAAAACACCATTAAAAACAGGTTAAAACACCTTTAAAAACAGATTAAAACATCATTATAAACAGGCTAAAACACCATTGAAAACAGGATTAGACAACATTTAAAGGCAGGTTAAAACACGATTTAAAACAGGTTAAAACACCATTTAAAGCAGGTTAAAACACCTTTAAAAACAGGTTAAAACAGCATTAAAAGCAGGTTAAAACACCTTTAAAAACAGATTAAAACATCATTAAAAACAGGCTAAAACACCATTGAAAACAGGGTTAGACAACATTTAAAGCCAGGTTAAGACACCATTTAAAACAGGTTAAAACACCATTTAAAGCAGGTTAAAACACCATTAAAAGCAGGTTAAAACGCCTGTAAAAACAGATTAAAACATCATTATAAACAGGCTAAAACACCATTGAAAACAGGGTCAGATAACAGTTAAAGCCAGTTTAAAACACCATTTAAAACAGGTTCAAACACCATTTAAAGCAGGTTAAAACACCTTTAAAAACAGGTTAAAACACCATTAAAAGCAGGTTAAAACACCTTTAAAAGCAGGTTAAAACACCTTTAAAAACAGGTTAAAACTCCTATAAAAACCGGTTAAAACACCATTAAAAATAGAATTTATGACCTGTTTTAAATGAAGTTCTCAAATACAATTAAAACAGTTTTAAAAATATATCAAAAATATGTTAAAAATAGTGTTTGGTTTGGTACGGGATAGCCATGCGTACAGAACTTTTGGGTTTAAACTCATTCTCTGCTAGGCGTCGCGTGTAGCTGCCGGTGGGCATGTCTTGCACCAGAGCCCAGATACAAGGCATTTGCATCGTAACCGACGATTTTTTGACTCGGCTTAGCAGCCTGGCCATTCTCCGCTTCTCTGATCTTTGTTTCGCCTGCTTGATGGTAACGGTGGAAAATGATACTTGGGTTGCCTGTGTTGTTGTCTTTAATGAGATGATAGAGATCGCTGTTCGTTTGATCGAAGAGACCAAAGTAGGTTTGAGGTGAGAGGTATGAGAAGAGGTACTTGAGGGTGAGACCAGGGAATGAAATTCCGTCGTTGAACATATCGATCTTCCTTTCTCGCCAGAATTGACTCATTTTCTCGACCGCTTCTATAAACGGCACCACATCCAGGTTGTTGTACCACACGAGAAAATCTTCAAATGACTGCATGTTATTTTCTTCCCACACTTGCTGGCAGTACTCATATCCTTGTTCTGTTATGTTGGTGTTTTTCAGAGATGAATAGAAGGCAGCATGAGGGGGTAGTGATGTCTCGTCCAGCTTATCTAACCCATCGATCCACTCGTACGGGAAGAAACCTTTAGTATGCTTGCATTCATACGCTGAATCCCGGCGCAAGATAGTTCGAAATGTCCAGGAGCTTGAGAAAATCTGTCTTGAGACACATATGGTTGTTTTTCCTTTTGACAGTGAACTTGATGGGGTGATGTTCTATCAGGTATGGGAAAAGAATTTTTTCCACAGCTACTTGCCAGAATTAAAGCCCAAGACTGGAAGTTCTCTGAAGTACTCTGTTAGTTTTTTAGCCAGCTCGTTCAAGACTTTGTTGTCACTGGTTTGTTCTTGTCCAAACAACATGTCTTCATACATGGCCAGTTCTTGCTGCTGTTGACTTTGTTCTTGTCTTAGGCCTCTATCGAGTTCTACATGAAATCTTCTATAAAAGGAGACGTCTTCCTGTTCTTGTATCTCATTATCGAGAAAGGCGCGGTCTTCTTCGTTCTCCGATTCAATCTCGTCTTCATCTTCTTCGTCATCGCTTGCCAGAAAATCAATCCCTCTGCTGTCATTATCGCTCTCTTCTTCACTATTTTCATCTTCGCCAGACTCTATATTTCCTTCCTGGATGTCTACGAGTATTTGCGCGAGTTGATAATCTTCTGTGACCCCAAGACTAGGAACAGATTCTTGTTTAAGCGCTTCAAAGACGTGTGTAAACTGATCGCACAACAAAGAATAGCTTTTCGTGCTGATGGAAATCAGGTACGGCACAAATTCTGTAATGAACACGCTTGGGTCGCCGTTAGGCACGAAACATTTAGGCGTTTCGTAACCAGGGACGTTACGGCAGACACTCACACTGAGCGGGACATGGGCAGATTCCCAGTTCAATTTGTCTGTGTTTTTCAGTTCTTGCGCTTTTTCTTTATCGAAGTAACATTCAAAATCGAATGTGGCTCTGTAGGGAAAATAGCGTGCTTCCTCAGGGACGATAATACCCTCTTCTTCTACAATCATGGACAAACGTCTTGGGATAGTTGTACAGTTCGAACGCTTTTTAACAAACCCGAAATTGTACCCGCGCGCTACTAGCACTGTACGTCCCTACCCCCTCCCCCCACCCCACAGACAGTGCTGAAACCGTCAAGGCACAATTCCTTTGATCTTTCAACATTGTATTGAGTGGGGAGGGGGGAGAGCACATGGATTTGTAAAAAGACAGCACTACTTTTTGCGACAGAACTTGTGATTCGCATAGAATTGAAGTTACGTTCTGACTGTCCCAAGGACTTTTGTCCATGATTGTCTAAATTTTAAATATTTTAGAAAATGGGTAGTAGGCTTGTTTTTGGGCTCCATTGTGCATTTTTAAGTAGATAAAGTGAATTTCTTCGTTGATATAGACATGTGTAAAGATTTTGTGGGTAGGGGAGTGGGGGAGGGGGGCTGAGGGTACTTAACACTTGTACAAATGTTCTCTGTTACACAGTGTGATTATAGGAGTTTTAGCGCGTATGCTGTCAGTTTCGGTATGGCGTGGCGGTCGATGACTTCGCTCCATGTGGACGCTGTTTTGCCAGATTTATTTTAAGCTATGTCAATAATGAGACGCAGTGACGTCAGCGATGGTTGTTTATCGCACAGTACTCATCGAGAAATAACCTTTTTTTACGCAAATTCCAGAAGTCTTTTCAAGTAAAACGCAACGAACACGTATTGAAGTGCGAAATATATCTCATAACTTGTAAATTGTCTCAGAAAACCGACCCTAAAAGGGAAAAACAACGGTACTCACTTAATTCAGGGAATGAAAGAAGACTTCTACTGTCTACCTTTTTTCTTGGAAGTGAGTGCTGTTCTTTTCGGGGTAAACATGTACTATTTCACAGAAAAAATTAGTGTACAAAGACCTAAGAGCAAATGCATTTCACTTTGTTGTGTTTTTAATTCCTATTGTACGCAAAAAAGTACATCTATTTTACGCTTTTAAGGTGAGTTAAGTTCCCTGTTGGCTTATCAGTTATGCAAATACAATGTACTAAATCACGTGCACGATGTTTCCAATATCACGCAATGCAATACTGTTGTAACGAAATAATAAAAACTACTTAAAAGTCCTATTATATTTGGTTCGTGACCCTCTTAAGGAAATTATGGTATCAATCCTGTCGTTCAGGCTCTCGATAGTGCGATCAATAACGTCTCTCGGTAATCTTTCTAGTGACTTTAAAACGTGGTCTCTGAATTGTTCAAATGTTTCACAAGTAATGTTCTCAGTAACTGCTTCCTCCTCGAGGTCCATTCGTAAGAGTTGGAAAATCGATTCAATAACATTTATATCCCGTGATCGCGGAGGTATCTCTTGCAATTCGGCTTCAATGTCCTGAAAAGCCCTTTTAGCTACCTTACTTCGTTGGCTGGAGTCATTGTCCCTGATAAAGAGCCGTTTCCCGTGCCGTTTTGGTCCAGATCGCGCAAAGGTGAAATTGAAATTGACTATTTTCCAATTCCCCATAATACACTCTGTCTGCCCCCCAAATTTTGCATAACTTATTGTCTTAAAATGCTCTTGGGAAAATGCAATACTCCCAGGAGCATTTAAAAACAATGGTTTATGCAAAATTTGAGGGGCAAACAGAGTGTATTATGGGGAATTGGAAAATAGAGAATGTGTCCGAATAAACTGGGAGAAAAACTGTCCGTCCATTTTTTCATACACTTCCTTTAGAATCACACCTTTCCCGTAAGCGGTGGATACTATTAAATGCAACCGAGGTCCACCAGCCAAGTCTTTACTGCCTTTCGCGGTAAATTGTAAACCTTCGTTTTTCTTCCTCCATATTCGGCTTTTTGTTACGGCCGCTGCCTGAAGGGGATTGTGCTTGTGAAAGAAAGAAACACCATCTAAATAAAAAGCAATGTCATGTTTGAAGAAGTCTGGATTTCTTGAAAGTTCGTGTTTCATTTCTCGGGCGTACTGAAGACGTTTCCTTCGGTCTTTTTCTGAAACAATTCCTTTTCTCCTTGCAATCACATAACCGTATCCTTTGTCGTTCAGACAGCGAGAAAACGTTCGACAATGGGCCTGTTGAAAGGAGCAGCCGCTTTCTTGAACCACTGTTTTTTACTGTAACGTCCCCACCTCTGAGTCTTAGTCTTTGTAATCCTCGAATGAGAGCACGACCATCTCGCTCACCGACTTTTCTCGGCCTACCGCTTTTGCGTGTAGCTTTTTCCACTTGTGAACGCTGGTCGCTGGTTCTATCGCACATCCGTGCTACAGAGGACTTTGAGATTTCACGTTTCCGTGCAATTTCGCCGAGCGATAGCCCCGTGTTTTCTGTAAGAAACCAAACCCTGGCCCGTTGTTTGGCGGAAATTTTTCCGGTATACACCATTGCGAACTGTGAAACCGTTTGCTCCTGTAACCGCGTAACCGTTAATCCCCTTTATTCTTTGAAATATTGTAAGTGCGACCATGCAACAAAGCAGGTTTTACGTTATGACGAGTTTAAAATAGTAGCTTTCAGACTCCGACGAAAAGTCCGTTATAAAACACCGGACATCTTTCAAACCTGCTCCTCGTATGATAACTCACTTGAAAACCCCAAAAAACACATATTTTCCCTGTTCAAACACAGTAAAAACTGCGTTTTTTGTTGAGCAACAAATTCAGGCAATCATGGACAAAAGTCTTGGGACAGTTGTACAGTTCGAACGCTTTTTAACACACGCGAAATTGTACCCGCGCGCTACTAGCACTGTACGTCCCTACCCCCTCCCCCACCCCACAGACAGTGTTGAAACCGTCAAGGCACAATTCCTTTGATCTTTCAACATTGTATTGGGTGGGGAGGGGGGAGGGCGCATGGATTTGTAAAAAGACTGAACTTGTGATTCGCATAGAATTGAAGTTACGCTCTGACTGTCCCAAGGACTTTTGTCCATGATTGTAGTTGCTCAAAGACAGTCTTCGGTACATGGTACGCGCCGCCAGGATATTTCAGCTGGACTTTGCCGTCACAGGTCTTTTCGTGTCTATCCAATCTGGCCGATTTCTTCCCGTGTTTACCACAACGAGAACAACAGAAGGATTTGGAGTACCGGGAGAGATCTTTGATATACGAGAAATGGTTTTCGTATAAGTTCAAGTAGAGAGTGCTTGAAAATGGCGATGTGAGCGGCGGAGGAGTGTAGCAGCAATCTCGGGAGTATTTTCTTGATCGTCCTCGTCTTCACTGTAGGTTTGTGTGGGCGAAAGACTGAACACTTGAATATTGACTTCATATAGTTTCTCCAACTTGTCTAGTTCGCACAACTTGACTCCATGGAACTTCTTTTTGGATAGGCCAGCGTCTCGATACTGTTGGTACTAGTGCTTGGTATCTCTCTCTAGGTTCTTAGTATGGCAACCGTTGTGGAGGGCCAGACAGCGGAAAAAACACAGATTTTCATAAGGCTTGCCTCTTCTGATATCGATTGCTATCAATCCCGGGCATAAGTTATACCACCTGCTGCCACCAAGAAAACAATCCAGCTATAATTTAAGGCGTCAAAAGTTATATAAATTGCCACGTTCCCATAAGGAACGTTTCAGGCGCTGTTTTGTTTATGGTATGTCCCAGGGTTGCGCATAAAGCCCTTAAGGTTTCAGAGAAGTCTACTATATTATAAGATTTTTATACATATTTTTTAGCTTTACTACACAAGGTATTTATATTCATACGACTGTAACTAGTTTTATATTTTAACTAATGTTATTTGTAAAATACGCAATTCAGTTTTACGACTGCAAAGTATTTATACAATAATCGATTTCTCTTATCTTATCCAGGAATATTTTCATTTATAAAAGTGGTCCCATCCTTTCGTCCGGTATTACCGGAGAAAATGGTTCCGTCCAGCGGGACATCCTGAGTTTTAGCAACATTTGTTAGGAGGCATATCATATCTGGGTTTTTTCATTGCCAAACGGTCATTCTTTAGGTTTCCAAAAGGCCGGGGTAACTAAACAGGAGTGTTTTTTTTTTTCGTAAAGAATCCCTTGTCCTTTTGGCCTGTATTATCTAAGGAAATAGTACCACCTAGCAGGACATCCTAAACTATGTCAGCAGTTGCTTGCATGTATTACTACATGACATGCAGCTTGTTATTGTTACATTGTAACACATACCTTGCCCTCTGAACGCTTTTTCCTACCAGCTGGGGACAGCTGAACAAAGATAGTTTTATTCATTCCTTGTTGTTGTAATCACCTAAGAATGTCCACCCAGGGGGACACTCTATAGGGAGTACTCAGCTATGAGAGTGATGGGGAAGTGCAAAACCCTCTTTGTGGTTTGACATTTGAAATCCAAGGATAACCGAACAGGAGTGGTTTTTATTCTGAAAAATTGTCTAGCCCTTTTGAATGGTATAAGCTAAGAAAATAGTACTACCCAGCAAAATTAGCTCAGCAAGCTTGTGTTTAATTTTTCATGGTTTATCTCATTTGAAAGTGTTTTGAAAGTTAATTTTTTTATCTTAGGTAATTTTTGTTTTTCTTTTGTTTTGGGGTATGGTAATGAATGCTAATGACGTTGAAACAAATGGAAAACAAAAATTACTTGGGATAAAATAATTTCCTCGTTGGATTTTTTTGTGTTACTTGAGTATTAAGGAATACGATGAGTTTGGAGTTACTTTCAAGCTTTATTTTCTCCACTCATCAACAATAACTGGTAGTACATGTGTCAGTGATTGGACCCAGGAGGGGTGGATTGAGTGACTAGTCACCCATTTTTAGAACAGTCTACCAAAAAATATAATATAATATCTAGAAATTTTGCTCTCAAGGCAAATATGAGTAAACTACATGCAGAAGTGCTCTTTTGGTATCCTGGAAAAACAAGAGCAAACACCACTGCGAATTAGGGTTTTTGCAATATTTTTGCCTGCATTTGAAGTACAGTGAAAACTGTCATCTTTGCCAAGGATGTGAATTTGAGTAAATTGGTAAAAATGTTAAAGATTTGCACAAAGTCATGCTGCAAATATGGAGAAAACGTGTATCAAATCATTACATTTACTTGACTTTTGCGTATCATTACATATCCAGCAAATATGTGTATTTGCCCACACTTTACCCGACAGCGTCAATGTAATGCGAATTTAGAGCACCTTTCGCAAACATTAGTAAATCCGTTTTTTCGTCTAGTTATTGATGGTCTATAAAGCTTACCTTTTTTTTATGAAAAAACAAAGGTTGGTTTTCATTTGGGGTCTTAGAAAAAGAAGGTATAATTTCTTCTTAATTTGGTGGACTTTACTTTGAACAAGCGTCTTTTACAAATGCATAGGATAGGAGGTAATTAGCGCGTTTTCACACGGAAAGACAAAGTTGCATCGTTAAAGAAAAATGTTAGTTCATACAAATATGACTTTATACCGTTTGCGTCATTCACAAATAGAGGCAAAAGTTAAATGTTTCTTTAATTAACAATTATTTCATGCGTCAGCGTGCGTATCGGGAAGTTTGGGGAGTGAAAGTTGCTCTAGTCGCAGACAGAATGGCAAAGTTCAAGTTAAGCACTGGTTAATACTAGCTACACTACACGAAAAATTTGATTTACACGGTACATTTACTCGGTGTAAGTATGGTGCAAAAAAGTGCAAACTAGGGGGAAATTAAAAGCAAAGATGGTAAGGTGGTACCGCATTTGCTTGCCAGTTTTCATGGGAGTGTAAATCTTAGGGCAAATGCGGTATTTACCATCTTTCCCCTTTATTTAACCTTAGTTTGCACTTTTTCGCACCAAATTTCCACTGAGTTTCCAATTTTTCGTGCAGGAATACAGAATTGACTTTGCATCGTCTGCGCCAATATTAGAGGCAAACGTTAACGTCAGTGAAAGATAGCTTAGGGAGAAAGTGGAAATTAGCTCAGGGAAAAATAATTTCTCCGCTGTTTTTAGTAAATCAACTACGAACAGGTTTGCCACCATAAATCACTGCGTGAAATAAGTAATTTAGTGGAATTTACAGGGCCACGATATTCCCATGAATGTTAATGGTCACGCAGATCATAACTATTAGTGGCCTTTTCTTGAAATGAGTATTCATCAATAGGTCCGTTAATTTGGTGTTGACGCAAATCTTGCAAAAGTTTTGATATTGACATGTGGCACTAATGTGGAAGTCTCTAATGTCTCATTCGGTTTATTCATAATTATTTTCATATTTTATTCGGAAAGAATCGATCATCGATATTTTATGGGTGTTTTTAATAAAACAGTCATTCCACTCCCACTTCCTGGATATGCATGGGATAATTTTATGGCCAACAAGACAAGTATATGCAAGTATCCAACGCGCGCTCTAGTGTAATAATTGTTGATTATTGTGTATTCAATTCAATGCAACTTAAAATGCATCTATAATGATAGCATAATTATTGCCACTTCCTTCTGGTCAGGAATAATATTTACATTTTCTTTATTTTAGGTACTTCCTGAGAGAGCTTGAAGGGGCTACGTCTTTACTTACATAATAATTGGTAGAATATAAAGGACAAACAAAACCGCCAGAAGGTGCTTTCAAGCGAAAAGACCTGCCGAAGAACCAGTAAGCATGAACACAACAGCAAATGGATCAAGTCTCTGGAGCTGCTCTAGTCTGATAAATCCAGAAGCATTAAAAGTTGGAAAAACAGTTGCTTATAGTTTTATCCTTGTAGTCTCGCTGGTTGGAAATTCTCTCATCGTATTAATTGTTTACAAAACACCAACTTTAAGAAAACCGATAAATATGTTGATCGCAAATATGGCCATGTCTGACCTGCTCTATCCAATATTATTGTTCCCCGTTCGACTGGCAGAGTTGAACGTTGGCCGGTGGCTTATTGGTGGTACCCTTGGCCAGGCCTTGTGCAAGATATACCCTTTTCTTGCTGATATTTCCACGTTAGTGTCAATTCAGAGCTTGGTTCTGATAACAGTGGATCGATATGCAGCTGTTGTAGTTCCACTCCGTTCCCCCCTCATCAGTCGCAAGGTGTGTCGCTGTTTGATTGTTGGTACATGGGTACTTGCAGCGGCCTTTCATTGGCCATATTTGTTTAACTTCAATCTTGTTGAAGACCAAGAGGAAAAGAGGTGCATGAATCAGTGGGAGGTGATCTTCGGAGAGACAAGCTCATTTCGTATTCACCTCCTATCAGGTTTTATCTTTTTCTATTACATCCCTTTTGTCGTCTTGGTGATACTTTACTCCGTCATCCTGATCAAGCTTAAAAGGCAAGTCCATCCTGGTGAACAGTCAGCCAGCGCTGAGGAACAGAGGCGGAGAAGAAACAGAAATGTGCTTAAAATGACCGTTGCTATTGTTGTAGCGTTTTTCATTTGCTGGATACCCTTTTCCATTCACTTAGCAACATTTTATTTTGTACCAAAAAACACTTTGGATTGTAAGTTTTGGGTATCCTCTAATGTTGCCTTGTTTATGGCTTACACAAACTGTGCTATCAACCCGATTATCTGCCTTACCTTTACCAGTAATTATCGCCAAGCTCTTAGGAGACTTGTGAATTGCTTTGATGCAGTGCAAGGTTAAGAGAAATCTAGGTCTACAGTGGCGGATCCAGATCTTCAGATAAGGGAAGGGAGGGGGGGCGGTCATCCAGAGCCTGAGATAAGGGGAGGCACGGGCTCTTCGGGCCTCATTTTGGTCTAAAAATAAGGGAGGGGGGTCCCCTGGATCCGCCACTGGTCTGATCGAAGTGGTTCTTTAAAAAAGCGACCAATACAGTCAACTCTCCCTAAGACGGACACTTTTGGGACCAGTACTATGTGTCCGTCTTAGAGAGAAGTCCGTCTTATAGAGAGTCAAATAAGGGGAGTAAAGTAAAGCAGGGACCAACTCTAGGTGTCCGTTTTGCAGAGGTGTCTGTCTTATAGAGGTGTCCTTTAAGAGAGAATTGACTGTATTAATAACTTTAGTGTTAAAGTTAATAATACCGAAAATTAATGCAGCATGCAATTTCTCTTAGGACGGCTCTAATACCCACAAGAAATGGACAACACATGAAATGGAACATAAAATGAAATATGGTATTAATCTAATTCATTCATGGCTGTCAGCAAATAAAATTAACTTTGAATGTTAAGAAGACTAATTACATGCTAATAGGGAGTCAATTTAAGTTATCTCAAATAAATAGTGATTTCACAGTCAAAGTTAATAATACACCGTTAGAAAGAGTAATTAAACATAAATCTCTTGGAGTTCAAATTGATGAGTCTTTGCTGATGACACTAACATATATTTTTCACATAAAAACCTTATAATCTTGAACTGATCCTAAATCAGGAGCTGCATGCAGTGGCTGAGTGGATGAAATCTAATAGACGAGCTCTCAGTATTTTGAAAACTAATTTTGTTCTTTTTCATTCTAAGAGACTGAAACCATACAAGTCATTACAGTCAACTCTCTCTTAAAGGACACCTCTATAAGACGGATGGATGGATGGTGTGAACATCCAAGAAGTTTCCACGGTCAAATACCTAGGTGTTACTTTTGACTCAAACTTGACTTGGAAAAATCATGTTAATGAACTCTGCTTAAAACTATCGAAAACTGTAGGTATATTTTCCAAATTAAGGTACTATGTTAATGTTGATATACTTATCATGCTTTACTATTCTCTTATTTACCCCTTTCTTACTTTAGTCCGGGGACTTAGTGCAAAATTTTGGCGAGATCTCTACAGAGCGGACAAAAGCACCAAACTTTGCATGGTTGTAGCTTAGGACATGTTAGTCAATATTAGGATCGGTGCCCACAGCTATCTCTTCAGGATTTGCAGCAACCGCTCGCTGAAGTTCTTCAACAACATTCCATGATGGGTACCCTGTGCTGAAAATTGCAATTCCTTGTTTTTTGCGATTTTTGATGAAAATCACATGAAAAGGCAAATATATGGAAACTAGAAACTGTATTAATACTATTATTATTATTATTATTATTTTTATTGAAACCAATGACTAAAACAAGTCAACCTAATGAAATGGCATTAATGATATACAGGTTGGTGCCCTGTGCTAAAAATATCAATTCCTTGTTTTTTGCCATTGTTTTGATGAAAATCAAATTAAAGACATGAAAATGAAAAAACAAGAGATTGTATAATTTATTATTAAAACCAATGACAAAAACAAGTCAACTAAATGGAAAATTCAGGGAAGATGTTTTCAGACGCGCACTCAGTCATAAATGGCCTTTCAAGATGGCGGCTTGAAGGTGTCTTCATGGACTGTAAGTATCTGCTAGAATAAATTGCCAGTTTTTTAGGGGAAATTGTGTACAATTTGATTCACGACAGGTTTAAGTAAAGTTTTAAGCTCTTCTTGGTAATAATTTTCTTTTTGAAAGCCACATCTTCGCTTCACATTTTTTGCCGATTATTTAAGCAATAGACCACACTTTCTACGGGTTTACCGGCGTGATAACCCACTTGGGATGTTGGGAGAACACGAGGAAAGCTTGTAAATCACTCGCCTTCGGCTCGTGATTTACAAGCTTTTCGAGCCAAGCCACATCTTCGTCTCACATTTTTTGCCGATTATTTAAGCAATAGATCACACTTTCTATGGGTTTACCGGCGTGATAACCCACTTGGGATGTTGGGAGAACACGAGGAAAGCTTGTAAATCACGAGCCGAAGGCGAGTGATTTACAAGCTTTTCGAGTGTTCTCCCAACATCCCAAGTGGGCTATCACGCCGTTAAACCCATAGAAAGTGTGATCTATTATTGCTTTATAAAATAACTTTTAGTAGAATGGAGTCTTTTAGGTAAAAAATATGGTTTTAGTACCGTGATCAAGTCATGTCTTCTCTCTAAAGTCATCATAAGCGCTGAACTTTCTCAAAACTCAGTTCAGTCAAACAACAAACAGCAGCACTTCAAAACACGAGTTTTTGCACTCATTACATGATAACTTATGAAAGCTGCTTTACAGGAAAAGTCAACACATATTCATGCGAACGTACAAGAAAAGAATACGTTCATGGTTTGTTTACTACAGAAGTAGAAATTAATTGAACATCAGACCGTACTCAGCTGTATTTTGTTGAGTCGATCCGTAAGAATTTCGTGCTTACAGACGCAACTGGCAGCTATTGTAATGGAGGACTTCATTCACTTTTTACAAGCCGCAGTGGTTTAAGATCTGTTTTCTGGACTTTATTATGATCCAAAAAAGCTTCGGTAACGACGTGGCTGCATTTGCGAAGTTGTCGCAGGTAACTATATATGCCCGTACAGCAACCGATGGAAATATGTCAGTGGTGGAGAAAGGTTTCTTTGCCGTAGCCACCTATTGGCGTTAATATTTGTCGATTTGTGAAGTCAGGTGGTGTTGAGGTAGGTTATGGCATCGATATCACCGAACAATTTGTGCAAATGTTGGAAAAAACCAGCCCGAAACTCTGACATCTTTCATTATCGTTAGCAGCTTGTTTACAACCTACAGCTGCCGATCATAGTTGTACCATATCTTGATCAGAGATCTCTTTTTGGAACAATTTCTTTCATTAAGGAATTTAATTTTGACATAAAATAAATCAAGAATGCTAAAACTATCCGTTTTGTTGCTGGTTGGCACATGGTTAAGTTTTCCTAGGGACTTTCTACGCCAGAAATTCACACAGTTGTTGTCTTTCTCTGCGATTTGGCATCGTCGTGAAATGTAACCTGCTTTCAAGCTTTGTACTTTATAACTTCTAAAGCTATGGCAGTAGCGAATAATAAAATGTGGAAACCAACGCTTTTAACATTAAGAAGGACTGGGTAAGTAACTTGTTCTGTTTTTTTAGCGTTTCTAAAATCGTTGTTTGCAGATCAATAGCCGGTTTTGTTTATGGCTCGTGGTCCGGATGCCTTTTTCTATGGGTTTACCGGTATAATAAACCATAGGTTTTTGACCAATCAGATCACGCGTACTATCTTAGTTATTTTTGCTGCCGGGCATCAGCCGGCAGCAGACCATATTCTTAAGCGATTTGAGATTTTTGGTTCGATGGTTGGATGGTTCAGTGGTTCCATGGTTCAATCAGCAAGTGCTTAGCTGCCGCGCCTGTTTTTCTCTTCAGAGCAACCCACCATTTTGTTTTGTTCTCATGTGAGTTTAGGGTCTGTGCAGAGGTTGTAGTACATCGGATGTTTGCTGTCTTTTTAAACAGCCTAAACGGTAAGAACAGTTCAAGAACTATTGTACGGGACATTTTTTCGTTTTTGTATTTTTTATTCTAGGTTTCAAGATTAGTTATAGCGAGTATTTTTTGTCACACAGATTGTTATCTCGGGAATCAGGATTGTAAGTTGTGATCGGCGTGTACTGTACGTCTACCTGACCCGTGAATAAACAAGTTTTGGCCTTTACGTTATTTATTCGCAACTCTTCTCGTCATGTACACGATGATTCTTCGATGTAGAAACAGTCTATCAGCACTGCTGTTGTTAAAGTGAATTACAAAATCATGTTGAAACTTTGGCGAGTCAGTATCTGAATGTAAGCATATTTGTCATTGTGATCGGTTCATTTTTTTTTATTTCACTCTGAGTGCATCATAATTCTATGTTATTGACTTTAAGAAAAAAATTCATATGTTCGACTGTTCTACATACTGTCTTTGTCCTATTCGCATCGCAACTCACGGCAGCACTTCCCTTCTCAATGAGAACTTCTAGTATAAAAATGACTATACTGAGTTTATTTTCGTACTGGTTAAAATTAATAACAGTAAAAATGGCTTCTTTCCATAGCGCTCATATCCTGAGCTCATGGTTCTTTGCAATGTAAAAGAGGGAAAAAAATTATATCTCGAGTATGAAATAACATATTTTTAAATCTATTTGCGATTCACAAAGAACAACAGAAAGAAACAAAAATCATGTTTTAAAATTATTTTGCCATTAAAGTTTATATATAATGATGATAAGTCATGCAAAAAACTGAATATACATTCTATAAGCATAGGTATATATTAAAGACGTTTTACAAAAATATTGACTTACTCTCTAAAAATTGCGTAAAAAGATATTAAAAACCGGCAATTTATTCTAGCAGTTACTTACAGTCCATGAAAAGACAACTTCAAGCCACCATCTTGAAAGGCCATTTGGGACTGAGTACGCGTCTGAAAATATCTTCCCTGAATTTTCCATTTAGTTAACTTGTTTTTGTCATTGGTTTTAATAATAATACAATTTCTTTTTCATTTTTATGTCTTTCATGTGATTTCAAATTAAAATACTGGCAAAGAACAAGGAATTGATATATGTATATTTTTTTCGAATTGATATTTTTAGCACAGTGAACCCATTATGTTATATCATTATTGCTATATCATTAACCTGACTTGTTTTAGTCGTTGGTTTCAACAATAATAGTATTAATACAGTTTCTCTTTCCATCTACTTGCCTTTTTATGTGATTTTCATCCAAATATGGCAAAAAACAAGAGATTGCAATTTTCACCACAGGGCACCCATCATGGAAGGTTGCTGAAGAGCTTCAGCGAGCAGTTGCTGCAAATCCTGAAGAGGTAGCTGTGGGCACCGATCCTAATATCGACTAACATGCCCTAAGCTACAACCATGCAAAGTTTGGTGCTTTTGTCCGCTCTGTATAGATCCAACCCTTTAGCCACCTGACTACTTATGGTATTCAAGTTTGGAGTCTCACATACCCAACCTACCTAAAACCAGTAACTACTTTGCAAAAACGAGTCGTCAGAATCATGACTTTTTGCGACCCTAGATCTCATTCTGAGCCATTGCTAAGTCTCTCAGACTCCTAAAATTCTCTGATATAATTCATCTTGAAATACTCTCTTTTGTTTATCAGTGGTACCATAAACTAGTAAGCCCTTCTTGTTTTGTTAATTATTTTAACCCATTCATATAATACACGTCAATCACAGATTGATAATCTGTTTGTTAAATCTGTTCATACTACTCAATACGGCATTCGTTCTCTCAGTTACACTGGTCCTAAACTTTGGAATTCTTTATCTATTGATGTTAAGAAAATGAAGCCATTTTCCAGTTTTCGTCTATATATCAAGAATTCTGTGATTGATGGTTATAATACTATTATTGATTCCTAATGTTTTACGATTACATGTATATTATCTTAACTACTATTTAATTTATTAATGAAGTAATACTTTTTATGGAAAACAACTATTTTGTATCTATATTCCTTCTACTCATATTCTTGTTTGGGTCACCCACTCGGTTAGTTCCACGAACTATTCAAATGTCCCAAACTCTGCACCTACAATTGAAATTCTCTTTCCCTTCACAATCTCTCGATTTTTTTTTTAAAGCACTAATTTGTATCGATTATAATTATTATGTGTGAGTTTAAATACAAATTGACTTGACTTGACTTGATTGACTTGAACTAGCGCCCACACATTAATACCATTTCAAAGACAATATCCGCTGGTCTTGCTTCCTTAAAGCGTGTAAGTCACTTTATACCATTTGATACTAAAGTGAACATGTACAAGACACTGGTAATGCCATATTTTAATTACTGTAGTGCTGTATGGGTTAATACCAATAAGGGACTAGCAGACAAATTTCAAAAGAATCAGAATAGGGCTGCTGGAATTCTCACCTTTTCTACCTATGAGGTTTGCTCAAATGTTTTGTCGGATGAGCTTGGCTGGGAAAGGTTAGAATGTGTAAGACTTAAACAGTTGGCTTTGACAATGTATAAAATCTATAATGATCTTTCCCCGTCATATTTGAGGCGGATCTTTACCAACACCTCAAATATACACTCCCACAATCTTAGAGCCTACACTACAGAGAATCTGTTGCGTGGAACAAGATTCCTTCAGAGATTAGAAACCTACCCAGTTTAAATGTTTTCAAAACTTCATTTCATGGGAAAGATTATCTTAATACACTATGAACTATGACTCATTGTAACTCTTATCATTATAATATAAGTTTTTTGCATATTTAACTTTATAGTCAAGTAGTTTCTTAAAGTATTTTAGTATAATTTTACACACGATTCCTAGGAGGACCATGTAAAATGATACGATTTCGTGTAAAAATAAAGATTGATGATGATGATGATGATGATGATGATGATGATGATGATGATGATGATGATGATGATGATGATGATGATGATGATGATGATAATGATGATGATGATGATGTAGTTGGGGGAGGGGGTGGTGGGGAGACGGGGGGAATAAGGTGCATTATGGGAGATGTGCAAGTGGCGAATAAGAGATTAACCGAGCGCCGGTAAACTGTTTGAAATGCGGGTTACCCTGAACTCGAAACCGAGTATGAAATTCAGTAGCTAGCTTTCTCGCTTCTCTTTTTGAGGAAAAATGTTAAGAGTGTTTTTTTTTCTCTGTTTCAGCAATAGCTTTTTCGGTGGAATGCCTTATTTTCCTGTATCGTTTATATGCTAAGTCTATTGTCACTGCATGGCGAATTGATCTGCCACTTATAATGTTTTTTTTTTCTTGTTATTCAGTGAAAACGTGCCGGCGTAAGGAAATGGCGCCATTATTTCATTTTACTTGCAAACATTCTGCTCCCTAAAGCAGTATTTGGAATATATTTTACCTATTTCAGAACTGGCATAGCAGGTCAGTAGAACGGCGGATTCTCGGGATTATTTTATGTATTCCTATTGAGATCAAGCCAAGTTAGAATAAATGTTGGTTCTGTTGGTTTTAAAAATGAGAATTATAGCGGAGCTCCTCGCGCGCGCGAAGCGCGCGCAGCGGAGCACCATGGGTAAGAAAATTTGGTAAACTATCCATCCGAGAAAATTTGGTTATGACGTAGCGTACGCCCGCCCGCCCGCGCACCCGCACACACTCTTCATGTAAGCAGATGTCAAATGTCACAATAGATCTTGCACAACTTGACTAGCCTCTTAGTTATGTAAGCCATCCGTATGAGTACGATTAGATTGACAGCTGTCAAAATCAGACATCTGCTTACAATTATCACATGACCATCTCGCGGGCTCAGATGAAAGACCAGTCGTTTTGCCCCTACATGTAAGCTGATATAATATGTCACACTAACTAATTCAACATAGAAACGAAACTACGCCGGGAAAGGCTGTCAGTTGGCTGAGAGTCGTTTAAAGTTATATTGGCAAGCCAAATTAAGGTCAATTAACAGCTGTCGAAATGGGAAATGTGCAGACCACTATCAGAAAACTAATAATGTGGGCTCAGGTTCGCTCAGGTACACGATCTGGCATTTTCCTTTTGCCGGACGGATATGTCTTACTCACACTCGTAGTCTTTTAATTCGAATATTCGCCATTCTAATGAAGGTTAATTGACAGCTGTCAAGCTGGAGTATACGCTGACCATCATCATCTGAGTATATCGCGGGCTCATTTGTCTATCCATTGAGGTCACGTAGTGTTTAAAGTTTTGCGCTGATATTTTGTTTGATCACGGGCTCAATTCGAAGCCCCATAGCTTAGAAAATCTATCCATCTTAGAAAATTCGGCAATCACGTGACCGTACCTTCCGTTCGTCCACACCACAGGCATACCAATGTTTAATCTCACACTTTCTAGCTAGTTTGGGAGCCTGCAACCTGATATTGTACATCCATGTTTTGATTAATTGACAGCTGTCAAAATAGTGTTTCTGCTGACCAGTATCGCCTGACCCTATCGCGGGCTCAGGTATCGACCCCCTGAGTTCGAGTTTTTTTTTTGAAGGTATCCGCCGACAAGTTGCTAATTTTCAATTATTGCAGGCTCAAGTTCCATTTTTTTTCAAATGATATGAAATAAGTCGTGTTCATGAGCCGCACTTTTAAAATGTTGATTTCCAACTGACCTCGGACGCGAAAATTCAACCGGCTTTTACATTTACATGCAGGGAAGGCAATCACTTTTGACTTTTCTCACTGTCACGCGTTGATCACGCTCTACGTCAGGAGCCCATAACCCGGAGCGTCTAACTTCCATACTGCGCCTATGCAACGGCGTTTTCACAAGTAGGTCTATTTTTAGATAAGCCTTTCCCGCGAAATGCTTTCGAAAAGCCAATCACTAGCAATTGCTTCATCAATGATAAACTTTTAAAACGTAACTAGGACAACTCCTTCACATTGAAAAAAACGTGGCGGACACACGTGAGGAATCTTCAGAGGAGTCTTCTGACAGTACTTCAAGCGACAATTTCAGTATTTACACGGAAACTAGCAGTTAAGAGCAAGATTTGCAAAACCTAGCCAGGACGTCTTCTTCATCGGCGACAATGCATAATTCACGCAAAGGGAATTGAATCGAAATCATCTTCGAAATAGCCGACTGTGAAAAGGTCCAAGCGAGCTACTAACAGTCTAAACGACGATCAAATGGAGGAATTGACCTCATGGAACAGTTATTTTTCGCGGGAAAAACTTATCTAAAAATAAACTCACTTGTGAAAACGCCGTTGCATGAATTTATGGCAGTTGAACGCTCCGGGTTATGGGCTCCTGTCTACGTCCAATTTTTATGTTCTGATTGGTCAAAATTTGACAGGTGAGTTCATGCGGAAAATTTATGCAGCGTCTGGAAACTTGCTTACTGATAGCTGGAGCTGACAGAGTTTTGTGTCATCTTGTGATGTTTTAAACTGTCTTTTTCTACTTGGTGTACAAAATGAAATACAGCTACTATCAAGATTGTTCTGTAATTCATGGCTGGTTTGTTTATTGCGCTTTTTGTTGACAAATGCACCGCTTGTCAAAGTCATTGGAAATCCGATTTCGGATGGCATTATTTTCAAAAATGAGCTTACTCACTTGTCCTTGCTTGAGGCGTAAGAGGGTTCAAAAGTCTCAAGCGATTCTGGAACACTTGATGACCTTCAGAAGCAGCATCTCGACTGGTAAGCCTGAGCAATTATTGTCTTTGATGTGTGTGGTTTTTTTTTTCGGTTTCCTGAAGTCGAGCGTATGGTTTATGAGGATTACGTTTATACACGAGCAATGATCTAATCTACAATAGTATCAGGTTTAAAAAGCCGTTAGACATTTTGTGACCGCAAATTCAAAGAAAAGGTTCCGAAGATGATTTAGTTATGATTTTGGCTGTAAACAGAAAGCTCTGAGCGATTTTCTTGCCTCGAGTTCATCTTGAAAAAGAGCCAACACCGGGAAGCCGGCTTAAAACATAAATAAGCTTATGCTTACCTGGCTCATGATTTTCAGAGACACTTTACTCTCAATACTTCGCTTCGTGAATGAAAATTATTGTCTCTGTACATGTTTCACCGAATTATATTTATTTTAGTGATTGTTAGTAGTCTCTCTCGCAATTTTTATCGCTGCACCTGTTGTTTCCAGTCGAACATAAGCATCGCATGCAGGAATACTCAAAACGCAGCGCGTAAATATCACTCGCTCTTAAAGATTACACATAACAAAACCATACACAGTTTAATAAATAAAGGGAAATAAAACCTAAACATTACAATTTATCTATCATGTTGAAGCATAAATGGTAACTCTATTAATCGCACTGCAAATCTGGTGCCTGTCAAAAGTGAGACCCGTCCGGCTGGCCGAAAAGTGATTTTGGGAATTTTTTTTATCGTTTTCATTAAAAGCCCATAATTATTACCCTGCATATCACACAGGACCAGCTTTCTGTTACTGAAAAGTCCTAGCCTCTCCCCACCCCGCTCGACTAAAGGCATGTTCACAGGCTAGAAAAGTCCCGGCATTATAGAATTCTCTTCATGAAAACGTTCTATAATTCAATGCTATAATTTGTTGTGTAAAGGAAGCGCGTGCTTTTATCGTCGTAGATGTTGAATGAGTGCAAATTTGTGAAAAACTGCAGAATTATAGGTTTAAATAGGGCAAAAAAGAACAAATTCTGTCCGAGGTCTGTATGATAAAAAAAGGGCCTCACAGTACTGTTTTCCTCAGACGTGATGAGAAAAAGGATCTTTAAAAGGCTGGTTTACACGCCACCAGATTCGTCGCCAAGATTTACTAGTAAACTAAACTTCTTAAAATTATATTTCGGGGTTGTTCAATTATCCATCGTCTCTCAAACGGAGCAATGTTGGAGAGACTGGTGAATGCCACATTATGATGCAACAGCTAATGCAAATACAATACACGAATAGGTAGGTCTATCTGTTTTCCAGGCCTAATCTACTGTGATCGAACATGATTGCTATTTTTGGGAGTACAAATAAGACTATTTAATAACTCGATGTAAAAGCTGTTTCACTCTTGGACCGTCAAATTATTTTTCTCTAAAATCACTTAGCCTTTGCCTCAAAAGTCAAATGAATGTGCCCTGATCTGTGGATTACAAGTTTATTGTTTGATTTAAATTATGAATTTATTAACGGGAGCTTCGCTTTTAGCCCTGGCTAAATCTATATGTTAAACGTGTGAAAAAGAGTAGTAAAAAGAGACGCGCCATCGTAAATGTTAATAGTTGGATCATAATTATCCGCTTTTGGTTATTGTATGTTGTACTTACCACCTTAACAAGCTTAGATGTATATATATATCTATTCCGCCGGGAAATTACTTCAGCTTTCTTAGGCCGGTCTTAATCACTTTGATTGCTGTAATGACTTTCTGACTGCATTTTGTTTCTGAGCTCAACGATTTAGTGAATTAAATTTCATTAATTTTGTAGTTGACATTGCTTTGCTCTACTGAGTAATTACGACTTGTCATTTGTGTGTGTATGTTTTATCCCGGCAAATTTGTCCTCAAAAAATAGAAATAACACCTATTTTTTCGAGAAAAGGCAAATGACATGGCTGTCAAAACTCGGTTGCCATGGTAACATCAATATTGACGTACACGTTACAACGACTTCAAAATGCTCCCAGATAACTTTTAGGGAACGTCTGCGCTAGGTTTGGTGGTCCTTGCTTGAACGGGTCTGAAGCATTTTAACTTTTTAGCGATGAGATTTATTCTTTTTGCAAAATAAAAAAAAGAATAACTACGCCAATTTTCCCGCATTACGCTCCAGTGAGCAGACATAAAGAAATGAGGACGAGGCTCGGGTGGACAATTTCCAAAAAATCACTGTATTTTGTCCACCCGAGCCTCGAATTGGTGCATTTCTTTACTGGAATGCGGGAAAGGTCTATTACTAGCGTGCCTTGTGTTTTTGAGAGAGATTTAACGAGCGAGGTTAAACTGTTTGGATTACGGGTTACCCTGACACCGAGTGAAAAATTCAGTACGTATATTTTTCGCATTTTTTGTGTCAGGAAAAATGTTATAATAAACTTGAGAGTTTTTCCTCTCTTCCAGAGAACTAGCCGTTTCAACGGAATGCGTTTCCTAGCTTGTTTATATGTTGATGATTGTCACTGACGACTTGGTGAAAACTTCCCGCCGCAAGAAAATGAAGTAATTATTCCGTTTTCTTCCAAACATTCTGCTCCGCTGGGCGATATTTCAGAGCTGTAATAGCAGGTCAATCGAACAGATTTTCCGGATTATTTTATCTTTTCCTTTTGTGGTCAAGCCAAGTTTTAAAAGTCTTTTTTCGGAGTAACAAAAAATTTCACAAAAAGGTTTTTTTTTAAAACGTGAGTAGCCGTCCAAAACTCTCAGAGATCTTGGTATAGAGTACCAATCCTTAATAGAACGAACTGAAAAAGAACGACCACCCTCCGCGCATAATTATATCTAGGACAAGGCAAATTTAAATTACAATTTCTTGTATTCCTCATACGCATGCTATGCTAGAATTTGTAACCAGAAGTTTGTTCACATTTATAATTAGGAGTGTTTCCTTTAAGTCTCTTGTGTATGAGTGCGCACCGATTTAAGTGCGACTCCCTATAAAAAGGAATCCAATGACAGCGGTTACCGGTAACACGCGCCCTCAAAGGTTTTTTTCTTGGGGTTCAAACCTGCGTTTTGGTGGACGTCAATCAACCTTTACCATGGGTTTTCACGTGTTGGCCCAGAGCAGACCCTTTCCCCGTTTCTCGAGCACTCGGAAGACCAAGTCGCTTTTGCAATACTTTGCTACAGGATCTGGCACCGCTTCATGTCAAAGGCTACAAGGAGTACGAATTTGTTGAGTGTTTGTCGGAGGAAACTCAAATTATCGACTTATTTACAAGCTGTAATTTACAACCACATAAGCTTTCTCAATGCACGCTGGCAACTCGTCTGAATTTTGCTAGCTCTGGATTCTATTCAGGTCCGTAGCCAGATTTTTTTTTTTTATGGGGAGCTGCGATGCAAAAAGGAGACGGACCAAACGAGGCCCGGAGGGGCAAGTCTCTGGGAGGGGGAGGGGGGTGGAAGGTTTGGTTGTCTGAGACTGAAGTGCAAGGCAAGTTTACAATTGAGGGCCAGGGGGGAGTTTGACTTGGAATGCGTTGACGTTTGCCACCTAGGGCTATCCGGGGGCATGCTCCCCCGAAACATTTTTAATTTTAAGCCCTCTGAAATGGCTGCAAATGCATTTAAAACTAACATGGGGTGGTAAAACTTGTATACTTTCAACAACAAAAAAAGTCGCCATTAAAAAAAAGAAAAACATTTTCTCCACAAATAGTTGTGTAGCTTGAATAGGAGTTTTAATATCCTCCAAGCAACACAAAGAGCTGGGTGCAGCATGTCAAAGCTGACGGGAATAGGACAATAATATCATTGCACGATGACGTCATTTCAACTACCAGAATCCTTTAGTTTGTTGTTTTCTTGTGCAAATTAGAGTTATTGTTCTATAATCCTCAGCTGGATTGACAAATTCAAATAAGAAAGCAAAAACGAAATGAATTCTGGTAGTTGTAATCAAATGTCGTCATCGTGAAAATGGCCTATTCTCATACTTGCCGACTGTTAAAATAACAATTCAGATCCACCACTTTGCAGAAACCTATGGCAAACAAACCCTAAACGGAATTTTATTGAGCAATGAAGAAATGTCTTGTAGGCACGCTAAATCCCCTTTTTACACTTTACGAAGGCTAAAGGACGTTTTGTGGAAAGGGTACGCCAGGCTTGTGACCTATTTTACAGGATTTTACTACACAATCAGTAAATAAGAATAGAACAATATTCCTACTTCACTTTGTTTTAAGTCGCTGATTGATAAAAAAAGTGAACCTCTTTGGTGGGGGGGGGGGGGGGGGGAAGGAAGGAGATGGGGTGCGAGGGCAACCGTTGCACCCCCCCCCCCTCTCCTCCTTGCTTACGGGTCTGCTTTTCGATAACATGAAGAATGATAAGTAGATCTGCAGGTTACAAAATTCTTTTTCGAAAACAGCCTCCATTCTGAGGAAACTTTGTCCCTTGTCGGTGTGATATCCTTCGTTTCTTTGAATTTATCCTTCTTGGTAAATCGTCGTCCACGGCTCACGTGTTTTCATACAATCAATAAATAAACCACCTGAAAACCTTTACGTAAGCTATAGAAAATGTTTCGGCTACCAGAGACCTCGTTGTTTTAACAATGTAATCCTTGATCTTAATGAAATAATTAAAAAGGCTGCCGTCATTCGAAATTATTCTTGTAAGTCTTCCCCCTTCTTTCAGCGATGAAGGTAACCTGAGATCAGGCGTTTTTTTTTGTTTTTGGCTTCTTTGTTTCTTTGGCTCGAGAGAGGAAAAAAATAACGCCTGATACATTCATTTAACGAGCCGTTAACCGCCCCCAAATTTACATAATCTAACGTCTCCTTGACCTGTCATGTTATTAGCCAATAAGCGTTTAGCAAACGGGAATCAAATTTTGGCGCTAATAATGTCTCTTTTAAAATCAATTTTTAATAAGATATAACACGGTTGCGGTTTAGTTTCCGCCGCAATTTCAATACCAAAAGACAAATACGATATGCAAGAAAAACAGAGATGCCGATGATATTATTTGTTCAATTTTTTAATCATTTCCTCACCGCTCCTGCTTCTATCCAAATATTTTCTGTGGGAAAAATACTGCTATTATCCGCTGACCACCACGCAGATAAATTGTCAATTCTTGTGCTAATTATTGTTAGTCAATCACTAGTCCTAATTTTTATAAATTGTAATTATCACACGGCATGTCTGAAAACCAGCTTGCTGAGCCATTTACCGTGTTTAAATAAAGTTGATTGCTTTATTGATTGATAGACCTCGTCTCCCCCTCCCCCCTCTGATTTGTACCGACTTTTTTTATTTTAGGTAACATTTTATCATTTGACATCATTTGCAATATTGCTATTTTACGTCACTTATGTGCTTACGTCATCAGGAAATAACGTCACATAGCCCCAGGGGGGTCAGGTGAGCCCTGTAATATAACAATCATGAAATAAAGTAGTTGAAATTGATAAAACGAGACCGATGATGATTATCATTGTATTGAAATCATTTTACTGCCTGACTTCAAATGAAAAATAAGTTTTATAACATGATATCTCGGCACCATTACATATAGGATAATGCCTGAGCTCCGAGGCCTTCTTAAAAATAATGACCTCGCGCTGCGCGCTCGGTCATTATCGTGGACCGTGGAGCGAGGGCATTATCCGATTTAATGTACCTTTTCATTGTTTTAGAACCAGTAGGTCATTATTGTGGCCACTGAAATGGAACAGTAGGTTATTATTCGAAATAATAACCTCCTGTTCCACGTCAGTGACCTGCCCTTCCATTTATTGAAAATAATAACCTGTTGAAAACAATGGAAAGGTACATTAAAGAGACATAGTCATAATGCAAATTCAGTAAATAGGCAGGTTAATGACCCGGTTAATCTTTTATGTTTTGTTTTCTCAATGGAGGTCCCAGGAGAACTTGACCCTTTGTTTTTGTTTTGTTTTGTTTTGTTTTTGTTTTTTGTTTTTTTTATAAACCATGCGTACATATGCACATCAATAAGGGCCTGTTTACATTGAGGTGGGGGACCCCAGGTAGGTGAGATAAAATATGGGGGGTCACCCCACCTATCATGTAAACGTGATCAAATTAAAATGAGAGATTAAATGGACAAACGGGCTACCCCACCTAAGCGGGTTACGTCACCTACCTGGGGTCCTTCACCTCCATGTAAACAGTTTTTAAGACGAAATTTGAAAGGAACAGTTCTCTTGAGTGTTATCACAGACCCAGTGTATTGGGAAAACAAAATATATGAGCTAAAGAGGTCTATTAGCGACACTTATCGACACTTAGGAGTATTTATTTAACGTTTTGATATATATAGACCTTGATCATTCAGTCGTTTAGGAAGAACTACTAAAGCTTTAATTGAATTACATAATAATTTGCCTCAGTTTGCTGATCAATAATACTATACAAAGTTAAAAGGTAAAACCTCTGCAGGAGGCAGCATTTGCTTACAATTAAATACAGGGACGCAGAAGTGTTGTCGATGGTTGAATATTAAACATATACAATATATTAAATCATTATTTGAACAGGAGATATTTTTCATTGGAAGCAAGTCTCAAGAGAACACAGCTGTCGAGAAGTCAGTAAGCATGAACACAACAGTAAATGAATCAATTGCAAGTTTCTGGAGCTGCTCTGGTCTGATAAATCCGGAAGCAGAAAAAATTGGAGCAACAGTTGCTTATAGTTTGTGCCTCGTTTTCCCGCTGGTTGGAAATTTTCTCCTTGTATTAATAGTTTACAAAACACCGATTTTGAGAAAACCGATTGATCTGTTGATCGCAAACATGGCTATGTCCGACCTGCTCTTTCCAATATTCCTGTTCCCCCTTCGACTTGCAGAGTTTCACGTTGGCTCGTGGATTATTGGTGGTGCCCTTGGCCAAGCTTTATGCAAGCTACACATCTTTCTTGCGAATGTTTCTGGGGTAGTATCGATTCAGAGCCTGGTTCTAATAGCAGTGGATCGATTTGGAGCTGTTGTAGTTCCACTCCGCTCTCGTCTCATAACTAGAAAGCTGTGTCCATTCTTTATTATCGCTACGTGGATCACCGCAATGGCCGTTTTTTCGCCACTTCTTGTTGCAAATAAACTTGTTAAATACCGAGAACGACTGATGTGCGTACGTCTGTGGATGGAATTCTTTGGAGGAAGCACATTTGCAAATTACTTCCTAGCAGTTGCAGTCGTGTTTCTCTGCATCCCCTTTGTCCTCGTGGTGATACTTTACCCTGTCATCTTGATGAAGCTTAAAATGCAAGCCCATCCAGGTGAACAGTCAGCCAACGCTGAAGAAAAGCGCGCCAGAAGAAACAGAAACGTGCTTAAGATAGCTACAGCCATCGTTGTAGTGTTTTTCATTTTCTGGATACCCTATTTCAGTAGCGCGGTGATAGTTAATTTTAGTTCACCGGGCAGTTCCATCTCGTTTTCCTGTAGTTTTTATCTGTTCTACATTGTCACCAATTACATGATTTACGCAAACTGTGCTATCAACCCGATCATCTGCCTCACTTTTAGCAGTAATTATCTCCAAGCACTTAAGAGACTTGTGAATCGCTGTGATACAGTGCAAGATTAACTTCTGAAAACTAACAGCTGGGTCTGGGTTTCGTGCAAAAAAAATGATAATAATAATAATAATAATAATAATAATAATAATGATAATAATAATAATAATAATGATAATAATAATAATAATAATAATAATAATAATAATAATAATAATGGTAATAAGGATTAAAAACTTCACCATAAAATAATGACGGAGATGATGATGATGATTATAATTGTTATTATCTTAATGTAAATTAAGGCTTAAGACACCCCTACAAAAACTGCGAACGAACAATGTTGCTCAACGTTGGATCAAACAAGGTCGTTAAATCAGTCCAAAAAGATAAAAATAGAATTAAATTTAAAAAGATTACTGCAAAGACTGATCAAACAACGTGAAAAAGGCTAAGGTATACAATATTTCGACTGGCCAATACCAGTCTTCATCAGGTTTATTAGGAAGAAACGGGAATACACAGAATATATGTTGCTGTAAAATAATAAACGGAAGTTACATGGTATGACCGGTGCTAAGGTGTACGGATGGCTAACTCTTGGATTACTTTTTTAAAGAATGAAAGCTTAAATAATGACCTTACGATTAGTCTACCAGTATCATATAAGTCTGCCTTTTGTTGTCTGATCAGTTTGAAGTAGTCTTTTTTTACTTTAATTCTTAACCAAGATACTTATAATAACTAGAGGTTCAATGTTGGAAGTGAAGTGTGGCCCCATGTAGAAAGATCATGGGGTTGGAACGGTAGGATATCACATGGTCTTCGAGGCTGTAAGATTTTTGTCTCGTCACGAAAAGCTAGGAGCGTTGAGTGAAACCAGACAAAGGGGAGACTATGATGAATAAAATACAATATGGACGATCTTGAAGTTAAGTAGCTTGTCATAGTATCTTCAGCTTTATCTTGATGTGTGACTATAATTCGGAACCTGCTTCTACTTAGAATTAGTTTCAAATAAAAACATAATGCAAGCAATGAATTCCCAAAAATTTTAATCAATAACAACAAACATTAATATCTATCTCACTAACATATTATCCGTATTTTTTTTAAATAATCGCTGTATAATGAAAGATTGAATATTATTAATGCATACTCCAATATCGGTTTGGATTGTTATTGACAAATACACAATAAAGACATATTAAAAAAAAAACTTTTAGAAAGCATCTCCGATTTAGCGAATTGTCACTGAATTGTACACATTCGTTTCTGTTGAATTCATTCTTTTACTTCATGAGATCAATACAAATACGTATTTGAAATGAACAGGAAAACCTAAATGCCGTTTGCGCAGCCTCGGTAAGAAAATCGCTTGGTTTATTTGCCTCTTTGCCGGGGCATATTATGACCTCAATAGTAAAAATTCAGCTTGTTCGCCTCGTTGCTCCATTGACATCGTTTAATAGAAAAAGCAGTAAACTACAACAGGACGGTTATCCACTAAAAACGATTCTGCTGAGATGATTGTTTATGGACGCTTTAAACTAATTGTCTCCTCGTGACAAGATTTCATCGATTGTGTTCCTGATCCACAACGATCCGCAGCTGAAAACTCGTTGGGCTCCTGGAACGACAGTGTTGCGAAAAATGAAAGAACATTGTCTGTCCCTCGAATCCTCACTTAAACGTTCGCTACCTTTCAAAAATACTTAACTTAACAACTGACATGAGATGCAAATGAGTAACTTACCGGCTGAGTTACAGAAAATATCAAACTGCCCCTCGCACTCGCGTCCGACTCTCGAATTCAACCTCATGCATGCCAACCTCATACGCAACATTAACTACTGTCTAAACATTTCACTTTGCTGCATTGGGTGCTACGCGGCGGGGACTGGGAACTGGTAAAACAGCGAAACAAACTTGCAAACTTCTAAACAAACTTCCCTACAAATGGAGTTCTCAGACGCCTTCAAGACAAAAATAGGTAGCTGCCCTATGCGGGCAGCAATAATTATTATCTTGTTTACTCTTGCGTCTAAAAATCTGGGTAAGCTGTAAACCAAGCTTCTTAAAGAACAGGTTCCATTTTTTTTGTTGATAAAAAGTTGTGCAAATATATGACAATAAAAGAGCTTCAATACGCAAGTAAAGAGAAAAAGAGTGTCGGACAAAAATTCAAATGAAACACCATCATTACGGAATCGCGCCTGTAGATACGCGTCGCTAGTAAATGCAAATTTTTTCTGTCAATCAAATGTGTCCTATTATTTGTAGGTGGAAATTGGTAAAACATCGTTATTGTTTTGGAGACAATAGAAGAACAAAAGATAACAGAAAGATCAAGTTATCCAGTCTTAAAGCGTGTTGCGTGACTTAAATCAGTTGGAGCATTTCTCCTAGCTTTCCCGCATTAAAACGTTGGAATGAAAAGTCTGAAGCTTAGCTTTTAAAATCTTGATAGCCAAAATAAAAGGGGTGCCCCAAAAGGCAAGCATTTGGGAATTCAAAATCGATATTTTTGTCTCCAGCGAAATCCGGCGGATGAACAGTAATTTGCATATAAGCGTAAGTGAAGCGAAATATATACAAATTGCCGTGGTTGTAAACACAACGTTTCCTCGAAGTTTTTTTCCTTTTGAAAGCGTAAATTCGCATGAAAGAGCTCAGCTTGCACAAAATAATATAAAATGAAACGAATCAAATCGAAAAGTGGTTAAAAAAAGTCAGGATATTTCAATTCGATGGAAAGTAAGTGATTGGGTAGGTGATTTGCATACTGATAAAAATAACGTCTAGCGCAGTTCAAAACCGTTCGGCTTCCTGAATTGTTTTCCTGGAATTCTATACATTCTGCTGGCCTAAATCGTTAAAATATGTTATGAAGTCAAAATATTTATCAAGTTGAGCGTTTGCATTTCCTTATAAAAGAGAGTAGCGCGAAAGCTTGGATCTATAGATTTTCTTAAGTTAAATTACCTTTGTATCGTGGAAACAATACCCTAACACTTGAGTCTTGAATCAAAGGACGCAACATGCGTCGGCTCCCTTTGTGAGCGCGCAAATAGTCATGGTACCCGCGATTTTGCGGGCGACACGGATCTACAGGCGCCGTTCCATAATGTACAGAAACGCGCTCATTGATACTTGCCGATTGTGACAATGCAAATAAGTGAAAAATGACGTAGAGAGAGTGTCAATCAAGAAATCCGCAGGGTATTGTTGGTTTTCACATGAGGTCACTAAAATTCAAACTAAAAAACTATCGATCCTAGCGAGATTTTACTTTCACGATGCATTAGAGCAGCTGAAAACTAATTTTCATACAAATTTTCGTTTCGAAAGGGTTCTTGGTTTTGTAATAGAGTACGCTTGAATTTCTAAGCTTTTGCGTGACGCAGCATTTACATGACGGCCAAGAGAGCTGTCGTGTACATGTAGTTTAAAAAAAAAGAAAAGACTTATTTCAGGAAATTTTGCTATCTAAACAGTTCATGTATCACTTTAATGTTTATGAGTTTCTCGAAGAATAAATTCACGCTTTTGTAGCAATTCGGTCGAACGAATTAGCTTGTAACGCATTTGTTTTTAAATGCTCTAAAGTTAGTCTTCGATGATTGTTGTTGATTTTGCCATGGATGTTTCAACAGGCTGATTTCAACCGATTTTTAAACTTTTACAAACTTTTTTGTTGTTCGAATCGTATTTCAATTGGATAATGCTTTTGCATAAACATTTCTGAGCAACATTTTTTATTTTTTTGCAGCTTTTGTTGCTTAACTTCACTCAATCAACACATTTTAAAAAACAAATACGCATTATTCAGCAAGTCCAATTATCAAACCAACCTTTTTTGATTTAGCTGTACATTAAACCATTATTTAAACTGTAGATGTTTTTCAGTGGAAGCATGTCTCTAGATAACACAACTGGCGAGAAGTCAGTAAGCATGAACACAACAGTAAATGGATCAAGTTCCTCACAGGAGCTGATCCAGTCCGATAAATCCAGAAGCAGGAAAAATTGGACTAACAGTTGCACTTTGATCCTTGCTGTTTCAGTAATTGGAAATTTCCTCATCGTATATTACTTGTTTACAAAACACCATAATTTAAGGCCTGTTTCAAACGTCGCACTACTGCCGCGTTAAGCTGGCTCGACTGTAGCTGCGGCTGCAGCATGAAACTAGCACCACTTGGATTCAGACGACGAATTTAACTCAGTCGAATAGAACGGCTGCTCCAGAAAACAAAACACAAAAATAAAGAAACGATTTGGCAAACTTTTAAATGTATTCTAATGTATCCATACTGATTTATGAATTAAGTTCGGCACGGCAGTAGCACGACTTGGTTTCAAACGTCGCGCTACTGCCGTGCTAAAGTCGAATTTAATTCGAGCAATATAGTTGGGCACGGCAGTAGCACGACTTCTGAAAGGGGCCTATGAAAACCGATGAATATGTTGATCCCAAACATGTACATGTCCGACCTGCTCTATCCAACATTCCTGTTCCCTGTTCTACTGGAAGACATGCACGTTGGCTCGTGGCTCATTGGTGGTACCCTTGGTCAAGCCTTATGCAAGCTACATGTCTTTCTTGCAGATTGTTCTGTGTTAGTATTAATTCAGAGCCTGGTTCTGATAGCAGTGGATAGCAGTGGATCTTCTAGTTCCACTTCGATCCTCTGTGGTCACTAGGAGAGTACTAAGAACTCTCAGTTGTCGTAATGTTGTAAAAAGAAAGCTTTAAGCGAGGTGTATGTATGTTTTCTAGTATTCGCCATTTCAAACGCGAAGCCAGCTAAGAAATCAAGAACATGAGTTTAGAAGGATCAAACTACTTGATTAATTTACATGTTTCATTGTGCTATTGCGGCTTTTGATAGGCCTACTCTGGGACCTTAAGTCGCCGTAATTTTAGGCGACTTAAGGCGATTTAAGGCGACTTTAGGAAAATTTGGTCAAAATATTGCGCGACTTAAGGCGATTTAAGGCGACTTTAGGCGACTTAAGGAGAAAAAGGTGACATTTAGGTGAGTTACATGTTAGTGTCAATATGTTGCAGTTAATTTTTAATTTCAGTTAATTTTTGGTTTCCCTTTGTTTTAAATTCATTAGCATACATAACCATACCCAGAAATGATGGAAAAATAAAAATTAACTGAAATAAAAATGAACTACAACATATACAAAATCCAAATCTGATAACACTACCTCTCTAGGGACACAATGTTGTAGCATAAGTTAATTCAGTCTTGAAGACATCTACATTAGTCTTCCAAATTTTCAACAATCTCAGCTACCTAATATTTTGAACATTAAATATCAAGGTAGCTTGTGTTGCAGGTGTATTCTAACCGTGGTTAGTAACATTTGCGAAGCAGCTCTAATATCCTTGTTCTGGGCCCTGATGCACTAAATGAATTACCAGCATTTTGAGTTCCCCTTCAACATGATTGGCAAATGGACAATGGCATTTTTAACAGTCCAGTCCTGACATGTTCTCTAATCCTGATACACACACAGGGGGCCCAGAACTAGGATTTTGCCACTGTTTTGCAGATGGACTTAACCCAGAGTTTAGTTCCATCTGTGGCACAGGCTAATATCAAGGGTGTTGGTTTAGTATTACATTAGCAGAGACAAAATCTGAGTTAGAAGCAACCAAAAGGGTAAATTTTCTCTTGGTCTTTAAATGCATTATTTCATAATATAAGGGACAAAAAATCAATGGTTCCTGCATTTCTTTTTCCAAAAAATAAAACCATAAAAGTAGAGTATTTCAATACATCTCTGTAACATACTGTGAGCTGGTTTGTAGCAAAAACTTTATATTGAAGTGTCTTTTTTTCATAATTTGACAACAAACATTTAAGTAATTAATTTAAAACATCTAAAATCACTTATCGATATCGCACATTATGGAAATGACGATCCCCATTGTATGTCTTGGCAGTTGCTCTGCCAATGTTTGTCCCCACACGCTTGGCTAAGAGGATGTTTTTCCAATTGAATTCAAAACAAAAAGTTTGTAGTTCTCGCCGTATATATATTGCTCCTTTCCTGTCTCAGTCAAACAAAACACTTCCAAATACTTGCTTCGCTAGTGAACCGTACTCTCTTATCCATGGTCTCTCTGGAAACTTTCCGGTCGGGTTGATTTCATGAGTGCATTTATGCACCAGCAGAAACGTAAACAACTAAGCTTAGCTTCAACCAACCTCTCTCGGTCTGTTCCACGCGGCAGCGTTTACGCTCTCAGCACAACAGGAAGCATTATGCGTCATGTTTAAACCGATGGCAGTACCAAGTGTAAACGTTTCCATTATTATGTCAGAAATTTCCATTTAAAAGGAGATCTTTAAACGAAAACGCGAGGTACAACATTCTATCCGCCATTTTGCTTCTCCCAGAATTCCACTGCAGTCGCAAGCTAATTTCCATGGTTTCTCGGTCCCGCCCTCTCCCTGCCTCCAGACCAGTTAGTCACGTGATCAAAACACACTACTTTCTGGGCGGCCATAACGTGGAGGAAAGAACAGTATTATTTCGCTTTTCTACGTTCTTCATCAATAATGATCGATTACATCAAATCGTTTGGCAGGGAGCAATCACGACAACATAAACAAAGAGCAGTATTACGCACCTTCGATGTACAAAGCTTGAATTTCTCTCTGGAAGGGAATACCTAAAGAGACGACTGTACAAGCTAAGCTAATTTTATAAGTGTTCAAGTTTATAAGAGTGATTGTGTTTCTGTCAATGATAGATGGATATAATTCGACGGTAAATACAGATCAGAGGTTGTGTGCCGGAGAAAAAACTTATCATTAGTTGCTCTTAAAATCTGGGTCGGTAATTTACATGGACACTTTTTTCGATTGACCTTTAGACTTGTATTAACTACCAGAAAATTTAGATTAATGTTGTGGCGGCAATAATTGTTTTTTTCTCTCCCTACCTGTATTGATCTTAGTTACTTGAAATGTCTTTCAATATTGGACTCTCACAGAGCAGTAGAAAAGAGTTTTAACTATATTTTGTTCAGGGTGCAAAGAAAGTCGGCTTTACAGCTTGCCTAGCATACACTAGCCTGAAAGCCATTTTGACTAACCCCAATTTTTTTTATGAATGGGACTGATTACAGTTCTTCTGTAATCTGAATTCCCTAAAAAACTTTACTTGCCAGCCAGGCAAGTTAAAAACGCAGTTCACTAGCCCAATCATAAAATCCAGTACCCCAGGGCTATTGCCTGGACACTACTCTGTCTACTCTCTTTGCACACTGTTTAATGTAGTTTAGCTAGAACTTGAACCTTTGAATGCCTTTTTAAACAATATTTTTACTGAGAAATATGAGACAAACCTCCCGGATGAAATTAATAAAATACCTGTACAAGTGACTGGATAAAGTTGTGTACTATATGTTGTCATGTTTGCATAAACAATACAGGAATGATTATTCTTGTATTGCTTACGACTAATTATTACGTGTAGTAAATTGTGTAAAGTAATTAAATGTATAAATTAGAGGGCTGGAGAAGAAATTAATGGGTCTTAAGTCACTGTGGGAGTTTTTTTGTGGGGGGTGGGGTGGGTCTGTGGCTAATATTATTGAACACGGGTTATTATACACTTTGTGAGAAATCATGCATTCTGGAAATAGAAAACTAAAAAAGTAATAACTACAAGACAATTTGAACCTCGTTAAGATTTGAATGATTTAGTGACTTAAGGAAACTAAAGGCGACTTTAGGCGACTTAAGGCGATTTTAGGCGACTTAAGGCGACTTTCGGCGACTTTAGGCGACTTTAGGTCCCAGAGTAGGCCTTTTGATTATTAGTGTGGTTCAAAATTCCCGATTGAATTAAATCAGGGTGGCTTTATGATTAATGATGGCGTGCAATTTGCGGTTGTTTGTTCATTCTTCGAAATTCATCCTTGCCAAAAAAAAAGTACATATATGCTTTAAAATCTCTGATATACATGTAGATCAACTCATTCTTGCACCAATATTCAGATTTAGGGATGTTTGGGTGCAAAAAATTTAGCCGTATCCGTGTCATAAACAGATATAAAGACACTCATTAAACATAAATTTTCTTTTTTTATTATTATTAGTGACTTCTTTTTTTTTTTGAAAGAATCATTGTCACTCAGCCTTGTATGCAATATTTGTACCAACTTTATTTTAGGTAATATTTGAGAGAGCTTAACGGGGCTATGTCATGAGGATGTTGCAATATTGCTGCTTTACGTCAATTTTATGCTTACGTCATCAGGAGGGTCCGGTGGGCCCTGACCCTCAAGTAGTTGAAATCATTTTTGTTTATTGTCTGACTACAATTAGAAAAACAAAAAGAGTTTTTTTGAAATGATATCTCGGCAACATTACAGAGACATACTTAGTCATTTAATGCAAATTCAGTAAATATGCAGCGTAATAAGCCTCTTTAACCTGTATGTTTTGTTTTCCCAGTGGAGGTCCGAGGAGAACTTGACCCTTTGTTTTTTTTTTTTTTTTTTCATAAATGATGCGTACATTTGTAGGTGAATAAGACGATATTTGAGAGGAACTTATTGCTCTCTTGAGTGCTATCACATGACCCAGTGTATCGGAAAAACAACATATGCGAGCTAAAGAGGTCTATTATCGACACTTATCTACGCTTAGGAAGTTAGGAGTATTTATTCAACGTTTTGATATATATGTACCTTGATCAGTCAGTCGTTTAAGAAGAAATACTAAAGCTTTAATTGACTTACATAATAATTTGCCTCAGTTTGCTGATCAATAACAGGATACAAAGTTATTAGGTAAAACCTCTGCAAGTGGCAGTATTTGCTTAAATTTAAATACAGTGACGCCAAAGTGTTGTCGATGGTTCATTATTAAGCATATACAATATATAAAACCATTATTTGAACAGTAGATATTTTTTATTGGAAGCAATTCTCAAGAGAACACAATTGTCGAGAAGTCAGTAAGCATGAACACAACAGTAAATGGATCAAGTTTCTGGAGCTGCTCCAGTCTGATAAATCCAGAAGCACTAAAAATTAGACTAACAGTTGCTTATAGTTTTATCCTTTGTGTTTCGTTGGTTGGAAATTTCCTCATCGTATTAATTGTTTACAAAACACCAACTTTGAGAAAACCGATAAATATGTTGATCGCAAACATGGCCATATCCGACCTGCTCTTTCCAATATTCCTGTTCCCCCTTCGACTTGCAGAGTTTCACGGAGCTGCTCCAGTCTGATAAATCCAGAAGCACTAAAAATTGGACTAACAGTTGCTTACAGTTTTATCCTTGTTGTTTCGTTGGTTGGAAATTTTCTCATCGTATTAGTTGTTTACAAAACACCAACTTTAAGAAAACCCATAAATATGTTGATCGCAAATATCGCCATATCCGACCTGCTCTTTCCAATAATCTTGTTCCCGGTTCGACTGGTAGATTTGCAAGTTGGCTCGTGGCTTATCGGTGGTAACCTTGGTCAGGCCTTGTGCAAGCTACATTTTTTCGGTACATACATTTCCTCGTTAGTATCTGTTCAGAGTCTAGTTCTGATAACAGAAGATCGATTTGGAGCTATTGTAGTTCCACTTCATTCCCCCCTCATAACTAGCAAGCAGTGTCCATTCTTCATTGTCGCTACGTGGATAATCGCAATGGCCGTTCATTCGCCATATCTTGCTGTTTCTAAACCTGTTGAATACCCTGGAGGAATGAGGTGCACAAGTCAGTGGAGAGGTACCTTCGGAGCAAACGGCAATAGAAATTTTGTCTTAGTAGTTGCTATCGTGTTTTTCTACACCCCCGTTGTCTTGTTGGCGATACTTTACTCCGTCATCCTGATCAAGCTTAAAAGGCAAGCCCATCCAGGTGAGGCATCAGCCAACGCTGAGGAACAACGGACAAGAAGAATCAGAAACGTACTGAAGATGGCTATTGCTATTAATGTAGTTTTTTCATTTGCTGGATACCATTGTCCAGTAAGGGGATGATAATCATTTTTAGTGCACCAGAAAGTTCCATTTGGTCTTCTTGTAGTTTTTATCTGTACGATCGTATCACCTTGTCTGTGGCTTTGGCAAACTGTGCTATCAACCCGATTATCTGCCTTATTTTTAGTTGTAGTTATCGCCAAGCTCTAAAGAGACTTGCGAATCGCAGTAACAAAGTGGAAAATAATTTTTTGAAAACTAAAAGCCTGTTCTGAAGCGATTCCAGAGAGAGAAAAAACGACCGATATTTAATAATTATTTCTCGAGCCCAAATGGGCTCTGAGTGGCTACTGACTCAGAGGCCATGAGGGCGAGAGGAATAATTGTTTTAGTAATATCCAACTAGTTGGTCAAAAATATCGAGAATAAAAACCTTTTAGCTAGTTTAAGCTAGACTTTAATCATTTTTTGCCGCCAAAAAGCCCGCGCTTTTCGTTACTGGTGGGCTATAAAGTAGTAGTAGCTCAACCAATCAGAACGAAGCATTAGTAATAGACCACTAGTT
>OZ038001.1:19991105-20038605 GCA_964035705.1 Porites rus | reverse complement strand
TGCTTAACAGTGGAGGGGCCGCACAGTTCTGATTCTATCCAACACATATCGATCCCACTACTATCAATGTACGCACCGATCGTCCTTTGCATGGCCATGACAATGTGCAACTCATCGTGACCGGGACGGAGAATGAGGTGGTTTAAGTCATTTCGAGCCATCTGGAGCTTTTTAGCAGGAAGACACAGTCCCATGTCAAGAGATATAACAGTCTTTCTTTCAAGGCCAGCAACTATGGTAGAGATATTTTGAGCCTGCATAAGAACTGTCTATAAATTGTTCCATTCATGCGCAGAATGTGCCACCAAAGGGGGTGCACCAACGTGGAGCTTTTGTAAAATTTTCTTGTTTTGATGGCTTCGTTTTATGGAATTTCATTGAATCACAGTGTTCTTATTCAGAATTTTCTTTTAAACCCACTTAAAACAACTAGTTAAAATAGTACATATATTTAAAGTTTCCCTTTCAATGCAAGGTATAAAGAGTTTTATATCTTAGCCTCATTTTCATGCTACAAGATAACGTGACCACTAATTGAACAAAAATATGTAAGAAATTTACTAAGAGCAGCGAGTTGTATGTTGCAGGGAAATTTGGTAAGCAAAACGGCTTGTTTACGGGAGTTCCAAAGAATTTTCGACTCCAGCCTCGTTTCCATGTTGGCCTCCATAGGTGAAAATTTCAAACCCCGATAATTCCCGTCCGAGCAGGTTGCAAAGCTGCCACCAAACCTTTTCATGACTACTATGTCCCAGTGAACATTCCTAGACCAGTGGCTTACTTTCAGCATTAAATATCCTTCGGTACCTTATATTATGACATTTGCTACCGCACTAATAGAGGCGAAAGTTAAAATGTTTATTTAACAATTAGTTCATGCGCCAGCGTGCGTATGTCAAGATATCACTCAAGCAAACGGAATGTTTGGGGCGTGAGAATTGCTCTAGTCGCAGATGGAAAGGCAAAGCTGTATCGTTATATAAAGTTAAGCACTAGTTAATACAGAATTGACTTTACACCGTCTGCGCCAATATCAAATAGAGGCTAAAAGTCAGTGAAAGTTAGCTTAGGGAGAAAGTGAACGTTAGCTCGGGGAAAAACATTTTTTTTCAGATATTTTTAGTAAATTAACTACGAACCGGTGAGCCACCATCAATTTTAATGGTCACGAAGATCGATCATAACTATGCGTAGCGTTTTTCTAGAAATTAGTACGTAATATTCATCAATAGGCACGTTGGCGTTGAGGCAAATGCAAAATTTTTCATAGAAACATGTAGCACTAGTGTGAAGTTCTCTAGTGTCTCTTTCTGTTTACTCACACTATTTCATATTTTATTCGGAAAGAATCGATCATTGGATATGGAATTATTTTATGGCCAACGAGGCACGTATAGGCAAGTAAACAACGCGCGCTCTCGTGGAATAATTGCTGATTATTGTATATTCAATTCAATGCAACATCAAAGTGGTCTATAATGATAGCATCATTATTACCACTTCCTTCTGGTCAGGAATAATATTTACATTTTCCTTATTTTAGGTACCATCTGAGAGAGCTTGAAGGGGCTACGTCATGAGGATATTGCTGTTCTAGGTCAATTTCTGTGCTTAACTATATAACAATTATTCACCGAAGTGGAGGTGGTTAGTCCTGGATATTTACCGAACTGCGAAGCAGTGAGGTAAATATCCACGACTAGCCACCGACACTGAGGTGAATAATTGTTTTAGTATATACTAAAACAGTGAGATAATTGAGCACAAAAATGACGATTTTTAACTCAAATACTGTTGCCAACGATTACAATTTTGGCGCGTAATGACCCGGCGGCCGCGGCCGTCGCTTTTTCTTGCCGACAATTAAAACATTTGAAGGCATTTGTTTAGCTCTTGCGGGGAAATTTCTTCAAAAGGAATTGTGAATTTTTTTTGTATTTAAGGTCATTCTATAAAAAAAGGTTATTAAATTTAGTTTTAAGCTTATTTATGAACAACTCAACTAAATAAAGTAAGCAAGACGAACTTAATTTGCATTTGTAAACAAAAAACTTTTTCACCGGTTTTATCGATAAATTCGTGTCAAAAACACAAACTTTACCTGTTAAAACTTCCAATCCGAACTTCGTCACCTTCTTCGTGTATTTCGGAAACAGTTTGCTTGATTAGTTGTGAAATTTCTTTGTTTGTTTACGGCAGCAAACCGGGAAGGCATTTTGCTCGCAACTTACGCGAGTTTAGCGTCGCTCGCTCGGAGGAACTGGAGGTGAATCAGTGAATAGTGCAGGATATTCACTGATTGAGTAGCCAATCAGAGTGCGCGAAAAACACTATCCACTGTTTTAGTATATACTAAAAGAAAATATCGTGACATAAACCCCGGCTTTAAGACCAATATTGAGAGGCCAGGCTAGGGAGCTCATTCAAACTAACTAAACATGTTTAATTAAACCATGTTTTAAAAAATGAAAACGAACACGAGAAACAGGAACACAGGTTTTCTTTTACACAGGATGCGGTCAATAATAAAATTCAACGCGTTTTGTAATTTTCAATAACGTTGCCATCAACATAAGGTGTTTTATGAAGGAAAAATCTTTATACCATGTTTGACTAAACAGCTTTAAACATAGACCGATCAATATGAAAAACCTCGAAAATAAAATCGATAAAACAAAGCAATCAACGGCTTATAAAGCTTAGCTTTATCTGGTAAGCTATCTTTCCTTTAACTTTTTTTAATGAAAAAACAAAGGTTGTTTTTCAATTGGGGTCTTAAAAAAAAGATTTTCCTTTTTAATTTGGTGGATCTTACTTTGAACAAGCGTCTTTTACAAATGCATAGAATAGGAGGTTAGCACGTTTTCACACGGGAAGACGAAGTTACATCGTTATAGAAAAATGTCAGTTAATACAAATATGACTTTATACTTTGCATCATTAACAAATAGAGGCGAAAGTTAAATGTTTATTTAACAATTAGTTCATACGTCAGCGTGCGTATGTCAAGATATCAGGCAAACGGGAAGTTTGGGGAGTGAGTTGCTCTATTCGCAGACGGAATGGAAAAGTTCAAGTTAAGCACTAGTTGATACAGAATTGACTTTACACCGTTTGCACCAATAATAGAGGCAAAAGTCAGTGAAAGGTAGCTCAGGGAGAAAGTGGAAATTAGCTCAGGGAAAAATAATTTCTCAGTTGTTTTTAGTAAATCAACTACGAACAGGTGTGCCACCATAAATGTTAATGGTCACGCAGATCATAACTATTGGGGGCCTTTTCTTGAAATGAGTATTCATCAATAGGTCCGTTAAATTAGCGTTGACGCAAATGCAAAAGTTTTGATATTGACATGTGACACTAATGTGGAAGTTTCTAATGTCTCATTCGGTTTATTCATATTTATTCATATTTTATTGGGAAATAATCCATCACTGATATTTTATGGGTGTTCTTAATAAAACAATCATTCCACTCCCGCTTCCTGGATATGGGATAACGAGACACGTATAGGCAAGTACAACGCGCGCTCTCGTGGAATAATTGTTGATTATTGTGTATTCAATTCAATGGATCCTTAATGATAGCATGATTATTGCCACTTCCTTCTGGTCAGGAATAATATTTGCATTTTCTTTTCTTTTTTTTTTTTTTTTTTTTACTATAAGTAAATAACAGGACATAGACCCCGGCTTTAAAACCAATACTGAGGGGCCAGGCTATGGGAGCCCTCAGGCAGAACAATCGTGAAGCGAAGTAGTTAAAAATGAATAAAACGAGACCGAGAAGGTTTACCATTGTATAAAAACCATGGAAGAATATATTCAACATTTTGATATGGATCTAGCTATTTACTTAAGATTGACAATTAGATTGAACTATTATTAGCTTTACTTACATAATAATTGGTAGAATAAAAAGGACAAAGAACCGCCAAAAGGTGTTTTCAAGCGAAAAGACTTGCCGAAGAACCAGTAAGCACGAACACAGCAGCAAATGGATCATTCATTGACAAAACGTTTCTCGGGCTGCCCCAGTCTGATAAATCCAGAAGCCCTAAAAGTTGGAGAAACAGTTGCTTATAGCTTACTCCTTGTAGTCTCGCTGGTTGGAAATTTTCTTGTGGTATTAATTGTTTACAAAACACCAACTTTGAGACAACCGATAAATATGTTGATCGCAAACATGGCCATGTCCGACCTGCTCTTTCCAATATTCCTGTTCCCTGTTCGACTGACAGGGTTGTACGTTGGCTCGTGGCTTATTGGTGGTACCTTTGGTCAGGCCTTATGCAAGATGCACGCTTTTCTTGCTCATATTTCCATGGTAGTGTCGATTCAGAGCCTGGTTCTGATAACAGTGGATCGATATGCAGCTGTTGTAGTTCCACTCCGTTCACCCCTCATCAGTCGCAAGGCGTGTCGCTGTTTGATTGTTGGTACATGGATACTCGCAGCGGCCTTTTTTTCGCCATATTTGTTTACCTTCAATCTTTTTGAATACCAAGAAGAAAAGTGGTGCGTGAATCAGTTGGAGGTGATCTTCGCAGAAGAAAGCTCAGTTGGTATTTTCCTCCTATCAGGTTCTATCTTTTTCTATTACATCCCTTTTGTCGCCTTGGTGATACTTTACTCCATCATTCTGATCAAGCTTAAAAAGCAAGCCCATCCAGGTGAACAGTCAGCCAACGCTGAGGAACAGAGGACAAGAAGAAACAGAAATGTGCTTAAGATGACCGTTGCTATCGTTGTAGCGTTTTTCGTTTGCTGGATACCCTTTTCCATTCAGGTAGTAACATTTTATTTTGTACCAAAAAACACTTTTGATTGTAAGTTTTTTGTATCTCATAATGTCGTCTTGTTTATGGCTTACACAAACTGTGCTATCAACCCGATTATCTGCCTTACCTTTAGCAGTAACTATCGCCAAGCTCTTAGGAGACTTGTGAATTGCTGTGATGCAGTGCAAGGTTAACAGAAATCTAGGTCTGCAGTGGCGGATCCAGACGTTCTGATAAGGGGAGGTTGGGGGAGGGGGGGGGGGAGGTCATCCAGACCCTGAGATAAGGGGGGCGCCGTCTCTAAAAAAAAATTTTTTGGCTCTTCGGGCCTCAGCTTGGTCTAAAATAAGGGGGGGGGGGGGGGGGTCTCCCCTGGATCCGCCAATATTAATAACTTAATAACTTTACTGTAAAAGTTAATAATACCGAAGATTAATGCAGCATGCAATTTCTGTTAGGACGGCTGTAATACCCAGGAGAAATGGACAAAACATGAAATGGAACATAAAATGTAATATGACATGAATCTAATTCAGTCATGGCTGTCAGCAAACAAATTAACTTTGAATGTTAAGAACACTAAAGACACGTTTTTAGGGAGTCAATTTAAGTTATCTCAAATAAGGGACGGACCATTAGAAAACTTATGGGGGGGGGGGGGGGGCGACGAAATGCAAAAAAAAAAAACATATTTGCGCAAGGGAAAATTAAATGAAAAAAAAATTGTGCACGCCAATTAATCCTAAAAAAATATTCATGCTATGGCCTAAAAAAAATTCATGCAAGGAATTTTGATAGTGAAAAAAAATTCCTGCTGCTCGAAAATTCCCCTCCCTCCCCTCCCCCCCCCCCCCCACATAACTTTTCTAATGGTCCGTCCCTAAATAGTGATTTCACAGTCAAAGTTAATAATACACCGTTAGAAAGAGTAGTTAAACATAAATCTCTTGGAGTTCAAATTGATGAATCTTTGAACTCACTGGCGCCAACACATTAATACCATTTCAAAAAAAATATCCGCTGGTCTTGCTATCTTAAAACGTGTAAGTTACTTTATACCATTTGATACAAGAGTGAATATGTACAATGCACTGGTAATGCCATATTTTAATTACTGTAGTGTTGTATGGGGTAATATCAATAAGGGAGTAGCAGACAAACTTCAAAAGATGCAGAATAGGGCTGCTAGAATTCTCACATTTTCTAACTATGAGGTTCGCTCAAGTGTTTTGTTGGATGAGCTAGCTTGGCTGGGAAAGGTTAGAATATGTAAGACTTAAACAGTTTGCTTTGACAATGTATAAAAGCTGTAACGATCTTTCCCCGTCATATCTGAGGCGGATCACTGCATGGCGAAGTGATCCCCCACTTTTTTTTTCTTTTTTTTGTTATTGTGAAAACGTGCCGGCGTAAGGAAATGGCGCCATTATTTCATTTTACTTGCAAACTTTCTTCTCCCTAGAGTAGTATTTGGAATATATTTTACTGATTTCAGAACTGGAATAGAAGGTCAGTAGAACGGCGGATTCTCGGGATTGTTCTATGTATTCCTATGGAGATTAAGCCAAGTTAGAATTAGTGTTGGTTCTGTTGTTTTTAAAAGTGAGAATTAGAAACGTGTAAAACAGAGTAGTAAAAAGAGACGTGCCATCGTAAATGTTAATGTTTGGATCATAATTATCCGCTTTTGTATAAATGGTTATTGTATGTTGTACATACAACCTTAACGGTATTTTAAGTATTTTAACGTTTTAGCGATGAGATTTCTTCTTTTTGCAAAATAAATAAAAAAATAACTACGCCAACTTTCCCGCATTACGCTCCAGTGAGCAGACATAAAGAAATGAGGACGAGGCTCGGGTGCAAAACCATACAAATCACGGTACTTTGTCTACCCGAGCCTCGAGTTGGTGCATTTGTTTACTGAAATGCGGGAAAGGTCTATTACTACCATGCCTTGTGTTTATGTAAGAGATTTAACGAGCGCGGTTATTAAAACTGTTTGGATTACGGGTTACCCTGACACCGAGTGAAAAATTCAGTATATTTTTCGCATTTTTTGTGTGAGGAAAAATGTTATAACAAGCTTGAGAGTTTTTTCTCTCTTCCAGAGAACTAACCGTTTCTGCGGAATGCGTTTCCTAGCTTGTTTATATGTTGATAATTGACACTGACGACTTGGTGAAAACTTGCCGCCGCAAGAAAATGAAGTAATTATTCCGTTTTCTTCCAAACATTCTGCTCCCCTGGGCGATATTTGGAATAATTATTCCACTTATTTCAGAGCTGTAATAGCAGGTCAATCGAACGGATTTTCCGGATTATTTTATCTTTTCCTTTTGTGGTCAAGCCAAGTTTTAAAAGTCTTTTTTCGGAGTAACAAAAAATTTCTCAAAAACGCTTTTTTAAAAACGTTAGTAGCTGTCCAAAACTCTCAGATCTTGGTATAGAGTACCAATCCTTAATAGAACGAACTGAAAAATAACGACCACCCTCCGAGCATAATTATATCTTGGACAAAGCAAATTTAAATTACAATTTCTTGTATTTCTCATACGCATGCTGTACTAGAATTTGTAACCATTGTTCATTTATAATTAGGAGTGTTTCCTTCAAGTCTCTTGTGAGTGAGTGCGCATCGATCGATTTTTGTGCGACTCCCGATAAAAAGGAATCCAATTCCAGCCGTTACCACTAACAAGCGCCCTCAAAGGTTTTTTTCTTCGGGTTCAAACCTGCGTTTTGGTTGACGTCAATCGACCGTTACTATGGTTTTTCACGCGTTGGCCCAGAGCAGACTCTTTCCCCGTTTCTCGAGCACTCGGAAGAACAAGCCGTTTTTGCAATACTTTGCTACAGGAGCTGGCACCGCTTCATGTCAAGACTACGAGGAGTACGAATTTGTTGAATGTTTGTCGGAGGAAACTCAAATTATCGTCTTATTTACAAACTGTAAGTTACAAGCATGTAAGCTTTCTCAATGCACGCTCGCAACTCGTTTGAAGTCTTGCTACAACCAGTTGCAAAAGTACTTGAGACACTGTACCGTATTTTGGCATAAATGGCCTGTCCATGATCTTGTGCTTGTGATCCCCCCTCCACCCGTTATCAAAGTTGCTAGCAATACAAGACCATACTCAAAACTTTGAGGAACAACTTTGAATGGGAGGGAGGAGGGAGGTCAGTATTACATTTTACAGACCTGTGACCAGGAGCGATTTTAAGTAAGAAAGGTCGTTTTTCCGTGGGAGTGTCTCAACATTTTTGCAACTGGTTGTAGCTCTGGATTCTATTCAGGCCCGTAGCCAAGTATTTTTTATGGAGAGGTGCGATCCAAAAAGGGGACGGACCAAATGAGACCGGAGGGGCAAGTCTCTGGGGGGGGAGGAGCTTTGGTTATCTGAGACTAAAGTGCAAAGTAAGTTTACAATTGGGAGGCGGGGGCGTTTGACTTGGAACGCGTTGACGTGTGCCACCTAGGGCTATCCGGGGGCATGCTCCCCTGGAACATTTTTAATTTTAAGCCCTCTGAAATGGCTGCAAATGCATTTAAAACTAACATGGGTTGGTAAAACCTATATACTTTCAACAACAAAAAAAGTCGCCATAAAATAACATTTTCTCCACAAAGAGTCGTGTAGCTTGAATAGGAGTTTTAATATCCTCCAAGCAACACAAAGAGTCGGGTCCAGCATGTCAAAGCTGACGGGAATAGGACAATAATATTATTGCACGATCTCGTCATTTGACTGCAACTACCAGAATCCTTTGGTTTGTTGTTTTCTTGTTCAAATTAGAGCTATTGTTCTTTAATCCTCAACGGGATTGACAAATTTAAATAAGAAAGCAAAAACGAAATTCTGGTAGTTGTAGTCAAATGTCGTCATCGTGAAAATGGCCTATTCTTATACTCGCCGATTGTTAAAATAACAAATCAGATCCACCACTTTGCAGAAACCTATGGCAAACAAACCCTAGACGGAATTTTATTTAGCAATGAAAAAAATGTCTTGTAGGCACACCAAATCCCCTTTTTATACTAAACGAAGGCTAAAGGACGTTTTGTGGAAAGGGTAAGCCAGGCTTGTGACCTTTTTTACAGGATTTTACTACACAATCAGTAAATTAGAATAGAACAATATTCCTACTTCACTTTGTTTTAAGTCGCTGATAAATGAAAAAAGTGAACCTCTGTGGGGGGGGGGGGGGGGGGAGGAAGGAGAGGGAGTGCGAGCGCAACCGTCGTACCCCCGCCCCCCCTTCTCACTTATGGGCCTGCTTTTCGATAACATGAAGAATGATAAGTAGAGCTGCAGGGTACAAAATTCATTTTCGAAAACAGCCTCCATTCTGAGGAAACTTTGTCCCTTGTCGGTGTGATATCTTTCGTTTCTTTGAATTTATACTTCTTGATAATTCGTCGTCCACGGCTCACGTGTTTTCATACAATCAAATAATTAACAACCTGAAAACCTTTACGTAAGCTATAGAAAATGTTTCGGCTATTTCATTCAGCTAGCAGAGACCTCGTTGTTTTAACAATGTAATCCTTGATCTTAATGAAATAATTAAAAATGCTGTCGTCATTCGAAATTATTCTCGCCCTTCATTCAGCGATGAAGGAACCTTCTCTATCAGAGCGCGTGAGAAACCCATGAAAACAGTTGATTGACGAAAAGAGATGTAACCAACAAATCGATCGAGCGTGTTTCGCCGGGACGAAAGAAACGATCGGTCCCTAAAGTCCCTTCAAGGTACAGAGCTTTCAGTAGTAGCTGTGATTTGTTTATTAGGATTGTTTTGAATTTTTACTTTGAATTTAAGGTGTTGACTGGTGGTAATAAACGAAGTGAAATGTTTATATGAAGTGTGAATATATGTTTATTCAAGTATGATATGTATAGCTGTAAGCTCATGTTTATAAGACTCTCTTGAATATACTCACTTCCGATAAACTTGACTTTATCCCCAGTAAATTTTATCAGTATCATAACTTCTATAACCTTTGGATGTCCTCGCCCGGGAAAAAAGATGTAACCAACAAATCGATCGAGCGTGTTGTTGCGGTTTAGTTTCCTCCGCAATTTCAACACCAAAAGACAAATACGATATACAAGATAAAGAGAGATGCATGATATTATTTTTTGCAATTTTTAAATCAATTCATCACCGCTCCTGCTTCTACCCAAATATTTACTGCGGGAAAAATACTACCATTAGGGACCTTTAGCATCACGTTTTTCATCGGAAACAGCAAACCGCAAACCGCAAAATGTCAGGTGACCACGGCCTTGCGGTCACGTTTGCAGTTTGCAGTTCACGTTTGAACCGCAGGAAGGGCTTCCAGCGGTAAGTGATTTGTAGGCGAGGTAAAATATGGCGGATCACCCCACCTATCATGTAAACGTGATCAAATTAAAATAAGAGATTAAATGGACAAACGGGCCACCTAACCTAAGAGGGTTACCTCACCTACCTGGGGTCCCCCACCTCCATGTAAACAGGCCCTAAGACGAAATTTGAAAGGAACAGTTCTCTTGAGTGTTATAACATGACCCAGTGTATTGGGAAAACAAAATATATGAGCTAAAGAGGTCTATTAGCGACACTTATCGACACTTAGGAGTATTTATTTACCGTTTTGATATTTATGTACCTTGATCATTCAGTCGTTTAGGAAGAACTACTAAAGCTTTCATTGACTTATATAACAATTTGCCTCAGTTTGCTGATCAATAACACGATACAAAGTTAATAGGTAAAACCTCTGCAGGTGGCAGCATTTGCTTACAATAAAATACAGGGACGCCGGAGTGTTGTCGATGGTTGAATATTAAACATATACAGTATATTAAACCATTATTTGAACAGTAGATATTTTTCAGTGGAAGCAAGTCTCAAGAGAACGCAACTGTCGAGAAGTCAGTAAGCATGAACACAACAGTAAATGGATCAATTGCAAGTTTCTGGAGCTGCTCTGGTCTGATTAATCCGCAAGCAGAAAAAATTGGAGCAACAGTTGCTTATAGTTTGAGCCTCGTTTTTGCGCTGGTTGGAAATTTTCTCCTTGTATTAATAGTTTACAAAACACCAACTTTGAGAAAACCGATAAATATGTTGATCGCAAACATGGCCATCTCCGACCTGCTCTATCCAACATTTCTGTCTCCTGTTCAACTCGCAGAGATGCACGTTGGCTCGTGGTTTATTGGTGGTACCTTTGGTCAAGCGTTATGTAAGCTACACATTTTTCTTCCAGATGCTTCTTCGTTTGTTTCGATTCAGAGCCTGGTTCTGATAGCAGTGGATCGATTTGGAGCTGTTGTAGTTCCACTCCGCTCTCGTCTCATAACTAGAAAGCTGTGTCCGTTCTTTATTATCGCTACGTGGATCACCGCAATGGCCGTTCTTTCGCCATTTCTTGTTGCTAATAAAGTTGTTAAATACCGAGAACGACTGATGTGCGTAAGTCTGTGGATGGAAATCTTCGGAGGCACATTTGAAAATTACGCCCTAGCAGTTGTCGTCGTGTTTTTCTACATCCCCTTTGTCCTCGTGGTGGTACTTTACTCTATCATCTTGATGAAGCTTAAAATGCAAGCCCATCCAGGTGAACAGTCAGTCAGCGGTGAAGAACAACGCACTAGAAGAAACAGAAACGTTCTTAAGATGGCCATTGCTATCGTTGCAGTGTTTTTCTTTTGCTTGATACCCTATTTCAGTAACTTCGTGATAGCTAGATTTAGTGCACCGGACAGTTCCATTTGGTTTTCATGTAGTTTTGTTCTATACGTAATTGTCACCCGTTATATATCTTACACAAACTGTGCTATCAACCCGATTATCTGCCTCATTTTTAGCAGTAATTATCGCCAAGCACTTAAGAGACTTATAAATTGCTGTGATAAAGTACAAGATTAACTTTTAGAAACCTTAAAGCTGGGTCTAAAGCTCTAAAGAACAGGTTCAATTTTTTCCTTAATAAAGCGTTGTGCAACTTCAGAGCAGTGTTTCTACATGATCGTAGAATTGACCGAAATATGACAATAATAGTTTAATCCGCAAGTACAGAGAAAACGAGTGTTGGACAAAAATTGAAATGGAACACCATCACAGAAACGTGATCATTGATAATTGGCGATCGTAAAAATGAAAATAAGTAAAAAATGACGCAGAGAGAATGTCAATCAAGAAATACCCTTTGTATATCCATTTCTTGGTTATTGTTCTTGCTCGGACACCCGCAACATTTGGCTATTATTAGAAGAAGAATAGAACTTCACGTTGCCAATTAGACTTCAGTCTATTCAAAAAGTGTCTAAATTTAATACAAATTAGCATGTAACTATTTATTTTAAAACGCTTTAAACTTTAAGTTAGTCTTCGATGATTGTTATTGATTTTGTCGTGGATGTTTCAAGAGGCTGATTTGAAATGATTTTTTATCTTTTACAAACTTTCACGGCGTTCGAATCATACTTCAGTTGGATAATGCATTCGCATAAATATCTCTGCGCAACATTTGTTATTTTTTGCAGCTTTTGTTGTTTAACTTCACTCAATAAATATGTTTTAAAAAACAAATACGAATTATTCAGCCAATTAACAAACCAACATTTTTTGATTTAGCTGTAAATTAAACCATTAATTATTTGAACTGCAGGTGTTTTTCAGTGGAAGCACGTCTCTAGAGAACACACTGACTGTCGAGAAGTCAGTAAGCATGAACACAACAGAAAATGGATCAAGTTCCTGGACCTGCTCCAGTCTGATAAATCCAGAAGCAGAAAAAATTGGACTAACAGTTGGAGTTTGATCCTTGCTGTTTCACTAATTGGAAATTTTCTCATCGCATTAGCGGAGCTCCACCCACGCGCGAAGCGCGCGCGTGGACGGAGCCCCATAGCTAAGGAAATGTGGTAATCTACCCATCCGAGAATATTTGGTAATCACGTGACCGTACGCCCGACCGTCCGTCCGTTTTTTTTGGGTCGACTCCAAAAAATTTTAGAAGGGTTTGTATGGAGTTTTCTAAGCATAACTGGGCTACGATCTCAGCGACAATTTGCCCCGAAATGCTCATTTTTGGCAAGTAGGCCTCTTGGACATTGTTCTTTCAGAATATCCTGACAAATCCCATAATTTCAAAAATTTCATTTTTATGACTTTATGACTTTAGTACTCTATTGCACATCAATATTGTGATCAATTGACAGCTGTCAAATCAGGATATCCGCTGACCAGTATCACCTGACCGTACCGCGGGCTCAAGTGTCGACCCATCGAGGTCTAGTACTTTTTTGAAGTTATCCGCTGACAAATTACCAGTTTCAAATGATCGCAGGCTCAAGTCTATTTTTTCTCAATGATTCATATGAAATATGTTGTGTTTATGTTACTATGGCCCCGCACTGTCGAGATTTTGATTTCAAACTGACGTCGGACGCGAAAATTCAGCCACTTTTTTAGAAATAAAGGCGGGGAAGACCTTTTCTTACCATGGTCACGCGTTGGTCACGTTCTACGTCCAATTTTTTTCTTCTGATTGGTCAAAATGTGACAGGTGAGTTCATGCGGAAAATTTATGCAGCATCTTGAAAGTTGTTTACTTTGACAGCAAAAGCTGACAGAGTTTTGTGTAACCTTGTGATGTTTTTAACTGTCTAAATCTTTTTCCACTGGATGTACAAAATGAAATACAGCTGCTATCAAGAGTCTTCTGTTATCCATTGCTGGTTTGTTTATTGGGTTTTTGGTTAAGAAAAGCGTCGCTTGTCAAAATTGGGTAATCTGATTTCGGATGGCATCGTTTTTGTCTTTCACCTTGCTCAATGCGTAAGAGGGTTTAAAAGTCTCAAGCAACTATGGCCTTCCTTGATATCTTTCAGGAACTGAATCTCGAATGGTAAGCCTGAGTAATTATTGTATTTGATGTTTGTTTTTGTTATATCTAATTTCATGAAGTCCAGCACAGTTTATGCGGCATGTTTTTGCACGTTTGTTGAGATTTGAGTCAATGATCTGATCTAGTATCAGGTTTGATATAAGCTTACAGAACTTTAAAGGGCCTTCAGATATATTTTCTCACGGCAAATAGAAAAAAAAAACGTTCCGAAGAATATTTAGTTATAAATTTGGTTGTAGAAAGAACACCTTTTGAGTGATTTTCTTGTTTCGAGGAGTTCATCTTTGAAAAAAAACAAACACCGAGAGGCCGGCTGAAAGTAAATAAAATAAACTTAAGCTTAAGCTTTAAGCTTAAAGACTCAGGATTTTTAGAGACACTTTAATACTTGTCTTCGTGAATGAAAATTGTAGTCTCTGTAAATGTTTAACCGAATTATATTTCTCTTATTGATTGTTAGTAGTCTCTCTTGCAATTTTAATCGCTTGTCCGTGGTGTTTGTTTTCATCGTTCATGAACATCGCTTGCCGGAGTACTTAGAAATGTTGCGCGTATCAAACGCTTTATAAGATTACACATCGTTATAACTGGAACCATTAAATAACAAAAAATAATGATAATAAATTCGTTATTATGTTGAAGCGTATCTCCATTAAAGTTCATTTAAACACTCGACCACACTGACAGCTCGCACTAAAAATGAGAACTGGCTGGTCGTATGGCTGATTTTGGAAATTTTTTGAACGGTTTCTCTAAAAGCCCACGATTGATCGTCCTGAACATTGAAAAATTGTGAAATGCCGTTTTCTGTCCGAGGTCTATATGATAAAAAATAGAGAATAATACATGGTCGCGCGGAGATATGGAATTTATCTTCGAGTGTTCACATCGATATCGAACGAATGAGCGCAGCGAACGAGTGAGATATCGAATGTGAACACGAGAAGATAAATTCCATATCTCCAAGCGTCCATGTATTATTCTGTTTATTATATAAACAAGAATCAGCCATTCCATAAACCAAAACCATGCCATATAGTCGAGAACCCGACAAATGTTTAAAATACTCCAGTGTAAACTCGGAGCTCTACAAAGTACAGTAAAAAATAAATACAAATATTAAAAATGTCCGGTATCTTGTTCAAAAAATAAAAGAAAAGATAAATGGTTAAAATGTTCTCAAACTATCAAATATCAATAATTTCACATGTAAAAATATCGTATTTTTACGTGTGTTCAGATACCACATGTCTCGGTGGTAGAAATCCTTGTAAAACACTGCAGTTTATATAATAAGTACTGTTTCACCTCAGATGTGATGTATAAAAAGTATAAAAAGTTGGTTTACACACCCTCAGATTTGTTGGCAAGAATTTGTAAAGTAAACCTGTCGAACGCAAAAAAATGCGGCCTGATTTGTTTTCCAAGAATTTGTTTTCGAGGCCTAATCTACTGTGATCAAGAGCTATTATGGCTCTTGAATGTGATAGAAGATGTTTGCTATTTTTTGGGTGTACATATATTTAGGCTATCAACTCGATGTAAGATGTTTCACTCTAAAATAACTTATCCTTTCCCTCAAAAGTCACATGAATGTGCCCTTAAGTTAACTGATTTGTGGATTACAAGTTTATTGTTTGATTTAAAATATAAATTTATTAATGGGAGCTCCGCTTTTAGCCCTGGCTAAATCTATATATTACTTGTTTACAAAACACTAACTTTATAAGGCCTGTTTCAAATGCGTTCTACTGCCGTCATAAGCTGGCTCGACTGTAGCTCGACTGCAGTGGCATGAAACTAGCACGACTTGGTTGCAGAAGACGAATTTAATTTACTCGAATAGAACGGCTGTTGCCGAAAACAAAACACAAAAAATAACGAAACGATTTAGCAAACTTTTAAATGTATTCTAAAATAATCATAATTTATGAATTGAGTTCGGCACTAGCACGACTTGGTTTCAAACGTCGCGCTACTGCCAAGCTAAAGTCGAATTTAATTCGATCAATATAGTTCGGCACGGCAATAGCACGACGTTTGAAACGGGTCTAAGAAAACCGATAAATATGTTGATCGCAAACATGGCTATGTCCGACCTGCTCTATCCAACATTCCTGTTCCCTGTTCTACTGCACGTTGGCTCGTGGCTCATTGGTGGTACCCTTGGTCAAGCCTTATGTAATCTACATGTCTTTCTTGAAGATTGTTCTGTGTTCGTATCGATTCAGAGCCTGGTTCTGATAGCAGTGGATCGACCTGGAGCTGTTGTAAATCCACTTCGTTCCTCTCTGGTCACTCTATAGGAAGCAATGTCCATTCTTTATTGTCCCTACGTGGATCGTCGCAATGGCCGTTTTTTCGCCATGTTTTCTTGCTTATAAACTTGTTGAATACCCTGGGGGAATGAGGTGCTCAAGTCTGACTGACTCTGAGGGGAAGAAAACAATAATGTGCCTCCTGTCCGACTGCAAAAAGGGAGGGTTCGTGGCGTTGAGACACGATGGTGTTCGCAACCTACTTACCTCACTTATTGGTAAGGTTTGCACCAACGTTGAAGTCGAACCACAACTACAACCTCTCGGTAATGAGCGATTCAACCTCAGAGGTGCGGTAACAAGCCCGGAGGCAAGACTGCATGTGAAGGCAGGGGTCTTTTGGTCTTGTGGAGTTACAGCATTTTTTGATGTCAGAGTAACGCATGTTAACTCCAAGTGTAACCAGGGAAAAGCAACACCCACAATCTCTAAGGAGCAGGAGGAGGAGAAAAAAACGGAAGTACGAAGAGAGGGTGCTGGAAGTTGAAATAGGATCTTTCACTCCCCTAGTTTTTGGAACCATCGGTGGGATGTGAGCCGACTGCAACTGCTTTTTCAAACGCCTAGCTGAGAAGCTCTCAGAAAAGAACGAGGAACCTTACCACATTACTATTATACTTGGATTAGAACACTGCTTTCTTTTGAGATTTTAAGGTCGGTTAACACACATGCGTAAGAGGTTCCAGGACACCCTTCCTCTAAATTCCACAAGGGGATTTCATCGATGACTGCCTCTTAAACGTTAGCCAAGGTTGTTTCCACAGCTTTCCACTAATTTTAGAAAGTGGTAATGGCGTGAGCTTGTAAGTTAGTATTTTAGGATCTTTTTAATATTTTTATTTCATCAAAATTTTAGTATATGATAGTGGAATTTAAATTGGTCATTTGATGACTGCCGTTTAAAAGCCAGCCAAGCTTTTGACTGCCCGCTAATTTTAGAAAGTCGATGACAGGGTGAGCTTGTAAATTAGTGTTTTAGGATCTTTTAAAATTTTTATGTCATTAAAAGTTTAGTCTATGATAGTGCAATGTAAATTGGTCATATCGTGAGCTGACATAACTACCTCATCGCGCAGTCACAGTCCTCGTCCCCAGGTGTTTTATGTAATAATGAATTCGAAACAACAGTTGCTCTCAGTTTGATCCTTGTTGTTTGGCTGGTTAGAAATTTTCTCATTATATTAATTGTTTACACAGTAATTTTTAAGGAGTTATAATAACTCCGCTAGTGGGGTTAATTTAACTCCTTACAGTGGACTTATTTTTTGGGGAGTTATTTTTCACTCTAAAAAGGAGTTTAAAGAACTCTTTTTCAGGAGTAATATACAGATTTAGCCAAAATAAAAATGCGAAAATAAAAACGATAAAATAAAGCAATTGATGGTCTATAAAGCTTAGCTTTATCTGATAAGCTGCGGTTTTTCCCTTAACGTTTTTTTTTTTTAATGAAAAAACAAAGGTTGGTTTTCAGTTGGGGTCTTAGAAAAAAAGATATAATTTCTTCTTAATTTGGTGGACCTTATGTATCGGTCAAATCGAAGCTTCAACATGCCCCCGCCCCGGGCATACCCCGGGCATTTGACACCTTTGCCGTCCCGGGGAGAAGGGAATTTGATTATCAGAGTCTTCCAGGGGGTAGGGAATTTAATCCCCATGCTTTAGGGGTGGGGAATTTGAACTGCTACCTCGATTTCATGTAAAATCTTTGGAGTGGCGAGCTATCATGGGGGACGCGGTGTTAGAGGATTTTCGTGGAAAAGATTGTGCCTTTTGTGGCCAATTGGTTACGAGGAAAGGACTTAAACAAGCTTTGTGGCGTATTTGAAGTATTTAAATTTTAAAATTTTTAATATTGGATTAAGGCTTTGAATGTACGAATGTATTTTATTGTTGTGTTTACAATGAAATACAATACATATAACGGCGATTCAATATAACAACATAAAATAAAATAAAATAAAAAGCTCAGGTCAACTACTTTGACCTACTGCAAGTATGTTAATTAATAAGGTGAGCGATGATGCATGTCAGTGAAATGGTCATGATGTAGTAATCTCAATAGGTGGGATCTTTTTTATAGAACGCTTTGTATGTTGCATGACGAAGAAAAGCTGAGCATTCAGTGACCTTGTAGCAGCGATTCCCGCCGCTTTGCACGAGACTTTTGTTCGTAGTAAATACACTAACAGTGTTTCTCAGTTTTTGTTATAATTATAAAGATTTTGTTCGACAACTTAAGGCGTTTCCGCCGTCCTTCTGTCATTTTTGTGCCTGTGAAATGTCCCCGGGGTGGGGGCATTTGATCACCTGAATGGACCCCAGTGTGGGGCATTTGAACGGCATTTTGGCCCGGGTAGGGGGGAATTTGAACAATAATTTTCAAAAAAGTCAAATGCCAGGGGGATTGCCCGGGGAGGGCATGTTGAAGCTTCGATTTGACCGATACATTACTTTGATCAAGCGTCTTTTACAAATGCATACGATAGGAGATAATTAGCGCGTTTTCACAGGGGAAGACGAAGTTGCAGCGTTATAGAAAAATGTCAGTTAATACAAATATGCCTTTATACCGTTTGCGTCATTAACAAATAGAGGCGAAAGTGAAATGTTTATTTAACATTTATTTCATGCGTCAGCGTGCGTATGTCAAGATATCTGGCAAACGAGAAGTTTGGGGAGTGAAAGTTGCTCTAGTCGCAGACAGAATGGCAAAGTTCAAGTTTAGCTCCAGTTAATTTTCAATAAGGTCGAATAAAACGACGGTTAATGAGAATATAACCTAATCCTTTTGATTCTTTCAAGTCCCAGTAGTTTTCATTATGACCCATCTGGAACTCAGAATTCATTTTTTTAAATTGCTTAATATTTGCATTTATATTGACAATGTTCCTCAAACTGGTTCCACCAAAAGTAGACTTCAGCATATTAAACGCAGCGATGGTTGAGAGCTATCATTTTCAGTAACTTTTAAAACTAACACGAACACACAAAAAACAAAATTGCCACAACGAGGTCCTCTTTAGAAGGAGAAGATGACTTGTCCAGGTGCCCCGTGGTGCCTCATTCAAACTAACTAAACATGTTTAATTAAACCAAGTTTTAAAAAATGAAAAAGGACACGAAAAACAGGAACACAGGTTTTTCATAAGAGGCGGTATTAAAATTTAACGCGTTTTATAATTTGCAATAAAGTTGCTATCAACCTAAAATGTTTTTATGAAGGAAAAAAAACAAAATACCGTATTTGACTAAACAGCTATTAAACATAGAACTATCAATATGAAGAAATTCGAAAATGAAAGCGATAAAATAAAGCAATTGATGGTCTATAAAGAGTAGCTTTATCTGGTAAGCTACGGTATTTCCTTTAACTTTCTTTTTTTTTTATGAAAAAACAAAGGTTGGTTTTCTGTTGGGGTCTTAGAAAAAAAGATATAATTTCTTCTTAATTTGGTGGAACTTACTTTGAACAAGCGTCTTTTACAAATGCATAGGATAGCAGGTAATTAGGGCGTTTTCACACGGGAAGACGAGGTTGCATCGTTATAAAAAAAATGCCAGTTAATACAAATATGACTTTATACCGTTCGCGTCATTAACTAAAAGAGGCGAAAGCTAAATGACTCGACAATGTTTATTTAACATTTATTTCATGCGTCAGCGTGCGTATGTCAAGATATCAGGCAAACGGGAAGTTTGGGGAGTGAGAGTTGCTCTAGTCGCAGACAGAATGGCAAAGTTCAAGTAATTTTCAATAAGGTCGAATAAAACAACGGTTGATGAGAATATAACCTAATCCTTTTGATTCTTTCAAGTCCCAGTAGTTTCCATTATGACCCATCTGGAACTCAGAAATCATTTCTTAAAATTGCTTAATATTTGCATTTATATTGACAATGTTCCTAAAAGGTTCCACCAAAAGTAGACTTTACAATATTAAACTCAGCGATGATTGAGTGCTATCATTCAGTTTTCAGTAACTTTTAAAACGAACACGAACACACAAAAACAAAATTGCCGCCGATAACGAGGTCCTCTTTAGAAGGAGAAGATGACTTGTCTTGGTGCCGTGTGGTGCCTCATTCAAACTAACTAAACATGTTTAATTGAACCATCTTTTTAAAAATGAAAACGGACTCGAAAAACAGGAACACAGGTCTTTATACACAGGATGCGGTAATCAAATTCAATGCGTTTTGTAATTTGCAATAAAGTTGCCACCAACCTAAGGTGTTTTTATGAAGGAGAAAAAAATTATACCCTGTTTCACTAAACAGCTTAAACATAGACCGATCAATATGAAGAAATTCGAAAATGAAAGCGATAAAATAAAGCAATTGATGGTCTATAAAGCGTGGCTTTATCTGATAAGCTGCGGTTTTTCCTTTAACTTTTTTTTAATGGCAAAAACAAAGGTTGGTTTTCAGTTGGGGTCTTAGAAAAAAAAGATATAATTTCTTTTTAATTTGGTGGACCTTATTTTGAACAAGCGTCTTTAACAAATGCATAGGATAGGAGGTAATTAGGGCATTTTCACACGGGAAGATGAAGTTGCATCGTTATAGAAAAATGTCAGTTAATACAAATATGACTTTATACCGTTTGCGTCGTTAACAAATAGAGGCCAAAGTTAAATGCTTATTTCTTAGTTGTTTTTAGTAAATCAACCACGAACAGGTGTGCCACCATAAATGTTAATGGTCACGTAGATCATAACTATTGGGGGCCTTTTCTTGAAATGAGTATTCATCAATAGGTCGGTTAATTTAGTGTTGACGCAAATGCAAAAGTTTTGATATTGACATTTGGCACTAATGTGGACGTTTCTAATGTCTCATTCGGTCTATTCATATTTATTCATATTTTGTTGGGAAAGAATCGATCATTGATATTTTATGTTTTTTTTGTTTTTTTTTTTTAACAAAACAATCATTCCACTCTAGCTTCCTTGATATGGGATAATTTTATGGCCAGCAAGATACGTACAGGCAAGTATCCAACGCGCGCTCGCGTGGAATAATTGTTAATTATTGCGTATTCAATTCAATGCAACATAAAATGGATCTATAATGATAGCATGATTATTGCCACTTCCTTCTGGTCAGGAATAATATTTTCTTTTTCTTTATTTTAGGTACCATCTGAGAGAGCTTGAAGGGGCTACGTCTTTACTTACATAATAAATGGTAGAATATAAAGGACAAAGTGAGAACCGCCAGAAGGTATTTTCAAGCGAAAAGACCTGCCGAAGAACCTAGCGTAAGCATGAACACAACAGCAAATGGATCAAGTTCCTCGAGCTGCTCCAGTCTGATAAATCCAGAAGCACTAAAAGTTGGAGCAACAGTTGCTTATAGTATAATCCTTGTAGTCTCGCTGGTCGGAAATTCTCTCATCGTATTAATTGTTTACAAAACACCAACTTTGAGAAAACCGATAAATATGTTGATTGCAAACATGGCCATGTCCGACCTGCTCTATCCAATATTCCCGATCCCTGTTCAACTGACAGAGTTGTACGTTGGCTCGTGGCTTATTGGTGGTACCCTTGGTCAGGCCTTGTGCAAGATATACCCTTTTTTTGGTGATATTTCTTCGTTAGTGTCGATTCAGAGCCTGGTTCTGATAACAGTGGATCGATATGCAGCTGTTGTAGTTCCACTCCGTTCACCCCTCATCAGTCGCAAGGTGTGTCGCTGTTTGATGGTTGGCACATGGATACTCGCAGTGGCCGTTTTTTCGCCACATTTTTTTGTCTTCAATCTTGTTGAATACCCAGAGGGAGTGTGGTGCGAGCTTCAGTGGGAGGTGACCTTCGGAGAGAAAAGCTCATTTGGTATTTACAACCTATCACTTGCTATCTTGTTCGTTTTCATCCCTTTTGTCGTCTTGGTAATACTTTACTCCATCACCCTGATCAAGCTTAAAAAACAAGCCCATCCAGGTGAACAGTCAGCTAACGCTGAGGAACAGAGGACAAGAAGAAATAGAAATGTGCTTAAGATGGCCGTTGCTATCGTTGTAGTGTTTTTCATTTGCTTGATACCCCTTACCATTAACGTATTAATGTTGCATTTAGTACCAACAAAGACTTTGGATTTTTGTAAGCTTTGGGTATCTTATAATGTCGCCCTGTTTATGGCTTACACATACTGTGCCATCAACCCGATTATCTGCCTTACTTTTAGCAGTAACTATCGCCAAGCTCTTAGGAGACTTGTGAATTGCTGTCATGCAGTGCAAGGTTAAGTGAAATCTAGGTCTGCAGTGGTGGATCCAGACCTTCAGATAAGAGAGGTGGGGGGAGGGGGTGGGGGAGGTCATCCAGACCCTGAGATAAGGGGGCGCAGTCTCTAAAAAAATTTTTTTCGGCTCTTCAGGCCTCAGTTTGGTCTAAAAATAAGAGGGGGGGGGGGGGGGGGTCTCCCCTGGATCCGCCACTGGTCTGAACGAATTGATTCTTTAAAAAAAGCGACCAATATTAACAACTTTACTGTAAAAGCTAATAATACCGAAAATTAATACAGCATGCAATTTCTCTTAGGACGGCTGTAATACCCAGAAGTAATGGACAAAACATGAAGTGGAACATAAAATGTAATATGACATGAATCTAATTCAGTCATGGCTGTCAGCAAACAAATTAACTTTGAATGTTAAGAACACTAAAGACATGTTTATAGGGAGCTAATTTAAGTTATCTCAAATAAGGGACGGACCATTAGAAAACTTATGGGGGGCGGGGGGGGCGACGAAGTGCAAAAAAAATATTCGCGCAAGGGAAAATTAAATGAAAAAAAATCGTGTACGCCAATTAACCCAAAAAAAATATTCATGCTATGGCCTAAAAAAATTCATGCAAGGAATTTGATAACGAAAAAAAATTTCCTGCCATTATTTCATTTTACTTGCAAACATTCTGCTCCCTAGTAGTATTTGGAATATATTTTACTTATTTCAGAACTGGAATAGCAGGTCAGTAGAACGGCGGATTCTCGGGATTATTCTATGTATTCCTATTGAGATCAAGCCAAGTTAGAATTAGCGTTGGTTCTGTTGTTTTTAAAAGTGAGAATTAGAAACGTGTAAAACAGAGTAGTAAAAAGAGACGTGCCATCGTAAATGTTAATGTTTGGATCATAATTATCCGCTTTTGTATAAATGGTTATTGTATGTTGTACATACAACCTTAACCAGCTTAGATGTATATATATAGCTATTCCGCCGCGAAATTATTTCAGCTTGCATAGACTGGCCTTAATCACTTTGATTGCTATAATGAGTTTCTGATTGCATTTTGTTTCTGAGCTTAACGATTTAGTGAACAAGATTTCATTAATTTTGTAGTTGACATTGCTTTGCTTTACTGAGTAATTACGACTTGCCGGAGGGTCATTTGTGTGTGTATGCTTTATCCCGGCAAATTTGACCTCTTTGATCACAGTACTCTATTTGTCTTCTCTCTTGCATTAGTTATTTTCCATTCTAGGACGCCATTTTACTGATCAGAACGGTATTTAATCGATTGCATAAATGTACGTTTAATAAAGATGAAACCGAATTTCTTTGTCAAGGCTACAAATCACTGTATTTTGCCCACCCGAGCCTCGAGTTGGTGCATTTGTTTACTGGAATGTGGGAAAGGTCTATTACTACCATGCCTTGTGCTTTTGTAAGACATTTAACGAGCGAGGTTAAACTGTTTGGATTACGGGTTACCCTGACACCGAGTGAAAAATTCAGTACGTATATTTTTCGCATTTTTTGCGGAAGGAAAAATGTTATAATAAGCTTGAGAGTTTTTTCTCTCTTCCAGAGAACTAACCGTTTCAACGGAATGCGTTTCCTAGCTTGTTTATATGTTGATGATTGTCACTGACGACTTGGTGAAAACTTCCCGCCGCAAGAAAATGAAGTAACTATTCCGTTTTCTTCCAAACATTCTGCTCCCCTGGGCGATATTTGGAATAATTATTCCACTTATTTCAGAGCTGTAATAGCAGGTCAATCAAACGGATTTTCCGGATTATTTTATCTTTTCCTTTTGTGGTCAAGCCAAGTTTTAAAAGTCTTTTTTCGGAGTAACAAAAAATTTCACAAAAAGGCTTTCTTTAAAACGTGAGTAGCCGTCCAAAACTCTCAGAGATCTTGGTATAGAGTACCAATCCTTAATAGAACGAACTGAAAAAGAACGACCACCCTCCGCCCATAATTATATCTAGGACAAAGGAAATTTAAATTACAACTTCTTCTATTCCTCATACGCATGCTATGCTAGAATTTGTAACCAGAAGTTTGTTCACATTTATAATTAGGAGTGTTCCCTTTAAGTCTCTTGTGTATGAGTGCGCACCAATTTGACACAAGTCGTAATTGATCTCCTTCGACATTACCACTTTGGTTACCAAGTTATACAGGTCATTGTTTGAAGCTGAATCCTTGCTTACCGAAAAAGGATTTGCAAAGCTCTTAATTGCTGCTATTAACTGCTGTACACCTTTATCCTCTCTTGCTACAATAGCAGCGGAAAGGTTATGATGTTGTTCTGCAGTGTGCAAAGACACGCCAGCCATGGATATTGCCTCTGAAGCTAGCTTTGCTAACTCTGGAGCAATCAGGAAAAACTTTGCTCGGGCTCTTCCATTCTGTGTAATATCAACCAGTGCTCCAAACACCCTCATGGAACGGATTAGGTACTCCAAGGCGTTGTCTGCTTCAACTGCACAGAAAGAAACTCTATTATTCTTGTTGATAACCCAATTTCCATTCATGAACTCTTGATGAATTTAGGGATCTGATGCTTCCAGGGAAGCCATCTTAGCAAGATATAGTGGAATCATACGAGTATAGTTGAGCCTGTCGCAGGCAAAGAAGTATACTCTGTGAACTGTTCCAGTGTGGTCAGATGCAGTTTCCATTTACCGCTTCGAACTGCTCTGATAAAGGCAAACATTTCCATTATCGTGCACTTATGGTGTCGCATCACTATATACAAACAAAGGTTTTCTGTTGTTTGCAGTGTCGAACTCTAACACCTTTTCAATGACTTTCGAGGAACTGATGCTGCCGACGACGGGTGGGCTCTCTCTATTTTTTCTTTTCTTGTCCTCTCTGAATGCTTCAATAACTTCTCGTGATAAATTTTCAAGACACTGGCGCAGTTCTGGCAAAGTTTCAGGTAACCCATCTAGGTACAATGCAAACCAAGCATGCCTGTGAGGTGATCATGTGTGCTTTTTCACCTATTTTAACATGATTACCATCGTGAATCTGCTTAACAGTGGAGGGGCCGTACAGTTCTGATTCTATCCAACACATATCGATCCCACTACTATCAATGTACGCACCGATCGTCCTTAGCATGGCCATAACAATGTGCAACTCATCGTGACCGGGACGGAGAATGAGGTGGTTTAAGTCATTTCGAGCCATCTGGAGCTTTTTAGCAGGAAGATACAGTCCCATGTCAAGAGATATAACAGTCTTTCTTTCAAGGCCAGCAACTATGGTAGAGATATTTTGAGCCTGCATAAGAACTGTCTATAAAGTGTTCCATTCATGCGCAGAATGTGCCACCAAAGGGGGTGCACCAACGTGGAGCTTTTGTAAAATTTTCTTGTTTTGATGGCTTCGTTTTATGGAATTTCATTGAATCACAGTGTTCTTATTCAGAATTTTCTTTTAAACCCACTTAAAACAACTAGTTAAAATAGTACATATATTTAAAGCTTCCCTTTCAATGCAAGGTATAAAGAGTTTTATATTTTAGCCTCATTTTCATGCTACAAGATCACGTGACCACTAATTGAACAAAAATATGTAAGAAATTTACTAAGAGCAGCGAGTTGTATGTTGCAGGGAAATTTGGTAAGCAAAACGGCTTGTTTACGGGAGTTCCAAAGGATTTTCGACTCCAGCCTCGTTTCCATGTTGGCCTCCATAGGTGAAAATTTCAAACCCCGATAATTCCCGTCCGAGCAGGTTGCAAAGCTGCCACCAAACCTTTTCATGACTACTATGTCCCAATGAACACTCCTAGACCAGTGGCTTACTTTCAGCATTAAATATCCTTCGGTACCTTATATTATGACATTTGCTACCGCACTAATAGAGGCGAAAGTTAAAATGTTTATTTAACAATTAGTTCATGCGCCAGCGTGCGTATGTCAAGATATCACTCAAGCAAACGGAATGTTTGGGGCGAGAGAATTACTCTAGTCGCAGATGGAAAGGCAAAGCTGTATCGTTATATAAAGTTAAGCACTAGTTAATACAGAATTGACTTTACACCGTCTGCGCCAATATCAAATAGAGGCTAAAAGTCAGTGAAAGTTAGCTTAGGGAGAAAGTGAACGTTAACTCGGGGAAAAACATTTTTTTTCAGATATTTTTAGTAAATTAACTACGAACCGGTGTGCCACCATCAATGTTAATGGTCACGAAGATCGATCATAACTATGCGTGGCGTTTTTCTAGAAATTAGTACGTAATATTCATCAATAGGCCCGTTGGCGTTGAGGCAAATGCAAAATTTTTCATAGAAACATGTAGCACTAGTGTGAAGTTCTCTAGTGTCTCTTTCTGTTTACTCACACTGTTTCATATTTTATTCGGAAAGAATCGATCATTGGATATGGAATTATTTTATGGCCAACGAGGCACGTATAGGCAAGTAAACAACGCGCGCTCTCGTGGAATAATTGCTGATTATTGTGTATTCAATTCAATGCAACATCAAATGGGTCTATAATGATAGCATTATTATTGTCACTTCCTTCTGGTCAGGAATAATATTTGGATTTTCCTTATTTTAGGTACCATCTGAGAGAGCTTGAAGGGGCCACGTCATGAGGATATTGCTGTTCTAGGTCAATTTCTGTGCTTAACTATAAGAAAATATCGTGACATAAACCCCGGCTTTAAGACCAATATTGAGAGGCCAGGCTAGGGAGCTCATTCAAACTAACTAAACATGTTTAATTAAACCATGTTTTAAAAAATAAAAACGAACACGAGAAACAGGAACACTGGTCTTTTTTTTACACATGTTGCGGTCAGTAATAAAATTCATCGCGTTTTGTAATTTGCAATAACGTTGCCATCAGCATAAGGTGTTTTATGAAGGAAAAAATCTCCTTACCGTGTTTGACTAAACAGCTTTAAACATAGACCGATCAATATGAAAAACCTCGAAAATAAAATCGATAAAACAAAGCAATCAATGGCTTATAAAGCTTAGCTTTATCTGGTAAGCTATCTTTCCTTTAACTTTTTTTAATGAAAAAACAAAGGTTGTTTTTCAGTTGGGGTCTTAAAAAAAAGATTTTCCTTTTTAATTTGGTGGATCTTACTTTGATCAAGTGTCTTTTACAAATGCATAGGAGAGGATGTAATTAGCGCATTTTGAAACGGGAAGACGAAGTTGTATCGTTGTAGAAAGTTGGCAGTTAATACAAATTAGACTTTATACCATTTGCTTCATTAACAAAAAGAGGCGAAAGTTAAATGTTTATTTAACAATTAGTTCATGCGTCAGCGAGCGTATGTCAAGATATCACTGAGGCATACGGGAAGTGTGGGGCGTCAGAGTTGCTCTAGTCGCAAACGGAAAGGCAACTGTTGTATCGTTATATCAAGTTATAAGAACTAGTTAATACAGAATTGACGAATTACACCGTCTACACCAATATCAAATAGGGGCAAAATTCAGTGAAAGTTAGCTTAGGGAGAAAGTGTAACTTAGATCAGGGAATAAGCAATTTTTCAGATGTTTTTAGTAAAGTTACTATGAACAGGTGTGCCACCATAATGTTAATGGTCACGCCGATCATAAATATATATTAATAGCCTTTTCTTGAAATGAATATTCACCAATAGGTCCGTTAATTTGGCGTTGACGCTAATGCAAAAGTTTTGATATTGACATGTGGCACTAGTGTGGAAGTCTCTAATGTCTCATTCGGTTTATTCATATTTTCATATTTTATTCGGAAAGAATCGGTCATTGATATTTTATGGGCGTTTTTAATAAAACAATAAAACAATCATTCCACTCCCGCGTCCTGGATATGGGATATTATTATATTGGCCAACGAGGCATCACTACAGGCAAGTGTCCAACGCGCGCTCTAGTGGAATAATTGTTGATTATTGTGTATTCAACTCAATGCAACACCAAATGGATCTGTGATGATAGCATCATTATTGTCACTTCCTTCTAGTCAGGAATAATATTTGCATTTTCCTTATTTTTGGTACCATCTAAGAGAGCTTGAATTCGAAGGGGCTACGTCATGAGGATATTGCTGTTCTAGGTCAATTTCTTTGTATAAGCAAGTAACAGGACATAAACCCCTGCTTTAAAACCAATCCTGAGGGGCTAGGCTATGGGAGCCCTCAGGCAGAACAATCCTAAAACAAAGTAGTTGAAAATGAATAAAACGAGACCGAGAATGTTTACCATTGTATAAAAACCATGGAAGAATTTATTTAACATTTTGATATGGATCTTGCTATTGAATTTAGATTGACAATTAGATTAAAGCTTCACTTACATAATAACTGGTAGAATATAAAGGACAAAGAACCGCCAGAAGATGTTTTCAAGCGAACAGACTTGCCGAAGAACCAGTAAGACCGCCAGAGGGTGTTTTCAAGCAAAAAGACCTGCCGAAGAACCTACAGTTAGCATGAACACAACAGCAAATGGATCAAGTTCCTCGAGCTGCTCCAGTCTGATAAATCCAGAAGCACTAAAAGTTGGAGGAACAGTTGCTTATAGTTTAATCCTTGTAGTCTCGCTGGTTGGAAATTCTCTCATCGTATTAATTGTTTACAAAACACCAACCTTGAGAAAACCGATAAATATGTTGATCGCAAACATGGCCATGTCCGACCTGCTCTATCCAATATTCCCGATCCCTGTTCGACTGACAGAGTTGCATGTTGGCTCGTGGCTTATTGGTGGTACCCTTGGCCAGGCCTTGTGCAAGATATACCCTTTTTTTGCTGATATTTCCTCGTTAGTGTCGATTCAGAGCCTGGTTCTGATAACAGTGGATCGATATGCAGCTGTTGTAGTTCCACTCCGTTCACCCCTCATCAGTCGCAAGGTGTGTCGCTGTTTGATTGTTGGTACATGGATACTCGCAGCGTCCTTGTATTGGCCATATTTGTTTAACTTCAATCTTGTTGAATACCAAGAAGAAAAGTGGTGCGTGAATCAGTGGGAGGTGATTTTCGGAGAGAAAAGCTCATTTGGTATTTACTTCCTATCAGGTTATATCTTTTTCTTTTACATCGCTTTTGTCGTCTTGGTGATACTTTACTCCATCATCCTGATCAAGCTTAAAAAACAAGCCCATCCAGGTGAACATTCAGCCAGCGCTGAGGAACAGAGGACAAGAAGAAACAGAAATGTGCTTAAGATGGCCGTTGCCATCGTTATAGCGTTTTTCATTTGCTGGATACCCATTTCCATTAACGCAATAATGTTATATTTAGCACAAAGAAAGAATTGGGTTTCTTGTAAGCTTTGGGTATCTTATACTGTCGCCTTTTTTATGGCTTATACATACTGTGCTATCAACCCGATTATCTGCTTTACCTTTACCAGTAACTATCGCCAAGCTCTTAGGCGACTTGTGAATTGCTGAGATGCAGTGCAAGGTTAAGTGAAATCTAGGCCTGATCGAAGTGATTCTCGAAAAAAAGCGACCAATATTAATAACTTTAATAACTGTAAAAGTTAATGATACCGAAAATTAATGCAGCATGCAATCTCTCTTGGGACGGCTGTAAGACCCAGGAGAAATGGGTTGGGGCGGGGGGGGGAGTTGGGGGGGAGGGGAATAAGGTGCATTATGGGAGACGTGCAAGCGGTGAATAATAGATTTACCGAGCGCCGGTAAACTGTTTGAATGCGGGTTACCCTGAACTCGAAACCGAGTATGAAATTCAATAGTTATAGCCTTCTCGCTTCTCTTTTTGAGGAAAAATGTTAAGAGTGTTTTTTTCTCCGTTTCAGCGGTAGCTTTTTCTGTGGAATGCTCTATTGTCACTGCATGGCGAAGTGATCCGCCACTTGTTTGTTTGTTTGTTTGTTTTTTTGTTGTTATTATGAAAACGTGCCGGCGTAAGGAAATGGCGCGATTATTTCATTTTACTTGCAAACATTCTGCTCCCTAGAGTAGTATTTGGAATATATTTTACTTATTTCAGAACTGGAATAGCAGGTCAGTAGAACGGCGGATTCTCGGGATTATTCTATGTATTCCTATTGAGATCAAGCAAAGTTAGAATTAGCGTTGGTTCTGTTGTTTTTAAAAGTGAGAATTAGAAACGTGTTAGACGGAGTAGTAAAAAGAGACGTGCCATCGTAAATGTTAATGTTTGGATCATAATTACCCGCTTTTGTATAAATGGTTATTGTATGTTGTACATACAACCTTAACAGCCTTAGATGTATATATATAGCTATTCCGCCGCGAAATTACTTCAGCTTGCTTAGACAGGCCCTAATCACTTTGATTGCTATAATGACTTTCTGATTGCATTTTGTTTCTGAGCTCAACGATTTAGTGAACAAGATTTCATTAATTTTGTTGTTGACATTGCTTTGCTCTACTGAGTAATTACGACTTGTCATTTGTGTGTTTATGTTTTATCCCGGCAAATTTGACCTCTTTGATCACAGTACTCTATTTGTCTTCTCTCTTGCATTAGTTATTTTCCATTCTAGGATGCCATTTTACTGATCAGAACGGTATTCAATCGATTGCATAAATGTACGTTTAATAAAGATGAAACCGAATTTCTTTGTCAAGGCTACAAATCACTGTCTTTTGTCCACCCGAGCCTCGAGTTGGTGCATTTGTTTACTGGAATGTGGGAAAGGTCTATTACTACCATGCCTTGTGTTTTGTAAGAGATTTAACGAACGCGGTTAAACTGTTTGGATTACGGGTTACCCTGACACCGAGTGAAAAATTCAGTACGTATATTTTTCGCATTTTTTGTGTGAGGAAAAATGTTATAATAAGCTTGAGAGTTTTTTCTCTCTTCCAGAGAACTAGCCGTTTCAACGGAATGCGTTTCCTAGCTTGTTTATATGTTGATGATTGTCACTGACGACTTGGTGAAAACTTCCCGCCGCAAGAAAATGAAGTAATTATTCCGTTTTCTTCCAAACATTCTGCTCCCCTGGGCGATATTTGGAATAATTATTCCACTTATTTCAGAGCTGTAATAGCAGGTCAATCGAACGGATTTTCCGGATTATTTTATCTTTTCCTTTTCGTGGTCAAGCCAAGTTTTAAAAGTCTTTTTTCGAAGTGACAAAAATTTTTCTCAAAAAGGCTTTTTTTAAAACGTGAGAAGCCGTCCAAAACTCTCAGAGATCTTGGTATAGAGTACCAATCCTTAATAGAACGAACTGAAAAAGAACGACCACCCTCCGCGCATAATTATATTTAGGCCAAAGGAAATTTAAATTACAACTTCTTGTATTCCTCATACGTATGCTATGCTAGAATTTGTAACCAGAAGTTTGTTCACATTTATAATTAGGAGTGTTCCCTTTAAGTCTCTTGTGCGCACCGATTTAACCCTATTCAGACTGGGGGGGGGGGGGGGCTTTTCGAACCCCCCCTCCGGCAAAATCGTGATAACTCCTACACCGAAAGAGCTATGACGTTCAAATTTTCCGACTTTTCCTAAAATTTATCTAGGAACATTTTGGTATAATTACCATGTCCATGTGATTAATCATGTTGCCATGGCAACCAGTTTCTGACACATAGGTTTTGGAAAATTTAAAAAATGGTGATTTTTTTGTTTTAAGATCGCGTTTTTACACTTATAGTGCTTTTTGTTGTTAAAATGGTCTTTGCTTGGGACTAGTTTTTGAATTACATCAAAATTTTTCAACATCGAATAATTGGGGGGGAAGGGTGGGGTAAAATTTGTCACTTTTTTGCTTTGACAAATATGCTGCTCTATTTTCCAAATAACACTTCCAAAGTCATTTTTTTGGGTAATAAACATTAGTTTGATACTTCTTTTATACATTCTGAGCTTTTTCCCCTTTGAAAGTTGCTTTAAATTATAATTTTAACAAAAAAAACGGAAATCCAAGATGGCGGATCCAAGATGGCGGATCCAAGAATGGCGGACAACCATTTCAAATTTTAAATTTTATTGCTTCCTATTGCTTTTTCTCGCTGTACAAGTGTTTCCTTGTTACCAGTTCATAAGAAAGGATAACAAAGAGATGACTTTACCAATATTATTGATATTTTACTTATCTAAGTGGAAAAATAATAAGAAACATTGAAAAATCGGAATATGACGTCACTGTGACGTCATCATTGGGCGTGGCAAGTCAAAACTGGGTGTGGGGCTTCTTTGTACGGAGATGATCATTGTGTGTAAATTTCATGACCCTAGCATTATTGGTTCCAGAGATACAGAGGGGGGGTCCGAGGAGCCCCCCCCCCCCAGTCACAGATTGACCAAAAAAGCCCAGTCTGAATAGGGTTAAGTGCGACTCCCTATAAAAAGGAACCCCTGTTTAATGACAGGGGTTACCACTAACAAGCGCCCTCAAAGGTTTTTTTCTTCGGGTTCAAACCTGCGTTTTGGTCAACCGTTACCATGGGTTTTCACACGTTGGCCCAGAGCAGACTCTCTCCCCGTTTCTCGAGCACTCGGAAGAACAAGTCGTTTTTGCAATACTTTGCTACAGGATCTGACACTGCTTCATGTCAAGACTACGAGGAGTACGAATTTGTTGAGTGTTTGACGGAGGAAACTCAAATTATCGACTTATTATTGACATTATTTACAAACTGTAATTTACAACCACATAAGCTTTCTCAATGCACGCACGCATCGTCTGAATTCTGCTAGCTCTGGATTCTATTCAGGCCCGTAGCCAGGTTTTTTTTTATGGGGAGCTGCGATGCAAAAAGGAGACGGACCAAATGAGACCCGGTTGGTTGTCTGGGACTGAATGGCAAGGCAAGTTTACAATTGGGTGGTGGGGGGAGGGATTTAACTTGGAATGCGTTGACGTGGGCCACCTAGGACTATCCGGGGGCATGCTCCCCCGGAACATTTTTAATTTTAAACCCTCTGAAATGGCTGCAAATGCATTTAAAACTATCATGGTTTGGTAAAACTTATATACTTTCAACAACAAAAAATGTCGCCATAAAAAAACATTTTCTCCACAAATAGTTGTGTAGCTTGAATAGGAGTTTTAATATCCTCCAAGCAACACAAAGACCTGCGTCCAGCATGTCAAAGCTGACGGGAAAAGGACAATAATATTATTGCACGATGACGTCAATTTACTACAACTACCAGAATCCTTTAGTCTGTTGTTTTCTTGTGCAAATTAGAGCTATTGTTCTATAATCCTCAGCGGGATTGACAAATTTAAATAAGAAAGGAAAACGAAATGTATTCTGGTAGTTGTAGTCAAATGTCGTCATCGTGAAAATGGCCCATTCTCATACTGGCCGACTGTTAAAATAACAATTCAGATCCACCACTTTGCAGAAACCTATGGCAAACAAACCCTAAACGGAATTTTATTGAGCAATGAAAAAATGTCTTGTTGGCACGCCAAATCCTCTTTTTATACTTCACGAAGGCTAAAGGATGTTTTGTGGAAAAGGTAAGCCAGGCTTGTGACCTCTTTTAAGAAGACCTCTTTGAAGAAGTAGCCAGATCCTCACCCCTTGGGGGCAGATGATGGGCGCAAGATGCAGCCGGACTGCTAGGTCAGAGGTTTTTTTGAACAAAATTCGAAATGGCGGACGTCGATTCACTCTTGACTGACACGAGTGTTTAAGGTGAAGAAGGTCATTCAACAATTTTAATGGCTCATACGAGAATTTTTACAATTATTAATATTAATATTGATGTGTAGTCTTTACTCATACATTTTTTTTTAAATTTTGGTTTACGGGCTTCTGATGGCGGACAGAGTTATCTAGCAACGCTAATTACGCTGCAAAATCTCACAAAATTACTTTTTTATACTCTACCAGGAGCCATGTATATATAAGTCGGGGTAGCAGACCGTAACTGGATACCTTTTCCAGGGATGGGGCTGGCCTCATCGAAAGATATATCATAGCCATTAAATGTACTGTTTTTAGCACATTTTGTGCCATCTTGTGTGACTCGCGCGCGCACTTTTTGCAACAGCGCCGTGGAAAGGATCAACAAACGAAATGACGTTGGAAATTACCTCCGTAGCAGATGAATTAATTCCGTTTCTGTCATCAGTGCCTCCTCTGAAGTTAAGGCAAGACCTTAACAATTTCTCTAAATGTGAGGACTGTGAACATGGATTCTGCTTGTGTTAAACGCCGTAGTGAGAGTGTTTTTGACAAATCCGGTGACGAAGAGATGTAGAAGATGTCAAAACTCGAGTTAACACTCAGACCCCTTTTAAAAATTTTTGAACTGCCAAAAACTTGCATGGATCCGCCTTTTCTTTACATGCGACCCGCGGAACCGTAAAGTTTTTGAGCTGCAAACAGTATTGCAATCTATGGAGAATTTGCACGTTCCCTCTAAACGGGTTGCACAGGTAAAAAATTCGTCCGGACCCGTGGCGTTTAGCTTGTGTGGACCGTGCAAAGCGCATACTGAAAAAGAAGTGAGCAGGAAAAACAATGAGGGGAAGGGGTACGGAGTGAGAGCCGTAGGAACCCCTGTAATGGTACTTTTTAACAAAAGCTGCTTCCGGATCCTTCCGGTAAACCAGATCTGGTAAACCCTTTGAATGGTTTATTTTGACAGCTCTTGTCAACAGTCTATTGCCTTGAGGAAATGCGAAGTGATGGCGATAAGATCATCGGTCAGAAGGCTTACTTTCAAACCCGGGGGGGGGGGGGACTCCGCATATGAAAGGTGTGGGGATGCTCGTCGGAAATTTTGATATGAATAGAGTAAATAAAACGAATTAAAAATATACATATCAAATACATATTTTTATCTTTTTTCGCGTGCTACCCTAAACGAGACCTTCACGGCTAAATATGATGGCGTTTTGCCCAGAACACCCTACATGAGACCAAAATCCGAAATTTACACCCCTAAGCGAGACGACGAGCATCCCCTCCACTTTCATATGCGGTGTCCTCCACCCCCCCCCCCCCCCTTCCCCGGGCTTTCAAAAATCACTTCGTCCGCTCTCTTAGCCGCTTTGCGGCCTAAAATGCCCGCTCCGCACGCTGATTCAACTGTTTATTTTAGGTGATAATAATTATTGCAAATTTTACAGCAAGCAATATCTACTGCCCGTGGTTAGCCCGCACGCTTAGAAACTCGCGAGGTTGATATATAGCAAGTCTAGCTTGCTCCCATGAGAGCGAAGTTAAATGATTCATAAAGAGACAAAATAGATCTTTAATATTATCAAAACAAGCTAAATTCAACTAAAAGAGGTAACTGAAGAAGAAATAAGACTGGAGTAGGTCGCTGATAAGCTGGTTTGTTTGTTTTTTGTTTTTTATCTTACTGGTAGTTACAGGAGCCCATAGGCTCCTGGTAATAGTTCGTGATAGCCAACGTTCGATAAAGAAACTTCTAACATGAATCCGAGGCTTTCTGTTTACATTTCTGTATTAGGTTTGGTTTTCTATGTGCTCAAGTCTCTTTTGGGAATTACGAGACAATTGAGTCGTGAAAAATTTGCACTTTTTGTCCTTTAATACGCAGCTACTAGTGCCAGTCCCTCCTGAGTGCTGAATTTTCAAGATGGCGTCGCTTTGTTATTTTCTACTTTCATCCTATCGTTCAGCACTTTTTGCCCTTTGAAAATGCAACCTAGGCAGTATTTCGAGCTTTTTGATATGTTCTCCAGCTGCTAAACATACTTTACAGCGAAATATGAAGGAAAATTCACGAAGAGGACTAAAACCAAACACGAAGGGATCGGCCTGTTTGCAAGAAAAAGCTTGGAAACTATAACAAATGTGAGTTTTCTAATTTCTTCCTGTTTCAATGGCCCAAAATGATTATTAGTGTTTTGGTTACATGGATGATAGTAGACTGCAATTTGGCTGTCAGAGTTGTTCTGTCGTTTTAGTTGTGTGCTGTAGATCAATTCAAAAATGCCCGATTTTTTGCTCGTTTGCAGACACTAAGTTTAGGTCAGATAAAATAAGAAAATTTTAGTCTTGTCTGGGGATACTTAACAAATCTTATGGTTTTACAAAGTAGTTCTGTGATGTTTTGTATCGCATACAAAAAATAAAACTTGGAGGGTTCTGTGAGTTTCAGAAAATGGTGAAAATTTGCTTATAAAAATGGCGTCCGAGGGGTTCGAAAAAAGTGATGCTCGTATCTCTAATACAAGAGCAGTGAAGAACCTATGTTTGGTATATTTGTCCATTAATCCACCAGACCTATCTGTGATGTTAGTATGAACTGTTTCTGTATGAACTGTATTCTGTCGACTCCCTTCCGTTGACATTTTTAACATTTTGTCCGGTTTTCTCTGACAACCACTCTTAATAAACAACCTGAAAACCTTTACGTAAGCTATAGAAAATGTTTCGGCTATTTCACTCAGCTAGCAGAGACCTCGTTGTTTTAACAATGTAATCCTTGATCTTAATGAAATAACTAAAAACGCTGTCGTCATTCGAAATTATTCTTGTACGTCTTCGCCCTTCATTCGGCGATGAAGGAACCTTCTCTATCAGAGCGCGTGAGAAACCCATGGAAACAGTTGATTGAGGTCCACGAAAACTCAGGTTTCAACAGAGAGTAAAAACCCTTCGAGGGAGCGTGTTAGTGGTAACCGCTGTAAGTGTATCAAACAGGTCCACGAATCTTGTGAGTTAAAAGGCGCATTCAGGATCACTCTCGCTGCCCTCTTTTGAAGTCTGAGAATGCTGTTCAAATTTGCCTTGGTCGTATCAAATGGATTTCTATTGAAAGCATCATTGTCACTGCCTTAAGGGCCACTGATGACAGATGAGAGATTGAGTACTCGTTCAATTCTGCATATGAGCACAAGGACGTAATTGATATTGATTGCATTATAAAGGAGTTTGCCTGTCTGAACGGTACACATCTCGCCCTTTGCTTGCAACCTCTTTGATGTCGTCACTGTTTTACCCTTTTTTGTCGTCAACACTGTACCTTACTGATGACAATAGAGATGGGTAAAATAAACAAGTAATTACCCTAATTACTACATTTTCCTTCGCCTTTATTTATTGAAAATGTCCTGCAGAAAACGCAGGAGTTGGCATTTCCGAGACCCTAAATTTAAAAATGTTCTGGTGGAGCATGCCCCAGACCCTCTGACTAACTTTTTCTCTGCGTGCACCTTCAAATTTCACCCTACGCTGCTGACTACTGATATCTTTATATAGCTTATGAAATCAATGCCCTGCAAGGATGGTAGAAGAGACTTGAAGGGGTTGGGGGGTGGGGGTTGGAGTTTAAAAAATTATTCTTGCCAAAGGGGGGGTGCAATTTTCATGTGCAATTATATTTTTGGGGGAGAGGGTAAAGGTTCGATACACCACAACACCTTTCTGACCCCCAGACCCCCCCCCCCCCCCCCACCGTCCGCCCCGCCGGTCTGAAAACCAGCTTGCTGAGCCATTTACCGTGTTTAAATAAAGTTGATTGATTGATTGATTGATTGATAGACCTCGTCTCTTCCCCCCCTCCCCTCTGGTTTGTACCAACTTTATTTTAGGTAACATTTGATCATTTGACATCATGAGGATATTGCAATATTGCTATTTTACGGCAATTATATGCTTACGTCATCAGGAAATAACGTCACATAGCCCCCGGAGGGTCAGGTGAGCCCTGTAATATAACAATCATGAAACAAAGTAGTTGAAATTAATAAAACGAGACCGATGATGATTATCATTGTATTGAAATCATTTTACTGCCTGACTACAAACAAAAAATAAGTTTTATAACATGATATCTCGGCACCATTACATATAGGATAATGCCTGAGCTCCAAGGCCTTCTTAAAAATAATGATCTCGCGCTGCGCGCTCGGTCATTATCGTGGACCGTGGAGCGAGGGCATTATCCGATTTAATGCACCTTTTCATTGTTTTAGAACCAGCAGGTCATTACTGTGGCCACTGAAATGGAACAGTAGGTTATTATTCGTAATAATAACCTCCTGTTCCACGTCAGTGACCTGCCCTTCCATTTATTGAAAATAATAACCTGTTGAAAACAATGGAAAGGTACATTAAAGAGACATAGTCATAATGCAAATTCAGTAAATAGGCAGCTTAATGAGCCCCTTAATCTTTTATGTTTTGTTTTCTCAATGGAGGTCCCAAGAGAACTTGACCCTTTGTTTTTTGTTTTGTTTTGTTTTTCTTTTTTTTTTTGTCTTATAAACCTTGCGTACATATGCAGGTGAATAAGGGCCTGTTTACATGGAGGTGGGGGACCCCAGGTAGGTGAGATAAAATATGGCGGGTCACCCCACCTGTCATGTAAACGTGATCAAATTAAAATGAGAGATTAAATGGACAAACGGGCTACCCCATCTAAGCGGGTTACGTCACCTACCCGGGGTCCTTCACCTCCATGTAAACAGTTTTTAAGACGAAATTTGAAAGGAACAGTTCTCTTGAGTGTTATCACAGACCCAGTGTATTGGAAAAAACAAAATATATGAGCTAAAGAGGTCTATTAGCGACACTTATCGACACTTAGGAGTATTTATTTAACGTTTTGATATATATGTACCTTGATCATTCAGTCGTTTAGGAAGAACTACTAAAGCTTTAATTGACTTACATAATAATTTGCCTCAGTTTGCTGATCAATAACACTATACAAAGTTAATAGGTAAAAACTCTGCAGGAGGCAGCATTTGCTTACAATTAAATACAGGGACGCAGAAGTGTTGTCGATGGTTGAATATTAAACATATACAATATATTAAATCATTATTTGAACAGTAGATATTTTTCATTAGAAGCAAGTCTCAAGAGAACACAGCTGTCGAGAAGTCAGTAAGCATGAACACAACAGTAAATGAATCAATTGCAAGTTTCTGGAGCTGCTCTGGTCAGATAAATCCGGAAGCAGAAAAAATTGGAGCAACAGTTGCTTATAGTTTGAGCCTCGTTTTCGCGCTGGTTGGAAATTTTCTCCTTGTATTAATAGTTTACAAAACACCAACTTTGAGAAAACCGATTAATCTGTTGATCGCAAACATGGCCATATCCGAACTGCTCTATCCAACATTTCTGTTTCCTGTTCATCTCGCAGAGATGCACGTTGGCTCGTGGTTTATTGGTGGTACCTTTGGTCAAGCCTTATGTAAGCTACACATTTTTCTTGCAGATGCTTCTTCGTTTGTTTCGATTCAGAGCCTGGTTCTGATAGCAGTGGATCGATTTGGAGCTGTTGTAGTTCCACTCCGCTCTCGTCTCATAACTAGAAAGCTGTGTCCATTCTTTATTATCGCTACGTGGATCACCGCAATGGCTGTTCTTTCGCCATTTCTTGTTGCTAATAAAGTTGTTAAATACCGAGAACGACTGATGTGCGTAAGTCTGTGGATGGAAATCTTCGGAGGCACATTTGAAAATTACGCCCTAGCAGTTGTCGTCGTGTTTTTCTACATTCCCTTTGTCCTCGTGGTGGTACTTTACTCTATCATCTTGATGAAGCTTAAAATACAAGTCCATCCAGGTGAACAGTCAGTCAGCGGTGAAGAACAACGCACTAGAAGAAACAGAAAAGTTCTTAAGATGGTCATTGCTATCGTTGCAGTGTTTTTCATTTGCTTGATACCCTATTTCAGTAACTTCGTGATAGCTAGATTTACTGCACCGGACAGTTCCATTTGGTTTTCATGTAGTTTTGTTCTATACGTAATTGTCACCCGTTATATATCTTACACAAACTGTGCTATCAACCCGATTATCTGCCTCATTTTTAGCAGTAATTATCGCCAAGCTCTTAAGAGACTTGTAAATTGCTGTGATAAAGTACAAGATTAACTTTTAGAAACCTTAAAGCTGGGTGTAAAGCTCTAAAGAACAGGTTCAATTTTTTCCTTAACAAAGCGTTGTGCAACTTCAGAGCAGTGTTTCTACATGATGGTAAAATTGACCGAAATATGACAATAATAGTTTAATCCGCAAGTACAGAAAAAACGAGTGTTGGACAAAAATTGAAATGGAACACCATCACAGAAACGTGATTATTGATAATTGGCGATCGTAAAAATGAAAATAAGTAAAAATGACGCAGAGAGAATGTCAATCAAGAAATCCCCTGTGTATATCTATTTCTTGGTTATTGTTCTTGCTCGGACACCCGCAACATTTGGCTATTATTAGAAGAGGAATAGAACTTCACGTTGCCAATTAGACTTCAGTCTATTCAAAAAGTGTCTAAATTTAAAACGAATTAGCATGTAACTATTTATTTTAAAACGCTTTAAGCTTTAAGTTAGTCTTCGATGATTGTTATTGATTTTGTCGTGGATGTTTCAAGAGGCTGATTTGAAATGATTTTTTATCTTTTACAAACTTTCACGGCGTTCGAATCATACTTTAGTTGGATAATGCATTCGCATAAATATTTCTGCGCAACATTTGTTATTTTTTTCAGCTTTTGTTGTTTAACTTCACTCAATAAATATGTTTTAAAAAACAAATACGAATTATTCAGCCAATTAACAAACCAACATTTTTTGATTTAGCTGTAAATTAAACCATTAATTCAGATTTGAACTGCAGATGTTTTTCAGTGGAAGCACGTCTCTAGAGAAGACACTGACTGTCGGGAAGTCAGTAAGCATGAACACAACAGAAAATGGATCAAGTTCCTGGACCTGCTCCAGTCTGATAAATCCAGAAGCAGAAAAAATTGGACTAACAGTTGGAGTTTGATCCTTGCTGTTTCACTAATTGGAAATGTTCTCATCGTATTACTTGTTTACAAAACACCAACTTTATTAGGCCTGTTTCAAACGTCGTTCTACTGCCGTGATAAGCTGGCTCGACTATAGCTCGACTGCAGTGGCAACTGCACGACTTGGTTTCAGAAGACGAATTTAATTTACTCGAATTGAACGGCTGTTGCCGAAAACAAAACACAGAAAATAACGAAACGATTTAGCAAACTTTTAAATGTATTCTAAAGTAATCATAATTTATGAATTGAGTTCGGCACTAGCACGACTTGGTTTCAAACGTCGCGCTACTGCCAAGCAAGGGTCGAATTTAATTCGATCAATATAGTTCGGCACGGCAATAGCACGACGTTTGAAACGGGTCTAAGAAAACCGATAAATATGTTGATCGCAAACATGGCTATGTCCGACCTGCTCTATCCAACATTCCTGTTCCCTGTTCTACTGCACGTTGGCTCGTGGCTCATTGGTGGTACCCTTGGTCAAGCCTTATGTAAGCTACATGTCTTTCTTGCAGATTGTTCTTTGTTCGTATCGATTCAGAGCCTGGTTCTGATAGCAGTGGATCGACCTGGAGCTGTTTTAAATCCACTTCGTTCCTCTCTGGTTACTCTATAGGAAGCAATGTCCATTCTTTATTGTCCCTACGTGGATCGTCGCAATGGCCGTTTTTTCGCCATGTTTTCTTGCTTATAAACTTGTTGAATACCCTGGGGGAATGAGGTGCTCAAGTCTGACTGACTCTGAGGGGAAGAAAACAATAATGTGCCCCCTGTCCGACTGCAAAAAGGGAGGGTTCGTGGCGTTGAGACACGATGGTGTTCGCAACCTACTTACCTCACTTATTGGTAAGGTTTGCACCAACGTTGAAGTCGAACCACAACTACAACCTCTCGGTAATGAGCGATTCAACCTCAGAGGTGCGGTAACAAGCCCGGAGGCAAGACTGCATTTGAAGGCAGGGGTCTTTTGGTCCTGTGGAGTTACAGCATTTTTTGATGTCAGAGTAACGCATGTTAACTCCAAGTGTAACCAGGGAAAAGCAACATCCACAATCTCTAAGGAGCAGGAGGAGGAGAAAAAGCGGAAGTACCAAGAAAGGGTGCTGGAAGTTGAAATAGGATCTTTTACTTCCCTAGTTTCTGGAACCAACGGTGGGATGGGAGCCGACTGCAACTGCTTTCTCAAACGCCTAGCTGAGAAACTCTCAGAAAAGAACGAGGAACCTTACCACAATAATATTATACTTGGATTAGAACACTGCTTTCTTTTGAGATTTTAAGATCGGTTAACACACATGCGTAAGAGGTTCCAGGACACCCTTCCTCAAAATTCCACAAGGGGATTTCATCGATGACTGCCGGTTAAACGCTAGCCGAGGGTGTTTCCACAGCTTTCCACTAATTTTAGAAAGTGATAATGGCGTGAGCTTGTAAGTTAGTATTTTAGGATCTTTTTAATATTTTTATTTCATCAAAATTTTAGTATATGATAGTGGAATGTAAATTGGTCATGTGATGACTGCCGTTTAAAAGCCAGCCAAGCTTTTGACTGTCCGCTAATTTTAGAAAGTCGATAATAGGGTGAGCTTGTAAATTAGTGTTTTAGGATCTTTTAATATTTTTATGTCATTAAAAGTTTAGTCTATGATAGTGCAATGTAAATTGGTCATATCGTGAGCTGACATAACTACAGTATCGCGCAGTCAAAGTCCTCGTCCCCAGGTGTTTTATGTAATAATGAATTCGAAACAACAGTTGCTCTCAGTTTGATCCTTGTTGTTTGGCTGGTTAGAAATTTTTTTCATTATATTAATTGTTTACACAGTAATTTTCAAGGAGTTATAATAACTCCTCTAGTGGGGTTAATTTAACTCCTTACAGTGGACTTATTTTTTGGGGAGTTATTTTTCACTCTAAAAAGGAGTTTAAAGAACTCTTTTTCAGGAGTAAAAATGACCCCAGATATTGAGGAATTAAAATAACCCCCAAAAAGGAGTTATCCTGTACCTAAAATCTTTACTCCACTTTCAGAGTTAAAGTAACTCCAAAAAGAGTAAAAAACAACCCATGTAAGGAGTAAAAATAACCCCATTTTCGGAGTTATTTTAACTTCAGACTGAGAGTAAAAAGAACTCTTTTTCAGGAGTAAAATTACTCCAAACTTGGAGTTAAGTTAGGAGCTGAAGTAACCCCCAAAAGGAGGTTATCTTTACTCCATTTTTGGAGTTATAATAACTCCCTAAAAATTACTGTGTACAAAGCACCAACTTTGAGAAAACCGATAATTGTGTTGATAAAAAACATGGCCATGTCCGACCTGCTCTTTGAAATTTTCAGTTTCCCTGCTAACCTGGCTCGGTTGCACAGCTCCTGGTTTATTGGTGGTATCCTTGGTCAGGCCTTCTGCAAGATACAGACTTTTCATGGAGATATTTCCGTGAAAGTTTTGATTCAGAGCCTTGTTCTGATAACAGTGGATCTATTTGGAAGTGTCGTAATTCCACTTCGTTTCCCTCTCATAACCAGCAAGCAGTGTCCATTCTTCATTGTCGCTACCTGTATCGTCGCAATTGCGGTTCCTTGGTCATATCTTGTTGCTGTCAAACTTGTTTAATACCCTGGAGGGATGATGTACAAGAATCAGTGGCAGGAAGCCTTCAAGGGAACCAAATATGCAAATTACCTCCAAGCAAGTGCTATATTGTGTTTTTCTACATCCCTCCAGTCTTCTTGGTGATTCTTTACTTCTGGCCCATCGACCAGGTGGACAGTTCAGTAGCCAACGCTGAGGAACAACGCACAAGTGAAGTGCTTAAGATAGCCGTTACTACCGTTGTAGTGTTCCTCATTTGCTGGATACAGGTGACCATTAATCTGGTATTAGTTGATTTAGCAACGGAAAAGTTTTATTCTATACTATTGATTTATCTGTCTCATTTTTATCAGTAACTACCACCAAACTCTTAAGAGACTTGTGAATTTCTGTGATGCAGTGCAAGATTAACTTTTGAAACCTTTTAAATCCGGTTGTAGTGGTTCGTGAAAAAATAAAGAATAAAAATAAATAAATAGACGGGGACGTTCAGTAATAATTACTAATTGCATAAAATAACAGCGAGTTCATTGAATTTTAAGAAGTGCATGCAAATTATGTTTTCTACAGCAACGTAACCAAATTTATTTTATTCAGTTATTTTAACGCATTTTCTCCGTAAAGTACGCCCAAAAACGCCAATTGAAGCTGTTAGAGCCGTCCAATTATAAAAGATCGCCCTGGATGGTTTATGATAGAAGATAGACGCACGAACTTTGAAACCTAATTCAAATACTAAGCACGTAGTTATCTATGTTCCTGTCACGAACCAAGACGAGGATTTCAGCAGAAGTGAAAGAAGAGGTCAGGGTTCTGTGGCGGTTCTTCACTTTAAAGACAACTGATGGGTTTGAGTTGAGGTGCAATAGAGTAAACTCAGCTGCAGCTCGTATATAAAACAACAGCTGCCGGTGGAACTGTTAGGTTGATAACAACAAAGAAAGTCTTTCAATACCCAGAGTCACCTTAAGGCCTTCAGCCAGTTCTCCGTTCATGTCATAACCATAACGACCCCGAACACCTGCCCATTCACCGGTGCATGCCTTCTAAGCAAAAAAGCACAAAACAAACGAAAACAACAACAACAAAACTTTATTTCACCCCCATAATATACAAGAAATAAAAATTTATAACAATAGTACAGACGATGATAGGGGCGCTGGCTGCCCGAAATAACCTAAGAGTTAAAAATGGCAGGCAGCCAGCCAGTTAAAAGAAAAGATGTTTCAATGTTTAGGTCAGGGACATAAGAACATCTTGTCCGCTGACCGCTGACCATCATTCAAAACAAAACAAAACAAAAAATGGTCTTGTTGTAAATAAGTTATCAACAAAATAGCTAGAATACACATAGGAGAGAAAGGAAAAACAGACGCTTGTGAATAATCCTGTTCACCGTTTTTTTAAAATTTATCATAATCACTACTAACAGTAACAATTTTTTTTTATTCTATAACCAACCTTGTGCTATCCCAGTTGCGGATCTAGGGAGAGCCTCCTATTTTATAGATCGAACTGAGGCCCGAAGGGCCAAAAGAATGATTAATAATTTTTTTTAACACCAACGCATTGTTCAGAAGTTCGATTGAAATGAAACACTCGGGGGAAGTTTTTGAAGCTGTTCAAAACACTCACAGCACGTGTTTTATTACTGCTGTTCGTCTTATTACTTAAAATACCCTAGCGTTTAAGCGTTTGTTTAGTTGCAAATAAAATGAAAAAGGTACTAAGAAATCTCAGTTGTCGTAATATTGTAAAAAGAAAGCTTTAAGCGAGGTGTATGTATGTTTTCTAGTATTCGCCATTTCAAACGCGAAGCCAGCTAAGAAATCAAGAACATGAGTTTAGAAGGATCAAACTACTTGAATAATTTATAAGTCCTATTGCATGCGCTATGAGGCTTTTCATTATTTTGGAGGAGTGTGGTTCAAAATTCCGGTTGAATTAAATCGGGGTGACTTTATGATTAATGAAGAGAAAATGAAGAAATGATCGTCGCAGTGAACGCAATTTATGCAATTGCGTAAAGATTCTTGAAAAAAATTCAGGCGTGCAATTTGCGGTTGTTTGTTCATTCTTCGAAATTCATCCTCGCCGAAAAGAAGTACATATATGCTTTAAAATCTCTGATATACATGTAGATCAACTCATTCTTGCACTAATATTCAGATTTGGGGATGTTTTGGTGTAAAAAATTTAGCCGTATCCGTGTCATAAACAGATATAAAGACCCTCATTAAACATAAATTTCCTTTGTCTTTTGTTTATGGATTATTAACTTTTTTTGAAAGAATCGTTGTCACTGCCTTGGGCAATATTTGTACCAACTTTATTTTAGGTAACATTTGAGAGAGCTTAAGGGGGCTATGTCATGACGATGTTGCAATATTGCTGCTTTACGTCAATTCTATGCTTGAAATTAATAAAACGAGACCGATGATGATTATCATTGTACAGAAATAATTTTAAATTATTGTCTGACTACAATTGAAAAAAACAAAAAAACCTTTTTTAAGATGATATCTCGGAAACATTCCAGAGACATGGTCGTTTAATGGAAATTCAGTTAAAAGGCATCATAATAAGCCTATTTAGCCTGAATGTTTTGTTTTCCCAATTAAGGTCCCATGGAAATTTGACCCTTTCCACGCACGTATGCACGTGAAAAAGACGAAGTTTGAAAGGAAACGTCCTCTAGAGTATTAACACATACCTGTGTTGGGAAAACAAAACAAACAAGCTAAAGAGCTGGTCTATTATCGACACGTAGCAACACTTAAGAGTAAGGGCCTGTTTACATGAAAGTGGGAAACCACAGGTAGTTGAGGTAACATGTGGCGGGTTACCCCACCTAACATGTAAACGAGATGACATTAAACTCAGAGATTATATGGACAGGCGGGTTACCCTACCTAAGCGGTTTACCTTACCCATGACCTGGGGTCCCCCACCTTCATGTAAACAGGCCCTAATACTATTCCAAAACTGTACAGTAAATTCAATCCGAATTAGCATTGATCTATTGCTTTTTTAAAGTGGATGTTACAACACGCTGATTTGACACTAATATTAAGCTTTTACAAACAGTCATGGCGTTCGATCGATGCACTTCAGTGGGATAATGCATTTGCATAGAAATTTCTGGCCAACATTTGTTATATTTTGCTGCTATATTTTTGTTGTTTAAACTTATTCAATCAACACATTTTAACGCATTATTTAGCAATTATATTGAAATGAGATACTCCGGGGGCGTTTGAATCTGTTCAAAGCACTCACGGCACGAAACAAAGCACGATTTTAGAAGGATCAAAGTACTTTGTATAGGTAATAGCATGATTTGTAGTGATATTTGGCATAAATACCACGAGTGATATTTCGAAATTGTTGTACGTTGTTGAGACAATTTTGAAATATCACGAGTGGTATTTATGCCAAATTATGCTATTATTTGTTCATACTACTACCCGCAAAGGTTTTGTAATTTTCAAATGTAGCTATTTCAAATTAAGCTGGAATACCACTGCTCTAAGCCAATCAAATTGCAAAAATAGTAGTATAATCCCTTGAATACTTTGCAAGTTTCATTGAATTTTTATTTACGTTTTGATAGTCAGTCACGTACTTTGCATGGTGCTATGCGGCCTTTTATTTTTTTGTGGAGTGGGTTTAAAATGCCGCTTGAATTAAATCAGGGTTGCTTTATTCATCCTCGCCGAAAAAAAAAGTACGTATTAAATGAGTTGTCAATTGTTCTACCTAGAGACAAGTGACTCTCCTGTCAATAATTTTGATTTCAACTTTCTGCTTTCCAATTTAAACTTTTTGCATTGTTTGGGATTAACGGACGTGCTCTCAGCAAAAGAGCGCTCTTAAATATTTCAATGTATATTATTAAACATCGAACGGATTTCTATTCATACCATCATTTCCTTCTGCAATGTTAGTTC
>OZ038001.1:19961105-19986105 GCA_964035705.1 Porites rus | reverse complement strand
AACAAGATAATAATCTTGTTTACTCTTGCATCTAAAATTCTGGGTAACTTGTGAACCAAACTGCTTAAGGAACAGGTTCAACTTTTTCGTTAATAAAACGTTGTGCAAATTTAAGAGCATTGTTTCTAAATGATCGTAGAATTGAGTGAAATAGGACAATAAAAGTGCTTCAATCTGCAAGTAAAGAGAAAACGAGTGTTCGACAAAAATTCAAATGGAACACCATTACAGAAACGCGCTCATTGATAATTGACCACTCCAGAAAATACCATAACATACCATAACGCTCTCTTTTTGCCACCCCAAAATTTTGCATAAGCACTGTGGAGAGAAACTGAAAACAATGCTTGTACAAAATTTTGGGTGACAAACAGAGAGCATTATGATATGTTATGGTATTTTGTGGAGTGAATTGTCGATAAGTGAAAAATAACGTAGAGAGAGTTTCAATCATGAAGAAACCCACTCAGTGTATATCTCTTTCCTGGTTATTGTTCTTGCTCGGACACCCGAAACATTTGGCTATTATTAGCAGAAGAATTAATTCATAGAACTTCACGCAACTAATAATACTTCAGTCTATTCAAAAACTGTCTAAATTTAATCCGAATTAGCATGTATTTTTCTTTGAACTCTTTAAAGTGGATGTGTCAACATGCTGATTTGAAACGAATTTTAGCTTTTACAAACTTTATCCGTGTTCAAATCGATCGATGTACTTCAGTTGGATAATACATTTGCATAAAAGTTTCTGCGGAAAATTTGATATATTTTGCTACTTTTGTTGTTTAACTTTTAATATTCGATCAACAAATTTTAACACACAAAAAACACATTATTTAGCAATTCTATTGAAATGAGATACTCCGGGGGCGTTTAAATCTGTTCAAAGCACTCACGGCACGAGACAAAACACGATTTTAGGAGGATCAAAGTACTTTTCCCTTGAATACCTTGCAAGTTTCATCAAATTTTTACTTACGTTTTGATTGTCAGTCAGGAACTTTAAATAAACCAGCCCTTTCCCGTATTTCCAGCCTTGCATTCAGCCTCGTACCAAGGCCAGTTCGCTCTATCCGAGTTACGAGAGGAGGCTTGGAACTGAGTGCGAATTTTCCCGACAAGCTTGACAGGTGACGTCACATCCGAAATCGCCGATGATGACTGGGAACGAGGCTGCCTTGCATTCAATTTTGTTTTAATTTCCACCTCAAGTGACGCCTGACATTAGCACCTCTATACTAGAGATCCGGCGAGAACGAACCAGTTGGTTTACTTCACCCGTTGAGTAGACCTCAGCATTCAAGGGTTTTTACCAGTTTGCGATTCCGTAAAAATAATGTCAAAGCCCATTACGTTGCGTTGCAGTTACATTTAGGGACACTCTTCTCCAGAATTTTTTTTTCCTCTTGTGCAGCCGGATAACTGTGAAATTTCTTTCATTTGGTTAGCTGACTGCGAACGCTAGTAGACGTTTAAACTGTGTACTTCAGTTGGATAGTGCATTTGCATAAATATGTCTGCCAAACATTTGTTATCAGTTTTGCTGCTTTTGTTCAACTTTTTTCAATCAACATGTTTTAAAACAAAAAATGCATTATTTTAGCCTGGTTTCCATATGATCGTCTGGATCGTCCCAGTCGTTTCAAAAAATTTCGAGACGATCCCTCAAAGGCAAGAGACGCGGGGTCGTCAGCGATGTCTTTGGGTGAGACAATAGAATTTTTGCGCCTGTTTCGCAAACTGAGCCAAACATAATGATCATTTTTATTCGGGGAGCGAACCTCATGCCTTACTATCTGCGTTTAATCTCGATTTTGCGGCGTTGAGAAGCTAGAAGAGTTCCACGATGACATAGTAGACATAGTATCACGTCGAACTCGATGTCAGGGATTTTCTCTAGTTTCAAATAGCGCCCATACGCGACTTCGACTTCAGCGCTATCTAGGTCGAGTTTATTCTCGATTACTGGAATAAAAGTGATGATTTCTGAGATAGCCTTCGATCGTCTCAGTCATCTGAGAGCGTTTCCATATGATCGCTTCAAAATTTACACGATCGTCTTGATCGTCCGGATAGAATTCAACTCTATCCACTGTCTATCCAAGTGATCGAGGGTGTCTCAATCGTCCGGGTCGTTTGCGATAGTCCGGGTAGCGTTTCAATATGATCGTTTCGATCGTCTGCACATTATTTGAGAGGACTGGGACGATCGGGACGATCATATGGAAACAGGCTTTAGCAGTTCTACTAAAATGAAATACTCCAAAGGCGTTTTTAAACCTGACGTTTTTAAACTGCACGTCTTTTATCACTGCCCTTCGTTTTTAGAACATTACTTAAAATACCCTTGCTTTTAAACATTTTTCTAGTAGAAAATGAATAGAAGAAGTTCTTAAGAAATCTTAGTCGTCAGTTAAGCGAGGTATATGTATGTTTTCTAGTCGATTCGTTATTCAAAACGTGAAGACGGCTAAGAAATCAGACAAAAAGAACACGACTTTAGAAGGATAAAACTACTTTTTCCTTTGAATACTTTACATGTTTCATTGTGCTATATATACGGCTTTTGATTTTTTCGAGGAATCAGGGTTGCTTTAAATGGTGCATGATAGCGTGCAATTTGGGTTTCAATTGTTAATTCATTCTTCATCCTCGCCGAAAAGAAAGTACATAAAGGCTTCAAAATCGCTGATATAGGTCAACTTATTCTTGCACTAGTATTTAGATTTGGGGTTACTTTAGTGGGAAAAATTGAGCCGTGTCGTTGACACTCATCAAACATCAATTTCTTTCGTTTTTTCTTTATGGGTTAATAATGAGCTTTTGAATGGAATTTAATGGACAGGAGACACGTTTCAGCGTTTTAAAAAGCAAATAACCTGACATATAGCCCCCTCAAAAGCTATACTGGAGGGGCAGGTGGGCCCTCCAAATGGGAAAATCGTGGAAGGATCAGGTTTTGCAATTTACGGCTTTATATTATTGCGTAAGTCATTTAATGAAAATTCAGCAGCTTTATTATTAACGCTCACTAGGAGTATTTATCCAAAGTTTTTACAGAAGTCCATCTATTGAATTTAGATTGAAATCAATTGTTTAGGAGATTGTATTATAGTATTATTAATTTGCTAATCAGGTATTCGACGGAGGTATTATTTATATTAAACATACATAAGTCGGCATTACTTGAACAGAAGGTGTTTTTGGAAGCAACAAAGCCTCAAGAGAACAGACCTGTGAATGAGTCAGTAAGCATGAACACAACAGCAACTGGATCAAGTTCCTGGAGCTGCTTCAGTCTGATAAATCACGAAGCAGGAAAAATTGGAGCAACAGTTGCTTACAGTTTTATCCTTGTCGTTTCGCTGGTTGGAAATTTTCTCATCGTATTAATTGTTTACAAAACACCAACATTGAGAAAACCGATAAATATGTTGATCGCAAACATGGCCATGTCCGACCTGCTCTATCCAATATTCACGTTCCCTGTTCTTGTGGTAAAGGTGCACTTTGGCTCGTGGCTTATTAGTGGTTTCCTTGGTCAGGCCTTGTGCAAGATACAGATTTTTCTTGCAGTCGTTTCCTTGTTAGTGTCTATTCAGAGCCTTGTTCTGATAACAGTGGATCGATTTGTTGCTGTTGTAGTTCCACTTCGTTCCCCTCTGATAACTAGCAAGCAGCGTCCACTCTTCATTGTCGCTACGTGGACTGTCGCGATGGCCGTTCAATTGCTATATTTTGTTGCTGTTAAACATGTTCATTATCCTGAAGGAATCATGTGCGAAAGTCAGAGGGCAGAAACCTTCGAAGGAGACACATATGCAAATTACCTCCTGGTAGGTGCTACCGTACTTTTCTACACCCCCTTCGTCCTGTTGGTGATACTTTACTCCATCATCATGATTAAACTTAAAAAACAAGCCCATCCAGGTGAACAGTCAGCCAACGCTGAGGAACAGAGGGCAAGAAGAAACAGAAAAGTGCTCAAGATGGCTATTGCTATCGTTGTAGTGTTTTTCATTTGCTGGATACCTTTTTTCAGTAACCTTTTAATAATGTATTTTTCCTCGGACAGTTCCATTTGGTCTTACTGTAGTTTTAAAGTATACTATTTTGTCACCTACTTAATGTGTAGAGGAAACTGTGCTGTCAACCCGATTATCTGCCTCACTTTTAGCAGTAAGTATCGCAATGGTCTTAAGAGACTTGTTACTTGCAAGAGTAGTTCACTACAAGGTTAACGTTTGAAAACTGATTGGTCCAAGCGATTCGTGGAAGACTATACCAAATGTAGACTACGAGTAGTCCCCATTTTTCCTCAGGGATAGTAGAGCGAGCGAAAAGCGAGCGCGCGTGAGAAAGGCGAGACGCGGTGGGGAGAGAGAAAAATGAGGAAAAATGGGGACTACTCGTAGTCTATACCAAATGTTAAGAACTTTACTTTTAAATAAAAGCATGATTTCTAGAATTTCAGAAGTGAAGTTAGCCAGAGAGCTTAGAATTAGTCAACTGTAAAGTGCTGCACTGTAACACTGAATAAAAACATGCACAATGTTCTTGTAACAGCTCAACGAAACCGCTGAGTTGTGTCTCTTGTAAAAATTGTCAATTTGTAAACTGGAAATTTGCACTTAGGAGTTCTTAAGAACTCGCTGAAACGTGCGGGTGTGTTCCAGACCGAATTGGAATTCGGAAGTGGTGGTTTTTAAGGAGAGGAAAACCGGCGAAAAACCTCTCGGAGAAAGGGAGAGAACTAACGACAACAAACTCAACCTACAGGCGCTGACGCCAGGATTCGAACCCAAGCCACAGTGTTTTTGGTGGGAGGCGAGTGCTCTCACCACCGCACCGCTCTTGCTCCTTAAGACTGTCTGTCAACAGTATCTGGAAATCACACAATAAAATACTTTCTCGGCACTGATAAAATAAGCCACACCACACAAAGCCTTTCTCCACTTAATACGGGCGAAATATCACCAAAACGCTCGGGGGAAAAAACTCCCGCTTTTGGCAAATACTGGCTGCAGTACACATTTCTCCAACATTCTGTTATTCCGAGTTCCCGGATGCAAAGCGGCGTCTGAAAAACGCACATGAACCAAATTAACCCTGAACTTCCCGCAATCGCCCGTCCAGATCCACGTCCCTTCTACCGCTTGTGACGTCGTTACCTTTTTAACGGTCAAGGATAACTGTGTCTGCTAACCAGTGCAGGGTGGAGTGATCTTTCAAACCATACCAGAATGAGACAGATTCAGTCAAGGAGGCCGGAGAAACACCATGTTAAATCTTGTTCCACCACTCCCTACCTTTCCTTTCATCTAATCCTCTCTCCTCCGCAGAGGCCTCTTTGTGTTCTCTTTGTGTTATGGGAGGCAGGGGGGGGGGGGGGGGGAGAGGGAGAAAAAGAAAATGAGAGCGCGGGGTTTTTCGATTATTGCTACTTTTATTGGAAAACCTAGCGGGAGCCCCTGCGGATGAGAGAGATTTAAACCCAAGAACCTGAAAGCTTGCCCAAAAAGGTTTCCACCCAAATGAAACCTGCTAAATGCCCAGCAAAAGAAACCAAAATGAAGCAAGAAACCGAGAAAAGAGGGTGGCAAATAAAGGGAAACGAAAAAAGTGAAGACCGCTGTGTCACTTTTAAACCCAAAATCTCGAAATTTTACTTTCTGCGCATGCCCGAACTTCGCAAGCTAATATTTTGCATATGAATCAGAAGGACGAGAAGCGTACGACCTGGAAACAGCTTTGTGGTAAGTTTTAGCTCTTTATAACCAGAGAGTGACCACAAAACATTTCGACTAGCGTCACAACGCGTTATTCGGCAAAATTCCCATGGACGAATGGGTTAAACTAAGCGCTTCGCTTTGTCAGAAATCATCATCGCGTTGGCTCTGGCCGAAAATAGTCAACTCTTGCTTTGCGGACACCCCGCTATAACGGACACCTCGATAAAACGGGCAGCAGCTAAATCCCTGGCGAAAACAAATTACAGACGTTTGACAGAAATAAAGTGCCGCTATTACAGACTCTCGCTTATGAGAACACTACCTCGAGGTCCCTACTGTGTCTGCAATAAAGGGAGTTGACTGTATACATTTTTCCGAGGCCAAAGACTTGTTACCGCCAAGAAAAAAAGCTCATAATATAGATAACTCTTTCGTCTCGAGCCCGAGTGTTTCACCTGGGTATATAGCAAAATGAGACGAAATACAATAAGGTATTGGACGAGACAGACTTTAACAGCGTGATTGTCTTGTTCCTTTGTTAGACTCGATGATGTCTTCCTAAAAGATAGCCGACTTCAGCCTAACTAACGCGCGGGTTTCAAAATAACATATGAGAGAATTATGGAACGTCACGAAAACCTTTGTGACGGTGGTGAGGGGAGATTTGGGGGTGGGGTGGGGGTTGGTTTGGGGGAAACTCATGACGGTTCGTCTACTTCAGCTATTCAGTAAATAATTAGTAAACTGAAAGAGGAATAACACCGATGAAAAACAAAAACGAAACAAAACAAAAACACATGGCCGAGCGAACTGTCTTTGATCTAATTCGCAGGGCTATTAAGTCCCTCTTGACAATACAACAGACATGCATAAAAATTCCCATAATGGAAAGATTTAAAGTTTAGTTCCTTGAAAAGCTTGTTAAACCAGAGAATAGGGGTAAAATACGATACAAAGTTTGTTGCTGATGCCATTCTCGTCATATTTACTAAAAACATGTTGTATTATACACACATTGCAACTTGCAATAATTTGATGACTAAGTACCACACTAACCTATTCCTAAACGTACACTGAAACTAAACTTGTCAATTCTAGTTCTCGTTTACTAAAGGCTTATTTATTTGTGTATTTATTAATTTATGTATGTATTCATTAAAAAAAAGCCTGTTTATATCAAGTATAAAAATACTGTTAGAAATAGGGATATCTTGTTGAACGGCGAGAACTATAACAGCGCAAGTCAAAGTAAGGGAATATGCAGGAACTAAAGAGAAAGTATACCTATTCTTTAGTTTTGTCCGTCACTTTATCGCACTTTGCGAAACCACCTCAGAATTGCTTTTCTATAGCAGTACAAAAATTAAAAGTCATTGTTTGTCTGTTCCTGACGCAAAATAGGGGAATCAAACTTCAGGATCTGAAGAATACAGCCACTGAAACAAAACAAACGAGATTAAAGATTAATGTAGCTGACGATTCGGAGCAAGCGATGGGCGGGTATTTTAAGAACACTTGTTAAGAAAAGTCAAAGTTGTATGTAAGGTATATTTATAAACAGTAGCAGACGACGGCGGACGATTAAAGATAGTTTTTGTAAGATGTACATGTAGCGTCAACTAAGCAGAAACAGCAATAAACAGCATTCAACGAAAAATGATAACTTATGTATGGTGTTTTCCCGTTTTAAGAAGAAAACTCGTTTAAATATACAAAAGAACTAACAGTTAAAAGAAAGAAATAGTAAACGAGAGCTCGATGCTTGTCGTGCTCGATTCAGTTAAGTCGATGTCGATTACTAGTCCAGCACGGCCAATGGAGACTGAGTACGAGTGGATTCCAGCACGGTTAGGATCATATCAGTTACAACAAATCGAGCAAGGTTTCCCGGGGTAGATTGTTGATCGAGCTCGGTGGACATGTTGAGCTCGACGAACCTGTATCGAGCTAGGTTGCCAAGATGGTTGATCCGATGCATAATCAATTAACTGACGTAACAAATGATTGCGCGCGTTCTAATACGCACAAACATGGCGAATGTCGGATTTTATCCTTTTACTTCCTCTTAAAATATGCATATCCAAGAGTTCCCCGACACTATTTTGCTATTAATTTTTCGATGTCTCAGCGAGACAGACTTGTGCCACATTGCCCAGGTCTGCCGAACATGGAGGTTGATCGCGTATGATAGTTCACTGTGGAAGTCAGTGAATCTTAAACGGTTTCATAAACTCAATGAAATGTGCCTTATCAAGGTAATTCGCTCTCGGATGGTGCCAATGCTATACAAGCTTAACCTAGGAGGGTTTACGTTGTCGCCAAGAGTTTTTCACGTTCTAGTGGAGAATTGTCCTAAACTAAGAGTGCTCTGTTTAGAATCCACAACATTTGTTGAAGACTTCACGGGGAAGGTGAGTAGTAAAGGGTAGAAAGACCAAAAAGAAAGAAAAACGAAAAAAGAAAAGAAGACAGTGCCAATTTTTCCGCCGCAACGAGTGGTTGAATAACGGAGGAAACAACGCGGCAGATAAGAGGTTGACAACTCGAAGTTAAGATGTGTAGGTCCGGATTCATGTCTTGTTCTTGCGTTGTTTCCTTAGACAAGAACTTTGACTCTTTTCACTCGGAACAGGTGCATGTATGGGTACCGGCGACACACCACACTGCTAAGGGGAACCCTGTTACGGAGGGGGAGGGAGGGGGAAGGAGAGGGGTGGGGGTGGGGGCAGCAATGCAGCAATATACCAATACACCTTGGTCTTTCATGCTACTGAAACCGAAATAAGCTTCCCACCGTGCAGGCCTCGATAGCTCAAGTGCGCTTTTACCAAAGAGGTAATATCGGACGTGACAGTACAAAGAGATGCACTTTGGTGTCGCTTCAGCACTTGTTTGTTCCCACCTCGCCCACCCAGACCAGTCACGGCACAAGTGAGATAAACCATGACACCAGGGTTTTTCAATCCCGTCACTTTTCGAACAACGTCAGGGGTCTTTTTACGTCCCCTCTGCCTGACATGTAAGGATGATATTTCATTTCAATGACAAAAGTGAGGAATTCGCTAATGTTAACTAAATTTGTTTGTCTCAGTTTTGTTCTATAAATAGCAACTGTGTACAGCGACATTTACAAATATCACCGCGAGAATGATCTTACAAGTCTTTCTTTAAAAAAGAAAACAACAACAACAACAACAGCGATCGTGGCTGATTGTCGCCTGGCTTTCACCACGCAACCTCCCACTCAGCAGGCCAGTGACGCGCTTTATTTGCTGTTAATTTCTGGCTCATGTATTGGATCAGCACAAATGACTACAAGAGAGTTACCGTGTAACATGAAAATCTTGCGGGAGTTTTATTTTGCGGATTGGCGATTTTTTGTGGTTTGCGGGAACAAATTTTGGCGGTTCGAGATGACTGAAATTTCTGGTAGGAACTAATTTTTGCGATTCTCTGTTCAAGTAGCAGAATATTTAAGTAGAAGAAACCTTAACATGGTATTTTCAACTTTTATTTTACGGTATGTTGAGTCAAAGTTCACTCTACTTACATATTTAATGGAGAATAATACGGTAATCACTGTAATATCTTACTCCACAAAGGGACTGAACAACAGCAAAACAAAACAAAGGCCTATCCCTAACATACACAACAAGTCCATTAAAAGCAGAGTTTTTAATTTGACTGAAGGGAGTTAATTTTTGCAGCGTTTTATTTTTTCTGCGGGAACTAATTTTTGCGGATCGAGGTCAATCCGCAAAATTTGCAAAAATTAGAACCTGCAAAATTTTCACGCTACACGGTAGAACAAAACAATTTGTATGCTATTTGTATTTGTTCTAGGAGACATCGTTCCCGGAAAACCTATCAAAATTGGATATACGCCACAGCTCTGGACACCCAGGCGCCTTTAGAATCATGTCCCAACGTCTACAAACAGTAAAGTGCCTTGGGGTTAGTGATCAATTATTTGAGAGCCTAGAGTTGGAAGTGGAAAAACGAGGGGTTTTTGTCTCGCTGCAAGCTGTAAGAATACTTGAGTTCAGTTACTGTTCTTCACTCACAGATCAAATGGTGCGTTACATCGCAGAACACTGCAGGTAAAGAATTTGGGATGAACGAGAACATTTTCCCCATCACTACTCAACATTTTGGGTGAGAACAGAGATTTGACTGCCATTAAGAATTAACTGAAGGCGGGATGTTTAAGTCAGTCAAACGAAAACGAGATGTAACGTTAATTAACAGCGAGAAGCTATTTCCTTTCTCTCTGCTGCTGCGTTATAAGTAATCTGAAAACTAGGTCTAAGCGTGAAAACTTGCTAAATTTGCGCAATCTTAAGCCTGTGTAATAGGAGAGGTCATTGCAAGACAGGCATTGTTTAATACGAATCTTGAAAAATCTTATTCACAGGAATCTTAAATCACTCTGTCTCCGAAGATGCAACAACATTCAGGGTGAGAGCCTTCCGAAGCTAATCGATAACTGCTCGTCACTGACGTCACTGGTGCTCGATGGCACGAATGTTTCGGACAACGCTGTTATGTCCGTTCGCTGGGAGAAGTCGGTGATTTCAGAAGTAGACCTATCTTGGTGCAGACACCTGACTGAAAATGGTTTAAAATTCATGTTACCACGCTGTCGGTTTCTCCGTTATCTGCGACTCTGCTGTTGTGGGTAGGTTGGGGGTACAACCAAGTAACTAGTCTAGTAATGGTTTCATTTATGCAACCTCTAGATCATCAAAACCATGAAGCTACAACTGCACTGAACTTTACTGACATGTAACTGTGACAATGCGTTGTAGCCTCTGGCCTTGGTGGGTCACAACCCTTTGGGAGGGAGAGTAGCACAAAGGCATACTTGTGACGGAGAGTTGCGAAGACTCTTATGGCAGGGTCCATGAAGCTATGGGGCTGGCTGGGCTATAGCCAAACCGGGGATCCTCCTGAATAAGCTACAGCGCCTTTAGGTAGTCGTTGAGCTTGCGCGTAGCGTAAGCGGGCCCCAACAATCCAAAACATGCTTCAAGGTCCCTGTATGAGCCTTCTGCAACATGAACCTTCAAAGATGGTATTGTTTACTTTAACAGTTTTGAACTCTCGAGTACGACTAGAATCCTAAAGCATTCTGCACCGCTAACTGTGTTTACATTGAAAATGACCTTTTTGACAGGCCTTAAAAAACAAAAAAAGGGATTGGCCAGAGACAACTGTAACAACAACAGCTACTCTATTCCAAACAGGTATGGTCACGCAATCACAGACGATGTCCTGAATTCGATGACTCAAAACCCCTGCTCTTTTTTAGAAGTATTGGATCTCAGCTATAGCAGTGAAGTAACAAACAGCGCCCTCGGAAGATTCATAACACACTGCCCTTCGTTGCGATATCTGAGAGTCTACCATTGTCAAATGCTTACGTCAGCATTAATGAGTCTCATTCCCAGTGACTCACACGTATTCGTCGTGGCGAACTTTTTCTCGCTGCAACGAGGGGGGCTAGTGACGAGCGCTACCACGGAGGGCCCGTGGACAGTTTGGTCAGCGCCAATGAGCTATTCTCGAACGATGAGTTTAGATCAAAGTTTACAAGAGGACTAAGTAATCGCAAGGAAAGTGTCTTGAGCTATCGAAAGAACAAGACGACTGTGTCGAAGAAGTTCATTCTACGATTAGAAGAAGAGGAACCCGCTATGTGCTGGTTAGAAGATTTTGTCCCTGAGGAGATTTTTCATTTAACAGTACGTTTACAACTTGAGAAAGCGCTGAAGCAGCGGATGGTAGTTTTTAGAACTTACATATGAATTATTTGCATTTAGATTTTCAGAGTTAATTACAATCGTGCATTTGCACCTATAACGCTCAACGCAAGACGCTGAGTAAAAGTTCGAGCGGTCGTTACAAAAGTTTTGCAGTTTACACCGCGCGTTGATTTAGAAGGTGTGTCTATCATAACACCCGGTTAAACAGGTAACTAGTACGGGTCAAGGTGAAACAAGGCACAGTAGGCATGACTTGTTGATTTAATTTCATTATTATTATTATTCATTATTTTTTTTTAATCAAAGAAAGAAAAGAAAAGAAAAACGTACGTTTCCTCCTGGACGAGGCCGGTGTGAAGCCACTTTCCTATAACCTTCTGACATAGCATCCACTCCAGCAAGAACTTTGATCTAGAAACAAATGCATTCATCTAAGTTAATGATTATTCGCGCCACGAAATGTCATTTCATTTTTGGAATTTTCCGCTGTGCGCATCGTGTCTTTATCATGAACGCAAGAAAGGGAAAATGAGGCTGACGAAACTTCGATCAATCACATTTAAAACAAAACGAAAGCCTCCTTTTTCCCCTGCTGTGAGGCCAGGACGTGAAACTGGCTTTAGGGGCTCGTTTCTGCCGCAAGATTGCACGTATTTATTCTTCCTGGATCTCGGAAACCAAAAAGAAAAGAAAAAATCTCAAGGAAATGTTTGCTTGCTTATATATCATGTAATCAACAATCGGTGCAACGCAAAGTTATATACCTAAGAAAAAGGAAATTGTAAAACAAAAGATTGTAAATTGTAAATTTCTTTCTATCCAAGAAACACTTAGTTCGCAAGAACTCGCTTGATAGTGCACGTGCGTTCCAGATCGAATTGAAATTTAGAAGTACTGTTTTTTTTTCTTTCGATTGACCAGCACCCTTCCAAACCTCTTATTTTATTACTCCCTATAACCTGCACTACCTATCGTTTCAGGGATTGGGGCATTGTTACGTCACCATCCCTATCGTTTTCCCAGCCTAGTACAAACCTTGTTTGGAATAGGTGCAGGTCCGCCCTTTTTTGGGAGCTACGAAAAGAAGACTACCCGACAAAAATCTCTTGAGGTAGAAGAGAGAAACAACAACAAGCTCAAACCACACAGGGCTCGACAAAAAATCAAGAACTCCGGCTTGTTCTTTGGGCAAGAAGCTCTCACATTTTCCTTGTCCAAGGCCACTTTTTGCTCCTCTTAGATAATGATTTCGTTCGAAGATGACGGTTTGGACAATTGCCCATGTGCAACGAGCTTTAAAAGTCACTTGCCCCGCAAGACGGGACGAGACTTTTCGAGCCCTACCCACATATGGCAGACGAGTGCTCTCACCTGTGCGCCACCCTTGCTCCCCACTACCCCCTCCCCCATCCTTGCCCTTGTTAAGGGAGCAATCAGCTGGCAATGCTCCAACATGTCCATATAATTCTCAGCCAAGACGTTAGAAGAAATACAGAGTGAACAGACTTAAGCCTTTTACCTTAGCGGCCGTCCAACATCCTGGTGTCGGTGATCTAGATCTCTTTGAAGGTGACTTTACTAAGCCTTCATTATCGTCAGTGTCGTTTATCAATGTTGGCTACAAATACAAAGCAATGGATAGGAATGTGAAAGTAAAATAAGAGTTATATATACCTGATTCAATAAAGGTTGCTTCAGGCATTGGAGAATTAGGCATTGGAAAGTTATTGTTTGGCGGACACTCAAGCAAGTCATTGAAGTGAGTTCCGTATGCACAAATGACAAATTACCAAAGCAACCTTTCTTGAATTAGGTGTATAAAAACAACAGTTTTGGTGATATAAGTACGCATCTACATGTAAGTCCCCCGAATAAAGCACTTACCTCGGGTAACATAAAACTGCTGTCATTGCTTCTAACCGCGATAAACTACCCGTGGGAGATTCATAAGTATTGAAACTAGATAAAGCGACCATAGTAGCAATGGAAATGTTTATCTCCTACTCTGTTTTTTTGGGACCCACAAAAAAAATTAATAGTCAATTAATGATGTAGCTATTATTTTTTTCCGCGAAAAAGACGCCGTGAACGTGGGGAAAAGGCGGGAAACCACTAACCTTAGTGTGCAAATTCCTTAATAACACGATTTTGTCTTCGCAAAACGAGCCTTGGTATTATGCAGAGCGATAGTAACAAACGACCAAAAGAAAATATTAACACTATAAGATAAGCCCATTTTGTTACAGAGGTTCCAGCAGATTGAATCTCGTTGAGGAAATGTGTAAACATCCTTTTTATATTTAAAAATAAGGGCAAGCTGACACCTTAGCCGGACCCAGTTTAGAAATGATGCGGTTGGACATAGTTCATCTTTTACCAGGAGCAAATTCCTATCTGCCATCGAAGGCTGTAAGACATCAGGCTCCAGTTGTTCAAAAGCTGGATAGCGCTATCCACCGGATAAATCACTATCCAGTGGCTAAGTATTACGGAAACCAGTTGTGCTATCCAGTGGATAGAGATTTATCCTGCGGATAAAGTTATCCACCTTTTGAACAACCGGGGCCAGTACGGCAAGTCGAGGAAAATTCTAGTACATAGCGGTTACTTATCATGTACAATTCAAAAAGGATAGTTTACCTTAGCCTTTGCCAGCCTCGCTCCTGCCTCAGTTGAACCTTTGTCTCCCCAATCTACCTACAATTTTGAACGCAAACGGCTTGGTTTATAAAACTTTAAGTATTAATAGACTGTCTCCTAGTTACTGTAGGCTCGTCGTGATCCAGCAGTTATTATAATCGGCGGCAGTTTTTGTCTCAAATGTAGCGAGCGGCCGAGCGTCGATGCTCATACACCCCAACGACTCCCCCCTCCCTCCCTCGGTACATCTGAAACAAAGATGACTGCCCATTAAGCACGACATCACAGCCTCTTCCTCATGCCCAGGGGAAAAACGCTACTCGCGCCAAAGACATACTGATAATCGCCCTACACACTCTAATACTTACTCTGACTGGAACAATTCCACCAACTCCCCCACCCCCATAGTAGGAGGCGTCAACAGTCGGCCATTTTACTCTACCAGACGCCTGTAGAAGAATACAAGAAATACGCAAATGACAAACAACAAAACGACATATCACGAGGAGATTTTAACAACCTTCCGCTTAAATGTTTTTTTGTTCAGAAACAAGTAAAAAATAACGCGGATAAGAACGAACGACGTTTCGTTCGGTGTCATCTTGGCGCCATTTTCAAGTTCAAAATAATAAATATTGATAAATTGATAAACTGTCAAAAAAATTTTGGCTGATGATTAGCATATAGCATATATGAAATATGCAACGTCACACAAAAGTGTTAGTTGTTGTTGTTGTTGTTTTTCTTGCCAACATGTTAGTAATAACCATAGCCATATTTCCAATCAAAATCTACACAAATCAAAAGTCTGTACAAATTCTGGTAAACAAACAATAAATTAAAACTGCGACGCTTTTTTGGGACAACGATTCCATTGAATAAAAATATGTCGATGTCTTGGATTTCTTCAAGAAACTGAAACTTAACCTACCGACCGAACAATATTGTTCAGCCGGTCTATGACCGTCTTGTAACTAACCGTTTTCTCCACTGGCCTAGGCGGAGGAGGCGGGGGACGAGCGGGTGGTTTTGCTTTCTCTTCCGTTGTAGCCGCTGGTTGGTAATTACGTGGTGGTGGCTGAAAAACACAAAAATCGTGGCATACACAGAAGATCCGTCCACAATTGAAGAGGCCTTGTAAGGGTGTACTTCGACAAGTGACATTGTCTTGAAACAGCGACATAGGGCATTAAAAATGGCGACAATACAATGAGATGGATTGAAACTGCGACAGCGACAGAGAAGCGCTCAAATACAATAGTGAAATATTCAGAGCGACACGGCTTTCTCCTCAATACACGAAACGCCAGGTTTTGAAATTCAGCCTTAGGGACATACCAACCCCTCTCATTGAACGCAACGCTAAAGTAGAAAACATGAATAACCATTCAGATGACGATATTTTTTACCGCTCTCCAAGCTTCTGGGATTTTAAAGGCTTGATCAGTATTTCTGTCTTGTATCCAGAATGGTTGATGGAATCTTGTAAGATGGTTCTAACTTTTGACTCTGTGGCCGAAATCCCATAGCCTGCGAAAACATCCGTTTCTCCACGCTCTTCTCCGCTGGGGACGTTGCGCGCGGAGGAACGTCGTTCCTCCGCGCGAAACGTCCCCCAGCGGCGAAGAGCAAGGAGAAACGGATGTTTTCGCAGGCTAGAAATCCCATGGTGTGACCATAATTTCATATGAATTCACAGTAGCTCCCAGTCTTTCCAGTCTAACTTTTAAATCAATCTGTTGATGAAATCCTATTGTGTTACCATTCAAATGAGACCTTTTTGGCTGGACTCTTCGTAGCGATGTTTATTTCTTAGGATTTTACAAAAAGAAATTCACTCGCTAAAGAAAAGATTGTCGAGAAAAATCAGTGATTTTCTTTAGCTCTTATCACAACTGCACGCCTGTCAGTTTTAGTACACAAATTACACACTGCAGGCAGGCTCACCTTCCTTCTGATACGCGGCCAAAACCACCACAAGGCAAGCAACAACAAAAATGCCAATAAGAACAACAGCGCCACGATTAACCCAATATTAGTTTTCTTTTCAGTCTAGAAAAAAAGGAGCAAAAAATTTGCTTTAAAAAAGCTTAATCATATTAACATTAAGAGGAGCATTTAGAGCATCCTTTACTAATTATGATGGTGATGTCACAGGACATTGACTAACCAGGATATGATACGCGCTCTATCTCACTAGAAATGGGTCGTTTGTTCGAACGATATTTGGCGAGGGAGGCTTTGCTGTTTTGGATATCTTTGCTTTGTTTCTGAATAATTAATACTTTTTGTTGAAAGACGTTTTGGTATGATCACCTTTTTTTACTATTTTTTTTATTTTTCTTCTAATGCCCGTTATATCGGGAATATCGTTATAACGAGGATCGTTATATCGGGGTTTTAACATTTTTTTTTTTGCGTGCAGCTAGATCGGCATATAACTGGGGGGGGGGGGAGGGGGGAGGGGAAGCGAGTTTTAAGTCACGTGGAAGCTTACAAGCGGCAGTTTACAGTAGGCGAAAAACATAAATCGCTGAGTATTTTTCTTTCTTTTTTTTAGTGGTTTATTAAGACAGCCAATTCAATAAGTGCTATCTAGATATCTAAAGCTTAACCAGAACACATTACATGTCACCAGTTGCAGTAAGTAGCCTAAAAAACGTAAATCCTACGTAAACACTACAAAGTAGCATACCTTTGTCGGCTCTGTTTCCTTTTCTTTTTCCTCATTCGGCTTTACTGGTTGTGTGCAATTTTTAGTTGTAACGTTCCCGTCACAAGAAACGAACGTTGTTCCATTATTTTCCGGTTTTGGGCAATTTTTAGTTGTAATGTTCACGTTACTAGAAACGAACGTTGTTCCATTATTCAATGAAACCTGCAACATCAAGGAACTGAAGGCGAAGGAAAAAAAAATGATAAGCAATAAAACAGGATGTATCATTAGCTGAACAAATAACGAAAAACAAAATTCGTAGCACTTACATAGGAAGTACGTAAGAGAATGTTCCATAAAACAGCGGTGATGAACAAAAGAGCCGCGTTGTAGTTCGAGTTTCTTTCCAAAAGTTTCGAGACTGGAGTTACAAGTACGTTTGCAGAGCCGCGCAAGCACTGCAAAGTTTACTTGTTATTGTTTTTTTATTTCATATGCAAACCTTGCAACGTTTCTAACGTACTTGTAACACCACTGATGAAGAACCAAGCCCGAAACGCTTGGAAGGAAACTCCAAATACAACACGGCAATTTTGTTTATCATTACTTTTTAATGAGCATTCTATGCATCCTTAGTTGTTAGTTTTGAATTGTGTAGAATACAAGTAGCCTCATTCTGCATTTGAAATACTTTCACCTATCACCCCCCAACCCCCGAAGTCCCAAATGTTTGGGACGCCGAAAAAAGGTTGGGTAAAATAAAACTCTTCTAAAATTTCCCGAAAAATGGCGTAGGTTAATAAAAGATATATCCACCTGTTTGCGTCCTTCATAGGTGGAACAGGGCAAATAAGCTGGCGGTCTCCAATGGCGATAGCTCTTGTTGCTATTAATAAGAAAGAGGAGAAATATAAGGCAGTGTTTACAATCTCAAGGTTGTGCGATAAAAGAACAAACGGCTATTCTCCCAGAATATAGCGATGTCCTTTATCACCGTCTGGTTAGCTCAGTTGGAAGAGCGCCCGTCTGCTGAGCAGAATGTCACGGTTTCAAACCCCGGCCAGACCATCACTCAGTGTCTTTAAATAACTGCGAAAAAATTCTGCCTTTTCAATCTTATCTGCAAACGATTAGACTCTCTAGTCTTCTCGGATAACGACGAAAAACTGTAGGTCCCGTCTCACAGCACTTTCACTTATGCTCACAACACTCTTCGAAAAGCTAGGGTACGGTGCTGTGTCCAACCTTTCCTAGGCTGGGTGGGTTATCTGTAAGGAGAGATCTTAATATACGGAAAACCTCTTTTTCTTTTCCTTGACTTTCACACAGTCTTTTATAATTCAACTCCAGAAAAAATCGCCATCATTCGCCGAATTGAACGAGATGGAATAAGCACGGTAAAGTTTGAAGCAGCGCGATTCATTTACTTTTTAAGTGACTTTTTTGTAGCCGTCGCCGTCGTTGCTGCCTAAGCTTCCATTTGCTTTTTGTAACCGTCGCCGTCGTTGCTGCTTAAGCTTCCATTTGCTTTTTGTAACCGTCGCCGTCGTTACCTGCTTAAGCTTCCAATTGCTATTAAACAGAAAACTCTCCATGAATAGTAATGAGGGCATTGACCTACCACCAAAATTTACAATCCTCTCTTGGGGATTCGTTACTTTTCTGTTACGCAACATGTCACTTCACAGCGCTGATGAAGTCCAAGCGATTCGGTCGAAATATTCGTAACTTTGCACTGAGCTTTGGAATTTTCTATACTAAATCAAGTCAACCTGTTCTTAGTACAGCAATTTATTTCAAGGTTTGTAATAAGCTGTATGATAAAATACACGGTGAAACTCTATAAATGCCGTAAATGAGTATTTATTGTTATTTTGGCCACTTTGGGAATCACAAGGATAACAAAAAAACATACTTACCTAGACGGTAGGTATCATTGTAACTGAAACCACACCAAACAGCTACATTGAACTTTACAAATCCACGCCCGTACAAAGTCACCGTGGAATTTTCTACAGTGTACAAGAAAGAAAAGAAACTTGAAGTCACTAAGGTACATGACAAACTAACGTACATCAACATTACTTTACTTACAAATGACCCATAACAACAGCTGCAGAATAACGCATTACCTCCTAAACATGCTTGCTGGGGATCCACTGAAGTCAGCTCCACACAAGACTTAGTAGAAATCTGCAAATAAGAAAGAAAGGACAGGAATTTTAAAAAAGGCTGCAGGATGGTACTCTCCCTGTGGGGTTGCTCAACACTGTTTTATACGGGGAGGCCCCGCCCTTACCCTTTCAAAAGCTATTTTTGACAGAAAATGTTCCCCTTCATACCGTCCATTGGCAAATTTATAATACCCATTTCACATAGTTGAGAGACTTGCATCCTTTTAACCGCTAAAAATGCAAAGCCTTTTAAATATGAATAGATAACAAAACCAGAGCGTTTTCTCATCTTTTTACCAGCCATAAAATGCGTCAGTTAGCCCTTTTAAAGACCTTAACAGACCAAAATGACAGATCTTCAAACCCTTTTCATACACATTGTAACTGAAACCTGAAAAAGGGCACCCCTAACAGGCAGAGTCTCCCCCCCCATTAAGGCCATTATAGGGATTCCCCCTTACCTCCCAAAGGGGTGCTCTACCAATAGCTGTTTCTTGAAGGCAGCTTTTCCTGTATTGCCAATTTATAGCTTATAACTACTGTCGAACCTTCATATACGACCACCTTTTGTAAACAACCGTCTTCCATAAGCGACTGCCTATATCCAAAACACCAAAACTTTTCCCGTCAAAACTTTACAGTTGGAACCTCTAGTAAATGATCACCTGTGAGCGACAACGACCACTTTTTGGGCCTGAAAGTTTAATGATTTTCCACTGTTTTTAACCTCTTGTACACGTAAGCGACCACTTTGACACATTCTCTGATCTCTTTGTTCAATGTGTTCAGTATGCTACTCAAAATATGCGAAGAGCTTTAGTAACAACATGGAACTACACATTGCATAACTTGCTTGCAAGAAATTGTCTTCCATAGAGTAGATGTGCCCAGACCTCTTCTCAGAAGATGCCCGCCTGTGGTTAACCACTAAGTCTTTGCATTTTGGGTGATTGTTTACGGGACGTTCAATTACTGTACTCAATAGAAGTTGCTTTTGGTATCGGGAATTGGCATTTAGACAGTGGGTCATTTAAGGCATTTGGGCATATAAAATTCACTGTAATGATTTGCTTGAGTGACCACTAAACAGTAGCTTCCCAGTGCCCAATTCTCAAAACCCAAAGCAACCTTTATGGAATAAGCTATATGTGATTTTAGGCTGCTTTAAATTTATACAATAAGTTCAATAGACTTTGATGAAACTGTAAACCTCTAGAGAGATGCACTAAAATAATGAATAACTCATTTTGTCTTAAATTACTTACTTCATCTGTAAGGTTCTTCAAAAGATTGTAGTTTGGCTCAGTGAAAACAAAGTATTCTGATGGTTTGTTGGCTAATTCAATAAGCTGTTAAATGAAAAGAAAGTTAACTTGCGTCAAGTGGTTGGAAGACTAAATTATAATGCAGTTTTAGTAAAAGCAGCTGTAAAAATTAAATACCAAGTTGTTGGGTACATGCAATTAATATTAGCCTGGCAACTTCAAAGCTAGGAAGTTCTTTAAGCTCTCTTTTCCTGTTGTCTCAAATTAGCCTCTTATTTTGTATTGACATACATCTTTCTTGACATATGCTGCAACTCCAATAGCATAAACTTCTGCTCCAGCTTGCCTTGCCTTCTTGGTCTGTTAAAAGCACAATAAAAAAATACAATAAAAACAAAGGTAAATTGAAGGCCCACACAACAGTGGCAATAATTTTAATTTTATCCTTAGTTTAAATTTTTTCTTTTTTTTGGTATGGTAATACAAGATGATGATTTTCATAGAAAAGAAACTAAAACTTAAACCAAGAATAAAATTGAATCACAACATGACAGTATCATCTTAAAAATTAATTATCATACATGTAATAAAAAATTTGACCTTGCAGTTACTGAGCAGGTTCCTAAAATACAAAGTAGAAATGCTTGCTTGCTCTACTGTGTAATATTTTCCAGAATTCTTCATACCCCACCACCCTCCCCCACATACTACCACAAATAGGGTTGGACATTTCTTGTGGAGGAGATCAGGGACAAGTAGCTGAAAAAGTTACAAAAAATGTCTGTACCTTAATAAAAATTATGGAATTTCTAAAAGGGTATGTGTGTGTGTTTGGAAAAGGAGGGGGAGGGCAGATTATTCTTATCTTCTATAGTTGAGCTAGAAATGTTTTCTGGAGCCACAGTTTTACTTAACTAAGTGCCTAGGGTATTTTAACACCTTCACCCGCAGTAGACTTACCTCAGATCTTGCTCTGTTCATGTCATCTACTCTTCCATCTGTTAGTATAATAATAATACTTGCTTGTGTACCTGGAAGGCAAGTAAACAATGAGATACTAAAACTTTGGGTTAGGGTGGCTCATGTAGGGGGGGGGGGGGGGGGGGCGGGAGGGATTTAACTGATAGAGTTGTAAGAGAACTCTCCCAGGGTACTCACACATGAAGGGAAAGGAATGCTTGTCACAACATAAAATTAGAAAAATAAATCCTTTATTAAGCCCCAAGGGGTGTTATTTACTTCAAGCTCATTTGAGAGGGGGCTTAATAGAGATGAGGGGCTTATTTAATAATTAAGAAATGAATTAAATTCTAAATTATTTAGAAGTGACAACAGTATCAGTTCTCCATAAAGAACTAGAATACAAAGACATGGTGGAAAAGCTCAATTACAAGAAGTTTTAGGTCATGCAGCCCAGGATCAGAATCAAATCAGAACTTCCAGTTGGTAAATAAACCATCCTGGATCAGTCCACATGAAGTTTTACGGTCGTGATTGATTAATACAGTCTATCACTTTATTAGTGAAGAATAATTAGGGGTGGGGGGGGGGGGGGGGGGGAGACATAATAGAAAGGGGGGCTCATTAACTTTCTTCCCCTAAAAAGGGGGAGCTAATTAGAGGAAGGGGGCTTCTTTGAGAGGTGGGGGGTGGGGTGGGCATTTAATAAAGGATCTATGGTAACTACATTGTACTAAAAGCCAAACAAATCTGAGTGTGACTTAAGCTTTCTTAACTACACACCAATGGACAATGAAGTGTGAGCCTTGGGGTGAAGTGGGGGGGGGGGGGGTGGTTACCCCATAGGGATAAGATTCCTAAAAAGTGTCAGTTTCAATTCAAGCCTGTGAAATGCCCAGCTAAATGGCAAACAAACCATCTGTTAAAACTGAACCATCTTCAAGAGTATCAGAAAAGCGATGTACTGGTAATAAAGGTTTGCCAGGTGTGGCCATTTAAATTTTTACAAATATTGTACAGTGTAGTTTTTCTTATTCCTCTGAACAGGATGTCATATTTTGGGTTTGGGCCTTAAATTATGTTCACCTCACAGGGTTTGAGACTCTGGGAGGCAAACACCTTTTTCAAAATCAATGGGAGTACCCCCTCATATATCCCTTATATTTTGGTGCTTTTCCTGTAACTATCATTGGTATAAACTCAGTTGCTGGCGGCTCCCTCCATTTATCATTGTGTTGTTTTCTCTCTTCATACTTAAAACAGAAATATTTTCTATGCCGTCGGCTGAGCCTAGCGATAAAGAATAGAAATCTTGTCTCTGCCTTTTGAATTTTTATAAATCATTTCTGGCAACAAACATTATTATCATCTTTCCAAACCTACCTCCAGATTCCTTTATTTGATCATTCGCCTGTTGAAAATAACAAACACTGTAAACAACATCGTTTGAACACATAAAGTACATGTAACTGGCAGAAAAAAAAAAAAAAACCACAAGGAGTATACACCTGAGGCATTTTTATTTTATCCCAGGGTATGAGAGACTACACAATCAATAAAAAAGGCTACTCAAATTTGTCATCGAATTAATGGTGACAAGTAAAATTATGAGTCTAATACATGTAATTCGCTGAGCCTTCAGATGAGGGAAATTTTTAGACTTTTGACTAAACACAAGAGAAGTTATTCTTAATTTCACAAGCATAACATTTAGTGACAGACTGAAAAACATTTGCTTAATCAGTATACTCAGTACTGTTGACTAATGTGAGTGCAGGGTTCTCCAAACAATTTGAAGTTGAAGGAGAAAAACAAGCAGTAGTTTTGCAACTGACTGTATTGAAATGAGGCAGAGTTGTGATGGAAAGGGGTCTGCCTTCTACAAGAGAAGATTGTGAGGGCCTCCCCTGGAGAAAGTTTAATTTTGGTGATCAATTTTTACTTTTACAATGAGGATGTAAATCTTTATTTACCAACACTGGTATCATACAGTACATGTATGCTTGAAGTTACATATTAATCCAAAAAAATGTAAGGAAACAAAATAAAAATGAAATACCTTGGATTTACATGTACAAAAATTTTGGCAGGTCTAAAGTACAGGTCACATTCCACAGGTCAAGTCAGTACAGGTCACTGCTCCATTGATTAATATTACCATTGAAACCACACAGATTGTATGTACAGTGCTACAGCATTTTGCTAAACGATTAGGGCCAGAAGACACTCTTAATGCTGTTCATGAATTCATCTTCATCATGGTGACCTGTAGTCTGGCCTGTGGAAAAGTGACCTCCAATTTAGAACCACTGCCAAAGTTTTCTTTTGAAGTCATTCAGCCCAGCGTTTGCAAATTTTATTGATGAGTGAAGTCAGTGTGACTTCTGCTTCACAAATTTTGGAGTCAAGTATCGCAACGAAAAAAGCCATTTTCAGACTTTCCAGCACGTGGTCCTGGCATTTATACACTATCGTGAGGGATACACAAAGTAGCTGTGGCGGTCTGCTGACCTGGAAAGCTCAAATCCAAGATGGCGGTCATTGAGTGAATTAACTCATCCTTGGAGACCCAGGGGCATTTAGTCGGGTCGATAAAGTGTTCGTGGTGAAAGTTTACTGTAAGATCAAGACGAGCCGCTGGGCACTTACTCTTACCGAACCAGTTCCAGAAGTGTTTGAATTGCCTGCTTCTGATTGGCCAGAAAAAATTTTTTCTGGCCAATCAGCAAAGAGAAGCTGCCGGGTGACTCTCGTGTTTTCTTACACGACGTAGTTTTCCTCATCGATCGCCATAGTTGTGTAGCGCGTCGAATGGGGAAAGTTTGTCGAGTAAAGTTTCAAAACAAAATGTTAACAACCCGCAAAAATTACAACCTTTAGCACGGCTAACGTTCAATGCGTAACGCAACTATGGCGATCGATGAGGAAAACTACGGCATGTAAGAAAACACGAGAGTCACCTGGCAGCTTCTCTTTGCTGATTGGCCAGAAAAAAATTTTTCTGGCCAATCAGAAGCAGGCAATTCAAACGCTTCTGGAACTGGTTTGGTAAGAGTAAGTCCCCAGGGGCTCTTCTCGATCTTACAGTAAACTTTCACCACGAACACTTTATCAACCCGACTAACTGACCCTGGGTCTCCCAGGATGGAATTAACTTTGATCATAATTTACCCTCTTTCTGTTTTGTCGTGCAATATAATTCTTTAATTTCGTTGATTTAATTAAGGTTTAGAACGTTTATAATTAACGTAAATTGTATTTGTTGCGAAAAAGGTAAGGACAAAACTGTGTTGGTTACCAAAAATTTCTGGAGTCGAAGTGGCTCCCTGTTTGTTACCGAAAATTTCTGGGGTCGAAGTGACTCCCTCTGTAACCTCAGTGGAGTCATCTGAACAATTTTGGCATAAAATACGCCAAATTTGGCGTATTTGCGAACCCTCATTCAGCCATTTGGCTGTTGCCAAAAACAGATTCAGGACCCTGTCTGTAAATCTCATCGAAGTTGGCTATTTACAGGCCTGACCAAGGACAAGCCTGAAAATGAATTTTGTAGGGACCACCGCATTGCAAGTCTGCAGACAACCACTCATCCATACCGCCTTTAAATATAATTATATGTTATATAATGTTACTGGTCAAAGCTATATTCAGCTTAATTTTTGTAACCTACGTTGATTCTCAATTTCCGTTGTCCCTGAGCGTTGATTATTCATGAATTAAGGCTGGGAGAATCAACCTAGGTTAAAAAATTTTAACCTGAATTTCATATTTGACCTGTAACAAAAACATGTACTGCACTACAACA
>OZ038001.1:19943605-19956105 GCA_964035705.1 Porites rus | reverse complement strand
ATTTAGGTGGTAACTTTTGAAATTTAGGTACCAACTTGGATTTTTGGCAAGTTTTTAGCACCCGGTTTTGGTATTCCGATGAGCAACTTTCCAGCATTTTACGAACACAATCGGGAAAGGCCTAATACAAACTTACAAACTAAAGGTGACTGTTTTGATTTCATAAGGTTTTAAAAAACACTTATATTTTAACAAATTTTCAGACGATCTGTAATAATTAAGCTCTTCGGAACAGCGGGCTAGGGAAGAGTCCCTTCCGATTTTTTCCCTTCCCCCAGTCTCCGTCTCAATAAGACAGCGGAGATCGAGGAGCAACCTACGTGTATTATGTTCATCCTTATCAGCAACCTTGCAATACAAGATTTGATTTGATTTGATTTCTGCAAAGAAGAAACTTTCCTTAGCACCTGAATTGTTACCGGAGGTCGGGCCACTTTTGTTCGGTTGCCCCCTTTTTTAACCGCTTCTGCCGGTTGTTGTTGTCAGCTGTGTTGTTGTTGTCGTCGTTGTTTTCCACGTTCTGTTTTGAGGTGAGAAAAAATGCAGAATCAAAACGAAGCATACGGTAATACGGTATCTTTTTTTTTTTTTGGAAAAAACTGGTACGCATTCTTTGTTTTCGCTGTCACGCAACCGGGCATCATACTTTTTTTGTGCGGTGTTTATTGCGTTGGACACCGTCCAGTAGAAGAAGCCAACAAAATGAAATGTTATAAAAGAGTAATATACAAACAATTTGTCCAAATCTCAGGCCTTTGTGGCCACAGTTTCTGAGTTATTTGCCGAAATATTTCACGAACCTTTGTAGAGCTTTGGAGGCGCCATATTGGTGGAGAGAAACTGTCCACCAATACGGCCACCGCAAATCAACAAAAACATCTGGAGTTCACTTTTTCTATAAAAGCTCTTTCTTTTAACTCGAGAGCAAGCACACGTGTGCATAAACACATCTTTTAATACTTGAAGTGGTGAAACTGCTGAAAATCAAGAGAAATGACTTTTTTCAAAGAGACAGCATTCCTCTTTTGGTGTCACACACTGTGATAACTCGGAAGTTCAAATTGCTGTATTTTCGAAATGAATCGAGCTTCGGGGCTGGAAACTTGTACAAAGATTTATTTTCTATTTATCTTCAACCTAGTGTAAATAAGAATTCGTAAAAACCTCGCTTTTTTGACTTTGCAATCTGATGACGTCACTGTGAAAACCATCAATTGAACTTACGAAAAAGTCAGGTTAAGGCTGGTTTTCACTAGCGACGGAGTCGGAGTCGTAATCAGAAGCGTTGAACTTTATGATCTAGTGAAAACAACGTTCTGTTTCTTCTCAGCGAACCCACTTACGACTCCCTTTTTACAATCAAGTGAAAACTGGGTCTTTGGCGGGGGTCGCAAGCAGAAACGGAAGAACTAAACTAATCACAAAGCGTGGGAATGTGCACTGTGATATTCATTGGTTTATCATTCCGCTTCTGCTTCCGACTCCGACAATTTGGTTTTCACTAGATCATATAAGCGGAACGTAGGCGACGGAGTCCTAAAGGGAGTCGGAAGGAAATGGAAACGTTCTGATTCTTCTGACTCCGATTCCGTCGCTCTTATGACTCTGCTTACGACTCCGATTTTTGATTTTTACAAGGTCATAAGCGCTCTTACGACTCAGCTTACGACTCCAACCCACCGTGAGGAAGAATGGTAAAAAGGCTGTAGGAAATATAAAAAATTAGACAAATGCGCGTTCTTGACGGAGTGGAAAAATGTTTAAATCTGGAAAATTCTGATTAAATGAATGATGATCTTCCTAAGAAGGAAAAAAAAACTCAACCACTGCGCAAAAGTCATTTAGGCGTCAATATGAATGTCTTTCTTTAAAGTTTTTTTAAAATTCTAAAGCTGAAGGTCTCTAGGAGCAGAGAAAAGTAGTATCAACAGAAAGACAGCTTGAATTAGAAAATAATTGTTATATTCATCTAGTCTCTCAAGTGATGAGCCGATCGCAAGTGACTGGGGCAAGGTAGGGCCAGGGTTACCGTACTTTATTTTTCTTGTTGTTTTATTTCATATTTTCTTTCGGTGACATACAAATGGAAACATTTCTAGAATTTCTACTTAGATTACACAGTAACCTTCAAAATGCACAACTAATTCAGCTAAGTTGAACTTACGTATACTTTGTACAATAACATATATTATCAACCTTCTGTTACTCCAGCACGTGATAGCCAATCCATGTTCACCCTAAGCCTAGTCCCGACTTAAAGTAGGCTTTCTTAGCCTGCATAACGGGCACTTTACAAGCGAAGCGAGGCGAACGCGGCATTTTGCGCTAAGCGCCAAACGAGTGCGAAGCGCAGGGTGGCCACGGTAAACAGGGTTACCACGTCCGCTTACTGGTAAAGGTGATCGCTCAACAGACGTGAAATCTAAAGTAAAAATAAGAAACAAATTCCGGGAATTTGATGCTGAAGTGGTTAATTATTTAATTGAAGCTAGCAGAAGCATGGTCTAAGTGGGGCAGTGGTAGCTTTGAGGGTTGACGTTTAATTTTCTCCGATTTGGACAGTTGCCGGTTCATTTATTCAAATGAATAAATAAGTGGGAATTTAGTCCAGGAGTTTTAGTAAATGTTATTTTCTGTATTATGCTTTTTTTAGCTATTTTGTTTGGGAGGTTGTCTTGGCCTTTGACTTATAAAATTTCAAAATAATTTCAGATATAAGCAAGTTCTAAGGTCTTGTAATGTCTAGAAGGAATGTTTTTAAGAACATAAGAACTGGTTTTCCATTTTGGAGCTGGATTTTTCAGGAGCCAAAAGTCCCTGACGATCAGCTGAAATACTAAAAACTAAAAAAAGCAAGATTGAAATGTCTTGAAACTTTTTGACGGCTTATATCAATCTGCATTTTTGACAGTTGACGGTAAAAAATAACCTTTTTGAAAACCACATTGAGTCCCCCTCTATATAGTAGTAATTGCGTCGAACATCATAGGGGCGGTAGGTATGCGAGATATTCACGAACCCAGTACAAGAACATAAAATGCATTGGCATAGAAAAGTTAAAAAATATCGGAAAACAAGCTAAGGTCTATTGTTGTTATTGTTGGTGCTGTTGCTGTTGTTGTTGTAAGTTGTCTTTAGTTTAGGCGAAGGGGTGAGGGACTAAACTAGATATCCACAATTATGTGGTTCTTCTGTCCTAAAATTAAAAACATGACCTATGATATTACAACTGAAATATAGTCGAAAATCTTCGGATTTCTCCTTGAAAACTTCGACAGTCTTCGGACATCTTCGGTAGACTTCGGGAATCTTCGGAAATCTTCCGAAATAATCGAGAATCGTTGGAAAGTGGCCTAAAACTTCTTGATATAATGAATAAATAACATGACCTTTTTGGAGCCGTTTTGTTTCCTTCTGGATAAAATTTACTGTTGCAGAGAATTTTATTACTGTTAGAGCTAAAATGACTAAAATTTAACTGTTTTATGTTGCAGTGCCAAACAATTAAGTGTTTAGTGTTATCAAAGTACCCCCATTTTAACTAACGACTGCAATCCAGAATCCAAGTTCCACTGCCAAAGACTGGAATCCAGTACCTGGGAATCCGGAGTCCACGGCGTGGAATCCAGAATCCAAGACTGTCTTGGATTCCCTTACATGTGGCCACTTTGAAATAACATTCTTGAAAAAAAAAACAGGATCTTTCATGAATTACGTTACCCACAAGTTCAAAGAATACGTCTTAATTGAATTGTAATTAGCCTCACTGCCAAAATCTTTTTCGGGTGAGTCACGCACATTCGCCAGTGAAGGAGAATTAGCTTCAGTTATTCCAATACCGTGATCAGCTCTGTTACAGCTAGAGCCTCCTCCACCAATCATCATCACCGATCCATCTCCAGAAGACCAGTGACACCAAAAGCCAATCGAATTGGCATCTTGCATTGTCCCGTTGCAAGCAGCTTCTTTAAAGCCTTCGGTTGTTTGGTACTGGCCCCAATAATGGACACTACATCGTCCCAAACATTGATTTTTAGACCAAAGCTTGCCGTTTCTGAAGTCACCATAGTTTGTGATTTTCGACCTAAACGTCTCTCCACTTAGGCAGAGACCTATGGTTTTCAGAAGGGCAGTGTGCTGAGGGTCATCACTGCGCGTGATCTTAAACTCAGTTCCGCTGACAAGCCAGAATGCTGAAGAAATCATATCAGCATTGTTTGATGGATCAGTTGTTTCCCCAGAAGCAACATCCTTGTCATACCACCATAGTGCACTGTCACTCATCCAATGTAAGGCATCATTATTTGAGAACCGAGCGATCAGAGTCCATCCGTGATCAGAAGTCATATCGCAATAAACCTAATGCGCAAAAAAAAGATAAAAAAACACTTGTAGCCGAAAAACAGGACGAACAATTCCCTTGCGTGCCGAGATAAGTTCTACAAATTACTCTTATTTCGCCTTTTAGTGTCAATATATTTTGTCATCTAATCATGCGCATCGATGAACAGAGGGGCTTCGCCTCAATTTTCAACAATAAAAGATCCCCGCTAACGTGTTGTTCTCAATAATTTTTGAAAAGAATGCCGATTTAAAGTTGGTCACAGGAGAAACAGCAGGCAGCCTCTGTGATATCTGGTATCATAACTCTTTTTCCAAAGCCCTTAATTCCTTTCTTAATTGACGATCGTTAAGGCAGAGGCGTTCGAGCCTTCTGTCACGCCATGTAAGGTAATCCAAGACAGTCTTGGTTTGTGGAGTGCACGCCGGAGTGCTCGCCGCGGATTCAATTCCAGGTACTGGATTTCGAGCTATTTATCAGTGGAACTTGGATTCCAGATTCTAAACACAAGCGGGATACCGGATTTCTTTGATTCCAGATTCCAAAGCCCAGGATTCCTGATTTTACAAGCGAAAATTTCTTAGATTCCGGAATCTGGATTACCTTACATGGGACGACCGCTGTCCTTGTTCCGTGTTCATGCTGAATCAATTCAAGAGGTTACACTAAATGTTGTTGTTGTTGTTGTGTACATGTTTTAAGTACAATGGGATGCCGGATTCCAGATTGACATATGACGCTTTTAAGACCTTACCGGAATAGCGGAGGACGATGAAAATATCGTGTAGCTTCCGTCACTCGCTTTGGGGTCGCTTCTTTTTATTGCCTCGCATGAAGGATGTTCTGGGGACATTAATGTTTATTCAGTTTAATAGAATGTGTGACCATAATCGGACTAAGATTAGGGACGGACCATTAGAAAACCTATCGGAGGGGAAGGGGGGCGGGCGAATTACCAAAAAAAAAAATTTCGCGCAAGGGGAAATTAAACGGAAAAAAAATTCATGCGCGCCAATTAACCCTAAGAAATATTTATGCTATGGCCTAAAAAAGAATTATACCAGGAATTTGATAACGAAAAAATTCCTGAGGCTCGAAAATTCTTTCCCCCCCCCCCCCCTCCCCTCATAACTTTTCTAAAGGTCCGTCCCCTAGCTCCGGACAAATATAAAACCCATAATCTTCGCGATCCTGTTATTATCCAAGAGAGAATCGGAAGTGACGCTAAAAATACGCCCCGTGGGCGGGTGAGGCGCGCTTGAAGCTCTTACGCTACTCTTACGCTACACCAAACCGATTTTGAGACGGAAAAAAAAAAGATTTAAAAAAAAAAACAAAAAAAAACGACTGTTTTGCAGTCTACCTCAGGCCAGGAGCCTAGGGACAGTCAAGCGCTATTTCTTCGAGTTGTTGCCCGTCGGTATCTGAAAATGAGGTATGTTCATCCAACCTTTAAACTTTGTGCTTGTCTTATAACAACTCTTTGTTTATATATAGCTCCTCTAAAAATTTCTTTTGAGTCGAAACCAGATGACTCGAAACAAAAACTTTGCGTGATCCTAAGATCCAAGAGAATGGATCATAGATGGCCAATCCGGACAATGATGATGTTATTTGCACGCACATCAAGTCAAATATATTGGTGGGAAACTGCCTGATCGTAAAAAGTTAACGGTTGAACAAACGTTGGACTATCAAGGCGGGAGTCGAATCATCGAGAAACAACATAATAACGTGATCCTGGATTATTTGGGGAATCTGTCAAAATTTCACATAATATTTAACAAATAGAAGATTACACTAAAAAGAAATCCGTAATTAAAGGAAGAAAAAAATGTGCAAAAACGAAAGAGTGTGCCAAACACCTACCATACGTTGAGAAGTTGCAGTAGGTGAGTTCAGGTGGTCTAGATTCAACGGTTTGAAGCCAGTATTCGTCGCTAACCGCTTTTTCTTCACTCGCCTTAATCTCTTTACACGTTTGAGCTGGTAGCTCAGGGATAGAACCTAGAGGAACTGCCAAAAACGAACACAATATTCATAAATAAGTAAATACTCAATAATTTCAGTTGATGTGCGGAACTAGAACTGAATAACTGAAAATTCAAGTAAATGGAGTGTTTTCACTCACGTGGCCAGCATCTATGCAAATTTATTGGAACAAAAGAAAGCGTTTGCATAAGAAAAAAGTTCAACTCCCACAGGATTTGTTTGGGACACCAACATGGCCGCCGTTTCATTGTTTTGGGACACCAATATGGCCTTCGTGACGTCATGTGAAAACACTCTATAGATAACTTCAGGTGATGTGCAGAACTAAAATGACAATGATAATGACGACGAAGAAGTCGATGACGATAATGATAACAATAACTTTTAGCTTTAAACACCTAACAGTGTAGGGTTAGGGTATTGGGCATTGGATCGATGAATATAAACTAGTCAATGCATGCATGTGTCGGCCCTTCTTTTAAATTGGAGGACTTATGGACACATACCCACATAAACCTCATCTTAGTAACCCCACTCCCCCCCTCCCCCCCCCCCCCCCGTCCCGTTAGAATCTTTCTGGCATAGCAAGCCTAAAACAGATGTCAAAGTATCTGTCCGTTCCGTCTAAATTTGAAAGGCTGAATGCTGTACATAACCACACAAGAACCTAATTTTAAGTCACCCCCTGGATGAAAATTCGCGACACAAAAACTTAAAAATGATAAAACTAAGTATAAGAGCAGGTTTACTTGTGCAGCTCGGAGGAAGGTGAAAATTACCGGCCAGAATGAGCGCACAAGTGATTTACCCCGAACTCAAACAGGTGAGCTTACTCGCAGGCCAGCCCCGACGACTAATTACCTCGATTCATGCCTCGTCTGTAATAATATCTGTCTGGGTGAGGGACGAAATCCACGGGCCTGGCTTTTTTAGTTCTGTCACTGAATTCACACATGTTGGTAGAGATCACCCAATTGAAACTTTGGCATCTGTTGTCTTGACGACAAACTTTTAGACATTCATGTCCATGGTTTAGGGTCATACTTTTATAAATGTGTCCTCTTAACATCCAGCCAAAGATGGATTCTTGTGTTCCACCACTGAGGCACTGTTGAGTTATGGCTTTGTTAAATATCTCCAATATAAGGAGAATGGAGAGTGCTCTTGAAGCAGACATCTTTCTGTAAAGTTGCTTTTGGTCATGGAAGTCTAAGGAAAAGAATTGAAGGGATGGTTGCAAGTTGATTTTAGACGCTGAAGAAGCAGTCAGAGAGTTATGCTGTTTTATGGTAGTGCTAAAATTACTGTCGGTAGATGACTTACCTGCTGTAAGACTGTGTATAACAAACAGAGTCTTTTCTAATTGACGGAACAGATGAAGTCAATTCGAAACCGACAACTGAATAAACCACGACCATTTGACATTAAATAGAGTTGGGAAAGAAAAAATAATAATAATAACTCGAAGGTTTCAATTTCACCCTGATTTCAAATAGTTATCAATTTTCTCTCCAGCTATACACGAAGGCTTATAGAAGAAATTTGATTCACAAAATTTATAGTACCCGTACGGTTATGGCAACTGTTGAAAACTTACTACGCAAAATCATTTGGTTGGACCCATTTAGTACGACGTCAAAGTGCGTACATTAGGTGGCTCTTTACAAAGAAAAGGAGTTTTCACAAAGAACGGATTCACATCAGCTGTGAAGTGAATCACAAATCAACAGCAAAAACGAAACTTTAAAAAATGCTAATTATTTTGAAAGCAATCACTTTTTAATTAACTTACCCTTTAATTCATGGCCAGGACCAATTTCATATTTCGTACAACGAAGTTAAAAATAAAAATTTAATGTTTTTGTCCACAGGAGAAAGTGCATTTCATTCATGTTTTTTGCTCATCTTCACATCGTTTTTAGATCTACGGCTTTTCCTCTGTGTCAACAATATCATTGTGCCTTGGAAATAAATGTTTAATAAAGGGAGACCTTCCTTTATAACTGTTTGAAAGAGTTAGTTCCTTAAAATACTGTGGGCTTCTTAATTTAAATTGTTGAATGGCAGCTGAGCCGGTGACGTAGATCGTGTGGGTTGAATAACCGAGTTAGGTAGATGAGAAAGCCTGCTGATCAAAGCCTTGTTTGACCTGTTTACATAACTACGTACAAAAAAGTAGCAGAATCATTCAAAGATGGTGGCCTCTTGCAATTGAATAAAGGAGCCTTTGATATCACTTTAATTAGTGGAAAGTGAATTTCGTCCTATTGTTTAAAAGGGCATGCATATACCTGCGAAAAGAATATACAGCTGTATATGAAAACAAAAGGTTTAAAGGTAATTTCAGCTACTCAGACAAAAGTATTGCAGATTGTATTAAACACATTGTCCCCTTCGCCACCACTAAGGCAAACTTTTATGCTGGGTGATGGGAGTGAAAATGAAGATATGTTATAGTACAAAGGCATGATTTTCTTCATGGCCTCAGAGGGCCACCATCGCTTCGAACTCAATTTTGCTAAGATTAATTGGCGGTTTAAAAATTGGTTGGACACACTCTCCGTGACAAATTAAATTAAACGAACAGATGCACTAAAAATAAAAAACAAAATGGGTCTCCTACAAAGCGCCACTTGGAATTTTGAGTAGGTGTGACTAATGACTAATTCATAAAAAGGGAAAATGTGAAAAGAGGAATAAAGATAAATAACATACGGGCAGTTCACAATTTAGTTCACCCTGTCGGTCAAAGTTTACAGAATGTGGTTTTGCAAGCTACAGTGGCGTAGGTCTGGACCAATTAGAGTGCTCTCATCTCTTCGCACCTGACTAATTAATATGCTAATTTATTTAGCAATTATCTGATGAGGCTGAGTACCGATATGAACAATTATTATGCAGATCGAAGAGGGTGTTTTTAGCACCCTTGGATTTTTGTTTTTTGTTTTTTTTTTCATTTCGTACAAAAGCTAAATAATAAGTTTTATTACTCATTCAAAAGATTGACATACTTTATGCTAAGTTTCCGATTTCCTCAGTTCAAAACATTCACATGTTCGGAAAGAGAGCCTACGTTCGATATACGTTTGGAACCCATCAAGACTTGAGTAAATTTCAATTTTTAGTGGACAAAAAACTTGTACCAGAATAATTTAAACAATATCGCATTCTTTTTTTCATTTTCAAGAGCTATAGATATAAAAAATTTATGTGTAAGGTGTCATAATATTTTTTGCGAATTTGACATTTATTTTCTCAAGCTTTCATGAGAAATTTGTTTTGGTATTATTACAAATAACTAACTAGTATATCCATTATAGCCCTTGAAAAATGTAAAACAAAAGAATGCGATATTGTTTCAATTATTCTGGTACAAGAATTTTGTCCACTGAGGATTAAAATTACTCAGTTTCCTGATGGATTCCGTCTTAAAATCCTAACATGACCCCGAGGCTTTCTGGTCATTTTTCTATACATGTATATTTGCTTTGGTTTTCCTTGTGTTCAAGATTCTTTTGGGAATTGTGAGACAGTGAAGTCGTGAAAAATTTGCAGCCTCGGAGTTATGTTAGAATTTATAATAAATAACGACTGGACTATTGTTTGTTTATTGTTTGTAAGGGCCTGTTTATATGGAGTGGGGGACCCCGGTCTAGTGGGGTTGGTTTCTTTTGTTTCCACGCTCTGGGGGACACAAAACAAAAGAAACCTACCCCACTAGACCGGGGTCCCCCACTCCATGTAAACAGGTTCTAAGATTTCCGTACAGCCTCTTTCATTATGCATATAAGTTTCGACTTACTTAATTTAATAGTATGAAATTCCTGCGTGCAAAATAAATAAGGGGCGCGCTGTACGGAATCTCTACCCTACTGTGTTTTTGAAAGTTCGGCCATGTCGTATTCCCGTAACGAATCAAATCTTCCCGTATTCTATACCACTGTAGCCAGTAAGATTGCTGAAAGCGTTTCTGATGCATGTTAGAATTACTGACTGACTTTTCTTTCTTCCGTAGTTATGGCTAATAGGCCATTTGCACTATGGCTTCATTTTATTACTACGACCAGAATCCTTCAGCGTATTGTTTCCTTGTAGAAATTAAGGCTTTTGTTAATTAAACCTCACTGGGATTACCAAATTTAAATATGAAAGGAAAAACGAAATGAATTCTGGTCTTAGTAGTAAAACGACGTCATCATGCAAATGGCCCATTAACCCACCGTCTTGACAACTAACTAGGATAACAAGCACCGGCTAAACAAGAAAAATGTGCAAAAAGTTATGCCCCTTAAGCCTCATGCAAAGGGACGCAACATAGTTGGCCAGCAAACTCCCAACATTGTTGGATGTTACATGTTGTATCCGTTTGGACATCCTGTTGCATGTTGTTGCGCAAAGTTTGAAACCTGTTAAAATTTTAGCCGCGTACAAAGGACGCAACGTTGTAGGGAGTTGTTGCGTCCGTTTGCACGAAGCTTAAAATTAACTAATAAATTTATTCCACGAAGGAGCAGAGAAGGAAATATGAATGAATAAAGGCAACAATTTATTATAAGTGCAAGTAAATACATACGTTAATAAACATAAATATACTGAATATTACTAATTACTTGTACATAGAAAAGGTGACCTGAAGGTGACGATTCTTACTGATTATAAATATTGTAATAGTAATCCGAAAAGTAAATTACAGGAGGAAAGACTGACTTGACCCTGATTCGTCTCCAGTCATCTTCGTGCGTAGAAACAACCCCTCGCTCCACTCGGGAGAGATAGTGAGAGACGACTGAGGACGAGTCAGGACGACAAAACGAGCCCAGTTTATAAACTTTGATACAAGAAACGATGTCAGTAACCATTTACCAAGTGTAAAATAGCGTACAAGAAAATTTTTACTCTCAGTTGTCTCTTGAAGAAGAAAGTGCGAAAGGGGAGGTTCTAGAGAGAAAAAAAAAAACATTTTTGCGCATAGTATTTCTACTCCACAATATATTAAGGTGACTCGACCCAGTTTTTTTTGGGGGGGTACCATCCTACTTTGAAGCTCTCTGGTATCCCCACCTTTACTTTTATCGTAAGTCTAACACATAGAATGGATAACATATAGATCAATCTGCAATATAACATAAAATTTTTGGCGATCGGAGTAAATGTCACGTGGTTATAATGCCACGCCCCTTTGGGGTCTGAGTCGAAAATCGGCTGTTGCCGGCATTTTTTTGTGAAAATCTCTCGGCTACACATAGTGCGCATTAGTGCCTTGCGCTGAACAGAGTTTCACCAAAATCGCAAAGACCCAATTCGAGAAATTCAGCGGTTTCCAAATTTAGGTCATAATTTATGCGAAAATGATAAGCAAACTTTACACGGATTATATCTAATAAACCAAGAGATTCATCCCTTTATTTTGGGCATCATTATAACAGATGGGTCCTTGCAAGTCAGCAAAACGCTTTAGGGCCTTGTAAATGCGCGCGATTTCGAGCAAAGCAAACATATAGAAATTATAGTTTTCGCTATTTGTTGACGTTTGTCAGCGTTTGAGAGTCCTTCTCACGAAAAAAGCATTTTCTTAAAAATTCGTAGTTTTTTTTCCTTCAAATTTTTTCAGGGCCACAATTGATTAACTAACTACCCGGACTCTGAATTTCATGGTCATTGAAAAACTGTGACATTATCTTCTATAAGCTCAAACTTGAGTAAACATTGAAGATTTTTAGCGTTTTGGCTGAGTTTGTGCTTTGGGAGTTGTGTATTGTTTCTAGTCTGTCATTATACAGCATTCTTGTTCAGCACGCGTGCAATGACCACGCTTGGCTGACTTCCGAAATGCTCACCGAGATACTCCCGTCACGAGTTGGTTTAATTATTGGCTTGCATTAAACCTATGAAAAAATGATATTTTTGTAATAGTAAGTAGACTTAGTTTGTAGCACTTCTTAATTTTTTTGCAAAGGCACAAGAAGCACGAGAATTGATTAAAAATTGTTAGTTAAACCTCTATGTATCACGCGATGGCCTGTCTCACTGTACCAAAATTATAATATCTCAGTGAGCATTCGGAAGTCAGCCAAGCGCGGTCATTACACGCGTGTTGAACAAGAATGCTGTATCATGACAGACTAGAAACAATAGACAACTCCCAAAGCACAAACTCAGCCAAAAC
>OZ038001.1:19919123-19943405 GCA_964035705.1 Porites rus | reverse complement strand
AGGAATGCAAATAACAGTAATGAAACTAATGAAATAACAATGCGAAATACTTACAAGGCGGGCTAAAAACAAGGTTGAACAAAAGGTAGATGATGACTGAGATACTGTTGCTGTGAACTCTCGAGCGAAACTATCGTAAATAAACGGTGAAGCTTACAAACTAATGTCAAAAATTATAAAGAAAATTGCGACAGAATATGAATTGCGATAACTGAGACGAATGTGAAAGGCACGTGCACCAGTAAACAAAGAACTAGCGCGATTAACATATTTAGCGATTAATGCGGCAGTAACACGCCGACTTCTTGTCAATACAAGTGAACGCTCTATCGGTTAAATATGTGAATCATCGTGATACACCTCTCTTTGAATTTGGTCATGTTGTACAAATGCCTCGGTAAGAGCCAAAAATCACTTATATCTTTTGCTCGTTTTAAGTTTTGTAAATCCTCCTTCGTTGTTCTTTCCTTTGCCCTTATAACCTTGCCCTATTGATGTTTGATAAACTTTCTGAGGACCAGCGCCAGGCGCTGAATATAGTTCGAGAGGGAAATTATCTCTTTATAACAGGCCAGGGTGGTACGGCTAGGAAGAATAATTGCCTTCTATTAAGTATTTTTCCAGCAGGGGAGGGTGGCTTTGGGCAAATAATGTATCGGTCCCTAGAAAGGTCACCCCAGGTCCCCTGGGATGGAATTTTTTTGTACAGTGCCCAGGCCTCATTTTCTTGGCCGCGTGTTGATCTGGCCCGGCTGCTTCGGCGAGCTTATTCTCGGTCTGTTTGGATTATATTCTTCGAGTTTGTCAAACTCTGTGGGATTCGTTTCTCTATCTGGGAAAGCTTCATTGGTTTCTATACCTGCTGCTATCCTATTTCTACGATCCTGGCATGTTTATTTTCCGTTGGAGTTCGAATTTCGTGGAAAAAGTTGTGCTGAATGAGAGCATGTCGGCGAAAATGGCACCTCGTGTTTCCTACCTTGTATATTATTATTGTAGATAGAGTGAATTTAAACAAATTACGGCAAATAATCACGAAACTTCGTTGGAGCAATAAGGACAACAACAATTAACTGCAGAGTAAGTTTTATTGATCTTTATTTAGTATTTCCCAGAAATTTTAGGATGATATTTTTACCCCATACAAACACTGTAATTTTACTGGAACTGTACTGTGGTACTATCACAGAGCCTGGGTTACCTGTGATTCAACTACAGAAAAAAAACGCCATCATTCGCCGAATTGAACGAGATGGAATAAGCGCGGTAAAGTTTGAAGCAGCGTGATTCATTTACTTTTAAGTGACTTTTTTGTAACCGTCGCCGTCGTTACCTGCTTAAGCTTCCAATTGCTATTAAACAAAGGAAACTCTCCCTGAATAGTAATGAGGGCATTGACCTACCACCAAAATTTATAATCCTCTCTTGGGGATTCGATACTTTTCTGTTACGCAACATGTCACTTCACAGCGCTGATGAAGTCCAAGTGATTCGGTCAAAATATTCGTAACTTTGCACTGAGTTTTGGAATTTTCCATACTAGATCAAGTCAACGTGTTCTTAGTACAGCAATTTATTTCAAGGTTTGTAATAAGCTGTGTGATAAAATACACGGTGAAACTCTATAAATGCCGTAAATAAGTATTTATTTTTATTTTGGCCACTTACTTACCTAGACGGTAAGTATCATTGTAACTGAAGCCACACCAAACAGCGACATTGAACTTTACAAATCCACGCCCGTACAAAGTCACCGTGGAATTTTCTACAGTGTACAAGAAAGAAAAGAAACTTGAAGTCACTAAGGTACATGACAAACTAACGTACATCAACATTACTTTTAATACAAATGACCCATAACAATAGCTGCAGAATAACGTATTACCTCCTAAACAAGCTTGCTGGGGATCCACTGAAGTCAGCTCCACACAAGACTTAGTAGAAATCTGCAAATAAGAAAGAAAGGTCAGAAATTTTAAAAAAGGCTGCAGGATGGTACTCTCCCGGTGGGGTTACTCAACACTGTTTTATACGGGGAGGCCCCGCCCCGAGGTCCAACCCCTTACCCTTTTAAAAGCTATTTTTGACAGAAAACGTACCCCTTTATAAATACCGTCCACTGACAAATTTATAATACCCCTTCCACATACCTAGTTAAGGGATTTGCATCCTTTTAACTGCTAAAAATGCACTGCCTTTTATATATGAATAGATAACAAAACCAGAGTCTTTTCTCATCTTACCAGCCATAAAATGCGTCAGTTAGCCCTTTTAAAGACCTTAACAGACCAAAATGACAGATCTTCATACCCTTTTCATACACATTGTAACTGAAACCTGAAAAAAGGCACCACTAACAGGCAGAGTCTCCCCGCCCCCCCCCCCCCCTATAAAGGCCATTATAGGGAATCCCCCTTACCTCCCAAAGGGGTACTCTACCAATAGCTGTTTCTTGAAGGCAGCTTTGCCTGTATTGCCAATTTATAGCTTATAATTACTGTCGAACCTTCATATACGACCACCTTTTGTAAACAACCAACTCCTATACGCGACTGCCTATATCCAAAACACCAAAACTTTTCCAGTCAAAACTTTAAAGTTGGAACCTCTAGTAAAATTTAATGATCACCTCCTTCGAGCGACCACAACCACTTTTTGGGCCTGAAAGTTTAATGATTTTCCACTGTTTTAACCTCTTGTACACGTAAGCGACCACTTTGACACATTCTCTGATCTCTTTGTTCAATGTGTTCAGTATGCTACTCAAAATATGCAAAGAACTTTAGTAACAACATGGAACTACACATTGCATAACTTGCATGCAATAAATTGTCTTCCATAGAGTAGACGTGCCCAGACCTCTTCTCAGAAGATGCCCGCCTGTGGTTAACCGCTAAGTCTTTGCATTTTGGGTGATTGTTTACGGGATGTTCAATTACTGTACTCAATAACAGTTGCTTTGGGCATTGGGAATTGGCATTTAGACACTGGGTCATTTAAGGCATTTGGGCATATAAAATTCACTGTAAGTAGCTTCCCAGTGCCCAATTCTCAATGCCTATTAAAAGCAACCTTTATTGAATAAGCTATATGTGATTTTAGGCTGCTTTAAATTCATACAATAAGTTCAATAGACTTTGATGAAACTGTAAACCTCTAGAGAGATGCACTAAAATAATGAATAACTCATTTTGTCTTAAATTACTTACTTCATCCGTAAGGTTCTTCAAAAGATTGTAGTTTGGCTCAGTGAAAACAAAGTATTCTGATGGTTTGTTGGCTAATCGAATAAGCTGTTAAATGAAAAGAGAGTTAACTTGCGTCAAGTGGTTGGAAGTCTAAATTATAATGCAGTTTTAGTAAAAGCAGCTGTAAAAATTAAATACCAAGTTGTTGGGTACATGCAATTAATATTAGCCTGGCAACTTCAAAGCTAGGAAGTTCTTTAAGCTCTCTTTTCCTGTTGTCTCAAATTAGCCTCTTATTTTGTATTGACATACATCATCCTTAACATATGCTGCAACTCCAATAGCATAAACTTCTGCTCCAGCTTGCCTTGCCTTCTTGGTCTGTTAAAATGCACAATAAAAAAATACAATAAAAACAAAGGTACATTGAAGGCCCACACAACAATGGCAATTGTAAGATGGCTTTAAATATATTTGTTGTGGATCAATTTTATCCTTAGTTTAATTTTTTCCTTTTTTTTGGTGTGGTAATACAAGATAATGATTTTTAAAGAAAAGAAACTAAAACTTAAACCAAGAATAAAATTGAACCACAACATATCTCCTTGAAAGTATCATTTTGAAAATTAATAATTATCATACATGTAATAAAAAATTTGACCTTGCAGTTACTGAGTTACTGTTACTGAGGTTCCTAAACTACAATGTAGAAAAGTTTGCTTGCTCTACTGTGTAATATTTTTCAGAATTCTTCATAACCCACCTCCCCCCCCCCCCCCCCCCACACACACACACACACACACACACTACCACAGATAGGGTTGGGCATTTCTTGTGGAGGAGATCAGGGACAGGAAGATGAAAAAGTTAAAAGAAATGTCTGTACCTTAATTGGAATTTCTAAAAGGGTGTGTGTGTGTGTTTGGAAAAGGAGTGGGAGGGCAGAAAATATTCTTCTCTTCTATAGTTGAGCTACAAATGTTTTCTGGAACCACAGTTCTACTTAAAAGTGCCTAAGATATTTTAACACCTTCACCACGAGGAGACTTACCTCAGATGTTGCTCTTCTCATGTCATCTACTCTTCCGTCTGTTAGTATAATAATAATACTTGCTTGTGTACCTGGAAGGCAAGTGAACAATGAGATACTAAAACTTTGGGTTAGGGTGGCTCATGTAGTGGGCTGGGATTTTAACTGATACAGTTGTAAGAGAACTATTACAGAGATGGGGGGGCTTATTTAATTTAGAAATAACGATGGTATCAGTTCTCCATAAAGAACTAGAATACAAAGACATAGTGGAAAAGCTCAAGTACAAGAAGTTTTAGGTCATGCAGCCGAGGATCAGAATGAAATCAGAACTTCCAGTTGGTATTAAACTATCCTGGATCAGTCCACATGAAGTTTTACGGTCGTGATTGATTAATACAGTCTATCATTTCATTAGTGAAGAATATTTAGGGGTGGGAGGGGGAGACTTAATAGAGAGGAGGGGGGGGGGGGGTATTAGCTTTCTTCCCCTAAAAGGGGGAGCTTACTAGAGGGAGGGGGCTTATTTGGGAGGGGAGGGGGGGGGTTAATAGAGGATTTATTGTAACTTCTAAATCTGAGTGTGGCTTAGGCTTTCTTAACCACTCACCAATGAACAATGGAGTATGAGCCTTGGGGTGTGGTGTGGAGGGGGAGTACTCCCATATACATGTATAAGCTGCCTGTTAGGGCATGGTTTTTGAGGATCTCTTGTTCCTTGTATAATTTTTAGGTAACATTCCTAAAAAGTGCCGGTTTCAATTCAAGTGTGTGAATGCCCAGCTACATGGCAAACAAATAATCTGTTAAAACTGAACCACCTTCAAGAGTATCAGAAAAGCGATGTAATAAAGGTTTGCCAGGTGTGGCCATTTAAATTTTTACAGTGTACAGTGTAGTTTTTGTTATTCCTCTGAACAGGATGTCATATTGTGGGTTGGGTGTTAAAGATGTTCACCTCACAGGGTTTGAGACCCTGGGTGGCAAACACCTTTTCAAAATCAAGGGGAGTAACCCATCATATAACACTTATATTTTGGTGCTTTTGCTGTAACTATCATTGGTATAATAAACTCAATTGCTGGCGGCTCCCTCCATTTAGCACTGTGTTGTTTTCTGTCTTCATACTTAACCCTTTAAGCCCCAATATCCACATACAAATTCTACAAACCGATCTCTATACATTTCCTTAAAGAATGAGTTGAGAGAATTTGATAAAAGATCAAAGCATTTTCTCTTAGGTGATCATTTAATTAATTCTCATAACCTCATCTCATGATAATGTGTGGATATTGTTAGGAGAAAATTGCTGTTGGTCACTATTGGGTTTTAAAGGGTTAAAACAGAAATTTTCTATTCGGCTGAGCATAGCAATAAAGAATAGAAATCTTGTCTCTTCCTTTTGAATTTTTGGTGACCTCAGAACTGATTTATCATTTCTGGCAAACAAACATTATTATCATCTTTCCAAATTACCTACCTCCAGATTCCTTTATTTGATTATTTGCCTGTTAAAAATAACAAACACAGTAAACAACATCATTATTTGAATTCGTAGTACATGTAACTGGCAGAAGAAAAAAAAATAACCAAAAGAAGTATACACCCTAGGCATTTTTACTCTATCCCAGGGTATGTGAGACCATACAATCAATAAAAAAAGGCTACTCAAATTTGTCATCAAATTAATGGTGACAAGTAAAATTATGAGTCTAATAATACACTGAGCCTTTAGATGAGGGAATTTTTTAGACTTTTCACTAAACACAAGAGTAGGGGTCTGCCTTCTACAATCAGAAGACTGTGGGGGCCTCCCCTGGAAAAAGTTTAATTTTAGTGATCAATTTTTATTTTTATAATGAGGATGTACATCTTTATTTACCAACACTAGTATCATACAGTACATGCATGCTTGAAGTTACATATTAATCCAAAAAAATGTAAGGAAACAAAAATAAAATAAAAATGAAATACCTTGGATTTACATGTACAAAAATTTTGCTGGGTCTAAAGTACAGGTCACATTCCACAGGTCAAGAGTACATGTACAGGTCACTGCTCCATTGATTAATATTACCATTGAAAACACACGGATCACCCTCGATCTACAGTAATAGAGCATTTTGCGAAGATATTAGGGCTACGAGACACTTCTAATGCTGTTCATTCATCTTCATTATGGTGACCTGTAGTCTGGCCTGTGGAAAAGTGACCTCCAATTTAGACCACCTGCAAAAGTTTCCTTTTAACGTCATTCAACCACTTGGCTGTTGCCGAAAAAAGATTCAGGACCCTGTCTGTAAATCTCATCGAAGTTGGGTATTTACAGGCCTGACCAAGGACAAGCCTGAAAATGAATTTTGCAGGGACCACCGCATTGCAAGTCTGCAGACAACCACTCATCCATACTGCCTTCAAATATAATTATTATTATATGGTATATGTGACCTTCTTTGGGAAAACGTATGCTAACGATATTTCGTTAAACGGTTAGACCGTTAGCTGTCCGTTAGTCATCCGTCAGTAATTCAATGAAAATCGTTAGAGGCGTTAGGCAATTCGTTAGCAACTCATCCGTAGCTGTTAGAGCGTTAGTTGTATCCGTTAAAGCGTTAGTCCAGGAAACTAAAGCGTTAACTGACGATTCTATTGCTTTGCTGATCAAGGCTGCTGCCTTATGGGCGCCCTGTTGTCAGAGGTTTCTATGATTAATTTTATTCGCCTGCGGGCAACCGAAATTATAAACAAGGAGCCCTCATTGGGAACCTGAAACTAGTGATTCTTGCCAAACCCGTTTCCCAACGTCCAGTGAACAAACTTCACAATTCCCTACTCGTTCTACGCTCTTGAAATGAAAAATTAATATCAAAATGCTTGGTCGTCGGATGTAGGCAAAAGATACTGATGATAAGAAGTAAACAAACAAGCACACATTTTGAAATCCGCTTCTCTGCAGACTTTATAATTATAATTGTTACTGGTCAAAGTTATATTCAGGTTAATTTTTGTAACCTAGGTTGATTCTAAATTTCCATTGTCCCTGAGCCTTGATTATTCATGAATTAAGCAGTGTGCAAAGAAAGTACTGTCCGATAGCCCGGGGCTAGTGGATTTTGCTATCGGGCTAGTGAATTCTGTTTTTAACTTGCCCGACGGGCAAGTGATGTTTTGTGAGGAATTTGAATAACAGAAGAACAAAACCTCTCTGGGACTAGTTGAAATGACGTCTGGGCTAGTAAATGCTAGCTTCAGCTTGCCCAAATGGCAAGCTGTAAAAACAATTTTCTTTGCACCCTGATTAAGGCTGGGTGAATCAACCTAGGTTAAAAAATTTTAACCCAAATTTAATATTTGACCTGTAACATAAACATGTACTGCACTACAACATGTACATTGTACCTATGCATTGCACATACCATTGCAAGTGCCAGACCCATATATGTTCCTCCTCCAGGTTTCACTTTTCTCAAGGCCCCCAGTCCCTCTTGAATTTTTGCCCTAAGATGGTAACATGATAATCAGTAAAAACTATTGTACGGTGCACAGTAAAAATAAAACTGTACTTAACATTACAGAGAAATGAAACAATTAATGTTAGCATGCAAAGAAATTAGTGTTCAATAGCCTGGGGCTACCAGTGGTTTCTCTCAATGTCTTCAATTCTTTTCTAGAACGTATAAGCTTGGTGATCATCCCATACAGTACATCATTACACTGCACTTATAAGTTTGTATGTTATACATAAGGTCATTTTGGAAAATATTCCACATTAAGGAGCCAGAGTTTGACCATGAGGGCACCCCTGTTACAGTTATGATCTCCAGTCACTCATGGTACAATGTATCTGTTCCTGTCCTAACTATAATTATTCTGTCTATCAGAAAAGTATGACCTCATGAGACCAATTGCAAAATCTTCAATTCCATGTGCCTTTAGTATTGCCAATAGTAAAGGTGGATGAAGCACGTCAAAAGGCTTGGATAAATCTGTTGATAAGATCCCAATTAAATAATTACTATCAATACATGTAGCTCCTTTCCAGTCCTCCACAAGCTTGATCAGAGCAGTCCCACAACCGTTCTGTTTACGTTAGCTGCTACATTATAATGTTCAAATAAGGATCCGCGAAATGCATTAGTTGGTTGCTAAGCAGATGTTCAAAAACTTTACCGATGGCGGCAAGAACCGTAATAGCAGGTAGACCTATAGTTTGTAATATCTCTGTGATTACCCTTCTATCAGGCTAGTAAATTTTGCTCTTAACTTCAACGAGACCGCCAAGTAAAGAGTTAATTCAGTAATTAAAATTTCAGAAGAACTGTAATCCTACAAAAGTTTCTTGGTGGGCTAGTTGAAATGACTTTTGGGATAGAACATGCCAGCTGCACTGTACAGCTCGCCCAATTGAAAAGCTCTAAAAATGATTTTCTTTGCACCCTGGAATGTAATAAGTCATAACTTATACTCCTGAAAAAAAATTAAAATAAAATACATGAAAATTTGACACACACCTGTCACCTGTCAGTGGCAATACAAGTTTCGTCCCTTGGCCTTCTGAGAATATAATAAACGATACTCGCACACCTGTTCTAAAATACAACGCACATAAACAGGAACATGTAAAAATAAGAATGTTACTTTGTGCACATCAATTTTAAAAAGCAAATAATACATGTAGTCTCATTTCGTCCAACATTAGGGCTTACTATTATCAACACTAGGGGTGAACTGCTAGAGGCTGCAAAATCTCTTGAAGTGCTTCTGAAAAGGTTAAACACTAGTTACACTCTTGACTTGAGATTGGATGTTATTGCAAAGCATGGCAATGGTAGCAATGAAATTGCTGGGAGATGACCAAGTAACACCTTGTGTCAAAAAAATATGTCTCCTGGGTATTATATGTAAAGTTTCGAATAGAAAAACATCGTCTAGTGAAACATTTTGCTTTCTTGACAAATGTTTGCTATCAATAATTTAAAACTGTATTTTATCTTTGTGCTTTAAGTAACTTTTTTATTTTTTTTGCAGAACTGCTGATTGGCCCACGACCACCTTTGCTGAAATGGATTGTTGTTTTCCTGTAATCCGATTGGTTAACTTTGTCTAAGTGGCTGCGGTTACAGTAGTTGCACTGTAAAGCCATATTTTCATTCCAATTTAGGTATCCCTGTGCAATCCTGGGAACTCCCCCTAGCAGAAATGTGATGTAGATTACATGCTACATGCTTATTAAAGATGTTAAGAAAAAAATTAACATATAATAAAATTAAACAAAATGAGCATTCCAAAACAAAAATTGTACATTTTACTTCACTGCTGTTTCACCTACCCAGCATAATTTGCAACTGTCCCTTCCACAAAGTCAACCGTCTGCCGCTGGAAATTAGCAAGCAAAACACTTCCAGATCTAAGTGAAAAAAGTAGGTTTATCTAAGACTTTCTTATAATATAAATATATTTTTTTATATAGCCAATGAATGTGGTGTAAATTGCTCAAGCCCCAGTGGAAATTAATAAATCAATATCTCAATTTGACCTACAGCTGTAAGTGCATCAGGGGCACCCAATGAGAATATAGTTCAAAACCACTTAAACTTAGCATTGTTAAACGTATTTTAGTATTTAAATGGTAGATATAGGCATATTTTTATCCCCTAAAGATTTTTCATCTTTTCGGATTTCCTAGCTGAAAGTCTATTGATCCGAAAATTATAGGGATCAAAACTTACCTTTTCAAAAATTTCAGCCAGAAAAAAAAGGCTCCTGAAAGCTCTAGGTGACCTTTTTAGGGTAAAAATCCATTAAAAATGGGCAATTATACCATATTTTAGATGTTCGAAAATCCTAGGAGAGGCAGGCAAGCAAGAAATTTTACAAAAAATGTTCCCAAAATTCTAGATCTCAAATCGTCTTCCGAACAGATATTTTCCGAAAATTGACGTTGGGTGCCCCTGGTGCATGCACTGTAGAATAAACACCTTACCAATGTGCAAAGAAAGTCAAGTCTGGTAGTCTAAGGATAGTGGATTTTGCTATTTGGATCTTATGAGAGTGAATTCTGTTCTTAAATTGTCCAACAGGCAAGTTAAGTTATTTGGGGGGATTCAAATTATAGAAGAACTGTAGCCAATCCTGCTCCTTAAAACTACATGTGCATGCCAGCTGCAGATTGCCCAAAAGTTTTAAAACTGACTTTCTTTGTGGCCTTCTTCTCTCAATCAATCACACTGGCGACTGTGATGGGGTGGCTTGGGATGATTGGGATACTTTTTCTTGGGGGGTGGGGGGAAGGATGAGGGAGCAGTGGGAAAGTACGGAGGCATGGTAAAGCCAGGTAAACATGATGCGTGATGTCCAGAAAAACGAAATTTTCAAAACTCAGTCCCTGTATATTTTCTCTCTTATCAATTCTCTCTAGCAGAGGAGTGTTCTTTATGTACTGATCGAAAATGTGACAGATTGTTGATTTTCAATTTCACTGTGCTCACTCAAAATGTTTGTTTGAACAATTATTGTGGGCATTCATTAAAATTCTAGCGAGTTACGCTTAATTTGCCTTGAGAAGCTTCAGTATGTAGACTGAACTTGTCTCTTTAAGGGATAGAAGGCTTCAGCTTTGCAGGCACAGCCTTTAATAAACACAGACATTTTTTTTTTTTTGATAATAATTTACACGTTATTGCGCTGACAACCGTACATTAGGCATAGTAGTACTGTGTGAGAAATGGGGAACGAAGACCGTTTCTTGCCAATTTGGTTGAATCGTTCGACATTTAATACGAATTACTCACCTGTCTAAGATGAAATAAATGTCAAATCCTCCGAGACATTTGTGCTGGCTACAAACAAATTTGGGGACTATCCACGCATGTAGCAAAAAAGTGACGGCGAAACTTCGCCAATCAACCATGATTGTTTACGGTCTTCACTTCAGACCGAATGTCTGGATGCCCAAAAATAATCGATGTCGATGTCGATGCCTAAGTTCGTCTGCTTCACCGTAATGTAGCTCTACACGTAGCTCATTGTGCCTTTTCACTATTCAGTTTAAAGACATCTGCCATTTACATCAAAACATTCTTCTATTCAATCCTTACTTACCATTGCTTACCATATGCAAACCGTTTCCGATCTGGCGCTGCAGGGGCGGATCTAGGGGGAGGGTGCAGGGGGTGCGCACCCCCCCCCCCCCCGCTGAAATGACCTGCGGCTTTCTAATTAACACTGTGCAGTCTGCTTCACAGTTATACAAAATCTGCTTTATCATTTAATATGTATTCTCAGCAGTTCACATTATGTTATTGCCTAGTCGAAAGCCGTTCTTCTTCGTATTCGCTATTAAAATTTGTTTACGTCACTAGTCAATTACGCCATTCCTTAGTAGTGCACCCCCTCCTACGAAAAATCCTGGATCCGCCTCTGAGCTGTGCCACCTGGCCGCACAGGAAGTGCTGAAAGCAGAAGAGTGAAGAATAGCGGAAGGGAGGGTCGGCAATTTTATCTCTGCCGGTTTTTACAGTTGAACGGGACGAACGGGACCATGATACACCAGGGATACACCTTTCCCGATTGTGCGCGGCAACTTTTGAGCAACTTTTTGTGGTTCTAGCAGCCTCGAGCAAATTTTGCCTTTCTGAGCAACTTTTGAGCAAAATATAGGTTTAGAACACATTTTTTTTTTTTCCTTAACCGATGTTCAGTAATTATTGTGAAGAACAAAAAAATAAGGCTTTTAGTTAACGTTTATTATTATAAAAATATCAAGAAATTTAGGTGGTAACTTTTGAAATTTAGGTACCAGCTTGGATTTTTGGCAACTTTTTAGCACCCTGTTTTGGTATTCCGATGAGCAACTTTCCAGCATTTTACGAACACAATCGGGAAAGGCCTAATACAAACTAAAGTTGACTGTTTTGATTTCATAAGGTTTTAAAAAACACTTATATTTTAACAAATTTTCAGATGATCTGTAAGCTCTTCGGAATAGGCTAGGGAAGAGTCCCTTCCGATTTTTTACCTTCCCCCAGTCTCCGTCTCAATAAGACAGCGGAGATCGAGGAGCAACCTACGTGTACTATGTTCATCCTTATCAGCAACCTTGCAATACAAGATTTGATTTGATTTGATTTCTGGAAAGAAGAAACTTTCCTTAGCACTTGAATTGTTATACCGGAGGATCGGGCCAATTTTGTTCGGTTGCCCCCTTTTTTAACCGCGTCTGCCGGTTGTTGTTGTCAGCTGTGTTGTTGTTGTTGTCGTCGTTGTTTTCCACGTTCTGTATTGAGGTGAGAAAAAATGCAGAATCAAAACGAAGGATACGATAATACGGTATCTTTTTTTTGAAAAAAACTGGTACGCATTCTTTGTTTTCGCTGTCACGCAATCCGGGCACGCAATAAACACCGCACAAAAAAAAATAAATTGGACACCGTCCAGTAGAAGAAGCCAACAAAATGAAATGTTATAAAAGACTAATATATAAACAATTTGTCCAAATCTCAGGCCTTTGTGGCCACAGTTTCTGAGTTATTTGCCGAAATATTTCACGAACCTTTGTAGAGCTTTGGAGGCGCCATATTGGTGGAAACTGTCCACCAATACGGCCACCGAAAATCAACAAAAACATCTGGAGTTCACTTTTTCTAGAAAAGCTCTTTCTTTTAACTCGAGAGCAAGCACACGTGTGCATAAACACATCTTTTAATACTTGAAGTGGTTAAACTGCTGAAAATCAAGAGAAATGACTTTTCCAAAGAGACAGCATTCCTCTTTTGGTGTCACGCACTGTGATAACTCGGAAGTTCAAATTGCTGTATTTTCGAAATGAATCAAGCTTCGGGGCTGGAAACTTGTACAAAGATTTATTTTCTATTTATCTTCAACCTAGTTTAAATAAGAATTCGTAAAAACCTCGCTTTTTTGACTTTGCAATCTGATGACGTCACTGTGAAAACCATCAATTGAACTTACGAAAAAGTCAGGTTAAGGCTGGTTTTCACAAGCGACGGAGTCGGAGTCGTAATCAGAAGCGTTGAACTTTACGATCTAGTGAAAACAGCGTTCTGTTTCTTCTCAGCGAACCCACTTACGACTCCGTTTTTACAATCAAGTGAAAACTGGGTCTTTGGCGGGGGTCGCAAGCAGAAACGGAAGAACTAAAGTAATCACAAAGCGTGGGAATGTGCACTGTGATATTCATTGGTTTATCATTCCGCTTCTGCTTCCGACTCCGACAATTTGGTTTTCACTAGAACATATAAGCGGAACGTAGGCGACGGAGTCCTAAAGGGAGTCGGAAAGAAATGGAAACGTTCTGATTCTTCTGACTCCGATTCCGTCGCTCTTATGACTCTGCTTACGACTCAGTTTTTTGATTTTTACAAGGTCATAAGCGCTCCTTTACGACTCAGCTTACGACTCCGACCCACCGTGAAGAAGAATTATAAAAAGGCTGTAGGAAATATAAAAAATTAGACAAATGCGCGTTCTTGACGGAGTGGAAAAATGTTAAAATCCGAAAAATTCTGATTAAATGAATGATGATCTTCCTAAGAACGGAAAAAAATTCAACCACTGCACAAAAGTCATTTAGGCGTCAATATGAATGTCTTTCTTTAAATTTTTTTTAAAATTCTAAAGCTGAAGGTCTCTAGGAGCAGAGAAAAGTAGTATCAACAGAAAGACAGCTTGAATTAGAAAATAATTGTTATCTTCATCTATTCTCTCAAGTGATGAGCCGATCGCAAGAGACTTGGTTGAGGCAGGGCCAGGGTTACCGTACTTTATTTTTCTTGTTGTTTTATTTCATAATTTCTTTCGGTGACATACAAATGGAAACATTTCTAGAATTTCTACTTAGATTACACAGTAACTTTAAAATTGCACAACTAATTCAGCTAACTGAACTTACGTATACTTTGTACAACAACATATATTAGCAACCTTCTGTTACTCCAGCACGTGATAGCCAATCCATATTCGCCATAAGCCTACAGTCCCGACTTAAAGTAGCTTAAAGTCCCTACGCATTCTTAGCCTGCATAACAGGCACTTTACAAGCGAAGCGAGGCGAACGCGGCATTTTGCGCGAAGCGCGAAACGAGTGCGAAGCGCAGGATGGCCACGGTAAACAGGGTTACCACGTCCGCTTACTGGTAAAGGTGATCGCTCAACAGACGTGAAATCTAAAGTAAAAATAAGAAACAAATTCCGGGAATTTGATGCTGAAGTGGTTAATTATTTAATTGAAGCTAGCAGAATCATGGTCTAAGTGCGGCAGTGGTAGCTTTGAGGGTTGACGTTTAATTTTCTCCGATTTGGACAGCTGCCGGTTCATTTATTCAAATGAATAAATAAGTGGGAATTTAGTCCAAGAGTTTTAGTAAATGTTATTTTCTGTATTATGCTTTTTTTAGCTATTTTGTTTTGGAGGTTGTCTTGGCCTTTGACTTATAAAATTTCAAAATAATTTCAGATATAAGCAAGTTCTAAGGTCTTGTAATGTCTAGAAGGAATGTTTTTGAGAACATAAGAACTGGTTTTCCATTTTGGAGCTGAATTTTTCAGGGGCCAAAAGTCCCTGACGATCAGCTGAAATACTAAAAACTAAAAAAAGCAAGATTGAAATGTCTTGAAACTTTTTGACGGCTTATATCAATCTGCATTTTTGACAGCTGACGGTGAAAAATAACCTTTTTGAAAACCACATTGAGTCCCCCTCTATATAGTAGTAATCGCGTCGAACATCATAGGGGCGGTAGGTATGCGAGATATACACGAACCCAGTACAAGAACATAAAATGCATTGGCATAGAAAAGTTAAAAAATATCGGAAAACAAGCTAAGGTCTATTGTTGTTATTGTTGGTGCTGTTGCTGTTGTTGTTGTAAGTTGTCTTTAGTTTAGGCGAAGGGGTGAGGGATCAAACTAGATATCCACAATTATGTGGTTCTTCTGTCCTACAATTAAAAACATGACCTATGATATTACAACTGAGATATAGTCGAAAATCTTCGGATTTCTCCTTGGAAAACTTCGACAGTCTTCGGACATCTTCGGTAGACTTCGGGAATCTTCGGAAATCTTCCGAAATAATCGAGAATCATTGGAAAATGGCCTAAAACTTCTTGATATAATGAATGAATAACATGACCTTTTTGAAGCCGTTTTTGTTTCCTTCTGGATAAAATTTACTGTTGCAGAGAATTTTTTTACTGTTAGAGCTGAAATGACTAAAATTTAACTGTTTTATGTTGCAGTGCCAAACAATTAAGTGTTTAGTGTTATCAAAGTACCCCCATTTTAACTAACGACTGCAATCCAGAATCCAAGTTCCACTGCCAAAGACTGGAATCCAGTACCTGGGAATCCGGAGTCCACGGCGTGGAATCCAGAATCCAAGACTGTCTTGGATTCCCTTACATGTGGCCACTTTGAAATAACATTCTTGAAAAAAAAAACAGGATCTTTCATGAATTACTTTACCCACAAGTTCAAAGAATACATCTTAATTGAATTGTAATTAGCCTCACTGCCAAAATCTTTTTTGGGTGAGTTCACAGTCGCCAGTGAGGGAGAATTAGCTTCAGTTATTCCAATACCGTGATCAGCTCTGTTACAGCTTGAGCCTCCTCCACCAATCATCATCACTGATCCATCTCCAGAAGACCAGTGACACCAAAAGCCAATCGAATTGGCATCTTGCATTGTCCCGTTGCAAGCAGCTTCTTTAAAGCCTTCGGTTGTTTGGTACTGGCCCCAATAATGGACACTACATCGTCCCAAACATTGATTTGTAGACCAAAGCTTGCCGTTTCTGAAGTCACCATAGTTTGTGATTTTCGACCTAAACGTCTCTCCACTTAGGCAGAGACCTATGGTTTTCAGAAGGGCAGTGTGCTGAGGGTCATCACTGCGCGTGATCTTAAACTCAGTTCCGCTGACAAGCCAGAATGCTGAAGAAATCATATCAGCATTGTTTGATGGATCAGTTGTTTTCCCAGAAGCAACATCCTTGTCATACCACCATAGTGCACTGTCACTCATCCAATGTAAGGCATCATTATTTGAGAACCGAGCGATCAGAGTCCATCCGTGATCTGAAGTCATATCGCAATAAACCTAATTCGCAAAAAAAAAAAAAAAAAAAAAAAAAAAACACTTGTAGCCGAAAAACAGGACGAACAGCTCCCTTGCGTTCTTGAGTCAAGCGATACTTGCACAACGCGAGATAAATCCTACATCCTAGTGTTAATATATTTTGTCATCTAATCATGCGCATCTTCGCCTCAATTTTCAAGAAAAAAAGATCCCCGCTAACGTTATGTATAGGCTTAGTATGGGTGTTGTTCTCAATTATTTTTGAAAAGAATGCCGATTTAAAGTTGGTCACAGGAGAAACAGCAGGCAGCCTCTGTGATATCTGGTATCATAACTCTTTTTCCAAAGCCCTTAATTCCTTTCTTAATCGACGATCGTTAAGGCGGAGGCGTTCCAGCCTTCTGTCACGCCATGTAAGGTAATCCAAGACAGTCTTGGTTTGTGGAGTGCACGCCGGAGTGCTCGCCGCGGATTCAATTCCAGGTACTGGATTTCGGGCTATTTATCAGTGGAACTTGGATTCCAGATTCTAAACACAAGCGGGATACCGGATTTCTTTGAGCTGAATTCCAGATTCCAAAGCCCAGGATTCTTGATTTTACAAGCGAAAATTTCTTAGATTCCGGAATCTGGATTACCTTACATGGGACGACCGCTGTCCTTGTTTCGTGTTCATGCCGAATCAATTCAAGAGGTTACACTAAATGTTGTTGTTGTTGTTGTGTACATGTTTTAAGTACAATGGGATGCCGGATTCCAGATTGACATATGACGCTTTTAAGACCTTACCGGAATAGCGGAGGACGATGAAAATATCGTGTAGATTCCGTCACTCGCTTTGGGGTCGCTTCTTTTTATTGCCTCGCATGAAGGATGTTCTGGGGACATTAATGTTTATTCAGTTTAATAGAATGTGTGAACATAATCGGACTAAGATTAGGGACGGACCGTTAGAAAACCTATCGGGGGGGAAGGGGGGCGGGCGAAGAACCTAAAAAAAAATATTCGCGCACGGGGAATGCGCGCCAATTAACCCTAAGAAATATTCATGCTATGGCCTAAACAAAAATTATACCAGGAATTTGATAACGAAAAAAAATTCCTGAGGCTCGAAAATTCTTCCCCCCCCCCCCCCCTCATAACTTTTCTAAAGGTCAGTCCCCTAGCTCCGGACAAATATAAAACCCATAATCTTCGCGATCCTGTTATTACCCAAGAGAGAATCGGAAGTGACGCTAAAAATACGCCCCGTGGGTGGGTGAGGCGCGCTTGAGGCTCTTACGCTACTACGCTACACCAAACGGATTTTGAGAGGGAAAAAAAGATTTAAAAAAAAAAAAAAAAAAAACGACTGTTTTGCAGTCTACCTCAGGCCAGGAGCCTAGGGACAGTCAAGCGCTATTTCTTCTTCGTGGTCGGAGCTCAGGTGGCCTAGCTTTGATTTTTAAATCAAACTTTAATGATTGGATTTCAGTGGAAAAAGAATCTCCGAATTTTCTATGGTTTAAGATTGCCAAAGAATATACAAAAACCGAAAAAGATATCTATGTATGTGGCACATATATCCCACCTCAAAATTCCATTTACTTTTATCCTGAACTATTTGAAGAACTTGAAAACGATATTGAGAAATTCTCGGCTTTTGGATCAATTCTTCTCATGGGTGATTTCAACTCTAGAACAGGCAAATACTCAGACAATGTCTGTCAAGAGGGCAACACCATTATAACAAACGATCAATCTGAATTCTCCCTATGCGCCCTTCAGCGACACAGCTTTGATAACGAATTAAATAACCACGGTAAACGGCTTTTAGAAATATGTAGGAGTGCAGATCTAACGATTATGAATGGTAGATCCCGTGGCGATTCGCAGGGAAGGCCAACATTTCATGGTAAATTAGGAGTTAGTGTTGTTGACTATGCAATATGCGACCAAGACTTATTCCACTCTATCGCGAATTTTGTTGTCAAAGAGCCGTCGAGTTTATCGGATCACAGTCCAATACTGACATGGCTTAACATTACTAAGGTAAATACCCACTTAGCTACAGAAAATACCAATGATACATTAATTCGTTTACCCAAACAGTTTATATGGGAAAATGATTCATCACAAAAATTTAAAACAGCACTACAAACAAGAGACATACAGAGAATGGTACATGATTTTCTTGTTGACATTAGGCCAGACAAACACATTAACTCTTCTCTCGATGCAGTAGAAAGGATTCTTTTTACAACCGCAAAACATAGTTTGAAAATTAAGAACGTTAAAAGACGATATACTAGATTATCTTCTGTTTCGTCTAACAAAAAATGGTTTGATAAAGAATGTCGTCTTAAGAGACACGAATTGAGGAAACTTGCTAATCTAAAACACAGAGATCCTCTCAATATTACGCTTAGGGAAAACTATCACACTGTTTTAAAACAGTACAAAAACGTTCTGAAACAGAAGAGTAAAGAATACTATCATACTAAGATTTCGGAACTGGAAGACATGATAGATAACTCAAACAGCCGAAATTTTTGGAACTGCTTGAAATCTATGGATGATTCTATGAAGGAAACTAGTACCCCGCCAATCTCAGAAGAAAGTTGGTTGTCTCACTTCCAGTCACTACACTCAAACGAGCCTCTTAATTCATACCAAGAAGCCATTATCGATGAGTTAACAAGATTAGAAGACGCAACAACACAATCACATGCCTTGGACTACCTAATAACTGAACTCGAAATACGCACAGCGGCTAACAAACTCAAAAACAACAAATCTTCGTATTCAGATAGAATAAAAAATGAAATGATCAAATCCAGCTTAAATGAACTAATGCCTATTTACTTGAAGTTATTTAACGCTGTTCTGACGTCAGGCACTATGCCTCAAACATTGTGCGGTGGCCTTATAACACCAATTTTTAAAAGTGGGACTAAAAGTGATCCCTCAAATTATCGAGGAATTTGTATTTCTAGTTGTCTTGGGAAACTATTTTGCTCAATTCTCAATCATAGACTTCTCAAGCACATTCAGTCGCGTGACATACTTCATAAATCTCAAATAGGTTTCTTAGCAAATAATCGAACCGCTGACCATATTCTTACACTACGAACATTAATTGACAAATACGTTAACTGTCACAAAACGAAAGTATACGCATGTTTTGTGGACTTTAGAAAAGCATTTGATTCGGTGTGGCACGATGGACTCTTATACAAGCTGTTACAAATAAATGTCCGAGGAAACTTCTATAAAGTCATAAAAAGTTTATACTCAAACTCTACCTGTTCTATTAGGATTGGAAATAACCAAACACAACCTTTTCAATACACTAGAGGTGTGCGTCAAGGCTGCATTTTAAGCCCTCTTCTCTTCAACCTATACGTTAATGATCTAGCTTTTTCATTCAACAATATTTTATCTGATCCGTTTGTGCTACCAAATGGCACCAAACTCAATTCTCTTTTTTATGCTGACGACCTTATTATATTATCACGATCGAAACTAGGATTACAAAGTTGCCTAAACAAATTGTCTTCATATTGCAACTCCTGGATGCTTAAAATCAACCCCAAGAAAACCAAAATAATGGTTTTCCAAAAAGGCACAAAAAAATGTGATTATGTTTTTCACGTAGGCAATGAAATGATAGACATTGCAAAAGACTATACTTACTTAGGGACTCGCATCTCGTCTCCCGGAAATTTTACACTCTCACTTGAACATCTTCGGCAAAAAGCCCTTCATGCTCTATTTAGTCTAAGACGCCACACTGATTTTAGTAAACTGAAACCCTCCCTTGCAAATAAAATTTTTGACACAATGATCTCACCGATTTTAACTTACAACAGTGAAGTTTGGGGTGCCTTTGTGAAATCAGATTTTAAGTGATGGGATAACTCCGGAATCGAAAAAACTCATTTGCACTTCTGTAAACGATATTTAGAAGTCCATAACAAGTCATCCAATGTTGCATGCAGATCTGAGCTTGGCAGATTCCCTCTGATCATTGATATAAATAACAAGATACTTAATTACTTAAACTATCTCCAAGAAAAAGATGAAAATTCTATAGTTAAACAATCTTTAAAAATATCTGTTGACCTTTATCATAGTGGTCAAAATAGTTTTTACTCCAGTCTTAAGAAGATGACTGACTACTATGATTTCCCAGGCTTTAATTGTAATTTACTGAATAAATGTAAAATTAAGCAATATGTAGATCTTATGCAAAAGAAATATATCACTTACTGGAATCATACATTCACAAAAACTTAACTTTTATTATAAAATCAAAACGAATTATAGCCCTTCTGTCTACCTAGATTTAACAAGAAAGAACCCTTCTAGGAAAACATTAGTGAAACTGAGAATAAGCAGTCACAAACTTAGGATTGAGACAGGTAGATACGACAATCTACCACGTGACGAAAGGTTATGCAATCTCTGCAATTGTAACAGAATTGAAGATGAAACTCACTTTTTATTACATTGTCCAAGTTTTTCATCCATAAGAGATATGTTCTTCTCTAAACTAGATCCTAAAATACCGTTTCTGCGACTACAATCACATGAGTCCTTATTATCACATCTGATGAATTCTCCTGACTATTTTATTAACATCCAATTAATTTCATTTATATTAACTTGCTTTGAATTGAGAGACAAACTTATCTCCGGAATAATTAATCCTACTGATGGTTAGAAATAAACAATGATTAATAAGTTTCAAATTATTTTAAATATTTAATTTACAAGGAATCAATGAGTAATTTCAAGTAGCTTTTGCAATACTGTAATACTTTGTTATGGTCATGCAAATAAAGCTTATTGTTGTTGTTGTTGTTGTCGAGTTGTTGCCCGTCGGTTTCTGAGAATGAGGTATGTTCATCCAACCTTTAAACTTTGTGCTTGTCTTATAACAACTCTTTGTTTATATATAGCTCCTCTAAAAATTTCTTTTGACTCGAAACCAGATGACTCGAAACAAATACTTTGCGTGATCCTAAGATCCATGAGAATGGATCATAGATGGCCAATCCGGACAATGATGATGTTATTTGTACGCACATCAAGTCAAATATATTGATGGGAAACTGCCTGATCGTAAAAAGTTAACGGTTGAACAAACGTTGGACTATCAAGGCGAGAGTCGAATCATCGAGAATCAACATAATAACGCGATCCTGGATTATTTGGGGAATCTGTCAAAATTTCACATAATATTTAACAAATAGAAGATTACACTAAAAAGAAATCCGTAATTAAAGGAAGAAAAAAAATGTGCAAAAACGAAAGAGTGTGCCAAACACCTACCATACGTTGACAAGTAGCAGTAGGTGAGTTCAGGTGGTCTAGATTCAACGGTTTGAAGCCAGTATTCGTCGCTAACCGCTTTTTCTTCACTCGTCTTAATCTCTTCACACGTTTGAGCTGGTAGCTCAGGGATAGAACCTAGAAGAACTGCCAAAAACGAACACAATATTCATAAATAAGTAAATACTCAGTAATTTCAGTTGATGTGCGGAACTAGAACTGAATAAGTGAAAATTCAAGTAAATGGAGTGTTTTCACTCACGTGGCCAGCATCTATGCAAATTTATTGGAACAAAAGAAAGCGTTTGCATAAGAAAAAAGTTCAACTCCCACAGGATTTGTTTGGGACACCAACATGGCCGCCGTTTCATTGTTGTGGGACACCAATATGGCCTTCGTGACGTCATGTGAAAACACTCTATAGATAACTTCAGGTGATGTGCAGAACTAAAATGACAATGATAATGACGACGAAGAAGTCGATGACGATGATGATAACAATAACTTTTAGCTTTAAACACCTAACAGTGTAGGGTTAGGGTATTAGGCATTGGATCGATGAATATAAACTAGTCAATGCATGCATGTGTCGTCCCTTCTTTTAGAGTGGTTTTCGTTTGAGTGTCGTAAAACCAAAACCAAAGTAATTACTCTGGCCAATCACATAGGACACAGACAATACATTGAACCAATCAAAACTCGAAGTAATTACATGTGACTGACGCAAAGCGCGGGAAAATGCATGCGAGCGCGTCACAATTGGCTTTGGTTTTACTTCTGATTGGATGAAAAGGTGGCGCGAATCTTTTAAGCCAATCGCATCGTGTAGAAAGTGCAAAACCAATTACTTTTCGACACTCAAATGAAAACCGCTCTAAATTGGAGGACTTATTGACACGTACCCACATAAACCTCACCTTAGTAACCCCACCCCCCCCCCCCCCCGTCAGAATTAGAATCTTTCTGGCATAGCAAGCCTATAACAGATGTCAAAGTATCTGTCCGTTCCGTCTAAATTTGAAAGGCTGAATGCTGTACATAATCACACAAGAACCTAATTTTAAGTCACCCCCAGGATGAAAATTCGTGACACAAAAACTTAAAAATGATAAAACTAAGTATAAGAGCAGGTTTACTTGTTCAGTGCGGAGGAAGGTGAAAATTACCGGCCAGAATAAGCGCACAAGTGATTTACCCCGAACTCAAACAGGTGAGCTTAATCGCAGGCCAGCCCCGACTAATTACCTCGATTCATGCCTCGTCTGTAATAATATCTGTCTGGGTCAGGGACGAAATCCACGGGCCTGGCTTCTTTAGTTCTGTCACTGAATTCACACATGTTGGTAGAGATCACCCAGTTGAAACTTTGGCATCTGTTGTCTTGACGACAAACTTTTAGACATTCATGTCCATGGTTTAGGGTCATACTTTTATAAATGTGTCCTCTTAACATCCAGCCAAAGATGGATTCTTGTGTTCTACAACTGAGGCACTGTTGAGTTATGGCTTTGTTAAATATCTCCAATATAAGGAGAATGGAGAGTGCTCTTGAAACAGACATCTTTCTGCAAAGTTGCTTTTGGTCATGGAAGTCTAAGGAAAAGAATTGAAGGGATGGTTGCAAGTTGATTTTAAACGCTGAAGAAGCAGTCAGAGAGTTATGCTGATTTATGGTAGTGCTAAAATTACTGTCGGTAGATGACTTACCTGCTGTAAGACTGTGTATAAGAAACAGAGTCTTTCATAATTGACGGAACAGATGAAGTCAATTCGAAACCGACAACTGAATAAACCACGACCATTTGACATTAAATAGAGTTGGGAAAGAAAAAAATAATAATAATAACTCGAAGGTTTCAATTTCACCCTGATTTCAAACAGTTATCAATTTTCTCTCCAGCTATACACGAAGGCTTATAGAAGAAATTTGATTAACAAAATTTATAGTACCCGTACGGTTATGGCAACTGTTGAAAACTTACTAAGCAAAATCATTTGGTTGGACCCATTTAGTACGACGTCAAAGTGCGTACATTAGGTGGCTCTTTACAAAGACAAGGAGTTTTCACAAAGAACGGATTCACATCAGCTGTGAAGTGAATCACAAATCAACAACAAAAACGAAACTTTAAAAAATGCTAATTATTTTGAAAGCAATCACTTTTTAATTAACTTACCCTTTAATTCATGGCCAGGACCAATTTCATATTTCGTACAACGAAGTTAAAAATAAAAATTTAATGTTTTGTCCACAGGAGAAAGTGCATTTCATTCATGTTTTTTGCTCATCTTCACATCGTTTTTAGATCTAGGGCTTTTCCTCTGTGTCAACAATATAATTGTGCCTTGGAAATAAATGTTTAATAAAGGGAGACCTTCCTTTATAAATGTTTGAAAGAGTTAGTTCCTTAAAACACTGTGGGTTTCTTAATTTAAATTGTTGAATGGCAGCTGAGCCGGTGACGTAGATCGTGTGGGTTGAATAACCGAGTTAGGTAGATGAGAAAGCCTGCTGATCAAAGCCCTGTTTGACCTGTTTACATAACTACGTACAAAAAAGTAGCAGAATCATTCAAAGATGGTGGCCTCTTGCAATTGAATAAAGGAGCCATTGATATCACTTTAAGTTTTAATTAGTGGAAAGTGAAT
>OZ038001.1:19779123-19909123 GCA_964035705.1 Porites rus | reverse complement strand
CCAAACAGGATCAGATCCCTGACCGTATTTTGCGCTCTGTGGCGCAGAGGAGGCGTTGCGAAAACCAAGTTGGCGACAAACCACTTGAGCATCATTGATATCCCAGGCATCATCACAAACTGTACCCCAGATCCCATTGTAAAAAATCTCAACGCGACCATAACTTTTTCCTCCCCCTTGTAGACGGATCAGGAAACACTCTACACTGGCGTCCTCGGTATGAACACAGTTCTCTTTACCCCATCCTGCGTGTGGGCAGTCAAACAGCGAAGCCTCTTCTCCCTTGCAGCCGACATCATCCAACCAGATAGGATCAGATCCCTGACCGTATTTTGCGCCGTGTGGTGCAGCGGAGGCGTTGCGGAAACCAAGTTGGCGACAAACCACTTCAGCATCATTGAGATCCCAGAGATCATCACAAACTGTACCCCAGATCCCTTTATAAAAAACCTCAACGCGACCATAATTTACTCCTCCCCCTGCAAGACGGATCGGGAAACACTCTACACTGGCGTCTTCAGAATGACCACAATTCCCCTTTCCCCATCCATTATGGCTGCAATGGTAGATATGCGTTTCATTTCCTAAGCACGCCAAATCATCCATCCAAATCTGTCCAGAACCCTGCCCATGTAGGGCCTTTCTAAAGAACTGAGACGCTTTTGGGAAACCAAGTTGCCGGCAAACCACGTTAGCGTCATTCAGATCCCAAATATTATCGCAAATTGTGCCCCACTGGTTGTTATAGAAGACTTCTACTCGGCCGGTTGATAGTGTGCTGCTGTTTATACGAAGGGAACCAGTAGTGATAGCTTATTTTTCCGGCACAGGAGATAAAATGATTTTAAACAAAAATTAAAAACAGAGAAAGATATAGAGAGTAAAAAAAAATAATAAAAAAAAAAATAAAGCGGAGCGTGGTCCGTGCAGAGCCCTGTTGATGATAAAAATCTGATTACTTATACTTATCGGTTCGAATTTATCACGTGACTGCATGACCGGCCGCTGATCGGGTCATATAAACCAATGTGAAAAGTCACAGTTACCCAGACAATAAAAGAAAAATCCTTAAATAAGAATGACCGAGACTAGGTATTATAAGCCCACGAGACTGAGTACCCAACCCAAACCTTTGTTTCATTCTTTTACCAAAAACTTGTTTTTAGTAAAACCACTGGACGCCACAGCCTGATTGAGGTCACTATTATCTAAGGTCTCCCCAATAGAAGCGACAATGCTGAAATGAGAAAATGATATTGCGATGCAATCGTTCTGTTATAGAGTTCTAGAGCGTTTTCACTCACGTGGCCGGCATCTATGCAAATTTACTGGAACAAAACAAAGCGTTTGCATAAGAAAGGAAGTCAACTCGCATCACCGCTCGCAGAGGACTACTTTAGAACACCAACGTGGCCTCGAGTGGCCGCCATTTCATTGTTTTGGAACACCAATATGGCCGCAGTGACGTTATGTTAAGACACTTTATATACGCCATCCAGGACAAAGTCAGTGAACAGCTTTCAGATTCTGAAGAATCATTCTTTCTAAGAGATGCAATCTTTTTGGTCGATTCTCGGCCCTGGCACTAACCAAAAGCCGGGATCGCAACTCTGAGACGTCAGAATGGTTCAGAATCGGCATTCACCGTCGACCTGGATACTTCGATCCATTGAGGTCGGTTAGCTCTGATGCATTAATTTGATCTTCGTGGGGTACTAACAGGAAACTGGGTGGCCTGTGAGTTAGCGCTCCGTTTCAACAAGTGAGCGAGGCAGTTGTGCCAGAACGCGCGAGAAGCTTTCCCAGCTCTCAAGTCTCCTTTCGCGCACTGCTCACGCGCGACTTCTCTAAATATAGAGCTTGTTCGCAGGCAAGAAAGGAACTTGCGGGAAGTTGTTTTTATGGAAAATACAACTGCCCAAAATTTCTTTTACATGTAGCCACGATATCTCAATGGAAGCTTAGCAAGCGATTCAGCTAAAATTAAAGAGGTTTCAAGGGAATCACGATTTATCAACGGAAGATGCATTTTGGAGGAAACATCATTGGGTAGGCTTAGCCACAAGTTGCCAATAAAGTCCCAAAAAGTTGCCGATAAAACTGTCTAAAAGTTGCTGTTTTATTTTCAAGGGAATCACGATTTATCAACGGAAGATGCATTTCGGAGGAAACATCATTGGGTAGGCTTAGCCACAAGTTGCCAATAAAGTCTCAAAAAGTTGCCGATAAAACTGTCTAAAAGTTGCTGTTTTATTTTTTCAAGTTGCTGAATTGCGAAAAGTTGCCGAAAAGACGCTATTTTTCTTTACTTGTTTGCACTTGAAGTTGGTCTTGTTGCGGTTTAGATCGTACACAGTATAAGTAAGTTTTATTCGCATTTTTTTTAAACAAAACTTTATTAATTAATAGAACGCAAATTCAACAGTTGAATTAATTGGGCCTTCATCTGCACTTTCTTCCCAATTGGAATCTGAATCACTCACAGTGTTGTCCGCCATCTTGAAAAACGTGTCATGTGACACCACTGACCTCATGGACAGGCGTGCAACACCAAGCTGGCATTGGTAATTGAGCCAGTCCTGGAGTCCACACACTCACACTGAATTTAAACCAGTTGAATTTAGCTGACTTTTCTTTCGAAAGCTAATAAATGTCGCGAAAAAAGTAAAAAATAATTTTAAAAATGCTAAAAAAAAAATCGAAAGTTGCCGAGAATTTTAAAAGTTGCGGAAAATCGCAAAAGTTGCCCAAAATCTCAAAATTGCCGAAACGTTGCCGAGCAACTTCTGGCTAAGCCTACCATTGGGTGCCCCTAAACCATGAGCATTTATACAAACTGATTTTCAATTGTACTTTCAGTAGTGATTAAAATCATGGTGCTCCGGTTGTAAAGTATTACACAGATTAAGAATGAGGTTTTTCGGCATTTCCGACGAAGCGCGCACGTCAAGAAGTCACGTGATCAGAGCGTTACCGTCAGGTCTGCGGTTTGAGGTCCACGTTTGTACGGCTAGACCGCCCAAGAGGTAAGTGATTTGCCGCAACAAGCCGAGATCTTTTGCACCCTAAAACAACACAATCCCACGTTTGAGAAGAAATAACAACTTTTTGGAACTCTTTTACGTATCGATTGTCGAATTCTATTTCAAAAAAACGTAAGTACTAATGTTGTAGACAATTTCTCAGCTAAAATAGGAGTAAGTCCAAAAAATGGGCAGACGGGTAACGTGAAACCGTTAACCGCAAACCGCAGTTTGTCGACGTATAATTTGCAGTAAAATGACCAAACGTTATTCTTAAGGTCTCCTATTTTATGGTAAGTCACCTCGGTATCGAGCTCTGAATCCAAAATCCGTTGGTCCCGCGCTACTCGATGAAAACGTCAAATAAAGATTATTCGTGGTACTGCGAGCATAAGGTCCAGGCAAAATTTCTCCACTGAATCTGCCAATCAGAATCGATGAGGCCGACGTGCCATCGTACACACTAAGGTAATCAGAGGCTTTGGTTTTGAAAATGGAGAAGACCAGTTCCAATATTGTATTTGATGATAAATTCCATTGGCAGGTAATGTTGTTCCTGTACGTCGATGACAGACTTGACTGAATTATTCCACTCAACTTAGAAGTGTCGCTAACCAACAGGCGGGCACAGGAGCTTGACGCTGTAACTAATGGGACTGAAAATGGAAGAGTAACGACAAATAATTAGAGGGGGGCGGGGGGGGGGGGGGGAGTTCAAATCTCATTTTACTTATTCCGTGTTTAAAAGAGCCTCATAGAGTTTACACTCCAGATTGAACGGCTTAAAGGCAGATACCGACGCCGGGCAGTAACTTGGTGGTCCCTAGAAGCATTTCACCAAGTCCAAATCAAAAATGATAACATTAATTCAGTAATCTGACTCCGTTAAGTTTCAAACCGGTGTCATTTCGGTTTAAAAATTCTTAATTTGAGTGAAATGCAGTCAAAAAGTTCCTAAACACCGACGAAACGTTTCTGTGGGTGGTATATATTGTAAGCTTCTCTATGTGAACCTGCGAACGTCGTTTTTGTAACGCGCTTACCAACAAACCGTCGATTTTGCGTGGCAAAGCTGCTAGCAAGCTCGTGCAACCACAACATCGAAAAAGAAAACGAGAAAATAAGAAAAGACAGAGAGGTTTGTAATGGCCTACAATAAGATTACCGAGTACCTCTAAAGAGATTGTCGTTTAGGGAACATGAGTAACAAGGTTGAAACTCTTTTCCCTATTCTTGGATTAAGCTGCGAAAAAATCTATAAAATGTACTTTATTTTATTTTCCCATATTACCTCGGCATGTTTTTCCATCTCCAATAGAGAGAAGAAAAATTAAATCTATTAAGCGCCTTTTTGAGGGATACTAGGTAGGTACGACAAATTTTGGGGGCGAACTATTGACGGGGGTTACGACTTGCGGAGCATTTCTTGTTTTACCACTCGTGTCTTGTCTTGTCTCAATGGTTCTTACTCGTAATGCACCTATCAATGTAAACCCCGTGGGGGGGGGGGGAGTGCGGGCAAGGGGTGGGGATTTGACAAATTTCAAAATTTTTTGATCAAATTCCCCAGGGTGGGAAACGAAAGGTCAATCAAAAGTGTCAAAAAGACCCCACCCCAGGGGAAAAAATCTAAACAAACAATACTATAATACTATATAAAACGAATAAAAGAACATTTCAAAAGTACGTTCTTACTACTTTTATTTAAGGTTAACGTAAGCTCCGTTAAGTTACTCGCTATAATTAAGTATTTTCTCTCTCCACTAGCATTTCTTATTTCTTAAAAGTATCGGATTATGGCGATTAAAACAAATGAAAACTTCATACCTTTCTCCAACAGCGTGACTTTCCGAAAGCCTCGAGGAACGGACTTGGTAATCGCTTCTGAATTGATACCAGGAATACCAGGCTTCTGTCGGTCAAAGTCAAATGTCCCGACCCCTGGGTCGCTTCGCACGATCAAAAGCCCGACATAGGGATATTCTGAGGTATCAAATCCCCCCGCCCGTTGCCCGCACTCCCCCCCCCCCCGGGATTTACATTGATAGGTGCATAAGGTGGTCCCTTGGTCGCAAACAGCCAGAAATAGGGAATGACCTTCAAAGCACTGACGCCCAACTTCTGAGAATGATTTTTGTGTGTTTAAAGGAGGGGCGGGGGGAATCCGACTTAAATTATGTCGACTCCTGCTGAAAGAAGTCGGATTCCGTTTTTTTTCCAAGTCACCTGTGTCCCTGACTGAAGAAGAAAAATGTATTTTTCATATATTTCCCAGGCTTAGATTCACCCTTAATCGAGTAGTCTATTGGCAAGTATGACGGTGTGCTGTTGAGACTAACCGTTCTGTAACTCTAGCCCAGGCCCTATTCCTAATAACACCTTCAACTTCCCCGGCCCGGGACCATTTTACGTTTCTGTGAAACTTCCCACCTACCCCTCCCCTAAACCAACATTAACACTTAGTTCTTACTTAGGACAAAATGTTGGCTTAGGGGAGGGGTAGGTGGGCAGTTGCGTCATATGAACCTAGATCATTCTTCCACAAGTGCAGATCCCTTGTAGCTAACTGGTAGAGCACCAGGCCTAAGACTAGTAACCAGAAGGAAACAAGACAAAACAAACATGGTTATTAAACACAGTTTTCTTATCTTACCCCGGCATTTTTTGCCATCCCCAGTAAAACCAGCTTGGCATGAACAAAGATATGAGCCTTCATTGTTCTGACAGGTAGCGTTTTGGTCACAAATGAAGGGAACGGCGCTGCACTCATCAATGTCTGTTTAAGGAGAACAAGACTAGTCACGGATAGGGAGTTAAAGCCGCGACGTTTTGGAGCGAGGCACGTCAACCAGAAGTAAGGTTTTTTTTTCTTTTAATATGCCTCGACAATACCAAATTTTATTGCTAAGTGTCTTTACACTTATAGAGACGATTTGCCCAAGAATTTGTTCAAAATCAAGGACGAAGAGTGCAAAAATTCCTCTTCCGCTAGACGTGCGTCGCTCAAAAACGTCGTTGCTTAAACTCTCAAACTCCCTATTTCCAAATCAACTTAATAAACAAATAAATAAAAAAGAAACATTTAAGAAGTAAAATTAACTACGAATTAAGAAGATGGGAACCACATGTTGTAAATGAAAGACACAAGAAATGAGATTCCTGTCTTTTCGTAATATTTGTATTCGAAGTGCCTGCGTGTTTTAAATACACTGAAGCTTCAAAGGCCTACGTGAGGCAAAATCAATTTAAATGTCTTTTTCGGAAGAAGACTAATACACAGGATCCTAGGCTATGTAGTGAAGAACGTGAAGTTTGGTCACGAGACAAGTCATGTCATCAGATCAGTATATACTGATTTAAAGAAATAACTTGTCATGAGTGAAACAGTGGCGTTCTAAAAAACCGAACGTCTGTACCAAATCATGTCGACATTCACTTTTTCCTGCCAAAGTTACACCTATAAACCATACAAGGAACATTCCGCATTACCCTGGATCGTTTGCTTATTACTTTAATCTGTTTTGAGAAATAGCAGCTTCGACAACTCACAAACCTTGGCATTTTTTCCCATCACCAGAGAACCCATTCTTGCACCTGCAGGCATAGGACCCATTGGTATTAGTACATTGGGCATTGACGTCACAGACAGGCAGGGAAGCGGTACACTCGTCAACATCTGAATAAACAACAATAGCATTTATGTAGCGCTTTCTGATTGACCACGCAATGAGGCATGATATTTACAATTTGTCACGGTTACCGGTTTGTATTTTACAATGGCGCTGGAAATCACTGGAAATAAATATTGGGGACGCTTTGTAAAGTTATTATAATAGCATTAATTCCTTTTCATATTGAAAATAAACAGGAGCCGAAATAAAATAATAATTAAAAAAAGCATTTTAAAAAAAGCATAAAGCATTCTGTTTGGCTGATGAACTCGTTAGGAGAGAAAAGAGGCTTCTTACGCCCAAACTGCTCACCCAGATTGAGAAAATGCGCTTGTAAAGGATATTTGTATATTTTTCATAGAATAATACTAAGCTGAATTGTTCTCGATTAGAATGTAAATTGTACTCTATTCGGCCAGGAGACGATAAATCGGCTCCTGTTTCGGCAGGGTTTTAGACGACGCAATAGAGAGGTTTACGTGTTACGGAAGTACTCATTAGGAAAGGTTCGAATGTACTTGCCTCCAGTGTTCATGTCACAATAAGCCAAAACAGGGATACCAGGCTTTATGGTGCTTAGCCAGTATTTTTTGCTCACCGCATGTTCTTCACTCGCTTTAATTTCTTTACATGTTTCCGCTGGCAGCTCAGAAATAGAACCGAGAGGTGCTACAATGAAAAGGTGACATAAAAAATTTATTTAATGACTAGTCCTGACAGTAATTTTGTTTCCCGAGAATCTCAGTGTTCGCTGAGGGAAACATTGAGAAGCGACGGAAACAAAATAAACTGCTTCCCAAGGGGCCAAGGGGTTATTTGTTGTATAGCTGGAAATTCATTAATCCTCTCAGTAACTGCAGTCGTCGACGGTCCGCATTCGCGGGTAACAGTGCACTCTTACCCTCTGAGGTCATAGATTTTGTAACGTTGCCGCTCAGAGATTTTGGCGGGAAACAGTTTCATTGTTAGATGTCATGTGACCTTGAAGTAGCCAATGACAGCGCGCGCTTTTGGGAAAAAGGTCCAGCTGTATTACAATGATTGTTATTTTCATAGACAATTCCCACAATCACGCAAACAAACACACCAACTTGAGGCCTGGAGTGAAACAATACAACGATCTTGATCTGAATTCGTTTAACCACTGATGCGAAACGCGAGAAAAGTCTACTCCTCAAAACATGCAGTGCCTAGAGATCTTGTCCAAACGAAACCGGATAAGACATCCTGAGATTTTTTCTTCGTTTTCCAAAAAAAAAGAAAGAAAGAAAGACAGACAGAAAAAACACGGCCACACTTAGCGTAGCTGAATCGTTTGTGTCCGTCCACATGAGAACGCTAAAATGATGGAAATACCATTAGTATCCCTATCAGAGAATGCGTAGAGCCAGGGGTACAATATGATCATTGTATGCGAAAATCTTCGCTTTTTTGCCCGTCCGCACGTAAACGAGAAGCCTGCGTATCCAAAAGTCTCCATTCTGGGGGCCGTTTTTGAAAAGTTATTGTCTTCTAATGCATGTATCAGGAAGACTCGCTTGTGGATCACTTACGCGGGTATTCTACATTAGTATACAAAAAATAAATACGGTAATTGTATAATGACATGGCACTTTTTTTCTGACTGTAGGACTTCGTTACCCTACACCAACGTGCGAGTTCAGTTTACCTCGATTCATGCCTCGTTTGTAGTAAAATCTGTCTGGATCGGGAACAAAATCCTCCGGTCTGGCTTCTTTGGTTCTATCACTGAATTCGCACATGTTGGTAGAGATCACCCAATTGAAACTTTGGCATCTGTTGTCTTGACGACAGATTAGTACGCATTCAAACCCGAAATTAGCCATCGTTGTCCTGTATACATGTCCTTGCAGTTTCCAGCCGAAGATTGATGACTCGGATCCACCTTTAGTGCATTGTTGAGAGAGCACTCTGTTGAATATAAAACTTAGAAGAAAGAGCAACGTGATGTAGACGGTCAGTTTTGCTGCCATTGTTTTGGTCGATGATGTGACTCACAGATCTGAAAAGAAAAATGAAATAATGACAAAAAATGATATTTAATACAAACGGAGTCAATGAAGTCGCCTGGGCACTGGATCTTAAGAAGATGAAGTTTCGATAGCCAGCCTCTCGTCTGACTCAGAGCAAATCTAGCTCACCATAAAAAAAACAAACAAACAAAAAAACAGCATTATTAAAAGCTTTTGTTGTTGTTGTTGTTTTTGGTAAAATGTCTCTAGTATTAAGTTCCTGTATCAACCTGAGTTAATAAAACCAAAGCCGAAGCTGCATTTATCTTTTCGCCGTTAGAGAAGATTGTTTTTGGTCCAAATTTCTTGCGCACTACTGTAATATAATGAGATAGCGGGCTTTGAACCAATATCAGCCGAAGATTCTTGTTAGTTAAGTATGCAAGTTGTTTTCTCATGATATTGACCTTGCGTAGTTCACTAAATTTGCTACAGTAAAAACCCGTGAGTAAGAACCTGTTAGGTTAAAATTTGTCAGTTAGGAACCCTCTATAACAGAACCTATTTAGCCAAAAATCCTTAAAACAAATTGTGTACACTTGGGCAACTGGACCTCAAAATTTATGTGATCAGCGCTTCAGAACCCATCAGTTCATCTTTTCGTGGACGTGTTATGCATAAACACTAATTTTGTATACACGATATGTTATAAGGAAAAAGCTGAATAGAACTTAATACTCTCAGCTTAGCTTCCATGTATTTTTTCTTCAGAAAATAAGAACCTTTGTTAGTAAATAAGCGGATATTAGAACCTAAACAGCCTATATTTATGCTAATCGCCATTTATATGTAATAACCTGTTTAGGCTAACATGGGAAAATGCAGCGGATTCTTACTGTATTTCTCTTTTAGTCCGATATAAAACTACTCGGTCTAGTGGTAGACTAAAGAAAATTGATAACCGAGGCAAATGAATTCCGCGCCTTGAAAACGTGTTGTATGTCAAGTTTCTATTGCAGGCAGCTTGTTACTTGCGCAGTTTTGATGGTACCTGCATTGAATACATAATGACTACGTTAGCCAATATCACTGAAAGATTGCAGAATTCTCGATAGTATACGAGTCGGTTTCTACATATTTACTTCCCGTAGTTCCCTGCATTCGTTATTCCACTTTTAGTCTCATATAAAACTACTAGGTCCAGTGCTAAACAAGGAAATATGGATTACTAAGACAATAAGTGTCCCGCCTCAGGTTTCTATTACGGACAGCTTGCTACTTACGAAATGGAACCAGTAATACATTGTGACTACGTTAGCCAATATCACTGAAAGATTGCAGAATTCTTGCTAGTGTGCAAGTCGGTTGTTACTAATTAACAATTATTCTTCGAGTCCGAATGGGCTCTGAGTCAGAATAATTGTTTTAGTAATATAAAATCCTACTAGTTGGTCAAAAATATCGAGAATAAAAAAAAATAGCTGGTTAAAGCTAGACTTTAATCCTAATTTTTTTGCGCCAAAAACCGCACGCTTTTCGCTACTAGTAGGCTACATATAGCCTGGTTGTAGCTCAACCAATCAGAACGCAGCATTGATAATAGACCACTAGTTGGATTATACTAATGATATTTACTTCGCGCAGCTCACTGAATTTGTTTTTCCACTGTTAGTCTCATATAAATAAAGCTACTAAGTTTAGTGTTAAACTAGGGAATATTGCGGGTTACTCAGCCAGGGTAATGTTCTGTGTTCTCCCCCTTGATTCAAAGCGGCTTCGTTTTTATTACAGCCCCAGTTATTGAGTGACTCAAACTTTTTTCTCGTCCACGTTAGTTTCGATGTATTTGATAACGCAAGCCTGAAAAAATTCAGGCTTGCCAGGATTTGAACCTTGCAACAGTGTTTGAGAGGTCAGGGTTGGGAGCCGGTCTGATAAGCCTGAATTTTTTCAGGATTTCTCTTCGCAACTGCATAAGTTGCGTCTTTCACTGCGATGACCTTCTTTCCATTTCGTTTATTTATTCCGTGGTTCAAGTATGAAATTCAGACATTTAATATATTCTTTATATCGCAATTCTTTTTTCGGTCAAAAACGGTCTAAGACCCTGTCCGCACTACGCCGTATTTTAAAAAAAAAATGAAAACGTAACATTGTACTTATGCTTTAAAAGGTGAGCCTTTCACGTTGATATTTATATGGACCAAAAATGACACTTTACCTAAACGTCCTTCAAAGTGGATTACATGTAATCTGAATGACACCATCCTACAGCAGCTCCGCGAGAAGATGAGCTCAGAAGCACTGAAAGCAAACGACCTGGCAGAGATCAAGGGTGCCGTGAGTGGGTTAACAACATTGCCATTGAAGTCTGAAAACTTCGACCTAAACAAAAGGGAATTCTACAATGCGCTCAGCCTTAGGTACCGCTGGACACCGAAGTACCTCCCATTTACATGCATGTCCTAGCGGCAAGAAATTCGACGTTGATCATGCAGTGTCATGTATCAAACGCGGATTTGTTTATAGGAGGCATGACGAAGTGCGCGACCTGTTCTCATCCATTCTCAAGGACGTATGCCATGATGTTGAGGTCGAGCCACACCTTCAGACCTTGACAGCCGAGAAGTTTAACCAGCAGTGCCAACTCCTCTGATAAAGCTCGTTTGGATACCAGTGCGCACGGTTTTTGTAAAAAGGGGGCAACGTGCATTTCTCGATGTCAGGGTTTTTAACCCTTTCGCAACGAACCACCTAAACCAGAAACTTGACACAGCTTTCTCGAGCAATGAAAATGAGAAAAAGCGACACTACAACCAGCGAGTGTTATTGAAGTCGAGCATGCCTCCTTCAGCCCTCTCGTGTTCTCACCATATGGAGGAAATAGCAGAGAAGCCGATTACGACTTCTCACTGAACTAGCCCTGAAGTTATCCGAGAAAAAGCGAATGGAGGATAGCATCGTAATTTATTGGCTGAGAGTAAAACCATCTGTTAACTTATTAAGATCAACGGTTTTATGTGTAAGAGGCTCCGAAACAATTAAACAATTAAACATTAGCGGAGCAGAAATCAGAAATGAGATCGGAAAAGTAAAGTAGACACGTTCTATTTATTATCATTTTTTAAGCGCTGCATAGAGTATTTTAACCTCAGCCAAGGGCTTTTTATAGTTTTTTTGCAAAAATAGTCTTTTTTATCTATGGATTTGTGATGAACTTTTATCTATGGTCGTATGCTGTGATCTGTTATCCAATGATTTTTTTGATAAACTTTTATTATTTGAAAACGCTGGCTTTGTGATTTACTTTGAACAAAAATACTTTGTAGAAGGAATTTTTCGAAAACGGCCATCAAAGGAATGCGCTTTAACTTTATCGGCGTTGGTGGACAGAGGGTTTATCCAACGTTTTGAAGCTTCACTGTTTTTTGCAAGTTATCCGAATTAATGTGGACGGGACCTTTATTAGATTGTCCGGCAGAAAGGTTTGTTTCAATTTATTTCATGGACTGAGAAACTTGAGTTTCATTGCTAAAAAGTTGGCAAGAGCTGCAAACGAACATAAAAATGAAACAATAAATGATTCGCCTTGATTATAAAAAAGGGACTATGCCATTACAGTTGTGATTGTACATTTAAAATCTTCTGACAAGACTCGCTTGCATTTGCCACTCTTTTTATAACTTAATATCATTACTTACCCTGAAATAGGCAGTCTCTTGGAAATTAAACGAATTTAAAATGTGTTCGCCGTCAATATTTCGCTGTTCTATAATGATGATGATGATGATCTTTTTTAATGTAATACCATAATACAACATAATAGCCACGCCCATTCCTTGGGCCTAGGGTTAGAATGAGGTAGAAGTCTATTTGATGGAGAGCGCCATTCTTAGCGTTAGAGTAATATTATTATTATTATTATTATTATCATTATCATTATCATTATCATTATTATTAATTATTATTATCATCATTATAAACTAGATGGCTTAGTTCTTGCCCGGAAGCCTACTCGCCGAGACGTGCAATTATGTAAGCATTAACCATTCTTAAACTTAAAAGCTGGCCTTTTGGAAATGTTAAAGTGATTTTACTTAACCCTTAAATAACGTAGTAGAATAATAGATACTATTACGCACTTATTCCATTGTCTCCTATCGTTTACCTCTCGCTATTTTTGCACTTAACTACTAGTATCTGTTTCACGATTCAAGTAAAATCACTCTTAGACCCTGTTTACATGGAGTGGGGGACCCCGGTCTAGTGGGGTAGGTTTCTTTTGTTTTGTGTCCCCCAGAGCGTGAAAACAAAAGAAACCAACCCCACTAGACCGCGGTCCCCCGCTCCATGTAAACAGGCCCTAACTACAATATGCATTTGAGTATGTCACAATAAATAATTAATTAGCACCCTTTCAAACAATTGAAAAGAAACCTATTTTATACCCTTTACTCAAATATAAATACATCAAAAGTGGTTCACTTTTTGTCAAGTTTTCTTTTATCGGCTAAAGTCAGTGGTAGAAATTAGTCCCAGTGGTAAAGAACGAATCTTACACAATCCTTCTCACGAAAAGCTTCTAGTGAGTCTCCGTTTGGATTCTGGTGCATAGATGACATTGTTTACACGAACAAAAGATGTAGCTAGATACCTGAAGCCCTTATTTAGTTTATCACATCAAAGTTTAATGTAATAAATGGAAAGTTGGTTTATCTAAAGATATCTTTAAGTGTTCTGTCAAAATTTCCTCAGAAAAAAAAGGAAAAAAAAACATTTCAGAGAGCAAAAACCCAAAGGGAATTTGCGAGATTATAAAAAGGCTTTCTGCAAGATCAATCCACTCTTATTTCAAGCGGGGCCTCGTTAAAAATTGCAACGTAACTTTTTCCACTGAACTCAAATATACGGAAACCTCGAGCCGAAACCCATGAAAATCAACGAAGTGGCTCACAAAATGGTGCAGCTCTCACTAAAAAGCCGATTCACAGATTACAAACTCGTAGAAAACAAAAACAAAATACGAAATGACAATCCAATTATATTCCCGGATAGCCAGCTGGAAGCGCTACAGTTCGTTTTAGGCCCGTGAAGGCCCTGAAGATATACCTTAAACCGGGGGGGGAGGGGGTACTCGACCAATAGTTGACGATAGGTGAGCTGCTGAGGGTTTGAAGACCCCTGACTCTGTTTAGGACAAAAAAAAATCCCAAAACACACACCCTGTGTAGGACAACATCCTCAATGTTATTACCTTGTTTAGCACAAAGGAGAAAATGCACGCCGTCTTGTTTTAAGCCATTTATCGGCATTGCTTTTCTATACTTGGAGTACAAACAAATTTCATCAAGCAAATCAAATCAATAGTGCTGGCAATACCTTCTTTATAATTAGGACAGAGTCGCACAAAATTATATACCCGATTTACGACAGAGAGGTTAATACCCATTCCTGACCAGCGGCACATTTCAGTAAAGGCCATATAGGGCGGTAATCCCCATCCCCCCCTTCCCCACTACCCGACCTTAAACTTAAAATTGTGATTTTGAAACCTTTCACAATTTTTTTTTTTGTTATTTGCTTTGTTGAGACGTCTTGGCAGTCTTACCTAAGCTGAGGTATACTCAAGAAGTTTTGCACTTTGGCTACGCAATTTGTAACACAAAACCAGGTGCCAAATTTTCTTTTTACAAAGCATGCCTTCAAATAAATCTGGCCACTTTTACACACGCCCCATTTTTCAAGTTATGCAGCGGTTTAACCTTACCCAAACTTGTGGCACGTCAGATTCCTTTTCCACCGTTGCTCTTTTATGATATTGAAAATGTCCGTTAGAGTAGCACAAGATCATTTCTAATTAAGGCACGCGAGTTTGAAACGTGTTATCAATCTTACTTCCTTTCTATTGACCATGAATTATTCAAAACTTTGTGGTATTGCAAAATGCACTCTTAACACTTCCTTTCTATCGACCATGAATCATTCAAAGTGCACTCTTAACTGACTAAACACGTTCGAATTCAATATGGCCACCTTCACAAACCCCCCTTGTTAAATATGGATGAGGTGTACACATTTCTTGTCGGGTTTCCTATTACGCGATAGCAATAGTTATGATGTTACCTTGGCATTTCAGTAACAAAAATCCATTTGCAATTAATGTATAAAGAGGCAGAAAACATTTTCGTATTTGAAACCTGGATTTTGTGCTTTTGCGCATTTTTTTTTTCTAACCTTATAAAAATTTAAAACTTTCTAGCCAGCAATGCGCGATTATTTTCCATCTTCGGAGCGACATGTATTGATTGCAGTCGGGTATCTCATGTTGTTTCTCTCTCTCTTCCTCTTTCTCTTGACATGAAGCCTGGCACTAGTAATCCAGACAAAAAAATGGTACAGAAAATTTCGGTCGTTTCGGTAAAAAGGTAATACCTCGAAAGGTATTACTTTTTTTCCGGAAAATTTCCCCCGGGATGAACCGTTCCATTTGAATTCTCCCCGGAATTTCCGGGTTTTCCAAACAGATGGTAAGCGCTCCTAGTCTCCTCGGATAAGGACGAAACACAAACAAGCAAGCAAAGCACTAACCTTATGGGTGGTTGCAGTGAATTGCCTTTGCATTATTCTTTGCACTTTTCTGAATAAGCTAAAAATCAAACGAGGGGAAATCGACTGCACCGCGCAAGTCGAAAAATCTGAAAGATATGGACCGAAGACTGGTTAGTTCCAGTAGCTCAGTGGTTAGAGCGTCCGAACTAGAACTTGGAGGGTTGTGAGTTCGATTCTCAACAGGAGCTCGGAAATTTTTCCGAGCTTTCTGGTGTTTGAATTCTTCTTTAACAAAACTATGTTCTATTACCAAGAAGTAAACTTCAAACAGGGAGATTACCATGTCGCTAGCTTTAATTTCTATATACAAATCTTTTGAATTATTTATTTTCAATGATTTAACTTTAAATGAAAATGTTGCAAATTAACGCAGTGTATATCACGTAGTGCGTGTAAAGCTTCGCAAAGTCATGAAAACGGCCAAAATATTGCATTAGCGGATGTGTTATTTCCTGACCTGTATTATCATTTCTTTCGGTCATTTTGGTTTGGCCATTTCGGAAGTTTTGGTCATTTTGGCCGTTGTGTGTTCATTTTGGTCCCTCTGGTCATTCTCCCCGGGGGAGGGGGGGGGGGAGGGGTACTCCCATACATTACCTATACTGGTATGTGCCGCCCAACGGGGTCGTGATTTTGAAGCTCCTGATTTAGAACGGGGTATCCATTTCACAGGCGTTTTCTAGAACGGGGTATAATATTCGAACGCACGAAAGCACCAGTTTTGTAAGCAGCCATTTGAAATTATTCAAGGACAGATTGCTTTTAAAAATACGGTTCAGTGCGTTAACAAGCAAACCGTTGTACTCTTGTTGCACCCTAGAACGGAGTATAAAAAAATTGGCCCATTTCTAGAACGGGGTATCAGTTTTAGGGCGAATTCTAGAACGGGGTATAAAAAATTGGCTCATTTCTAGAACGGGGTATCAATTTTAGGGGAAATTTTTTCTAGAACGGGGTGCCAATTTGGAGTCCCGGGCGGCACATACCCACCCAAAAAATACCCAAGTGCCCCCCCGGGTCATTCTCCTGGTTCAAGTCATTATGGTCAATTAACTATAACCATAACAGCTTATGAAAACACTACTGAACGGTCTAAAACTGCAGCAACGGACGAGGTATCCATGTTTGCAATGAATTTTCGCACTCCCTTCGGGAAACAAAAACAAACAGAAAAAACACTGCCTTTAATAGGCCATTTCCGGTTCGCCCCAAACCTCGATTACGAAGCGAAGCCAAGCGCGAAGCCATTGATATAAAAATAATTGCTTATTCTCAAGCAGATAAAACTCAATTTCAAAGGAACACTGCACTTAGCCTCGTTTTGAAGGTGGAAATTTAACACACATGTTGTATGTAGGTTGTTAAAACGACATTTAATTTCACAAAATTGATTTAACCTCCCTGAGTAAAGACGAGCATTATTAATCATTTTCGCATTGTAATCGTGTTTTAAGTTTTGTTCGCCAGGTTCTATTTTTTTAAAGTAATTATTTTAACCTTTCTTCATAGATCTTGCCCGTTTATTTAAAAGATATCTAAAGGAAGACGAATGCTTCTCAAGTCTGCAGTGTATGCTTTTTAGACAGTCTTAGCTTCTGTCGGACTAAACAACGACAAGACAATTTCCAGAATACACTTGTGATGGATTCAGAGAGGTTTTCTTGTGTTCCACAGTTTCAAAACCTTTCGTCATAAACACAAGTGATCGTTTAGATAAATAATATTTGTGCCCCCACTGCATGTCCGAGAAAAATGAACATAGTAAAAATAAGTAGAACCCTAATTTTAAAGAGGTTCCCTAGCTACTAAGTCACGTTTAGAGGAGAATCAGAAGAAACTGTTCACCCAATGTTCTTCTGCATTTAAGTATTACGACGTTTAACCCCGTTAATAGCAGCCATGTCGGAGCAGTAAAAAAACATAAGCGACTTTCCTTTGGAAAATTAAAATCATTTTGTCTTTTGCTCCAACATGGCTGCTGCGAAAACACTACTTATTGAAAAGCTAAAAAATTCCCGAGAAATTTAAATTAGTATTTTGTTGGTTTTTTGTGGTCCCAAACAAAAGCTAAAATCATTAGTAAGAAGATGCGTCAACTAAAGCATTGTCGGGTTAAATGTCAAATAGGGTTATTTTTCTCGGACAAACTTGTATATGGGGGTATATTTATCCTCAGCAGCCTGTAACAGTTGGATCCAACCCAGATCTTTTGGTGATATGCATTTTCACAACCACTTCTGCGCAAGTTGGATGAATGCCAACAGTCGAGGATAAACTCTCGTATGTCAGACCACACCTAGAAAATAATACAAATAATAAGGGACCAGTATTTGCCCCCATCAAAGGTACATTTGGGGATTGCATCCTCAGACTGAAAAGTTGTACCCACCTTGTTAAGTAGAATCAAAAGAACGACACAAAACGTCTCACGTTTCCATTTGAGTATGAATGCATGGCAGGAGAATAAACAATTTGGGGCGCTTAATAAGAGGGTCCTCAATACGTTTTTTTGAAGTTCGGGATTCAGGGTTTGAAAGCAAAATCGGGGCGAGTTTTGGGATTGAAAGTACGCACGGGAGTGGGACACCAAGTATAACCCTCGGGATTACGGGATTGCACGAAATTTTGAGTCGGGATTACAAGATTGAAGAACCCTATCGGGGGCTCTTTAATAAGCGGCGAGCGCGAAAAATGCCTTTTGCTACGCCCTAAATATATCACAATTTATCATGCACTTGCTGTGCAGGCTACGTTTGAGTAGTTGCGCCTTAATTATAATTTCATCTTACACGGTGCAGCTTGACTGTCAAGAAATGAAACGGACTGCTATATACGACGGACACCTTTGTAACACGGACAGTCGGGGCCAGTCCCGGAGGTGTTCAGCGTGCAAAGAAAGCAGTGTCCGATAGCCCACGGCTAGTTAAAATGAGGTCTGGGCTAGTAAATGCTGGCTTCAGCTTGCCCGAATGGCAAGCTGTAAGAATGATTTTCTTTGCACCCTGAGTATCCATCTGAGAGAGAAAAATTGTACTTTATTTGAGTGTCAATGTATTTAGCACGAAAGTACTAATTGGGGACACTAGTTTTACGTCTCATGGAGAAGGGACCGCCATTTTATGCGGCCATCCGAGCCACGCGAAGATCTAGCCATTTGCGCAGGGTCAAGGCAGTACCCTCATTACTCAGTTACTTTAAGACCCTGAGTGTTGGTCCGGCCCCGGGAATCGAACTCGCGACCTCCCGCTCTGCAGTCAAGCGCTCTACCAAGTGAGTGAATCCTGCGCGGGAGTTGACCGTACGCTGATTTACCTACCTCATAGCGGCAGAAAAACCCTGAATAACCTCCCCTGCGGAAGGCCCGATAAAATGGAGACCAACAACAGGCTGATCTCCGTCCCTTAAGCAAACGGCCTGTCAACAAAGGAGAAAACGATTTGTCAGTTTTGTGATCTGATTGAGTGATAAGGCTAAGAGCAGGAGACTTACCTTCATGTAACACTGCTCAGCGTGTCTACCAGGCACGATAAACTCGAGTGGAATGTAAAAGGCATGATACACCTGGAAGAGCAACAGATCGGAATCTAGAGAATGAAATTGACGTCTGCGGTGTCGTCGAAGAGCAACGTTGAAATGTATAATTCTAGCTACAAGTTGAGCGCCTCATAACCGACCAATCACTGAGGAAATACATGAGCGCTAGCGCGAGTGAAACTTGTATACCAGGGGGAATGCGAGACCCAGAGGGAAGGAAATAAGTATTTCTCTTAAAAATGTCTTTTAGTTTTCCTCTTTCTTCCTCTTCTCACCCTCCTCTTTCACGCTAGTCAGTAAGTTAATAATGCTTAATGAAAAGCTCACTTTTACTGCTTACATCACATTCGCTCCTTGCATAAATTTGAAAGAACAAAACGCATCAAGGAAAAGGGGTCTTCCCTCTTTCAAGCCATTCCCCGCCGCGATCTTTATTGCATTTACTTTCCCTCCTCGCGTTTAACTTTTTGTCCCTATGAAGAAGTAGGGACTGCCAAGAGTCTGTTAAAAAAGTGATCGCCTTGTAGAGGGGCGGTTTCTGGCACCTTGACGGGTGGCCTCTTAAATCCTTTATAAAAGTTACACTAATACAGATTTGGCGATACGCCAGGCCGTGTCTCACTTTCATATATAATGTTGTCGTTCAGTTTTATCATTGGTTTAAATTTCATTTTCCTTTGTTTTGGGGTATGGTAATGTGTGATAATGAGTTTGAAACAAAGGAATAAAAAATTTAAACCAAGGATAAAACTGAACCACAACATGACGCTCATAGCTTTCCATATAGCAACCCTACAGTACCTCGATTTTGTCTTCTCCGTACATATCGATAGCTTTCTCTTCCGAAAGACCTACTGTACCATATTCTAATGGCGTGAACACTGTAGTGGAAACCTGTCAAGTAAAAAGTTAGAGAGCAAGGCATTAAAGACTTATAGATTCGATGACAAGAACGCACGACCCTAAGCGATACCTTTATAGTTAAAACAATTGGCTTCACAAGCCTAAAGGAGACCTTACACTGCAATTTCTGCGATTAAACTTGAACAGCAAGTCAATCTCTCGATTATTAATTCTATTTATTCCTATTTCAGAGTATAATTGACCAAATACTCAGTGAAAAAAAAAAGATAAACTAACAAAAAACAGCAATTAATACTTCAGTGCTCTACTCTAACCTTATCATAGTCCATCAAAATATCAGAGCCTCCAAAAAGCCTATCAGCCAACAACTTTCCAGCTCTAATGGCCACTGGAGTCAACTCTGGCCTGTCCTGTTAACAAAACAAACTGATAGCTCAGCTACATACAGAAGATAATTATTTACCTCCTTTATTTTCCTCATGAAACATATTGTTTTGTTTGTCGTTCTCATCGCCCTAGTGGCTTCCTAAGTTCCCTAAAATCTAGGAAAGGAAACCCAATTTTAAAGGAAAATTAAATTTCATCACCAAAATAATGACAAACAGAAACCTGGGCTTGGATTCACATTTCCTTTTTTTTTTTTTTTTTTTTTTGGGGGGGGGGGGGTCGGGTTGAGTCATAATAAATTATGATACCGTAAACTTCCACTGATAAGCCCCTCCCCCCCGGATAAGCCCCCCCCTCCTTCTAGCTTGTATTGAAATGGATCCATTTTTATAACGTTTTGAAGCTTGAAGAAAGCGAGTTAACTAAAATAGTCTTTTGATCAGCAAGGCTATATGTGGCGTGTTTCGAAACGCTCTTTCGTCCAATTAAGTTACAAGCGCCCCCCCCCCCCCGCCCCCTCAACCGGATATTATAAGCCCCACCATATATGAGCCCCCCTAAAACCACTTAAGAAGTTGTATAAGCCAGGGGATTATGAACGTAAATGTACGGTATCCCAGCTACGATTTCATAAGTCCAATAATCAATTGTTGCGGAAGCTTGACAATACTTTGGATATATGAAGACATGGTGATTGTGGTCCCTGCTTTATCAACCTTGTTCCCAGGGTATCTCCTCTTCCGGTCCCCTGGTCGTAGGGGAGATGGAAGACACTGGGAACGAACTTCTCCATTATGAACTGAGTTTTATCAAATACCTGTAGCACATCTCCGATGGCGAAAATATGCGGGACTGTTGTTTGTTCGCTGCTGTTTCCAACAATTTTCTTGGTTTGTTGGTGCACCTCAACTCCTGCCCTCTCAAGATTCAGTTGGCTTGTCTCTGGATCCCTGCCTACATGAAAGGCAGTTTTAGTAATCGAAGGTTCGTGCAATCATATTATTAATTAATAGCTGCAATAGCACTTGGTGTAGCTCGTAATCAAAGTTAATGAAGTGTACCGGATATTCACTTTGCCAGACTTCTTCACGGCTCAAAATGACTTCCGGACGGTGGCCGGACACGATGACTGACCAAAGAAATTTTTGCTCGGTCAAGCTTCTTTTATCACCAGTTAAAATATTGGGAAAATATGCTGCCTAACCCTTGTGCAATTTCCGAATTGCATTTTTACAAAGAGACAAAAATCTAAGTTTTACGGGTGAGGATTTGGCTGGTTGTTCAAGAATGAGAGTGTGCGTCGTCACCCGTCAACATGACCGGCGAGTGAAGTTTCCGGCCGGTCAAGACCCCATTCTGGCCGAACATTTTCTGTTCACCGGCAGCTATTTCGAGCTCTTGGTTTTGTTAGCTTTTTGTGACTTACCGATTGCAAACAGAACCGTTTCAAACGTTTCTTGATGTGATTTGCCCGTCTCAGTTTCTTTCCAAGTTACATGAAGTAATCCGCTGTCATCTTTGTCGACTCTGACAGGAACACACTGCTTCAAGAACCTAGTTCCATGGCTCTCCATGTAATCTGACACGAGCTGGGCCATTTTCTAGTTAAGCACAAGCAACAAAAATTTCGGAATACGACCAACTCTCGCCTAACGGACAACCCTAAAATTGGCCATATTACACTTGATTTTGAGGTCTCGCGGAAGACTGACATGGGTCTCTGTAGTGTCGAATTGCACTATGGGAATGTTTTGGAGACGATTTCTCTTCTTTCATTGGCTATGACGACGTTGCACAGAAAATTAGGTCAAAATTAGATCACCAAAACAGACCGATAGCGCAATTCACCACTTTAGAAACGAGAAAGGAACCAAAATGTGTACCACACGTGTTTCTGGGATTGTTACTGGGGCGCACCAGTCAGCTAATAGCCAATCTCTTTACGTGACCCATGTAACAGACCCAGAAGTCTTTGCAAACGTTAACTCGGCCCAGTTTCCTGCTGGATTCTAAAGTGACGAATTCCACACAACAATAGAGTGCTTTAGACTCTGAGACGAGGACGACTACGAATACGAGATTTTAATTAGATTTTCTCAATACTGAGTATTGCTTACGCGTGAACCAGCGTCATTTCGGCGGGAAAACGTGATGGCCGTCGTCATTCTCCCACGAGTTTTAGCCAAAATGTAGTATTGGCGGGAACAAGTTATCAAATGTAAGAAGTTTTGTCATTTTGCCATCGGGAGAAGGCTTAACCTCTTTCAGTATAAACAACCGTACTAACCGCGAGCGAATTACGCGCGCTGTACATAAAACCACGAAAAAAAATAAGGAGTAGTCTGAAAAAGACGGCCTGTACTTTGCAGCAGTTATCGCAGGTCAGGTGAACTGCAGTAATTCTCGGCCTGGTTTTTGATTTTGCACCTGGAACAGCTGCCTAGAAAGCTTGAAAGAGTCTCACCTGATCAAACCCACGTAGTGGTATAGACCTCATCATCAATGACGTGTTGAATCCTAAGCCGGTCAGAAAACCAGCACATTCCAATGCCACGTCTTCCATAACATATTGTCAGGGAAAAGTTTCCTGTGTAGAATTATTCAGTGAGCTGACTGTCTTCTGCTGTATTGTAGGTATAGCAAAAACATTACCATAGTATCATAGAAGGCTAAGGTTTCGGTGGCCCCCTTCTGCTCTGGTCGAGATAGTAACAGCAGAAAGAGTCTGAAACCTTTTTGTCTAAAAGTCCAGAAAAGGAACGAAAACAGCAAGAAACGAAATGTTTATTTGAATTACAAATTCGCTTGAAAATCAAAATAGTTGTCTAAGGAGCATCCGAAGTCAACTAAGCCAAAAATGAGAGCAGGTCGAAATGATGTGAATATGGCAAAAACGAGAAATCTGAAATGTAAAAGGATACATGAAGCACCAATCACCAGACTGCAAAAGAATACAAAACAGCTGTAAGTAACAGTAAGTGACACTAATCATCTTCATAGGAGAAGTCTGATGACGATTTAAATGAAAATTAATCCGCAGGGTGGTTTACGGTTATCTCGCCACCAAGAAGTCGATTCGCCGCCAACCAACTCGTCCCCAAGAAGGCTAATCGATCGCCAGCACTCTGCATTAATCGGAGTGTTTACTCACCTAGGATTACTTACCAAGAATTTCACTTCTTCGCTCAGCTTATTCGAATTTGATTACAGAGTTCTTACTTGGTGGCGAGTTAGTTGGGGGCGAGTCGACTTCTTGGTGGCGACTTTGCTGATGGCGAGATGACCAAGGGAAATCACTTTACCCACAGCAAAATAAGAAGTACCTGCAGACAGTGGGTCACTTCTGTGAGACAGCCAATTATTGCAACTATGATTTTTGACAGACAACTTCGTGTTAATCTAAAATTATACTACTACATGAGCGACATTAATACCTCTTACTAGCACAGGCCTCGCAAGCTCACGTTATGAGAGTGGTGTGTAAATTACATTGCACTCTCGTAACGTGAGCTTGGGACACCTGTGTTACTAAGCGACTTTGAGGTTCGTATCTTAAAGGCCATACATCAAAGGGAGAAAGGCGGAGACTGCGCACTTTACAGGCCAAGATAACGAGGCTTTAAAGCAGACGGCACAAGCAAACAAAAGCATATTGCAAGGGCTTTCAACAAGTTGCAACAAAATACAACTATATACATTCTGACAGTATTTTTTTGTAGGAATCAGCGAACTTTTGGCGGAAAATTGAAGGCAAAGAAAAAGTGGAAATTATGATCTTTACAGGTTAACTTTCGATCCTTACTGAAGTTACGTCAAAACACGATATGACCAGAAAGTCAACAGCTCACAAATCTTTACTCTAAATACGTTTATCCATCCAAAACTATTGATTACATTGTAGTTTTTTAAAGTATTGCTCGCAATCGCTGGCTCGTAGAAACAACTGTCAATACTGTTTGTTCTCTATGCGCTGTGACTAATAGCTTGCGAGCAAGCTCTCCATTTGGGGAAGTCTCGAAAAGTCGCGCGAGAGCAAGGGGCGTCGCGACTTCGCCGCTCGCTCGCGCGTTCTCTCTCGCCTCGTGTCGCTCGCTGTAATCGAAGAGCTTGCTCGCAGGCTATGTGATTAACAGGGAAGCAATCATACTCACGTTTTTCCTGGAGGCTTTTCCAAAGAAAATAGATCATCACTGCTGATGCCATAATGCATTGCACCTGGTACCTTAAAAAAAGAAAGATTAAATTAATAGTAAATAATTGTGTTCAATATTTAATTACACAAACAAAAGAGAGTTTTAGTGTCAGGGCAATGGCAAATGTAAACAAAATCACAGACCACATGCTGCATCAAAGGGAGATATGAATCAATAACGATTTGGAGGTAGCATATCCACTTTAATAGTGGTTCTTCGTGTACCTGATTCCTGGTCGAACTGGAATTTAGAAATGTTGGTTTTTGAGGAGAAGGGAAAACCGGAGAAAAATCTCTCGGAGCAACGGAGAGAATCAACAACAAAATCAACCCACATAATGGTGTTGACGCCAGGATTCGAACCCAAGTCACATTAGTGGGAGGCGAGTGCTCTCACCATTGCACCCCCCTTGCTACCCAAAATTTAGTCAGGGTTGTATAAGAACGTGGCCCCCCGGTTACTGCCAAAGGAAAATAGAAGAAATGAATAGAACCAAAAGAAATCCCTAGCGGTTTGATTCCCAGCCTACTTGTTGTATCTACACGGCAACTTGAAACCTTAGCGACAGCCGTTCTAGTACTTTTAATATAAATTAATTTTATTAATAACCTCACTGACCTCAAATGGAAATCTTGGTCTTCCACCTACAGCTATGACAAAATTCTCTGCTCTGAGAGTTTTCTGAAAACAGTAAATTTTAATTATTAGAAAAATAATAATGAAAAATAATTTTGCGTAAACAGTTGGTGGCATTTAGAGTAAATTTAATTCAAGACTGATGAAAAATCGAGACTGAAAGCCACACATTAAAGATAAATTAAAATTATAACATGATTCCGAGGCTTTCTGGTCATTTTTCTATATTTGGTTTGGTTTCCTTTGTGCTCAAATCTCTTCTGGGAATTGCAAGACACTGGCGTCTTGAAAAAAATTGCAATTTTGACCCTAAAGCCGCAGAGTCGTGTTGGAATTTCAATATAACGAATGTGGGCTAGTTCACTTTTATTAAAAGACCATTCACTGCTGCTGAAAATAAAGTTCAGACCACAGTTTGGTGTTAAGTTTAATTGTTCTTGTAGCCATTGTGGGCTGCACTCAACAATAATTGTTGAGATAATTATTATCTCTTTCTTTTTAAGGTAACAGCAGCTGTAACATCTTAAAGTTCATCTCATTACATATCCCAGAACAGTGGAGCTTTCAGTACAAATGGGTTGTGTTGTGTTCCTTACGCATTCAACCAAGGATCTCTCTATCACACTTACAAGACCTGTACAAGGAGGTCTACCTAATTAGAGACTATCATTCCAGTATTTACGTCACTGTGTAACGTACCTCAGTGCCATTCTGCAGTACTGCTTTAATTGTGTGAGGGTCCAAGAATGATCCTTTTGCATTGAGGTACTCCACCTTGCTGTAATTATGTGAGGAGAAGGGAGATTTTTGTTTAGTAAAATAGCAGTATTATTGGGAAGAAAATTTGGATGTTTCAACTCTTTAGTTTTTAGCAGGACATGCAATAAGACCTACATTGTCAGAGGTACACGAGCTTCATGTGTGGACAGACAAAGCCAACCAATTCTGCATTGCAACAAGTGTACACATTGTAGGAGTAATGTATGAAGTTTGGTACTGTGCCTGTTTCAAAAATCTTAAATAAAATGTTTTCTCACTGAACAAATGATTTTACATTCAACAGATACTGTCTCTGTCACTATAATTCAATTATTGTACTCTGATTTATATGAATTATATCGCTTAAATTGTAATTCCTTACTTGTTATGTAGCTTGACTCTGTGGCCCCAGTTTAGTGACTTGATATGATTCTGAACAGCTGGGACCAATTTTTCCCTGACATGTCATTAAAAAAAAAAAACAAAAAAAAAACAGGAGACATGACACACACGTTCCATGCTATGTTCATGTATATGTAAGGATGGGGTACATCAGATAGGCCCTATCATGACTTTTGATGTAATGTGAAATTCTCCCTTTATCTCACAATAATTATTAAATACAAGACACTTTGGTAGGAGAAGAGTGCACTTTAAGCTATGGAAAAGGGAAGTAGGCTTTCTTATCAGTCAGTCTCCATGCCTTTGTAATTTCAGCATTTTGAGCTGCAGGTGGTTAGCTCTCTTTCAGCCAGTGAAATAAGCTGGCAGCCAGCCATGAGCTTAATCCCTGGCACTCATTCAAGCATTGCTCACTTCACCCAAGTCAACTTTGTACAATTAAAGTGATACATGTCTATTGAGCAACTTTAATGATGATGATGATGATGATGAGGATGATTAAAATGCCAGTAATATATTTTCATTTGCAAAATCAATTGCTCTTTTCATTTAAAAGTTTACTACTAGCTAAACTACTTGAAGTAACCAAAAAATTAATTGGTTAGTTTTTAAATATTTAAATTCATGCTTGACTCCAAGGCTAAGGGGAATAAAACAATACAAATGGCATTGAGATTCAGGGATGAATAATTCATTCTTTATACTTTTATTCTCTCATATCAATCTTAATAATAACTATTAATAATTATTGCAAACTAGCATAATATTATTTCAACATAACACTCGATAATAACTTTATAGCAATTGATTTAACATAATAAAAATTCAGTACATATTAATTGTATTAATTATATAACCACAAAGGAAGAATACATACCATGACAATGAGATATTGTCTGGAACATTCCATCCAAAATGACGTGCATCCTGCAAAGTCATTGAACATTAACTGACATGTGCCTGTTTTAATAAACTTCATTTCCAGATCGAGTTCATTTTCATTTTATAATACACTTTATTTCATAAATTTATTTATATAGTTTTCAATGTCAGTTACAATGTAATAGTTTTTTAGAGTGCATCTCCTTGTTACACATTTTCATCAGTAACTCTAACAAACCAAAAAATTATGATGATGATGAGTAAACACCCAAATAATATTATTCTCCTCAGTTGACACATCCACCACAAGTCTCAAAATGGAGTGTGTACAGTAGTTACTTTTGTGCACCAGTATAACTTCATTTCTTATATTTCTCTTTCCTTGAAAGAATTTCAATTACATGCACGGAACAAAAAATACAACCTAAAGTGCAAATTTTGGAGGTGGATTACTGGAGCTGGATACTGACAGGCCAGGGGGCTTAATTTGTCACTGTATTGCTTTTATTTGAAAAAATAAAATGTCTTTAAATATTTTAATTAAGTAGTCACTTATAAGAGGAGGTTGCTTTGCAGAGATGGCCGAACATATCATGCAGGTTTAACTGTCAGGATACCTTGATTGACTCTCCCAGTAAGGCAGCCTGGTGCATCAGCTTTTTTGGAATACATCCAACATTGACACATGTACCTCCAAGGCCCCAAGCCGATCCTTTAATACAAGCACCAAAATTCAAGGTTAAAAAAAAAAGTTTAGTCAACCCCGGCACTAGATCTGTTGGCACTGAGCTACTGAAGATCTATTCCATGGACCATGAAAGCACACCTTAGGGGTAACGGATTTCATTTTAATGGGTATATTGTGGATGATTCTCACCAATTATGTGATTTTCTAATTTTGTTTTCAAAATGCAATATCGAAATGGTAAAAATTAGTTATAATCATTTTAAAATTAAAAAATTAGGGCATTTCAAAAAATAATGTTATTGACAGGAAAATAAGAAAAGATAAACATGTAAGCTCCTGTAGAACACACTCCAGCTAACCTCCTGTTAATCTGTTGTGAAGGGTTACTGAAAAAATTTCAATTTGTACATGTACTCGCACTACCTTGAGATTCACAAAATGGTCAATGAATCAGGAAATTATGTTGTAAATATAATAATAATAATTATTACACAATAATTATTATACAATAATACAATAATTATTATACAATAATTATTATTGAAGAATATTGAGTTACATGGTGTACTTCACTGGCAATTGGTGAAAGGAACAAATGGTAATACATGTATATCATGTAACCTTAAATTATATTATAATTAGAATAAAAATTACATTAATAATATCATAATTTCCCTACCTTGTGGTGAAGGGGATACATAATCCAAGACAGCAACTTTTTTACCATATTTGGCAGCTGCAAGCCAACAAATTAAAATCATTTCAGTTTTCCCATAAATCAACTTTGGAAATAATTGCATACACTGTGGTCAGCCTACCATAAAGAGAATTAGGCTTCATGCATGTTTACACTGTATCGGATAGCTTTTACACCAGCACAAAAACTATGCCAGAGAAGGCTTAAATAAGTTCACTAGTGGTGATTTTAGCACAATTTCCATAAGGAGTGAAGTTGAGCCACGCCAATCTCTAAATTAGAGAGTCACATATCGGACAAGTGTTCTTACTATAACTGGATAGCTTTTTGTGCCAGCATGAAAGGCTATCTAGTATAGTGACAACATAGCCCCTTAGGGTCTGTGGCATTCTTCCTAAAGTTTTAAGCTCAATGCCTTGGGCAAAGAAGCCAACACCCCAAAGCTTCCCCTCCTTAGGTAACAGTATAGGTCTCTGGTCAAGCAACTCACCGAAGCAAAAAAAAGTTTGCAACTACTAAAACAGCACTTCTCTGCCCCATTGTGGGCTTTCAGGGGTACTCAGGGTACAAGTTCATGACTATTACGGGATTATCAACATACACACTCGCCATTTAAAAAGAAAGACCACACCAGATTTTAGAGAATCCTTAATTTTGGTGTTAAAAAGGCTGATATTGAAGAAGATACAGCCAATTAAAAACTTGAAAATTTACAAAGGAATGTGTTGAATAACCTAGACACCTGTCTGGATGTCCCTATATATATTTTTTATTTAATTAATTAATTTTTTTTAAGTCTGTATCTTGTTTAAAACTGGGCTGATCAACACTTTTAGAATTTCTAAAGCTTGATCTGCACTCTTTTGGACTATGTAGGTGTTGTGTTGAAAATCCCGTCAAAACTCATTCACAATTCATAACAAAGAAACAAAAGAAATCAATGTTTAATGAGTGTCTTTATATCTGATTATATCTGATAAAGACACAGTTAATCTTTATGTCCAATTTTTGGCACCAAAATAATCCCAAATCTAAATATTAGTACAAGAATAAGTTGATCTTAAAATCAGAGATTTTGAAGCCCTTCAAAAAAACTTGCAGTCTTGTATTACAAGGTTTAAAAACTGATAAATAAATACACACTCCTGCTCGTTTTTTAAAAAGTACATTATACATGCACTCATACCCATTCCCCACAATATGAAAGAGCACAATTAATGATCCTGTGTAATGGGTATCATGGGTAAAGTCGATCAGTGCATAAGTTTTATAAGTTGAAACATACAGTAGGAGTTGATATTCTGGTGGTTTGTATAATTCTCACCTTCATTTGAACAGGCAAGACCACCTGATCCCCCACCAATGACAATTAAATCATATTCCTGGGAATCTATGAGAAGATGTAGTCAGAGCTCTATCATTATGGTAAAGCGGTAATGATGCATTAGTTTATTAAGGAGAAAAACTGTGTGCCTTGTTAATCTAGCTGTAAACAGCAACAAAACATTGTTAAGAAACTGTCATCAAAATAATGGGCTACTTCGAATAACAAAACAATCCCCACAACCTCCCCCATCCCCAACATTCAAAGTTGGGGTGTTTTTTGTTTCTTACTGATAGCTCAAGCAGCAGCACAACTTTGCATGGAGCAGATGGGGAAGGGAACGCTACATTTTTTTCTGTTTGAAGGCCGCAGAACCTCAGAAAAAGCCTTACTCATTTTTTTGCCAATTGCACAACTGTTGTTCAGTCAAGTACTCTGCTCAAATGATCATTAACAAAACAAACAAATTAAACCTGATTTTCAAATCCCCAACTGACAGGAGGTAAAGGAGTTGACTAGAACTTGACTAATGGTCAAGGAATCATTATGAATTGATGCATCTAGTGTGCAGTGCCCCTTTACGGACACCTGCTTAATATGAACACGTCATTATTACGGACAGTTTGCTTTGTCCCTGGGGAAAGTAAGCCCTAATAATTATGTACTAGTCAATGCTTAAATCATCTTAAATCAAACAAAATGTAGCCCAAGGGAAGGGGTATTTGACATCAATCTTTTTCCCCCTGGGTAAAAAATTTGACATGAAAATGGCCCAGAATGTTAAATCCCCCTGGGTATTGGCCCCCTTTCCTGGGGCTTAACATTGACTGGTGTATTACATTTTCTGTAAATTCAACCCTCTTAATATGTACGCCTCGTTAATTCTTGGTTTGCAACCACGTGACAAGGCGGCCATGTTGGGGGCCAAAACAAAGGAATATTTCCTTGAAGAATTTGCATGAAAATAGAGTAGTTTCCAGAGGAGAGAAATGCTTTTGTTCTTGACCACAAACATGGCCGCCGTGACGTCACGTGCAAACCAGCAATAAGGGAACTTTCTATGCCCCCCCCGCTTCCAGTGTCTGTATTAACGGGGTCTGAGCGGTACGTGTAAATGCGTTCATTGTCAAGGCCTGTCAGAAAGAAACTAATACTAATTTACTTTACGGCTTGAAAAGTCTCAAAACAGGGAATCAATAAGAAGCAACACCACCCCATCCATTTGCAAATGCCGTTCCCTCCGGACGCCGGTAAGCCAAACCATGGGCCACTGAAGCCTACCTGTACTTGTGGACCTGCTGAAGACACGAGCGACAGCAGCGCTTGTCACGGACTTGTGTGCATTCAGGTGGCGTGTGATATGCTTGAGGCGAGCTAAATGTTTTACGAAACTCATGAACATTAACACAACACTTGCTACAACTGAGAGAAACTACTCAACAAAATGAGTCACATTCGTATTGATATGGGGTCTTGCGGGCTCAATCAGAGAGGTTACTCAATCTCCTCTCCAGTCTTTTCCGGTGAAGTTGGAGCACGAGCTGGGGGGGAGCAATACCACGAAGAGTGTTCCGAAAAGACTATCCGCTATATGGGATGTATGGGAATCCCGGAATGTTTCCTTGTGAAATCCGGAGTACAGGAAAATTTTACAGCTCCAGGAATCCAGAATCCCACTGACGATTACAATCCAGATCCATGTTCCACAGTCGAGCTGACTAGAATCCGGAATATACGGCGTGGAATCAAGAATCCAAGACTGTGTTAAATTCTCTCGGAGATGAGGCAAGATAAGCAGACTCAGGGTTGTCACTAAGATTTCAAGTAGCCGGGTAAATACGACAAGTAGGCGGGGAATCAAATGGCTAGAGATCTATTTTGGTTCTATTTTTCTTCTATTTTCCAATAAAAGTAGCCGGGGGCTACTCTCTTAGTAGCTGGGGAAAATCCCCGGCCCCCGGCTCTTAATGACAACCCTGCAGACGAGAGACTTATTATGTTAACACCAGCTCCGAAAAAACCGGGGGGTCTCAAAAAAGGTTTTTTATGGCCCTTCGGGCCTCAGTTTGGCCTAAAAATGAGAGGAGGCGGCCCCCCCGCCCCGGGCCCCTCCCCTGAATCCCCCTATCCGATACAGACGCAGCGTGCGCAAGGACTGTCCTGCTTTAGTTTAGACATACCCTGAGTCTCATAAAAGCTCATTGGCGGATGAATAGGCCAACGGATCGGCGGATTTTGAAAATATTTTTGCTCGGATTTCGGATTCAGAGCGAAATTTTAACGCCGGATTTGTTGATCTGGCAATGGCAGCGGATTGCGGATTCATCCATTTTTTGAGCCCGGATTTTGGAATTTGCGTGTTTAAAAAATATTTTGCTCGTATTTCGGATTCAGAGGGAAATTTCATCGGCGAATTTGAAAATAAATCATAAGCATCCCATTATGGCTCTTGACCATAACGGATCGGCGGATTTGCACACCCTTATTCACCCCCTCCTCATTAACATTCACTCTCGACCACGCTGAGATGGTAATGAGTAATACTGATAAAAGCGCGCGAGACACAAGGAAATTAAAGCAATGACAACTTGTCTCTACTTCGGGCTAACAAAACACTAGATTAATGGAAACTTTAAAAAGGAATTAAACAACAGAGGATACCAGTAAACAACAACAAAATATCAGTTAAATATTTATTGATTTTATAATCGATGTACTTAGACTGTTCAGTCAAGTTGCATATTGCACGTTAACCTTTTATGAAAAACTTTCTTTTTATACTAAAAGCTATTATATGTGGTCATTGCTTAAAGGCTCATTCGGGGGAATGTTTTGGGAGTTTTAATGATCCCCCCACCCCACCCCCTTACAAGAGCCTAGTCGCCCACTCACCCCCGACCGCCTGGGTTAAGATTCGCCCCATGTAAGGGAATCCGTATTCTGGAATCCGGGATATTCAGTTTGTTTGTGAAATCCGGAATCCGGGAAATTCAGGAATTGTGTAATCCAGAATCCTGGGCTACGGAATCCGGAACACAGCTAAAGGAATCCGGAGTCCCACTGACCATTTGAATCCAGAATACAAGTTCCACAAACAAAGAATCCGACATCCAGTTCTTCGAATCCGGAATCCATGGTGAGGATCCAGAATCCAAGACTGTCTTGGATTCCCTTGCATGGAGCGATACGAATATGGTCCATTGGCATTCATTTCTTCTCCTCGAAGCTATGAGTGACATGTACTCTAGCGACGCACAGAATACCGTAGTAGAACCCAAAAGGTTACATCCTTTGTATTGATTCTTCTGGTATAATTATGCAGACTGTCAGATTCAGACCGTCTGGTACTAGTTCTTGGTCCTCTTTTTCAAAACTCAATACACACTCTGACCTATTCACCGCCACAATCTCAATTTAACATCCCCGCTTGCCGTTCACTGCATTGCTTGCTGCGTTATAAGGAAACTCGATGCCTTTCTTAAAGAAATCTGTTAGGCTTTTTGTACAGTCACAACACGCGTTAAATGGAGAGACAAGAATGTAGAGTATTGCAGCTATGAAGCCAACGGGAAGAGCAATCAGCAACAGAATGATTAGCCAAATGATACCCCAAAATAAGCTGCACAGTGCGTCTATAAGCTTTGCCATTTCGTCGGTAGAGCGAAGAGCACTCTGTTAAGGTACACAAAAGACGTTTAATAGTGAAGCGTGTGCAAGTTATTTCCACCGGTTTCCATGACATCACTGTTATCCCAAACATGCCCCGGAAATCTTTAAAATCTTGTTTTGAACCCTTAGTCCCTAATAAAGCAGTTCTTTGTGTCGTCAGACAGCGCTCCTCCTTGTCCTATATACCACCTATCTCCATGGCAACATTAATTGTCTAACCAATTAAAGGCGGCATTAAGAAAGTAACTCAATTATCAGTCGATCATGCAAGGGAAATCGTCAAGAAAGGAAACTTTACTTAAGCTTATATTCTGAGCTGAATAGAATCTGGGCTGACTGGTCTTCAAATATATAGTTCTTCCTTCCCCTAACCTAGTACAATAACAGCGTAACTCATGCAGGAACTTGCCAGTGAGTGAGAAAACGAGTAACTGCATTTGCTTTTGACTGTTCTTAACATCATATGGAGATCGTCGCTAGGCCAAAACTGGCACAAACTCTCAAACGGTTACAGGGAGGGGAGGGTATCCTTGTTAGTACGAAGTGTAAATAATCATTTGGCTGCAACATTATGAACTGGAAAACAACAAGAATTAAGTTGCCACCGGTTGTCCTAACAGGTTGGGTTGAACTGAAGCCCCAATAGCTTCTGAATTTTCAACTAGAAGTGCCGCATTATCGATCGTTTCAAACTTATTTTGAAATGATAGAGAAAAAAGAATTCATTGAGCGCAGTATAGGCCTACTTACTACTACTAGGGATAAACCTACATATTGGCTAACTTACTGTTTTCTTTCAGCTTCCTCGATTTGTGATGAGCTCATATAATAAACTATGCAAGACCGGCAAGATAGATCATGTTGATTATTGTTGAAAATTTGGCGGGAAACAATGAAAACAAGAAAAGCTTTGACAGGCTACCTGCTCTTTCCTGTCTTCCAGAATAAGAAACCCCTGAACCCGTGTAGTCATAGCCTGCATAGCAGGCGCCGTTTTTTAGGGCGAAGGAAAAAATCTCGCGAGCTTCCTCTGAAAAAGTGATAACTAGCACCCGTTACGCAGGCTAGTGTAGTGACTGCAAGTAAATCGCAGAGAGTGGTTTGGATATTTTTCAAGGAAAATTAGTCTGTACATTAATAGCCAACAATGCTCAAAATCGGGATTGCAAAAAATTGAATATATAGCCGTTTTGAGTAGTGTGACCAGTGATTGCATTGAGTTAAAGCTACACACGCGCTTCCCTTCCAGGTGGCCTTTGAAACCAATAGCGTCAAAGTTCTCCTTAGCTATAATAGTACTTTAGCTGTTAATGGTAATTTATCCTTGCGTTCACGGCCCCCAAAACTCGTCTCGGATTCAGGAATGCAGGAATGGAATCTGGAAAATGTTTGTTTGGGGACTATAATGCTTGTGGAATTCGGAATCCTATGTAATCCCTTCCAGGTAGGCTTTGAAACCGATAACGTCAAAGTTATCCTTAGCTAGACTTTAGCTCTAAATGGTAATTTATCCTTGCGTTTACGGCCCCAAAAACTCGCCTCGGATTCAAGATTCGGGGAAATTATTGCTTGTGGAATTCGGAATCCCACTAAAGATTGGAATCTTGAATCCCAGCTCCGCTGATCAAGAATCCAGAATCTGGAATTTCTTGGGGCGACAAAACGTGATGCAGCAAGCAATGCGCGCAAAAATCGTTCAGTTCAAATTACAGTGGATATCACCATTTTGGTTTCAGTCTATCAAAACCCAAATAGTGCACCTTTGGTGAAGCCTGAATCTGTGTAATTACTTTGAAGATTATTGATGCTTAATAATTAAACCAATTCACTTCTTATCATATCGGGTTAAAAGTGATTTTATTTCTGTTGATAAAATATTTTTAACACTTACTTACGTTATACTTTCTATCACAGGTAGTCGGCGTTAGGGTTTTGTTTCTGTTCTTCACCTGTGATACAGAGAAAAATACTAAAGCCTTTATCCCAGTTTCTTTCGATTTTTACTTCGAACGAAAAGGAAAGCGGAAAGATTACAAAAACGCATTCTTAAGCACGACGGCAATGCTGGTGCGAAATCTGCCGGGCATAGTATTTTCAAGGGAAAATCGCTTGTCAGTGTACTTTTTTTACAGTACTGAAAGAAACGCATGGATCAGGCATGATTCCACCTCAAAAATCTGGATTTGAATCCAGTCCACACAGTTTAAATTTAAACCCAAAATGCTCTTTTAGGTTCAAGAGTCCAATTTTGGGTTTTTCGAAAGAAACACACCCTTAGTTAGACACCTGTGACTGCCGCAATCGTAGATTATACCTAGTAAAGTATCTAAATGCCCATTATTAACAGCAATACTTACAATTAAAACTATACATGAACCCTTATATACAATTTTGACATATCTTTATCTTACAATGGTTACCATTGGATTATTTTCTTCTGCCCCGCATGTACGCTTTTAGAATCGTTTACAATGAAACATGCGATAAATACAATAAATAACATATGCGCGCCCGACTTTTGTACCGCAAGAAATGGATTCGCGGGCCTAAAAAATGTTACTTTAACATACCCATTTGCCCCGTGAACGCTAACCCGGATTACGGAATCCGGGAATTTTTTGCTAATGGAATATGGAATCTCACTAACTATTGTAATCCGTAACCCAAGCTCCAGTGTCCAGAAGTCCGGATTCCAGTAATGGTGGAATCATGGAAACCACAGCGTGGAATCCAAAGTCCGAGTCTGTTATGGATTACTTAACATTGAGCGAGACCTAACCATATTATCAAATTAACCCTAAACCTTTTAGCTTATATAATTCATTGCTACTTCTAGTAGAAAAAGTGACCCAAATAGAAACGCTAGGCGCAGTCGCTGATATATCAACGGTACAGCAGTGCAAAAAGTTCTTTTCGGCTTTTGTTGGTACTGACTCAACTCAACATATTTACTGAATTACTGAAAATTACTCACATTTCGAATGGATTTTTTACGTGGGGTGTAAATTTTGATTGGTTGAGATCAGTAATTTTGTTTTGTAGTCTTATAAAAAAAAAAAAAAAAAAAAGTTTTTTGTCTGTTTGTGTTGTGAGCGTAAAGGCCCAGTTGCATTGAACTCCTCACGGCCTAGAATTACTGAAAATTACTCACATTTCGAAGAAAACAAAGTTGTCTATATAATGACCCAAATAAAGTCGTTATTCTGTTCACAGAAGCAGTCTTTTATCAGAAGTTTCTGTGGCACTCGACTTTCGTAAATCGTAAGTTTTGATTTTAACTTGCGGTGAGTCAAGTTCTCAATTTCTCTTACAAGTTGTAACGGAAAATCTCGACGTGCATTCATCACACTGCACACTGCAGCACCACACAAACTTGCACTTGCATTTTATGGTCTTCACTTCCTGAATTGTTTGATGCCTCAGACCGCAAGCATTACACAGAGATTTACATTTATCGGTGGATACCTCGTCTCCCCTGCATATCCTTCCCAGCATTCCAGGCGAACCTACGGTGCTGTTTCGCACGCAATAGTTGGGAGAAGAATCAAGATATACCAGCTTTTTGTCTTTTGCAGAAACAGCTCGACGCAGATCCCTGGTGATGCGTTCTTGCAGCTTGTTTTCCACAAATTTCACCCTGGCAGCATCACGGTATATCGTCTTGAGGTCTGATCCCACGTTTCCAAAAGCCCCAAGCTGCTTCCAGCACGTTTTTAAAGCGCAACTTCCGGTTACGCCATGGCACTTACATTCTCTCCTAAGGTTTGCTCGAACAACCTGTTAACGGAATATGATGGCCATTATTATTGGACTTCCCGTATAGTATCACTCAAAGGTAGACTAGAAACTAATGAGACCGTCTGCTTTATTTAGTGGCAAACTCGTTTCTTTCCATAGATTCAAGTCAGCTGCTATGTTGAACAGCATCTAATCAGTGCCACGACAGAGCATTATACGGAAGCATACATTTGAATCGAATGAATTAAAATACGTCAGAGCTTATGCCTGATCCATTGTATACATAACTTGCCCTCCCCCGAGGATTTTTAAGGGCCGAATACATCAGCTGGTGAATTATATTACGCTTGCCTGCGTTTCGCACTTTGCGCGCTGTGTGTTTGGACACAGTTTCCTACTTTTCTATGATCTGTCTACTGCTTCCTGGACATAAAGCCAGCGTCGCCCCCTTTTTAAATATAACAGAGCTGCGGAAAGGACGATTAGCGCAAATGTCCATGGTTTAACAAGCCTTCCGCATTGAGCAAAACATTCTCATGGGACTAAAACACCTTGCACCCAACGACTGTTTCCTCCTAAATACATTGAAAACACGTTTTTGGCTATCCAGAGGACTTTTAGATCTCTAGAAATGCATGCTTAGCGGTGCTAAAAAATTGTATCTGTTCGGTCATTCTAGGGTAACTTGAGTCTTTCTTCGAAATTACAAGGGCTGGAGTATTATTTCCCGGAAAATTTTAGACTGATGTAATTTGATTTATTACGAAAGTGAGACATTTTCTGATTCCTCTCTCCATCGCATTTTTGAATCCGAAAATTTTAGGTTCTACTTTTTTTTACGAAAAATAGCCTAGCTTGGGACGTGAAATGCGAAAATTAAACTTCTGAAGATCGGTGGGAATTTATTAGATAAGCTTCTAAAATATTGTACTTGAATGGAATGTGACGCTAACAAAGCAGGAGCCAAAAGAATCAGCCCATTCCTATAGTAGCGGGTACCATGTGGGTTGCTACTAACAGTAAGTCTAGACTTGCCCTAATTACAATTTGAGCAACTCGGCCCTTGACAATGAGGCATTGTTGTGTCCTTGTTTTATGCGGCGCGGTTCCGGTGCGGATGGACCGATGAGCATAACTAGTAATCAATTGATAACGGACGAGGAAGCCGGAGGGCCAAGAAGTAATTAATAGTTTTAGTCTGTTTTTGCATAAGAAACTGTTCTTTAAGTAAGGGGCAAAAATATCCTTTCGTTCTTGAGGAAGGGAGTGAGAAAGACGTTAGTTTTAAGATTGTAAGTATATTATTAATTTTTCTATCCTCATGCGTCTGTTTTTGTTTCTCTTACCTTTCTTCCGACTTCATTGTTATGCAGATTAAAAGCCGTCCTAGCGTCGTTTCCCTTTTCGAGCTTGTCTATGAAACGCTTTGTTTCCCTCTCTCCAAATTTCACATTATCACTGCAACCGCCCCATGTCCAGTCATCACTTGCCCTTTTTGCTTTCTTTATCACAGCGCAGGTACATCCGGGTATTTTTCCCTTCTTGCACTGCTGCGTGATCTCATGGGTAATAGCTGCTGAGCTGATTGCGTGGATGAACGCCGTCTCTCGAGTGGCTGCCGTAAAGTAATCAGAACAGGTTAATCCCCCCCTTGCTGGGTAACACATGCATTATAGCCTGCGTAGCAAGCGTTTGGCTCGAGCTATTGCGCGAAAATTGGAGAGAGAGCAAAGCTTTCGCGCCTGATTAACTTCAACGGAAACCCTTGCTAGACAGGCTTATCTAAAGCTTTTTGCGAGTCTAATTGGTATTGGTGTTACGGTATGTTATTGGGCGAAACACCGTCGGGCGAAAGCACCGCAATTCGAGTAATTATAGTGATGAGAAATTAATGCGCAACACGTACTAGTTTAGGCCAGCCCATTTAACAAAACAAAAATAGCCTAAATTATGATAGAAAATTGCCTGAAATGCCTTAAAATATGAGAATGAGAATCCCAGAGAGAGAATTCGAACGATTAAATGAATTATGTGTTATTTGTGGAGCCAAGGTTATCATGCTGATTTTTATTCCATCTAAAAGGCTTTTAAAATCAAAAGAAAATTCACCACCGCAAATTAGGCTCAAGTTCTTTTCTATAATTTCTCTACACTGACCGATTACCTTCAGAAAATAGGTGTTTTGTTTTACCCTCACCGCCTCACGCGCGCTTTCTTAGTTTAAACATCTTTTTATTTATAAAATTCACAGAGTAAGCTGTTTCTGTGTTTGCCAGTGTGCTTTCACTCCATCTTTGGGCGTATGCAAACCATAATTTTTACTATATAAGTTTCCACGAAGACTTTTGTCTTGAAGCAATTTCCCGAAAGAACAGCAAAGGCAAAGAGACAATAGGCCATTATTTAAAAATTGAACGTTTCTATACCAACTAACTCTTTGACGTTCCGCTTGCTTAGAAATATTCAAACTACTCCTTGAACGGGAAAAGGCGCCTCAGTAACACAAAATAAAAGAATTGAATTGAAGATATGTGAGTTTTCTCAAATAAGCTTCGTGACAAGTTTGAAAAGGAGTCGAATGCAGTGACCATTACAATGGTTCGCATCGCTAGAAGGGCCTATTAGCTATTTGTGCTTAACGTGGATAATGAGTCCAATACGTGTTTAATGGTGTCAGTGACTCAAGACAAAGGTTATCGAAATCATCTCATATTTTATTTTTGGTACGTAAACTGTAGCTATCAGAGATAACATTTACTGTCGGATTTAAAGCTTTCAGTTACAGAGATCAAATCCACTCTCTAAAGGTTTGCATTCGCTGATAGAGGTGAATTTGAATTTTGCGCTAACCAATTCAAAGGGACAAACTGGTAAAAAAAATCAAAGAAACACGATACCATCAAATCGAGTCAAAAGAAGGAAAAACTAAATTCACGAGGGTTTTTGGATAATTTAGAGAGTTTTACAGGGATCTCGGAAATCTTTTAAATCAAATCAGTACTGTAACTGATGGTTTTGCCAACTCCGCCCGCAAATAGCAAGAACTAAACGAGGCGGGCAGACTGGAAAGGTTACAGCAGTTGTAAATAGTAAATTAAAAGAAGCTATGAAGATGAATTTGCGTCCGTTGAAATTTCTAGTAGTTCGTAATCTCGGCGATACTGACAACAAGTGAGGGCTTGTTCTCAGGGGTATTGATCTTTGATATTCAGCTAATCGTACTGAATGTATTAATTAGTTTACCACCGGTCACTTCACTTTCAAGTCATTTCGCCCTGGTTACTTCGCCCCCTATTTTCGAGTCATTTAGCGCGCTTCAAATATAATATTCGTTCTATAAGCCATAAAGCAAAACAAGCGCGCTTCAATTACAATATCCTCGTTGTTTAAGCCATAAACCAAAACAAGCGCGCTTCAAATATAATATTCCTCGTTCTCGAAACAGGGGGCTAAGTAAACGGGGCGAAATGACTTGGGGGCGAAGTAAGTCCCTTACAACAAACCTACCATATGGTAACGTTGTTTTGACAAAGATGGGCAGTTCGTTAATCACATGCTTGTCCAGCGTACAGTTCCAAATATCGTTCTTGAACTGTCTTTGGCATTCCTGAAGCCCAAGACGACCACCCGCTTTCACGAAGGTCAACAACAATGGATAAGCCTAAAAAGAGTTTTTAATCAAGCGGCATAAATAAACGATCACTTAAGGAATTATCGAATCTCTTTACAAAGGGTATCAGTTACACAGTTTAGAATACGATTTTTACGTTCAACGAAAAACATGCAAGGCATTTAACAGTGCCTATGTATCCACACAACTCGCCTCTGACCCCAATGTTTAGTCGATTAGCTCCCAAACTCAATTGCCATTTCAAGTTGAAACTGTTCTTTCGCTCTTGCCTAATCTCGCAACTAAAGCCATTTTTAACACTTTATGTTGCTTTTCTGACCGATAAACACTTAGATGGGGAAGCTAGAGGAAACCAATTCCGTTTTTTTCAGAAGATAACTTTATTTGTACATTCACATGGAAAGACAAAGATCTGGTCTCTTCTATTAACCTTTCTTGAAAGAAGTGTTTTTTTCCTTTTTCAAACACCGCAGCCAAAATGCCGCTGTTTATATTAACAATTACCACGAACAAACCAAAACGAACAAACCAAAAATTACCTCTTGTCCTAGAATGCTGGCGGATCTGTTAAAAGAATTACATGTATTGTTAGAAAGTTGATGAAGCCAAACTGACTCTTAAACAAGGTATTCAAATACAATATCGCAACATAAACCGCAATGCCGCAAATTAGAATACACAATCCTTAGCCAACTGATATGTGCACTAAAAGTAGAAAGATTACTACCGGTTTTTTCTGTTCTATAAAGTGTGTCAAATTTTAATTAAAGATGTTATAACTCGTATGTGTTGTTGGTATAAACAAATTGACTTTACTAATAACTAAGTTAAACAATTCAATGTACTTAGAGACCATGGAAATTTAGACTCTTGAAAAGTTCTCTCACTTTTATCATTTTGAAATCTACCCTCAACCAATGCAATTGTTTTTAGGTAATCAAACATAGCAACTTCAAGAGCTAATCCTTCTTTCGCATTTACTCTCACGTACATTTCTCTAAGGTTTGCTAAATAGCTAGGACTCAAAAGAGTAATTTTTGTAGCAATCTGTCTGGCCTTCGTTTCACATGGTCGCTTTTAACAACAGACTGATTTGAAGTAAGTTGAAGTCATGGCTCAACTCCTCGACACGAAATTAATTTGACTTTGTTGTGAAGTTGAAGGATGGCGAATGTTGTTAAAAACCAAGAGATAGCGAGACTGGTACCCTGGTATAAATACTCGAGTCTCTACATTCCAGGAACTTAAGAACTCAAAAACGGAACAAACACATAAAATCGAGACTTTAAGACTCACTGCAACGCTTCCGAGATTTCAAGAACGGAGTACCTGAGATCCATGATCCAACTTGCTTGCGGAACATGAACCCAATTTCGTGGGGCAAAAGAAGTACAGCTTTTTCTCTTGTTATACGAAAAAAAAAAGTGCTCTAATAGTGCTTTAATAGTTTGAAAGAACATGCCCATGGGCGATAAAACTATTAACTCACAGCAACTATAGATTCACTCACTTGCTTCTGCTTAATCCGCGATTCACACAAACTACGGCCAACACCATAATCGCTGCAGCCAGCTTCATGATCGACTCCAAGATTTCGGTACCGTCCGTGTGAGTTGACTTGATGAGCAAAATGCCGAAAGGCTTGTGAAGTCTCGAGTTCCTTTATGCGGAGCTGAAAAACAAATAAACTCATTACTAAAACACGCCGAACAATAGCAAATAACTATTTTATGCAAAACCCTCGCCCGTAAGTGGGTGGAGGTGTGAAACGGCGGCATGAAGTCATCAAGGGCGAGGGCTTTTTAGTCGACTTGAAACACAATAGTGTTGTTATCTCATTATAATTCATTAATCTCTGATAATCTACACGATGTCTTTTTGTTTGCTTGATTTTTTTTTTCTTTTCTTTTCTTTCCTGAGACGGCAAGTTGTAGTCTCCCGCTTAGCTCTGCTGCCCTTAGAGCCCAAAATAAGTTCGTCTAATTTAACGATGATCGGGGCATGCGGGGTTACGTGGCACAGGGACACTACGTAGTTATCACAAATAATATTCATCATTTTGGTTTTGCGTTTACTAAGAACATTTTCCTGTCTCTTTTAGTCACCACGGTACACAGAATACATGTAGCCCGTTTCTTCTTTTTCTTTCAAGAAATAAATTATTTCAGAGACAGTTCTCATCAAAACTCGACCATCACTGAAAATCTTCACCACCTAATATGTTTTACGGGTGGGGCCTTTAAGCTGTTTCACATACAGAATGGACCTAAATCAGAACTAGCAATTGAGTCTACACAGCAAGAGAAAAGAGAGACAGAACCGCAGCAGATTTACTGCTCAGTTGCTTGGTAGGGCGCAGGACTGTGGAGCGAAAGGTGTCTCGGTTTAGAGATATCCAAAAAACGGACATTCGCGTGGCATGGATGATCAATGGCGGTCAGGTGTAAAGTAGGAGACGCAAAGAATGTCCTCTTTAGTAATTTTGTCGCTACCTACGTTTGACACTTAAAAAAGGAGCCTTGTAAGACCAAAGCCAAATGCTAATGTCTCACCACCAAACTTCACCCTCGAAGAAAACTTATAAAGAGGAAATTATGACCAAGAAATCAAAGGCTCCGTGACTACGCCCTTGAGTTTGATGACGAGAGTACTTCACTGATCGCACGTGCAATAACTATGCACGTGCTACAAGAATTCTAACCACTAGAGACCACTACATCGACCGCGTCCTCGAAGGTCTTGTGGGTTCCGCGTTCTAGGAATCTGCTGTTTCCGAGCCCATTGAGCCAAAATTTCTAGATGTCAGCTAAACTGCTTTGATTTAAGTTAGTTAATGAAGATGAAATCGTCAATCCTTGTAGTTCCTTCAAGAAAACTGGTGTTAGTAATGTGAGTGTAGATGGTCATAAAGGCGGCTTGCTTTTTCTTCTATTGTTACCAGGGACTTACAATTTGTTCCGCCTAAGGCTGGCTTTATGACGCTGCTCGGGAGAACCACATCAAACCCGATTGCAACAGTCCGTTGGTTCCCCCGCGAGAAATTCGCTTTGAGGCCAGGCTCTAACTATAAAAGGAAGTGACATAACAAACGAAATTCGTAACATGTCCCAAGTTCGAGATCCCCTTTTTTGTGCGAAACTGGATTGTTCCAGGTCCATCGGTCCCCTATTAACCTCACGTATGGGAGAAATTGATATATTGGCTCGACGGTTGCTTCCAAGTTTTGACGAGGGTTAAAGTTGACTAGCGTCAAAACTTACAAATGCCCATCAAAAAGGAAAAAAAATTAAAAAACAAACAAACAACAACTTCACAACAAATTACTGTCAAAGGGTTTAAGCAGCACATGTATAGACCATTTAAGCAGGGAATCTGACGGAAGATATGTTTACGTACGTGAGCGCTATCTTAACATCCTGTTTTTGTGTTGCGGGTACGATATAAGCCGCCCTGCGTACCAGAATTATTTTTCTTCCCGCCACGAGGCGGGATGGTCCGAGGTCGAGCGCCATCCGTCGGGAACCCGAAGCCGCGAGGCTCGCACCGAAACTGGAAATCGATATAACGCTGCATTTAAGTCTCTGTCACATAGGGTAATGTGAGGAAATCAAAGAAAAAATGTCAAGATAAAAAATAAAAGAAAAGTAAGGAAAAACGCCCGTGCGGAGAGAGAGAGTTACAAGAGTAAAATGTGTATCCCAAGTTAGAAACGCTACTTTTAGACTAATATAGGATTACTCAGAATGTGTGATCATAATATTATTAAAATATTTAATGTTAGTTTTATCATTTACACTAGATAGTACAAAATCGCGTACGTATAACTACATGTAAGTAATATTTATAATCCAAATTATTACTACCTTCAGATATTTTTCGTGATAGCGTTCCTCGTCTCTATCTTTTTTTCTCCTAGTGCTATGTTTAATTTCATGTTTCTCGGTTTGTTCTGTATTCATTGCACCGCATTTTTCTCTAATATGTCCAGACAAACTTGAAACTTGAACTTAGGAACATAACAAGTATAAACCACAGTCTGAAATAAAACTGTCACTTGTGATAAAACTTTGCCTCGTTGTATATGAGCCGTACAAGAAATATGCATATTCACTCCAATTTCTCCTACCTTAATAGCAATTTCCTATAGTTTCCCTTGCTTTCGACCCTTTTCAAAATGAACTCAATCGACTATATTATGGGCAGCCCGTGGACCGTTCCCGTCTTATCAGAAAATGAGCAATGCGTTGCGGATTGATCGAAATATTTAACAATATAACTGTTGTTCGAACCGTTCATCTTAACAGTGCCGAGAGAGAAATATAATTAATTTTTGAGACACACCGCTCAAACGACCTCATTAAAACCTTGACCTCACGCGCTTATTAATTGATCGGGTGATTCTTTTTTGCCATGTAAGGGTGAAAAACATCAGTGATGAAAACAAGAATACGCTTTCTTTGTTGCTCTAAAGACGTATTGATCCACCGTGGTCCTAACATTTATGTGAAGGACAATACACTGTCTTCTACTGAGTTATGAAGGAATCAATGCTTGAAAAGTGAGCTCATTTGCCTTCAGGCGCCTCTTGTGTATGGCGGCATTTGACTGGAGCCGTAATCGGAACTTCTATGGGCAAGTTTTCACCCAAAATAATCAACTTGCTCGTATAAACGGATTAAAGCACGAGAAGCCTTGTTCTTGTTCGTTTCCTTTTTTTCTTTGCCTGAGAGCCTGGTCGCAAACGAGCATCGAGCGAGAGGAACTAAGAAGAGGCAAACAAAAAACGCCACTTTGAGCTAGTGTAGACTACGTTGTCTAGAACTTGCTCGTGTGCACTCTAATTGGCTTACATCAAGTCGCAAGTTGCTTTTAAAAGTGAAAAGTATTAAACGACGTCTCATCGATTTTCAATCTCTTCGTTTTTGCTAGACGCTGCTGGTATTAGAAGTCTAATTCAAGACAAAGACAATCCAAAGAAGAAAACCAAATCAAAAACATAAACAGAAACCAAATTCTAGTTTTGTTCGAACAGGATGTTGGCGAGAAATTAAATATTTTAAATCAGTCTATTAGGATATAATATAAATAGATCATTGACGAACATTGAAAGGAATCAAAATTATTTTCGCGGTCTCGCCACATTTCGTAAAGCCGCAAATAAATACAAATTAAATTTTATTTAAAAATAGTTAAGTGGATTACCACAAAAACGTGCATCGCACTGAAAAGCGAACAAACAAAGGAACAAAAAACAAAAACATCAATCGACAAAACTAATTACTTGTCGAAGGGCAAGAAACGCATGCAAACCCTTTAACCGCAGGGAACTGGATAGTAATCTGCGATTATTTTTCATATTATAAGTCCTTTTCATATATCCTTTTTCCATATTTTTATATCTTGGATACCAGAGCTCTTCTGGTTCAATTCCTTTGCTCATGGAGAAACAAAACATGTGTCCTGTGGCAATCATGGAAATATTTATACCAAACTGAAAATAATAAAAAGGGATTCCTCAAGAAAATTTCTTTAATTTATAAACTCTAATAAGCCAGTTAGAAGGTTACTGGTTGTGGTTCGAAGCAAGTGACATTCTTTAACATTCTGCTGCATTAATTGAATAGAACATTTCAAATATTCATACTATTTAACTAACTCTGAAACGTGCTTTCAAGATTACATACTTGAAATTGATTGTAAATTTTCTACTCTTTTCAGCTGACTACAAAGTAAGAACATTTAACACTGTATTAATAGAGTGTTTCCCGGCTAGCCAGTATAGACGGATTGTTAAAGCGTTCATTGGGTTTCTATTATGAGAACGCGTGTCGCATTAAAGAAATTTCGAGTTTGCTGAGCGTTGTATTATTGCTACAATACTGGCGTAAGAAAAATAAAACAACAGCATTCAGGTATCATTTTGGGCAAGAATAACAAAGTAAATCGCCTTCGTAGTTACTGGCCGGCTAGCAGTCTCCGGTTTAGAGCTCACTCAGTGATTTAGAAAAAGGTCTACTACAGCACTGACTTCACTAGACTACGAGAAGTCCCCCATTTTTCCTCAGGGATAGTAGAGCGAGCGAAACGCGAGCGGGCGTAAAAATCAACCCACGCGAGAAAAGGCGACACGTGTCGCTTTTTTCTCACCGGAGCTCTGAGAAAAGTGCGCGAGAATAGAGGTTGGGAATCCTTGAGAATATAATAGGGGATGGGGGTATGGGAGTAAGGATGGGAAAGCACAAGACAGGAGGTGGGAGTTCTAAAAGGATGGGAAGTGGGAGAAATAAGTGGAAATTACGCAGATGATTATTTCGCAATCGAAAAAAGGGCAAAAGAGAAGAAGCCAAGAAAAAAGAACCGGAGTCGGAAATGCAAGCTACGGGAAGAGGAGGAGATTTAATAGACCTCTAGTCTGTCCGGCCACATAGCATGCAGCCTCACACAGTTTTCGTCTTGGAAGACCCTACTAAGAGAAAAATACAGCAAATCATCCAGCCTTAAATCCTAATTGGATTTTCTAGAAAATTCTAGAATGATCCGGCGATCAAGACACCATAGCGATAGTCTTGCCCTTCGTGTGTTAGTAATTATCTTCTGAAAAAATAATCAGACGCTATTATACATTATGTGAAAAAATATTTTGATATCGAAAAAATTACTTCGACAATCTTCAGGACTTGAACCTTGCTACCATCAGAACGTTTATTTAGTCTAATATTGAGTAGTCGGCCATTTAACCTTGTTTCACCTGCAAACTGGTTCAGTGGGTTTCCGTTGCCTGAGAAAATTGAATGACCGAACGAGCAAGCATTCGCCTCCGTTTTATCATTCCACTAAAACCAGAAAATTCGGAATTAAAACTACTTTGCTCTGCCGGAGCCCGTAAATTGTTGTTGAGATAACTGCGTAATAAGCACGTTTTTGTTTGAATTGCTATGAGGTCAGAATGAAGCTCACATTTTGCTTCCACTGAGTAAATAACAGCAAACAAGATTATCATTTTTTCACTTTTTTTTTAGCCCTCTCTGCTTACAAGACTTAAGGCTCCCTGCTTATCTTTAAATTCCAAATGTTTCTAAAAAATAGATATCAATGTTACTCACACTATTTTGTTATGCTGAATGTTTCAGTTGAGTGTCCTTCACTGAACATTTAGTTATTTAAATAGAATTTTTAAGCTTGTTGTTCTTGTTTATTATATAAACCTTAAGACGCCTTGAATCGGAAGTATTAGCATAGTTTCGAAAAAAAGCTTTAATTCGATCAAAAATCTGCGAAACGCGTGAGCTAAGCGTAACAACCAATGTTGATTGACAAGCTGCATCTGCTTGCAAAATTTTCGTTGCAATTCAAGTGCTTTCCAGTCTAGGTTTTCCATCTGCTTTTCGCTGGGGATACTCTTTTTAACCAAAAAAACTCTTTCTTTTCGTAACGAAATAAATAGAAGAAAATTAAATAGCGAAATCAGACGACTTAGTTTTTTTTTAGCGGCTGAAAACTAGTGGTGTACTAATATGTGCGACAAGCTTTTTAACTAGAGGGCAACAAGCCGGCTTACCTTTTGACTGATAACTTGAAGTGGTTTGACTTTACAGCCGTATTCTGTCCTCCAATGTCCAGTTTTTCGCAGTTATTTTTACGATATCTCACTAGAGTCAATAACGTTGTTTGCATCATAGCGCAGTCTTGAAATGACTGAAATAACAAAATATCAATCAAAGCTTTTAACGCATTCATCCCCAGTCTCTCTCGACCGATCTCTCTCGACCGATCTATTATTGGTCCAGTCTCCTTCCTAAAATCCGAGTTGATGACGCAAAGCAAAGGCTCATGAAGTAAGGTGCTTTTACATTGTCGATGGCCGGTATTATCCCTATTAGGAGATCAGGATGCCTTTTTAGCTGTTGAAGGAAGTTTAAAGAGATGACTAATCATGCCCAACCCTTGATAACAGTATCAGTGTTGTTCTATTGACCTAGACCGTCCATCGCGTCCTAAAAAATACATCAACTCAGGAGCATGTCTTTCTTAAAATAATCCGTCTTTCCCGGAAAAAAATTTTCCTTCCGCGGTTTATTTTATCTCTCCACTTCGTGCACCAAGTGAATCAAATTTGAATGAGTTTGCAGATATTTAACAATCCGCGTAGTTCTTTGCCCTGAACTATCACAAACATGAATGTAGTGTCTTATTAAAACCTACTAGTAGTGTAAATTGCAGGTATAAGAGCACGTTCTGGCGTTATCCAAATTTACACCCATCTTAGTTTCAATACTCTAAGTAGGCTGTAATTCGTTTGGGAATCACAGTGCGTGATTTGCGGTTATGGTAGTAGAGTGAGTTTTTATTCATGATAAAAAGGAATGTTTTCTACTCAAAGTTATACCCACCCACAATCCAAACGCACAGACGGGCATTAAGAACAGCCAAAGGGACACCTTAAACTGCAAGCTAATAATTATGATGTCAACTGACTTTTACTAAAAGTCATTCCGATTGAGTAATTAGGGTAATTTCTATAAGCAGGTAATAGTCATCATGTGCCACCCCGTAAACAGCTTGACTGTATGATTCGTGAAATAAAGGAGGTTTAAGGACTGTCCGCTAAACGCCATCAAATCTCTGGCACCTGGTGCACCGATCACTTGCCGTTTTAGCATAGACTTAATGGTGCTTATTAATGATCCAATTAAACTTAGGCGCGGTATCCCTACCAGGAATAGAGTAAAGAAGCAATGAGTTCACAAAGCTCAACTTGTCAAATTATGTCGTCTGGTATAAGGATAATTAACATCCGACAGCAAAATAGAAAGGCCTACTCAACGCCAAACACCAGTACTTTCTTGCAGTTTTATCATTTACTTAGACACTGATATTAGGCGCGTTAATTTCGCAGATTCTAATGTAATTTGTTAGGTCAGATTTCTTACTCATTCTATACATGCGGTTAGTTCGTAAATTTCGAATGTTAATACCATAGTAAAGCTTAAATAATATTAATAATAATAATGATAATAATAATAATAATAATAATAATAATAATAAAGTTAGTGTAACTTTGCGTTGATGTTTTCATTTAATACAAAGGAATAAATGCATCTGTCTTTAGACAAATCGAGTCCACTTTTAATATCGAGACAAAAGATTTGTTTATTATTGATTTATCTATTCATTTTATTTCTGTTCTTTTTTCATTTACTTCGCCGGCCATACTTGACGCAATAAGGGCGCTAATGACTGCGGCTGCAGAACAATCGCTTCCCCATTATGTCTGACATTAAAGACCCATGAAGGATACAACATGTCCCCAAATCCCTACTGCAGTGATGGTCAGCACGAAGAGTGATGGACGCTATCGACTGCTGTTTCGCATCAATCACTTTCCCATTAGACCAGTGAAAGATGCGACAACACGCTATTTATAGTTAGAGTTTATTTGTTAGTTACTGTTTTTGTTCTTAAGGTTATTAAGCCGGTGCTGTTAGGTCCATTACGTTCTGTTTATTGCATAAACAGTCTGTTGATGACAAGGATCATTATATATTTTGACCACATGTATAGAAAAAATAGAAAGGTACTTGCTAAAGAGAAGGTTGAATGTATACTGAATATAATCTTTTAATAACCAAAGTATGGAATTATAGAAAATTTCGCTTAACATAAATTCCATATATTGTTTAATCTCATGGTTTTTACCTCGTTTTTGCACAGTACGATTCTCTTCCTTTGTTACAGAGTCAAAAATTACTTATTGTCACAGTTTTAACTTCTTTAGTTACATAATTCACACAGAGGGAATATCTGAAAAGGAAAACTGATATAAAAACCGAAAAAACAAATGTATAATGAATAATTAGGACAAAAAAGCAAAGAAAAACGAATAATCGCGATCCAATTATCCAGCTTCCACTCCCGACATTTTAGACACATCGAGATTCTTCATGTCCCCAAATCCTTATCCCAAGGGTGGTAATTACGAAGAGTGGTGGGCGCCATTTACCACGGTTTTACATCAATCGCTTTCTCGTAACAGACCCATGAATAAATACGACACCACGTCCCCAAATCCCTATTGCAAGGGTAGTCAGCAAAACGCCTAAGAATCGAGGGTGAGTTTGATCGATCTTCATACTCTAGTGAGTGATTGCTTGCTTTCACTGTAACGCCATCGAAAATTAAATTCAAAACCGTCCATAAAATTTAAAAAAAGTCCAGAATCTATTAAATAAAGAAAGGTGATAATGCAAAGACCATCGCCAAGATTAAGTTCGGTGCAATTTTTTATATGTGAGATGTTCGGAGAAACGTTTTACCTAAATTTATGGAGCTTTGCATGGAGACGCCATGTTGGTATCCATCCGAGCGCCACCAACATGACGGCTGGAAACCTACAGAAACATCTGTTACCGAGTTTTGCGGCTATGAAAGTGTTAATTCATCCGTCGAGGTACTCATTAACATAAAAGTAATTCTTTTGCCCGATACACGAACTGTTTATACAGCCATCCTCCAAAATGAGTCACTCTTTTTAACTTGCATGACAGCTCAAGGCCGCCACGTCAATAAATGTTGTGTGATGCATATTTAACTCGTTAATGCCGTGTCAAGCGTACTTTACAGACCCTATCACAAAATGGAGAACCCTTTCAAAGTGTAAATTTCAAAAAAACTGTAAGTTGTTGGCAGCCCGGCCTGATACTTCATGAAAGTAAAAACTTAGGATGATCGATAATTCTTTATTTTTGAATTTTGGCGACGTATCGTGGAAACCAAGAAGATAAGTCTCTTATGCAGCAGTTTTTTGTTTAGTCACCCAACCTCTCCTCTCCGCCCCAAAAACGTCTGCTTAGGAGACTAATTGTGGAATAGGATTAGATAGATAAATCTAGTATATCCGTTCAATTGACCTGCTGCTGTTCCAATTCCGGACGTCGTTTTACTCACGTCATACCCAGTCACTTTAAGCGAAAGCAGTAATAATTAATATAAATACGATCAGGCTACGTGGATGGCCTCATCTCTCTTCTGAAGAAGAAAACGCGGAAGGAATTTAATCACCGTTTTTCTCCTTGGGAAGAAGATGTGGTGGCTACAAATGCCGCTGATAATAGTGGACGAGAAAAAACGAGATCGACACTAGCAAACTCCTGACATAAATCATGAAAGACAGAAAGGTTGGAGCAGGGAAGAAGTTTGGCTCATTTCTTTGATTGCATGAGAAAAATATCCTTACGTTCATCGGCATACCGTAAAATTACGAAAATAAGCCCCGGGGCTTATATTTTTTAAAAGGCCCTTTTTGAGGGACTTATTTTTTGGAGGGGCTTATATTCGGAGGGAAGTTTGCGTTTCAAATATCGGTCAGGCTAGCTTATAGTTGGAAGGAAATTTACCGTTTTTTCTTTGTTTTACTTTGTATTTGAGGGCACCGTTTTCAAGTACAAGCCCCTGGGAACTTATATTCGGAGGGGCCATTTAAAGGAGGGTCTTTTACTTTACGGGTTTGAGGAGCTTATATTTGGAGGGGCTTATACATTGAGGGGCTTATTTTCGGAATTTTACGGTGATTAGAAGCAAGAGAAGATTAATTTTGTTTGACGACTTTTTTTTTACTAAAATACAACCCAAAATACCTTCTAGATTAACCTCTTCATCTTCCGCCGAATCTTCTTTGTTAATTCCTCCAGCTGCAATATGATTTCTGTGGCAAAAAAGTGTATTTCGATTGTTGGTGCAAAACTGTCATTATTTAGAGACACCTCTTTTGTGATGTAACAACAAAAAAAGTTTTGAGTCGTTATTCTGGAGACAATATTTTTTCATGTTGTTTGTTTGTTTAAGACTATTCCGGAATAATCCAGAGAATATATTTCTATAATGCATACTATTAAAATAGGATCGATCGGACCCTACCTTTTTTTGTCTCTCGCAGTTACACCCATACACATCTGAAATCAGTTAATATGTTTTTTGGAGCATTTGCGTAATATAATGTGGGGAAATGTACTTGTGGTCCGTTATCAACTAACAAACGCAAAACGCGAGTTGGTCAAACAGCGCGCTGATTAGGCCCTCATATCCACTTATGATGGTAAATACTGAATGTCTTTAAGGACTTTTAAGCTTTTGATTTGGTCTAGTTCTTGATCCAATTTAGGAAAACACTTCTTTTACGTTTGTTGTATCCTCTGGAGGTTCGAAGAAGATTACTCCAGCACCGATTTGCAAGATCCCAGCAGGCTTCCCTTGATGTAAAAGTCGATAAAAATCCCCACACAACGAAGGCATTTGGGAGATTTTCAGTGGACTAAGTATATGCACGCATTCGTTCTTTTTCTCTTCACACAACGCTCTCCTTTTTTTTGTTTCTAGTGCAGCAGCCTGTAAACTGCGAAAGCCAAGCTTTTATGCGCACGACCGGGATTTTGTGGCAGCTAAAGGACGGTGGTCGCAGCAACTGGGTTCTTAAATACCGTACAAAAGAACCTCCCGTAAGCGATCACCCACAACGCGAGTATAACTACAGTCAAAACCGGCTTTGCGGACACCCGCTTACTAGTAATATGGACACCTCATTATTACGGACAAATTGCTTTGTTCCTGGGGAAAGAACGCTAAATTTAACCTGCTTAATACGGTGACTTCGCGTTAATATGGACACTTTCTATCGCCCCCTCAGTGTCCGTATTAAAGGTGTTTAACTGTAATATACTTAGTCACGGGAGGTGGTCGCCTAAGATTATCGTACCACATGCTGGGAATCTATCCCAAGAAACGTTCTAGCTGATCAAATCTACTTCGAACGTGGAAGAGGATATCTATCGCATAGTTTCTAATGAAGTAAAAGTACAATGTAGAGTGATTTTTGGAGCTAGCGCAGAAAAACAGCACTGGACAAGAGGATGAGAGGCAAACAGGCTTATTTTTGACCTGATCCGAGATGTACGCGGGAACAGATAGTGAGAATTATCAGGAACCGAGTATCAAGCTGCAGTCCTTCTTACACATCAGTTGTGGAGACTTAAGAAAAGGGTCATCAGAGAGCTGTTGTAGCGCTATGGAATACCCGTTAAGAACGGACGAGCGAACTGAAGAGGCCGTAAATCTAGAAACGCATTGGGGAGGTAAGACGTATGGCGGCACACGTCAATGAAATCTACGGCCATTTGAGAGTCTTTAAGTCAAACTGACTGTGAAGGCCGAGCTTGTATGGTGCAGAAACTCGCGGATTGACCGAGGAAATGAAGCAGAGGCTGCAGGTGGTTATGAAAAAGTGCCTGTTAGGCAGATCCTGTGGATTTGGTGGCCTAGAAGGATCCGAATTCAAGAGCTGTGGTAACAGCAGGGCAGCGGCCGATAAAGGAGTAGAAAAAAAGAACGAACATGTGCATGGACTAGCGACACACTGAGGAGACTAAACAAACTGATGTACTGGCCTTTGTCCTGCAAATGGCTGGACCTTGGTAGGCTCGGATGGCCACGTAAAATGGCGGTCCCGTCTCCGGTAGGAGGCTTAAAAATAGTGTCCCAAATTAATACTTTTGTGCTAAATACAGTGACACTCAAATAAAGTGCATTTTATTTAAGTTTATTTCAATAAAATTCTATTTTTTTAACATGAATATAAAATATTTTAAGTTCGATTTAGACATCATTAAACGATAAGACAAACTTTCTTTACAAAAGGAGACATCTTAATAGACAAAGGAAGTAGTTGGCTGAGTTAATTAATTTATAAACGTCCAAATCTCACAGAGATATAAGTGTATGATTTTGTTGCTCATTTGTATCATTTCGTTCTACTAAACAAAGACCTCACCTCACTCACTAATCTAGATCAATTTGTACATGTACCACTTAGAACAAAATAGGCGTCTCCGGCCATCCAAACCAAACTTTTTAGGGCGGCGTTTTAGTGTGACGGCAAAATGCGAATCTTCCTGCTTTCATTCAATTTCCGCAAAACGTACAACATGCATCAACACTTTAATCTGAGAACAACGGTGACGAGGAGCATTTACCCCATTTCATTGTGCCATTTTCTAACGGTCACAGACTTTTCTAAAGATACATACAGCTATTTGGAGAAAGGTTGTCGGAAAAAGTGCACGCGCCAATTCCGAAAGGTATTGTGGGTGGTTTTGAGTTCACTGTTCCTCAAAGAAATTTGAAAGAAGAGCACGAGAGGCCATTAACGTATGTATGCGATTTTTAAAGTAAGGCAACAAAAAAAGGTTGGACAGCTACAGTGTCAGGAACAGTGTTATTGATCATATCCCATATTACCTTTCGGGATTGTCGCGTGCACACATTTTTTCAACAACCTTCGTCGAAATTGCTGACGATGAAGGTTATAAATCCAAAGGCGCTTTCCTAAAGTCAGACACATGACCGTCGTGAGCGGCCACCACTGATAACTTTTCGTTACAGATAAATTTCCGTTTAAAACTTGCAGTAGAACCCCATTAACTCAAACTCTGACGGGAAACGAAAAACAGTTCGAGTTAGCGGGGGTTCGAGTTACCGGGGTCAATTGAATGTCAAATTTGTCATCTTAGCAATGAATATAATAGTTACTGATTTTTCAGCACTTCGGTGTGATAGTACAGTGCAAATTTAACTTATTTCATCAGAAACGGTACCACGATCATGCCTTTTTATGATAAAACGTGATCTGATCGTTGCCTCAATCAAAATCAAATATAGCTGTAATGTTAGTTTAGTGGTTTTACCGATTATACAACAAGTGGAGTTACAAGAACGAGTAAAACTTACTGAAGAGTGTGGTGAAATCTAAGCGAAATTGGTGTTAGTTCAAGTTAGCGGGGAGCTCGAGTTATCGGGGTTCTACTGTGTCTCTGCCGTGCATACTATTTAGGAATGGACTGATCTGGCAGGACAGAGAAAAAAAGGTACCTCTTTCGGGCGGAGCCTCCCCGTATAAGCCATCATAGGGAGACCCCCCCCCCCCCCCCCCCCAACCCACCCAGACTAATGGTAAGGGCTCATAGACTTCAATGTTATAACAAGGTAATCCAAAGTGTGACATAGTCTATAATCTACGATACCTAAGAATGACAAATACAACTTGTATGAAATGAATTTACAATGGCGAGGTGCAATGACTTGAAGGCCTAACCTGAATCTTCCTTTCAATAAACAAAGTGCCATATATGTATATCTAGCCAGATTTTGAAAGCGTACAGTACCAAAACCTGCAACCATTTAACTGAAAAGGGCCAAAAAGGGACATTTCTTGCATCCGGTAAACTCAAAAATACACTAAGCGGATGAAAAAAGAAAAGAAATAGAGCGAAGACAAAGAAAGAAAGGGAAGGGGAAAAATTAAGTAAGATGGCTGCACTCTTAGTTTTATACTTGTCTACTTTGGATAATGACAATAAAATACCTGCTTGACGGAAAAGGTCTATTTTGGTAGTAAAGTTGTTTTCAAAAATCCAGCTAGATATAAAGGAAGTAAAAGCAAACAGTATTTCCACAGCAGTGGTCGTAACGTTACCGCATGGTGTATTGGACTTCCTAATCTGCAGTCCTTACACAATGGACCTTTCTATTGATGGGCGAGCTGCTTCCTGAGCTAAGTATCGTTTCCAACCACTTTAACGGATAGTGCCTGCAGCAGGGTAGTGAAAAAGCTGGCAACGATGTGTGCTAAGGTGCTTTTCACCGCCTCGTACACGTTGTAATAGAATACCTCTTTGTGCACTCCTTACACTGTATGCTGCAACACCAAACAAACTTACATCTGCAAGGAACCTGCTTGCTGTGTTCCACTGTCCGAGATCTCAATCTACAAGAGTCACACAAAGAGACGCACTTGTCCACGCCACCGTCTTCGCTGTTGCAGGTCCTTCCCAGCACTCCTGGTGATCCAGCGGTGACGTTTCGCACGCAGAAGTCTGGGGAATTGTCAAGGTAAACAAGCTTTTTGTCTCTTCTTGCTGCTATTTTCTTCGTTTTCACCTCTTTCAAAATACCTTTCACGAGAGATACTCTTACAGCATGTCGATATTTGAGCTTTAATTGTTGACCAACTTCACCGAAAGGTGCCAGGGATCTCCAGCAAGTTTTATACTCACAGCTGCCTGTAACACCGTGGCACTTGCATTCTTTTTTCAAGCTTAATCTTACCACCTGTTTAGTTTAAAACAAAAACCATTTTAGTTGGTCTTACGACAGTAATTAATTTCATTTTGTTTGACGTCTCCATTATTTGTCCCCAGACTTAGGAAAAGCAAGAAAAACACAGCTACTGCGAAAACATGAGAGGCCATCCTTAGTTTATAAATTTTTTTGTTGTTGTTTCCTGTCTTCCTGTACCCGTCGAACTAACCATGCTGACCAGCCATGAGCCATCCGGCCCCTCCGGCCGGCCCGGCGGGCCCGCCAGCCGTTATCAGTCAGTCATTCAACTCATCAATCAATCAGTCAATCGATCAATCAGTCAATCAATCAATCAATCTTTCTTCAATTATTCAGTTCACCAATTAAAAATATTTTTTTATCTCCTATAAATCTGTTCATTTATACGGTATGCAATTTCTTACAAACTTAATGTACCTGCTTCATGGTCTAAAGTAAGCTCTCTTAACCATTATTACTATTCATTCAAAATATTTCCCCACTTCTGATTGGCTAAAAGCACACGCATAATTCACCATAACCAGTTACTGATGACCAAATTTGGAATAATTTTGTGTTTAACGAGGAAATGACGTCAAAAATGCAGCCCACTATAGGTTAAGGCACCGTTACCGAGAAGACCTGGGGACTAGGTTGAGTTGTTTTGGTTGTGAAAAAAAAATGGCGGACATTTCACTCGTTTCAAGAGTAAGAACCACAGCTGGAACGAGACAAAATAATAGCTAAAAACATGGCAAAAACAGCAAGAAGACAACTCGGAGGGCGACATCTACTATTTGGAGAATATTTGCAGAGCTGGACAAACCTAAACGTACACTATCGAGGATGAACTTAACATGGATGCAGGTAAGCATTTCTTGGCTATGTTCTTAAACTAGGAATTATTTGAATGAATAATAAAGCAATTAATGAATTCGCCTCTCTTAGGATATGAAGAATTAAGCAGATCTCGGAGGGTGTTATCCACTTCTGCCTTGGGCCTCGGTGGATAACACCCTCCTCGATCTGCTTAATTCTTCATATCCTAAGAGAGGCGAATTCATTAATTGCTAAATATACTGCTCGTGACTGTAAAAAGTAAGATCGCAAGATATTTACCCGTCTTCCTATTTCATTGTTGTGCAGATTAACTGCCCTACGGGCGCTTTCTTCCTGCGGTTCCAAAACATCGATAAAGCTTTTCGTTGTGTTCTCACCGAACCAAATGTTATCCCCACATCCTCCCCACTGCCATTCTCCATTACCACTGTTGTGCTTGTTCTTTTCAACGCAATGACATCCGGGTATTTTGTTTTGCCGGCACTGAAGCGTGACCTCGTGTGTGATGGCAGCGTTGCTTATGGCATGTAAAAGAGCTGTCTCACGAGTGGCTGCAACAGAAAATGGTACCAATAGACGTTGTTCTACCCGCCATCTTTCCACGCGTGTTAAGATTTGGGGAAATTACACAAGAGAAGCTTATCATCTCTTTAAGAAGAGAAGTCACATGAGACGTGAGACGGCAATCATCAGTCGAAAAGGCCATTACGAGCAATCATAAAGAAGTTTGGTTGTGTTAGTCAACAAATACTGAAGCTTTTCATGTGAAAGACTATTAAGAGAAACCACGCAAGTTATCCTGAAGAACGACAATCCCGAATGAGGAAATTAAAGAAACTCGATCTATACACGTTGCTTCGCTAAAAAAAAAATCAGCTCATTTTATTGGCTCTAATTTGCCATAACCTTACCATATGGAAGCGTTGTTTTAACAAATATGGGTAGATGTGAAAATACGTCCTGTTTACTCTGATCCAGAGAACAGTTCCAAATCTCGTTTTTGAATTGTTTCTTGCACTCTTCTAGCCCTCTGAATCCTCCCTCTCTCACAATACTGAGTAAAACTGGATAAGCCTGATAAAAAAGAAGAGAAGCTTCCAATATATCTGATTATCTCAAATTGATGCATGGGGTCGAATGGAGTGGTTACCGCGTAAGAGGTTTGGGTTTAAGCCGTAGGCGTTTGTATTGTTGCTTTTTCAGACAAGAAAATCGTTTGTACACACAAGTTTGACCCCATTGGCGGCCTTAGCGAGGGCGAGGGGGCCGCGGTTCCCTTTTATTTGATTCCAAAGAATTCTCAGTAATATGTCTTCTAGAACCTCTATTTGAATATTTGAACACTGAAGCTTTCAGAGTTTTTAAATCAATCAATAAATCAATCAATCAATCAATCAATCAATCAATCAATCAATAATATAAATGAATAAATAAATATGTAGTTCCTATAAAGCTGACAAGTCTCTCGCCTTTCTAGGAGATTAGGAGATGGTTTGAACGCGGATTTTTGACGGTTTGTTCCATTTTGAACCCCATCCCGGAAGGCAAAATAGACAAACCGTGTCAATGCGTAGCCCCTGACTTTATGGGCCAAAAACTTGTTCTTTAATTATAGCCTTTATTTTGATTTAAGATTTATAACATAATTAACGTAGGCAATACCATGTACTCACGTGGGAATACTGAAATGAAATTGTTGTTGTTGTTGTTGTTGCTGTTGTTAAAGTCATGGGGTGGGCCGAATGAAAAGGAATACGGAATGAATGGTGTGGGCAGTATTTCTGTATTCTTAATGTTAACGGAGTATTTTAGCAGTTTTTAGTAATACTTAATAATATTTTGCAACCGAAGGTTATATGGTTGTACTTTTTTGTCATGTTTGAGACAAATCTTACGAAACATGGTATCTCTTTCAACATAGTTTGAGCAAGGTACAAAATAGTCAAATGACGTCACTAAGTTTTTGCCGCCTATTCTTGATAACCAGGCCGCAGGAACGTGGCGTTTAATGGCGGCAAAAATAAACTGCATTTGAGGACGAAAAAATCACACTTTCCATCGTCGTATGAAGCTATAATTTGGACATCACATACTTTAAGTACGTAACTACCAATCAATGATTTGATCGTATCAGTACGTTAAGAACCAAATTGCAGTCTCCTGTTGTTTTCTGTCTTTTTGTTGTGTGGTGTTTTTTTTTGGTATTAGATAATCGGTTATGTCTCGCTTTTCAAGAATTTAAAATCAGAAGTAGGAAGGGATACAAACTCAGAAAAAAAGATTAATCATTAGTCCTGCGAGTAAAAAAAAAATACATACCTTTTGTCTAGCTCCGTTAAGGGGCAATCCTCCACTGTTTCTGCTAAAAGAAGATAAAATTCACCAAATCCTTATTAAATATAGGTTGCACTTCACAACTTAATAGTGTCATTTAGGGAGATAAACCTATTAGGAAGTGAGGTACTCGATCAAATACCGTATTTATTCGATTAAGCGCCCAACCTCAAATAACCGGCCAGCCTGTAGGCAGGAAAAGTTAATAAGCTTCCAGCCTCGAACAAGCAACGATTAAAAGAAAAACACAGTAGACTTAGTATTCTCTGTTTCCAAAGAGCATATAAAAGACAATAAGATTTGTCGATTTCCAGTTACGTCACAAGTAGCGACTGATACAGCCAAAGAAACTAAAATGATTTGTTCGGGAAGAACAGTTCTTGTCATTAATTCTTTTAATCTCTTAATGTTTCTCTCGGCAACACCGCGCCCGACCCTTTTTTAAGAAATTTAAATGGTTGGCAAGGCCTCATGACACCATGCATACAAAACCTTTTCATTATTAATTTGTTAAGCCGAGAGGGGATGATGGCAGATAAAGGGAATCTTAGGGCGTTTGCAGGGTTATGTGAATTTCATAAAGTTATTTTAAGAGGTTGTAAGTCTGATTCCTAAGACGTCCGCACATTTTAGTAGATTGTTTGAAACGACACCAAGTCCACACGCGACTGTGTCAAGGCAAACAATGCAGAATATTGGAATGGTGACTGTCGAATTCTCTCTTGACATGCATTTCTACTCAACTAGCAAGAACAGTGATTCAGCTGTGATGAATGCCCTTTACATTTCTCCCCTATATCTGGGTTGTTTTTCTACGTTCGCTGGTTAAAATATAAGCCATTGGGGTTAATGCCCCTCAACAGCTTGTTTTACGAGGTCATATTTTTAAATAATTTTTTTAAAAGCCCTTAGGCATGGCCACATCAGACAAGCAAATGTCACGACATAGACCACGAGCCCTCGTTCCTCGTGGCTTCGCCGCTCGCTCCTCACGCGTGCTTTTGGAAAAACACAAGACTGCTCACAGTCTAGTCACCACTTAAAAAGCCTTTTCTCAAAACAAAAATTTTTCGCTGATTTGCCTTTTTTGTGCATGGGTAAATAGTGAAATTTGCTCGCCTGACCTAAAAAAGGATTAAAAATTAAAGACTGATGTCATGGGAATCGCTACCTCAGGCTATACCTTTTGCACCAAATAAGCAATCAGTACATTGCTATCACAACAGGATTGATCAATACATTACCAACACGCATATATGCGAATGACAATTTGTTGAGTAAACTGTTCATATCGCTACTAATCAGGCAAAAATTTCTCACCTTCTACGTGTCGTTCCTTTTCGTGCAGAAATGCTTTGCACAACAGCAATAAATAGGACGAGAAAAATTAGGGCGAATTTCATTTCCTAATGTCTTTTTCTCAAAATACCAGTCTCTACTGTTTTCAGTTGCTTTGATGACAGTGGAGCCCTTAAAGATAAAAAATAAGTAGAAAACAAGTCATTAATCACTGACAAAGGCAACAAAGGATTGGAAGGCGTACGGTAATTAAGGATCACGATATATAAGAATACCATGTATTGAGTCCCTTTTTACGCCTCACGACAAGTATTCAAGAAAATTCTAGCCACCCTTCGACTTTTGTTACTATGGTTAACAAATAAAGGGTGTATTTTTTTGTATCTTTTCTTTTCGCGAATTTTCTAAAGCTTTCAGTAGACTAGCCATTATTTACAGAGCATTTCATATACGGAATTATCACAAATTAAGGTGAAGTAGAGAAGAAAAAGGTCGATTGCCGTAAGCGCAGTTTAAATTCCTCTAATGGATATTTTTAGCTAAACTACTAAAGAAGAAAAAACCAACAAACCGAAAAAGGCATTTGAAAAAAAAGGAATTTGATAGGTTGATTTCTCAATACGCTTGCTAAAAATGACGTCTGTAAGTTAATTGCCGTCTGAAATTGGTTTCAGGTCTAAAACGCCCAATGGGCAGAGAACCGACAGAAGTTCGATTCCCGCTGGTGAACCATGTTGTCAGATGGGATGTTATATCCCGTTGCAGTTTCCTTGTTTATTCTTAATGATTCTTTGATTCTTGTGGTTGCAAACTCGCTATTTCCATTAGAAGGCTTATAAATTCGTAGGGCTGAAGTGTAATAAAGGAATAGGAATAACGACTAACGAAAATGTTCGAGTTAGATTCATGGCATGATTTCCTAATGTGGGTTGGAATAAAGGAATAACGAAATTTTTCGAGAAGAAACAAATTGAATAATTAATGAAGAGGCCTCATTATTCCTCTTCACGTGCCAATTATAGAAATAGAAGCTGAATGAAATTTGTTCAGTAATAGTTTTTGTTGCTGTTGTTTTTGTTTGTTTGTTTTGTTTTGTTGTGGCCCTTTTTCTTTTTAACCGCTTTATCAAAGACAATCCCGGAAGCAGGCTGGGGTAAGAAGATAAAAGACAACAAGACTCATTTTTATAAAACAAATTCATACTTAGCAAATACTGCTATTTTTATGGTTCCAATATCATTTGGGTTTTCTATGACATTTCAAATGTGCAGACAGCGTTTAGACAAGTTTGAAGAGTCGGACGAAAGTTAGGCGGTTCTCTATTCACTTTCTCTACAAAAAAAATGAATTCTTAATTACTGTGCCATAATTACATTAAGTGATTTTTGTTAATTACGTGTCGATCATATGACGTCAAAGCTTATAATTATTTGAATGCCCGCTGCATGAATCGGTCAGGTCAGTCATAAGCCTAATTTCCAAGGGCAAGCACGTTACTCCCGCAGGAGTCTATTGATTCAGTTACGACGTCATTAGCTACTCAGAGTACTTATAAACTTGTTGCTAAAACCTCTCGTTGTGTGGTCTTTGAGAGCGCATGATTTGAGCCTTTATTAGCGTAATAAGTTATTTTCAACAACAAGAGACAAAGCGATTCAACATTTCGTCCTTTGGCCTGCGAAAGATAATTTTACCTCGGATGAGAGATTTAATTCGCGCCTTTTCCCTGGATCTAGCCTCTCGCGCAGACGTTCTTTTGGCTCGTCACGCAATAATCCTCCTGGGAGAGCAGGAACGCGTGACCAACCTCTTAAGAACGTCTGTGCGGGAGGCTACCCTGGATATATATCTGCCACTGACAATATCTTCAAACAAGTCAGAACCTCTTTGATGGCAAACAAATAATGCTAAACCGCAGTAGAGCCATGTTAATCATCGGTCCAACCGTAAAATTTATGCATTCCCTGGTTAAATTTTATCTTTGTAACTTTTAACGGCATGTATGATGATCTTCTAAATGTCGCTCATTTTTCTGTTTCAGATTTTGTACATTGCTATTCTTTAAATAAACTAATTTACTAAAAGGCATGGGTGATCCAATCACTTTCAATATGCCGCGGCTTAAGTTTGATGGTGTTAAATGATAATCTTTGCAATCGGCTATCAGTCGCATTTACCCGTATAATCTCCTGCTGAAGTTGAAATTAAAGAAAAACGGAAACAGTACAAATTTAAATTTGTTCCAACGAAGGTTCAAAAACAATGCTTTTAATTGAATCAAAGTTCATTTTTTTTGTGTGTTATGCAGTTAAAAACGCCCATTGAGCTGGAAATCAAACAACACTAAAGAATCATTTGGTACACTATCACGAATTCTGCAACATGATTGGCTGAAGTAGTCACTATATTCCGTGATCGATAGTGATAGTGAAAAGGAGTAAGCCGGTGTTTTGAACAAAAACAAAACAATAGCAACTTCTTTGACAAGCCGTCCTTGCGATGGAAATAAATGAGCTATTTCCAGAATAGTACTCAACGGCCACGAAATACGGAATGAACATTTTAATCCGGGTAAGATGAACAAATTTAGTTAACTATGGCTGGTTTGCAAGTGACGTCATGGCGGCCATGTTGGTGGTCAAGTAACAAAAATCATTTCTCTCTTTTGGGGACTTAACTCTTTTTTTATTTAAATTCTTCGAAGCTCTTCGAGAAAAAGCATGGCCGCCTTGTCACTTGGTTGCAAACCAAGAATTATGGACTCGAAGACACAGCTGTAGTTTGATAGTTGGCTTCTACTAAAGCATTTAGACGACCAGTTCGAGTTTTTAAATTGTCAAATGGGGCTCAGAATGACATGAGAATATTGCTGTTTTAGGCCAATTCTGTGCTGACATTCATTACTTACTGCCTTTAGCCATTCACAAAATTCTCCTGTAGAGTTATGAAGAAGATATCAAAGAAATTTCATCCGGGAGCACTAACCATAACAGGCAGGCATAGCATTGAAACTTGAAAAGGTTGGGCAATTCATGTCCATCCCTGCCATCCGTTACAACGGACGACAGGAAACAGTCCAATACCTAAGTGTACTCTTAAATAATAATAAAAAAAAACAACTGGACAATCATTTGCGAGATAAACAGATGCGAAATTTTTTTTAGCTTGTTGAAAATAAAAGATAGCCCGAAATAGCCTCCTTTAGTATTTATAAGCAAACAAAAAGTATAAGGAAACATGACGTGATGTTTATATACCCTAAAATACTAGATAAATTGAATAAACAAACTTACGGGGCTTTCTTCCTTTCTGCTTCTTTTGAGTGGTCACCGTTTGACTGTTTGATAAAAAATCCGCAACTCCAACAAGTTGCTTACAGGCGATAAAATCTACTTTTCCACTGGTGATAGGAGACTACGGATCTGTGCCGGCTTCTAACTGTTTTGTTTAAGAATTACCTGGTACGGCAGTACATGACTTCCGACTTCACCTTGGCAATCAAAGCCGGCGTTAAAAACTCTTACTTGTTTATGTTTTTGTCCTTCCTGAGGATAATCGGTTAACGCCCTTACTTATCCAAATCTAGAACAATAAGAAGCTAAATATAGCGAAGAACTCAGGAAGCTGGCTCGTACATCACTGTGTTCGATTTAATCCTTAGATTTTGAAGTCAGAACTCTGTATACAAGTGTTCTTAAACTTTTTGAAAACTGAATCAATAATTAGCATTGCTGACGTTTTAGTGTTATCGCATAAGCCTCTTAGATTTGAGACATACCTCAAGGAAATGCGGTGATTATCTTTTCGTTGTTACAAAATTCACGGTTTTGAACTCTAAGCGACGCAATTTACTGGAGAAAAGTCTCATGCGCGGCACCACCGGAGCCATTTAAAGAATATCGCTGTATTTTAAAATATTGAAAACTGCACAGAAAACCACCTCTGAACCAAAGGACGCAATTACCAAGGGTAGTGTACTCCCGAATGCTCACTTAAACAGATTGTGTGGGCGCCCTGTGAAATAATGTTTGACTCAGTAAAGAAAAGGTCACGTCGCAACTAAGGCAACACTTCCTTCCGTGACGTGGGTTTGGGCTGCCTGTGGTTGTTGTTCTAAACAATGACTGAATTCCTTCAAGAGGAAATATATTATCTGCTACCGAACATTTGGTGTATTTGAGCTAGCCTAAGGCCACATGGGTTTGAAATGTCAAAAGTATAACGACTCGCAGACAATTTATCAATCTATCTACCCTCGCCAAAAAGGCGATGAACTAATATAAAACAAGACTATTACTTATCTCCTTAGAATGCCATTTAAGTTTTAATTTCTGGTTGGCCTGTTTCATTCCTTTCCTTCCTTTTTTCAAGACCCTTGTACACTGCCGGAACAGTATTGGCCACGTTTCTGTTCTCACTCATGTTAGGGTGATCTCCTTAATATCATATCTCAATATTATATCCCTAGCTAGCCCTCTTACCTAACATGGTAAAGTTGACAGAGCAAAAAATTCTGATTGATCGTACGCTAATGATTAAAGCAGCCACCCAAATGGTTTCTTATACAAGCACTGATTAAAAATATATAAATAAATAAATAAATAAATAAATAAATAAATAAAGTAAGAACTATGTTTTTGAATGCTTTGCTTAAATGTTGGATGATCAATGCTCCAAGCAGCAATTTCAGTGTTTTCATATCAGACGATCGACACTTGTTGACCCCCTTTCATACTTGCACTTGAATCTTGAATCTTCAGTGAAGCGTTTGAAGAGAGCATTATTTGCTAGGTGACAAAAACTTGAGGCGATCAATACTGGCGCGTTAGTTCAGCGGCTGGCTGCCGCCGGACGATGTTACATGATGTTATGATTCTTCTTTCGAGCCAAACACAAAAACAAAACAAAGAATAACAATAACAAAAAAATAAAACACTTTAAGGTCAAATAAAAGTTTGTAACCGCCTTCCCTTGGTTTTGAACGTGTCGGTAAGTTTACACTACAAAAACACTGAAAAATTGTGAACCACTTTGGAAGACATGTTAAAACGTACCTCAAAGAGTGGAGTTGCTCAGACACTCAATATTCTTGCAATAGATTATGGAAAAGATACCTCAGTAACTTTTCAAGACGCAACTTAATATAGTTTTTTTTTTTTCAAAAAATGCAGGTTTACATTTCTACAGATTAATTCCTTTGATCCTATTTTGCATGAGTTTAAATAGAGCTACAGTTTATATATGCCGCCGTAAACACATAACAAAGTGACCGTTATTGCCTATCATGACAGAAGCCTATATATTACAAAATCCCGTGTTCGATGAAGCAGCCATTTCCTCTAATGGGCGGATAATTTTGTAAATAAGCCTCTTTGAAGTTTTGTGTTTTTATGCGAACTGACGTAAATAAAGTTAATATCCCAGATATCACACTATAATCCACTTAAATGATGAGGCAAATTTTAGAGAGGTATTCATTTCATTGGGGTCTCGTTATATATAAGCATGAAATTTCTTAGCCTGCAGACTGCAGGCGTATTTTGAGAGGGCGAAAGCTTGTTTATGTTCGTATTGTTGTAGCCGCCATCTTTGGGGAGGAACTGGGTAGAAATAGCAACCCTTAGGGTAGGTGCTAGGGCGAAAGAAGGAAAGGGGGGAGGGGAGGGGAGAAAAAAAAATAAGCCTACCGATATCATTGTTCTTTTGGGAAACGCCGTACGCTGGCAAACAGAGCTCCTGATTGGTGCGGCTTACGGGAAGTAGATTGATGCCTGCCAATCAACTGTAAGTCAATATTGTTTATTTGGTTTTTGTTTGCACACAACTGCGGGAAAGAATTATTCTGACTCAGAACTGGCAGACCGAAATTTTAAAAAGTATGCTCTCGAAGGAAGTCTTTTGGAATTGGAGCAGCTGTGAAAGTCGCATGTATTACACACTGAGCAAGTCAAAGCGATTTCTACACTGGCATCAGGCCAAGATTTGCTCGCAGTGCTAAAAGGAGGTCGGTAGGCCTACACGCCAAAATGCTGCTTGATCCAATACATTTTTTCTCTGGCGGGTAGATTGGGCTCTGGAGGGTTCTATGTTTTGATTTTAGTCGCCTGTTTCACACTGAGAGGTCATGACACGCTTATTGATTTGCCCTCTGATGCAAGAGCATTTTCTTGGACCTCTTTTGAAGCGTCAAGCTCTTTATTGCGGCTAAATAGACTTTAATTAAGATTCTTTCATTTTCTCCAAAGTGCCGCAGGATCTGAATAACTAAGAGATTTTCTTTAGTCCGTGAATGTGATATTTTCCTGCAATGCTGCATCACGCTGGGCCCAGATTTTCACCGATAGCGATTTACAGATCCAAATTTAGAAGAATGAATTGCAGCTTAAACTGAAGCTACATCAGCTATGGAGAATTGCATTGTGACTCACCCAAGATTATTTTTTAGACAATAATAAAGTCCGGCTTGTTTGTTTTAAGATAATGTGAGTCTTTGGACTGGAGTGCAAAGTTCCTCCTTTGCCACTCATATGACTGCAGTTGAATCCACTCTTTTATATTTCTCTGAGCTGAGGACATAAGCTAATAATTATAATTTCGAGGTTATTATAGCGGAGCTCCACGCGAGCGCAACACCATAGCTAAGTAAATCTACCCATCCGAGAAAATTTGTTAATCACGTGACCGTACACCGACCGAGCACCCATCTGTCCGCACCACAGGCTACCAACCCAAATCCAACTCGAGGTTATTTTGGAGGGAAATCGCACACGCGTCTTGTAACGCAAGAGACAACTAAAGAGTCAATAAAGACGAAAACGGAAAGTGGAAATTATTTCTGTATCCGTGTTGTCTAACGTATTAAGCATAGCTCCTGGTTTAGATTCATGAATTGTCATGTTCACAAATTTGGAATATAGAGCAAGAGAAAGACAGAGAAAAAGAGAAAGTGGGCTGCAGGCCAGCTAAGCTCAACGAGAAAAAGACAGACAGAGATCTAGAACGAGAGATACACAGTATGAGTCGAGAATTTCCTTTCTAGAATTATAACGTGAGATCTCGATCCGCTTATAAGAGTTATCACTGGATGGGGTAAAATAATTGTAAAGATCTGTTTCTCAGCTACATAGTTACAAAATCTGATTCAAACTCTTAAAAGAGTCATTTCAGCAACAGGTGAGGCCGAACAGCTCCGTCAAAAAAAAAAAAAATCATTTCGTCCCACTGTGAGACTCATAGCGGACAATGTAAACTGAAATTTAAGAAACAAATTGCAATCCTATAGAAGCACTGTACAACTATGGGTTACTCCATTAGGACACTACTTAACTTCGAGGCTTAAGCAAGCATTTTGAATTTACAGTGCGGCAAACCAAAACCTAATCATATCAAGCATTCACATGTTGACGTTCCTAAATAGTAAGGCCAGTCGACTTACTGAGATCACATGACTTTCCACGTGACTATAGTTAAGCGTTGGGTCACAGTTAGAACTTACACGTATGCATATTTTCTCTTTTTTTATCAATACTTTCCCGCTACCAAAAATAGGAAATGTTGGACTGTACCAAGATTCATGGAAAAACTACCTCATCAATTTAAACAGTTAATTCATTCTTTTAAAGAAGAAATAGCCATCGCCGTGTAACGTTGGGAAAGAAGAGTATTGTGGTTTGAGGGGGCTGGGAAGGGGTTAGAGAAAATAAAAACGATATAGCATTCCCTTGCCACCCAGCCCTTATAAAATGAAAACTGGCCTTATTATATTCAGGGACCGAATAGCGAAAATGAACGCATGGCGTGTGGCCAAAAGAAGTACGAATGCCATGCTCGATATATCTTCAAATTTCTCCAGGTAAGCTGAGAATACTTGTCTTTAAAGTGATCAAATGGCTTAAGATCTTGTTAGGCAGTCTAAGCCCTTGTTAAGAAATCCCTGTTTTGCAGAGGAATTGCTGTTGTGCGGACAAAGCAGTGAATTTCAAGGTAAGCATATGATAGCTTATTTCCGCCAGTGAGAAACAAAAAGACTTACTTGTTTAAAATTGTAACTTTTATAAATACCTGGAAACATGATGACAACAAAAAATGACCTGTCGACCGGATTCAAAGATATATGCCGAAGCCCCAACCAAAGAAATTAAAAAGGAGATATATAATGGCAACGAAATTTAAATTTTATTCCCGAGAAAAGTCTATGAAGAAAATTAAGTCGTCAGTTTTCAGTGGATTTATGTACATTGGAGCCACCAAGAGGCATAGGCTCTGGGAACCATACAGTTCAGAACCGGGTCAAGCCAAGCCAGAAAACTACGTATAAGTTCAAACGGGCCAACGCGCATTAGTCTTTACGGGCTTCTATTATACCGATTCTAACTCGCTCGAGTAACCCATCAGAGAAGAGGATTCGTTTTATTTCATCCGCACGTCACGGGGAGCCATAATTGTCATTATAATTCATTCAAAATATTTCGCTCTTTCTGATTGGCTAAAAGGCTCCGTCGAATTCTTCATAAGCAATCGGCCCTGACCATATTTGGAAGCTGTGAGCAATATACCATAGAGGCAATGGTATACTTGATTGGAAACGAGGCATCGATCAACCTCGTTTCCAGGCGCGGCCGATCGACTAGCTTTATATTCACACGTGAACTAAAAAAAAAAAATGGCGTCCATGGCGATCCAGAGACGAAAAAGCTGAGTTTCTGACTAAAACTGAAAGGAAGAAATGCAAGAATACGCAAAACATATTGCTCGATGTATGTTAGACAGAAAAAAGCATGCAAACAGCAGATCCAAAAGTTCAGTTGCTTATAACAATTCAGCCGAGCGAAGACGCGAGAGTGACGATGCGGCAGCATTTTAGAGCGTATGCACGAGGTATTGTACATGTACAGGACAAAATAATCTCTTCTGATGTGACAGTGTAAGGTAAGGAAGAGCTAACACAAAAACCAATCAGAACATGAGATGTGGTGTATGACGTCATCATGTCATCAAGCACGGTAGAGTTGTTTGTACGTTCATCCCGACCATCGTTAGTTTGTCCGACGTTCCTGGGCATTTCCGAAGAAACGTTTTGAATGAATAATAATTCAAAATTTTTGTTTTCAGCTTATCAGTATCATTTTGTTACTTTTTGCTTTGAAAAATTTGCGTGAAAGAGTATAAATTATTAGTGAAGGAAATAGGTACTTGTAGGCGCATTTTATTAAATGGAAACAATTCGTTTTGACGCAAAAGGTTTCGAAAGTGAAAAACAAATCCCTCTTGAGAAAGATTAAATCATGCACACGAGGAAATTGCGACTTCTTCAAGAGCGATTAGATTAATCCCAGGATTTAGCAGAACCCTAAAAGAAGTTATCTCGTATTTCTAGTGAAAATGCACGTAAAAGCTGAGAAGTATGGGTTTTACTCCGTTTAAAGCCAGGTTCAAGAGGCATTAGGATATTGATAGTACGATTCTATGTGGCACTCGCCCAGATCTGACCTTTTTAAACTTTTTGAGTCTGTCGATGAAATCCTCATTAAATGTGTGACAAGGCATTTAAATAAATTAAAGCCCTTGAGTAGCAATTTAGACTGGCGGTTTTGTCCTATTTGCTTCTATACAAAGTGGTCCAAACGCTTGAGTACTGAATGAAGCGTTAGTGTTTGAAAACAATAGTTGAACGACCAAGGATCAGAGTCGGAATGGGGGAAACTGTGCTGACGTCATTGTTTACATTTTTCTCATTCACCTATACGACTTAACCCATAGAAGGTGTTACCGTATGCACAAATTAAATTGAAATGCTGAAAGAGTTGGTCAATTTGAGCAATTTGTGCGACTGGCCGCTTGATTAATCTAGTATACTTAGTCCAACATTTTAAGGCTTCTCGGATGCTTCCGTTCTTTTATTTTACAAAATGCCGAAGTGTATGAATATTTTAGTAATACTTGAGACATTTACAGGCAAGAATTTTTTTCGCATAAAAAAATGACTTTTAAACTCCGATAGTGCTGAAATTTTCAAATTCAACCAGGCTAAATCTCAATCCAACATGACTGTCATGAACAAGCAAGCAACAGTAAAAGCTGAAGAAAAATCTCAGATTTAAATTGTGGAAAATGAGGAAGTAAACAATTTACACTGAGGACAAGGTAAGCACGACGGCTTAAAAGACACATTATTAGAATGACTACTTTATAGATTCCGTCTACAGACTGAAAAGTTAGAAATACATCCATATCAAGATAGTGCCATGTGAATATACTGCTGAAGAGGTATCATTTGAATGGTTACACCATAGGATTTTGATTCAGAGACTCAAAAGTTAGAACTACAAAGTTACTACTGGAATAAATAGCACCATTTGAAAATTCTACTAAAAGAGGTTTCATTTGAATGGTCACACAGACCACTGGATTTCGTCCAGACTCAAAGGTTAGTCGAGCTATAAACAATAAAACCTCCTTTAAAACGATACCGTGGCGAAGTACCCGCATAATTGAGGTATCCCTGTCACAGAGGTGGGAAATGTATGACGCAGACATCTTTGGAACCCACCGAGCTGTCCGTAATTGAAAGGTGGAAGGAAGTCCCTTTAAGGAGAGGTTCGACCTTTGGAAATAATTTTTGCCGTCAAAGTTCCTCCACAGACTTAAAAGTTAGCGATAAGACACCAATGTTACTAACCTACAATTGTGTGTTGTCCATCTTAGTAACTTTTTCCAATCATCGGCTCTCGATCCATCTAGCAGTAGATTATAACCGAAAAACTTCAATTATATTCTTACCCGAACAAATGCGTCGTGTTTTCATGAACAAATCGGGCATTCACCCAGTTGACTTCTCTGAATAAGCATTCGACCTTTTTGCCTGCCTTCGACCGCACCGTTTCCTCAAGTAAATTGACTGAACAGTTGAAACAACTCACACGCATTTTGAGGGTGATCACATTTTTGTGGGATTATAAGCCGGAAAATTCAATTTTGAATGGTATTTATATTCTAGGGCGGTACGGAGGGTTGACAAATCACTAGTTAGCTGAAATGAGCAGAGATACATTTCCTCTTTGTTAGCCTCCGTTTTAAAGCACTAATAATAACCAATAGGCCACTAGAGAAAGACGTGGAAGATAGCCAAAGAGGTACAAAGTTACCTCTAGTTCTAAGAGGTCATTGACAGTTCCTTTCCCTGATGACCATGGCATACTATTCCAAATCGAGGGACAGAGGGATGGACGTCTGTTTTACTCCTTTCATAGACGGAATAAACACTTCAAGTTATTTTGAATTTGTAACGGTTCCAAACTAATCATTTTCATTCATTCACAAGTGGTTTTGCAGCAAACGCGCAAGTTCACGAAGAGTTAGTGGCCAGAAATAGCTACATACTTAATTGAAATTTCCGAGGTTCTTGAGCCTATCCTTAATTCCTATAATCACCTTTGAGAAGGTCTCAGAAAATACAAAATCATGTAGGAATAACAAACTTTTTTGAACAGGAAAGGGTGCTTATCGTTGTCTGTCGCTATGGTGACAATAAAATAGATCACTTGGTAAATAGAGCGGTTTTCACTTGACTGTAGTAAAACCGAAACCAAAGTAAATACACTAGCCAACCAAAGGGCGTAGTAAAACCAAAACTAAAACCAAAACCAATTACTTTCGACAGTCAAGTGAAAACCGCTCTAATGTCAAAGTAGCACCAAAAACTAAGTATGTAGGCAACCGACTTGCTTATAAATTGTTAACGCTGACGTCATATCTGATTCACAAAGTGAAAATTAAGAGATCATGCACAGGATGACATAACATACAGCCTGTTAAACAGACAGAGCTTAGCAAATATCATTTGAATATGCGCATCTAAAGATAGAGGATTTCACTGTGCCGACATCAGTTTAGCTGAACAAAGAAACCGTTAACCAAATCTGGTGCTAAAGCTCACCGCAAGTTTTTTATTTTGTATATTTTTATTTCATGTTGGGGGGTGGGGGTGGGGCGGAAAGCATTTATGTCTATACGTCATAATATCTGTAAGAATTATAAATTAGATGTGAGACAAATACATAGCGCATATGAGCCCAGTTTACAGTACCGGGTAAAAACCTCTGGAAATTGTTTTTTTGTTTTGCTCACCCGTTTCAGTCAGTTGCTTTTTGTTACACAACATAATTATATAACATACTAAAATATGCCGCAGATCTAAGGGCTCGTGAAATTGCCAAGATTGGCACACAGCGTACAACATGGAAAGCTTAGCAGTTAGCAGCGTACAACATGGAAAGCTTAGCAGTTAGCATCGACAGCTAAAGAAGCCTTCCAAAGATGCCACCTTTTGGACGGCAATCGTCCCAACGCAAACAAACACCTCCTGCAGTATCACTTGATTTCACGGATCATTTTACCTTTCTGCAAAACTGCCCACCTACCCCTCCCCTAAGCCAACATTTATACTTACTTCTCACTTAAGGCAAAATGTTGGCTTAGGGGAGGGGTAGGTGGGCAGTTTCCCAGAAAGGTAACCGATCCGATTTGACGGCGGATTGCAAACAAGACGGATTACATGAAAGCAAGTTCACGTTCATTTGTTTCAACCAAGACTCCTTTGCATTGCTCCTTTTTAACGTTTTACTCCAGACATACAAACATAAAAGCATTCTCTTTTTTTAGTGTAGCCTCTCGCTATTGTTATTCTAAGGACATTACCCTTTCAGACTAGAAATGGATTGTCTGGTGTTTAAGTGACTACTCGAAACCCTTAATTGGCATTGTTACCGCCCGGTCCTCTAAATTCTGACCTTAGTTCACACCAAAACGTGTCACTGTTTTATTTTCCACTTTTGTAGGGACGGGCAGCAGTCAGGCAATAATTGGTATCTAACCTTAATAATAATTATAAATTAAAAATCAACCAAGTATGGCTGGCCTTCTTCTTCAGCCCCTACGGTTATGTGGGACAGCCTGTACTCCTCTTTATTTTTGTTATAATATTTTCTTTAATCAATATTGTGATACTGTTAAGTACAAAGGTTGATGTTGTCGCTGTTGTTTCAGAACTGGCCTCGTCAATCCCACCCATGCAGTGTAACCAACATATCTTTAAGAGTATTTTTTTTTTCTGGGTAATTATTCAGTAGTATTTTACTATGAACTTTCTTCTACACCTAATCTGCAACCTGAAACACAAATAGGTTTATACCTTCTCGTGGTTTTCCGTTGAAAACCGTACCCAATTTCGGACAATAATTGGGAAATGGGGGCATACAAAGGCTTAGTTATTTCCAAGTGACCCTAAGTCGTTTTTCGTGAAAAAATGGTATTGTTTAGTAGACACCACAAAATATGAAAAATTTTAATCCTCTTATAGTACATTTTAATCTCCTAAGGTCAAGTTTAAAAGGAAAGGGAGCAAAAAACAGACGGATTCCACACTTATCTGCAACATTACAGAACTATCCGTTGCGCGGAAAAAATTCTGCGTGCTTTTTAAATTTTATCAGTAACAGATCAAGATGCATCGCATTGTTTCAAGTGGCATGTAGGTAAGAGTAGCAACGATAATAATAATAGTAATGGAAACTTTATTTGTCTTTTTGAATGTACAACTGTAAATCTCTCTACGTATAGGCAATTTACAATTGGCTGCTTGAGATTGAATATTCAAAAATCAAAATTTCATTCCGTCTGGGCTATCCCAATTCCTATTTCTACTACAAAACAGGGGCACCCAACGAGAATATAGTTCAAAGCAACTTAAACATAGCATTGTTAAACGTTTTTTAGTATTCAAACGGTAGATTTAGGCATATTTTTATCCCCTAAAAATTTTTAATCTGTTCGGATTTCCTAGCTGAAAGTCTATTGATCCGAAAATTACAGGGATCAAAACTTACCTTTTCGAAAACTTCAGCCAGAAAAAAGGCTCCCGAAAACTCTAGGTGACCTTTTTATGGTAAAAATCCTTTAAAAATGGGCAATTATACCATTTTTTAGATCTTCGAAAATCCTAGGAGAGGCTGGCAAGCAACAAACTTTACAACAAATGTTCCGAAAATTCTAGATCTCAAATCGTCTTCCGAACAGATATTTTCCGAAAATTGACGTTGGGTGCCCCTGAACAAAAGATGTAATGTGTTGCTTTAATGGCTATATTTATCATTTATTTGATTATATAATTTTGTTGCTTTTTGTCAAAGCTAATGTCATTCATCATGTCTAAGAACGTGGAGCATTCGTCGGAGAAAACGCCAAGGCAGCTCATGGAGAGGTTTTCAAATTTCACACATCTGTAATTTCTGACGGATTTCTTAGATTAAGTTTAGCTTTTTTTTTTTTACGCACTGCATTGTTATTCAGGTTAGACTCGAAACCAACTGTCAATATTATTGAAGGATTCAGAAAACCATTAACATCGGCATAGAGTGATGATAATAATAATAATCATCATCATCATCATCATCATCATCATCATCAAGCATTATTGTTATTATTATTATTTACTGTGTTAAAAAATATAGCGGAATATACTGAAATAAAAAAGCTGGTCTACGCGGCCACAAAATCTCGCCTAGGAAGCGGGGGGAAAAAGCACAGTTCCGCATATATATTCCGCATAGATATCGACTACGGTGACGCCGTAAACACCGTATCGTTTGAAAAAATAGAAATGTCTTGAAGTAATGCATTCTGTAAGAGCTTCCTGTTATCTTGAGCAATGAATAGTGACATTTCAGAATTTCAGCACGAAATTATTTAAACGGAAAAGTTTAACATGGAACCATGATGGAAACAAATTGATAAGGTCGTAAAACGCAGTACGAGGCCTAGAGTGTTCGCACTTATCTCGAGCGAATATTCGGTCAAATCCTATTAACTGAAGTGTATCTCGTCTTGCTTCATTTTACTTGCGATGAAATTACGAAAAAACAAAATCCCAAAACAAAAAGAAACGAACAAAAAAGCAAAAGTCGACAAATAGAAAGCCAAAGGGAAGAATTACGACCAAAACTTCACAAGTACGGTTTAAAGAAATCCAATTTTAATAACTGTATGTAATCCATCTCCTGTGCATTGTGACCCTTTTCTTTGTTTGCAAAATTCCTGTTGGATTCAACTAGCTTTGTTCAATCGATCTATTCGTCCTTTTGATTTCGTTTTATGTGTAGCCCAACAAAGGATAGAATGTGCCATTACTAAAAATGTCAATTTAAGGGGCCTCAAAACTATCAATCACAAAGGTGATGGCAGCAGGGCTCCATAAGATAAAAGAAACAATCCCTATGCCAGTATGCCGGCATGTGTGTTGTACGTTTTCGTAGACTTTTTTCAATGCCATTCGCGGTTTTATGAAGCGCTTGGTCTGTGCGCGTCGCTCACGCTTGTCGTGCCACTTGCTCAGCTCGATTGGTGCGCAACTCTGTCATTTTGATTAGTTCTCGCTTTCTTCCGCCTTGATTTTGGCCTTCCTCTTAGTTCTCGTTTTAGATATCTACTGCCTTGCTTTTCGTCTGTGCAAGTTAAACGAGTTGGAATACGCGAAAAGTCGTTGAAAAGACAATTTGCAAATTAAGCGATATTTTCCGCCATTCTTGCCGTCTTTGTCGCAGACTCCTATTATCCGGGACACTTTGCCATTTTATCGGAATACTGTGAAAGCGGTAAAGTACACGTGCGTGACAATTCTTTTATGAGCTTTGTCCGTGAATCAGTGCTGCATTTTCTCGCTCTGTCTTTTTTTTCAGTTTTCTTTTTTTCTATACTATCCCTTATCGACCCCTACACTATAACCCTACATCTATCTTTTCGGTAATAATGATTTAGAGGAAAATAGAAATCACCAGCATTAACGTGCAAATGACAAGAACCTACTGTGGCTGTATTCCGATACACACTATTAAGTTTCTATCATGTCATACCTCTTAAGAAGCTACACTTGGGTCAGCCCTTGGAGATGAGATCCAACCGCGCTGTGATTTACGTGGAGTCTGTTTCTTTCAATTGCAAGCAAGCCTGCTTTATACAGCGTCCACAAATCCTAAAAATGCGACAAAATATCATTATCTTAATTTTGAGTTGACTACTGTCTCAAGAATTTTTCTTAATCCCCCTGAAAATATAAGATTTCGTGGGTCATTTCACTTTAAACTAATCAGGCTGGTATTTTGAAATTATGGACAAAAGATCCTCTCCTGCTATAGAATACGTATGCTATCTAGAGAAAAAGGAACGTCTTGCAATGCAAAGTATCAGGGCCTCGAAATTTATCACTGGCTTTCAATTTACAACGCACACTTTAAGAGAAATAACGGTAGCACATACCATTTGTTGTCAAATTAACCGACTTTCCATGGTTCACGAAGGTGGCGTTTAATTATATTTGCCTTTAAGATAAATTCCGAACATTGGAAGTTTTTACAATTTCCGAAATATAATTAATGGCAAATTCCGAACATTGGCGCCCAAAGATCAGAAGGCGTCTGAAAATCTTTCTTGACGACTGATGAGCCCGCATGCAACCACTACACATCACCATTTTGCTTTAATATATAATGTCCAACCTACTGATCCGTTGAATTAAACTTGATTATACACTGTACTTCACATATATCTGCCAGTTATATCATCAGTATAGAACGAAATACGTATCACTTTTTTCTTAACAACGAGGATTCAAATTTTTCTACTATAAGCAGTTACAATGTCACAACTGATGGCCGGACTGTTGCAATAGCCTTTTATTTTCACCACCATAAGGATCTCGCCTTTGAAAGACCTAAATTTGTTCCTTAAGTTTATGAATTTAATGGGACTTTCGTGACAGGAAGGCCAATTTGAAAGGCTTGAATGCTTGGAAAATCTGGAAAATTTGGTAAACTTGGTATGCTTTTACAGCTGGGACAATAGTGACAGCTGGCAAACGTGGGGCACGTAAGAAAACTAAGACAGCTCTCCTACATGTTGGGCTTCTAGAGTTCCAGCAGGTTCACGTGCCCTTAATGCATGGGGGCTTTATCGGGTGTCCCACCCAGCTGCCGCTAGTGTTCCACCTAGATGCCCTAATTGCCCTAGCTGAACAAAGAATTAATCTAACTGTTCCACATATCCTTAGTGTCCAATATGCTGTATTTACCCCAGCGGTTCCAAGGTTCCAGCTGCTCTTAGTGTCCCACTAGTCCTAACTGTTGTACGCGTCCTGGCTGTAACAATTCTTGAAAGTCTGCAAAGAAACTCATTTAGAGTTTTGCATCTAGAAAGCGCTCCTGCAATTACACAAACTTTCAATTGGTTCATCTACTTTTCATTACAAATAACCTCTTCATATAAGTGTGAGACACCGTTATTTACCATCTATTAGATAGCTTCTTTCTTTGAAATAATCCGATATCCGGTTAATGTTATAAAAATGGACTTGTCAAAATCCTGCAGAGAAAACTAAGTTACAACAATAACGACACGGTTACCCAATCAACAGCGAGAAATTTTTATGGTTGACCAATTATTATCATGAAATCATGGACTGTATACATAACAGCAAAAGTACCCTCTTAACCAAGGTAAAAATGGCCTCTTCAGAAATCAATCCGCCCTGAGAATTTTTGCCCTAATAAACTCGTTTTTAAGTTAAACTTTTATTTTTTTAAAAAGGCGATTATAGCAAAAGATTCTGCAGGGGATTTTCCGGCTCAAAGCTTTCTCGACGGAAACTTAATTACCCCGTTTCGTAGGCATTATGTTTATGAGCGGACAGATTTATAGAATTATGATAATGAAATAAAGACCGCCCTGCATATTTCTGATGTGTAGATGTGGATAAAATTACGTTGTCACGTGCTTTAGCTAGAAGCAGTTCGACAATAATTCTCTTCAGTCCAGAGACAATTGTTACAAAGCAGCCCTTCCGATTGGATCTTTAAACTATCTACATAACACTACAAGTGCAGTTTCTTATGGTAAATGTTGTACTTTGCAAGAAACGTGTACATTTACTGATTTTATGATCGGCCCGAGTTAGCAATCGGCCTTTTTTTTGATATACGCGCTCTACGTCATTCTTTCTTCCGAGAAGTCCCCGAGAGACAATGGAGATGATTGAATGATGGAGGGAAAACTAGAGGTGTCTGTTTTAAGAGAGGGTCCCTAATAGGGTTCTTCAATCCCGTAATCCCAAGGGTTATTTTTGGCATCCAACTCCTGAGTACTTTCAATCCCGAGTCTCGCCCCGATTTTGCTTTAAAATCTCGGATCCCGAGATTCAAACAAGGTAAATCCCGTATCCTGAGAAACCTCATGTGGACCCTCTTAAGAGGCGTTCTTGTTATAGAGGTGTCCCTTAAGAGACAGCTGACTATAATAAAAGCACAGGTACGCCAAGCAACAAATACGAAGTCCGTTCGTAAAAACAGTCAAAATTGCATGAGCATTTTTAGTGTGGAAAATCGATATTTTCCTTCAGCTTAACAAGAAACAAATGAAAATTGGCTTAGCTTCCATAGTTCTGTTCCTTTTCTAACTGTGTGTCTTTTGGTCGCTTATAATTCTTTTCAGTTAAGTAATCTTGTCCCTACTTCGTTTTTATGCGCACCACTTTACTTCAATTTTTCGTAATTTATTTTTTATCTATTTGTAGCGAACGTCGTATGGGAAGATCTCTAGTCACGATGATATCATGATCTCAGCCTATTGCACTTAACTAGCTGCAAATCCTACGTGATAACATGATCTATTTATGTTTATTTTTCATTATGTAAATTTCAGTACTGGAAGCTTTTCCGGGATTAAAATTTTGCCTAATTAAGGATAAAAAGTCTTCTCAATTTACCAGTGCACCGGTCAACCCTATCATGTACACAAAAAAAGAAAATAATAAGAAAATATATCAAATTTTCATTTTGCTTTATGCTGAGTACCATGAACGCGCGACAGGATATAATCAAAACCTCTACACTGAAAACTGAGTCAGACTTGGGACTACATACTTAATAGGTAGCTCCATGTGAAAGCACTGCTTACGAGGTTTTATCTAAATGGTCACACCATCGGATTTCATCCATCGAAAGTTACAACTACATACTAAATAACTAGTACCGTGTGAAAGTACTGACTTAAATATAAGCGGTCACATGACGAGCTTTAGTCCACAGACTCGAAAGATAAAATGGCAACCGTCTCACATGTATCATACAACAATTTAGGAGTGATAAGGTAATATTTCATGTTATTTTCAAAATGCCCAAAATGAAGATCAAAGGTTAATCCACAGAATCCAGGATTAATCGTTTAATGAATGATCAGTGTTGCACCATCTGCTGAAAGGAGTGCTTTCCCGTTCTTGCTATTGTTTTTGCTCTCTATACTTGACTGACATGTTTTGTGTGGAATTGGGTAAGTTAGAATTAAGATTTCAAGGAGAGGAAACATTTCATTCTTTGTTTTTATTTTAGATTTTCCTTAGATTGCCCATGTCTTTTTTATATTTCTAAAAGTTTGTATAATAAGATTTGCTTGTTAAATTACATTTGAAATAAAAGCCGCCATAGATATAAATTTAACTCAAAGAAAACATAAAGGTAATATTTACTCACATTGATCATGATGTAAGCAAACTATTATCGTAGATATAACTGATACATTATTTTTGTTTACAGCACAATGTCATCAGTTTTTATTTCATCTCCCCTGGACAAACAATTTCTAGAAACCGCATTCTTTTGAGGTAAATTCTGGATAATGAAAGACGTCAAATAAAATAAAAGAACGAGTTAAAAAAAAATCCAGACCGACCTTTGGACAATGTGATACATGGTGTAAGCAAGGGTAAGGTCGGAGAAAAAAAAAACGTTGGTATCAAAGAATAAAGATATGGTAAAAAAATGGCAACCACCTTTTAAAACCGCAAAAGCTCCCTCTATAAGACTCGAGGGAACGGTAAATCACGAAGGAGGAGAAAAAAATATATATTTATATAGGAAGTTCCGTGCAACAGCCGAAGAAAGTTGTTCTAAACATAATTTAAGTTTTCTAGCTGATGTTAAAGCGATACTTACTTTATCAATGCAGACAAGCGCCCGGCGGCCGAACTAGGTCAACAAAGAACGATGAAGGACAAAAAAAAAATTCCACTGCTGGTCTACGACAGTCTTACCTTGCTTTCAAGTACTTCTCCCTAATCGCCTCTTCTTTCAGAAGCAATTGATTGTTCTTTCACTGACAAAACCCACGTTGAACAACGAACACTTAAGTGCAAGAGAAATCTCGATCCTCTTTCTTTAATATACCTAGGTTGGTTATAATTAGCTTTGTTTCCTACCAATCACATAGATCGAAGATAAGGCGCTCAAAAATAAATATCCTCCCAAATTACTTTGCTTAAATTGACAAGTTGTCCAGTTTGACGCAAAACAGAGCATCCCTGAACTGGGTTGACCACGCCCTGTTTGAGATCGACGATTCAAATGTCGCTACCACATTGTACAGAGCTCCTTATCACTCACTTGGCCAGCACCTATGCAAATGTCTCAGAACAAAATAAGGTTTTTACGAAAGAAAAGAGTTCCACCCCCACAGGATTGGTTTGGAAAAACAACATGGCCGCCGATTCATTGTTTTGGGAAACCAATATAATATGCGGACGTGACGTTATGTAATAACTCTCTATAAGTGATTGATATATTCCTTACTTACACATGTTACGCGTTTGTTTACTAGGTAGTAAGTTTTGTTTTGTTTTTTCTCTAATTCCACTGCACTTACACAAGAAATTGGAATGATCAAACTGACCAAGTTTCTTAACGTTCCAGGCAAAAGTAACGAAAAAAGATCCCAAGAGTTTATAGACAAAATTTGAATTGACCAATCAGAACGTGGCAGTTAGTGTTGCCTTAACGTTAACAAATAATTTGCCTCTGCTGAATTATACAACCAGTTGCTTCCTTCCAGCTTGTTTGTTCTTGCGTTGACGCTAATAAGTCATGATTAATTAAATAAGCTACCCTATAGGAGGGTCGTTAATTTTTTTCTTGTTTGTTTTTCGCTTTTTCGTCTTACCTGATACAAAAAAATAATAATAATAATAAATAAGCATGTAAACCCACCAAAATTTCGAATGTTCATAACTAATCACAGCCAAGTAGTAATGTTTGCGCAACTACAGCCGGTAGCCGGACTTTGTTTTGCTGTGAAGGGTTTAACAGCGGTCAATTTAATAAAACTTTTACAAATGTAATTTACAAGTGTAGCTATTGTCTTTAGACTCTTAAACAATGGCTAAACTTGTAAATTACCAGTTTGAAAGTTTTATTAAATTGACCCCAGGTTTAATTTTTTTTATTGGTCAAGGAGTGCAGTTAAGATTACAACTAAAACATCACATATAATATTTATTATTCTCTCTTGTAATTATTTATTACGATTGTTCAAGGTCAATCATACCTTTCTGACAAATTCAACGCAGAGGTATCGTTCTCCATCCCTGCTGAATTTCGTTAAGTGAACGTTCGTTCCGTTTTTCAAACACCCTTAATTGCCTTTTCAGTTCTCTCTTAAATAAGTAGACTTTGAGTAAAGCTTATTCCAACCATTTCATCAGACGATGGGCATCACGTTCTCCGTTTCCATGATTCAAGCGAAGTCAAAGAAAGTCTAGTTTTAAGCTTTTGAACCCTGACGTCGCATTCGACGGATTATTTCTTTTTAAGCCTGTAAGACCCGAACCACTAACAAGTTTAACGTTTTACAAGATTAAGGATGTTTACGTACGGATTAGTATGGGGAGAACATTTATTGATAGTTGTTTGGTTCTAGACTTTTTTGGTAGCATCGATCTCTTATTTCCCTTTTTTTAGTAACGAGTCTTAGAAAAGTCATTAGCTATTCATACACGTAGACTGTATTTGACCGCCATGTACACCTCTGCAACTTTAATCCCAAAACAAATCAACTGGATTAACGACTTATTTAAAAAAGTGGAATTACCTTTTGATACAAACTCCCTATCAGCTAATTGGTATTAATTAACTTTTCATACAGATCTCTGTTGACTGTTTCATTTTCACTATTCGCGTTCGATTTGTATGATTGAGCGATTCAGGCTCGCTCATACAGAGCTGTCGCCTGGACGATTCAGGCTTTCAAAACAGACCTGTTGCCTGGGTGTTATCTAGAACCTAGAGACTGCTTGAGTTGCTCTGAAGTAACAGATGTTTGAAGTGTACTTTGTTCTTGTTCTTGTTCTGGCAAAACAACAAAATGGAACGTGTGAGGTGGTTTCAATTGCACAGCGGTGAGCGCTTACTGTCAAACCAGGCGGGAAGGATTATTAGGCAAGGGGGAGGGGGGGGGGGGGGGGAGGGGGGCTTCATGAAAATGCAGCGAACTTACTAGCACCAGCTAAATCGTTATTTTTACGCCTTTGTTTTAAAAGCGTTGGTAAGAGATAAGGTAGTGGTGTCTAAAAGCAGACATTCATATTTTGTGACTGATGACATTATATATTCAATAGGCTTGCACAAATCATAATTATTTAAACTAGGCATTTTCTATAAAAGAGCAACACAAAAAATCTAGATCTGTCATGAATGTTGTTTCTTAACATCCCTTAAATTTGTTTTTATTGTACATTTTATTTTTTTTATTTGTTCATTTATTTGTTTATTTACTTATTTTTCACACCGAAAATTAAAATTAGCCCTTCGACGAACGCTAGGACTGTAAAAAGTTCAGAGCTGACTCCAATACTCACTTTTGAATCTGTGATTAGTGCCACAATTTAAACGAACTCTTTTTTATATTACTTTCTTGTGATACTATTTGTTTTTGGTTCGTCACGTTTTACTAGAAAAATTGTGTAACAATAAAATTTGAGATTTTTTTTTCAGTTTTCATTTCAGCCACGTGTTACATAATAAAACCTCGCATGAAAACCTAGTTTCAAATCTTAAATAACGAACAGAATCATCCTTTACTTCTTGTATGTGACTTCGGCGACTCTCTCCTCCAGGGAGGCTTTCGTTGGGTATTTCGATAAAAAAGCAATAATTAAAAACTTCAGAGCGCGCGGTGGATGATGGGAAGAGAAAAAATGCCTTCCCATCGCTCCCCTCGCGATTTCCTTTTTCCCTCTCCCCAGTCTCAATACGACACAAAGAGGCCTCTGGGTAAGAGAGAGAGTCGCTGACTAGTTGCATCCGTCGGCGCTGGAATGCAAAGGTTATCTCACTGAAGGGCCTGCAATTTTAGGCTCCTCTGGTTGTTAATAAAAATGCTTCCAATTCAGCTCCCTCATTCAAGGAATTAAACAATCTTTTTACCAGAAATTTGGTTTCTAAACCAAACTTTGTTTTCATTTCTTTCTTTATTTTTTCCTGTAAAAGAGAGCGAGGGTCCGCAAGAAGTGCTGGTACCTCATTTATCACTCAGGATTTTTGACCCTCTGGGATCTCGGATCACAGTTATAAGTAACAGAGCCCTTCATTTCACAGCTGACAGTTGCAACTATAACCATCTGTCAGCTAAAGATCAGTTAGGACCTATCCAGAGCCTAATTTCTGGGTTTAGGATACCCTTTAACAAGACGATATTCACGTGGAAGGGAGGTGAACAATGTAATCATCCTTGTTAAATATACCAGGCCCACACTCTGCGTTTTCGTTACTTATATTTCACGTCCCAGCAAGCAAAGGCAGAATAACATCGACCTATGGTAGGTTTACGAGCCCGCTAGACTGAGTAAACCCCAACTAACCACCAACTGTTTTCGTCACTGAAACCGCTGGTCCACAAACCTACCTTAGGCCGATGATGTCGCAACCACCCTAGCATTCGGCGGCAGATTGTGAAGTTTCTGTAACCGAATCGTTCAAGTTTTTTATTGCGACAGTGTCCACCATAACAGGAATCCTTGGCGCTCGGGGAATATCAGTTGGCACCAACTTGTCTTCAAAAGGTGTATTCCACTCTTGGACTTTACCACTCGCAAAAAGCACAAACGTTACCCAGCCGATTAGGTACATCCCAGCAGATATGTAAAACACTTTCTGCCACTGAAGTCTTGTCGGCTGTGGAAAGAAGACAGTTAACTATCGACTACAATTAATTCAACCGAGCCGTCTTTGATACATGTAGGCGCTGTAGGTCAACTGGTTGTTGAATCATTATGTTGTTACGTAAGCCGCTCTCCTCAATGGGCAACGCAAGCGCGCGGGGCAAGTTTTCGCTTATGGGTCTCAACGTCTGCATTTAAGTTTACCTTTTCAATCCTAACACGTGACCAATGACGTCACCAAAATTCAAACTAAGAAACTATCGATTCTTCCGTGAGTTTCTACTTTCATGAGGTATTACAGCACTTAAAAACCTCTACTTACACAAATTCTCGGTTCGAAATGGTTTTCTAGAGAAAATGATAAAATACAGAAAACGAATTGTACCATGCTAAAGAACTGCTTAAGAGGTTTTAATCAATTGGTACTACTCACTATAGGATCGATTTCGGCCATGGACTCAACATTTTCTCTCCGCTCCATTTTGACTTTTGTACTTTAAGCATCGAGTATATTAACCATCACGCGGGTAATTTTCGGGTTACTGACAATTTTTAACATATAACTCAAGAGGCTAATGTCGGTGCAAGCTTCTAACGCGCGTGAAGCGATCGCGTTTTGACATCGAACGGAGAAACCATCTATATTCCTTTCCGGCAACACGGCCAACTGAAAGACAGACATGAGACACAGACAAACAAACAAACAAAAAAATGGATTAGCTCAGTCGGTAGAGCGCTTGACTACAGAGCGGAATGTCGCGGGTTCGATTCTCGGGGCCCGAGAAATACTCAAGGTCTTAAACTGAGAAATGAAGGTACTGCATGCCTTTGCGCTGCAAACAGCTAGACTGACTTTCGAGTGGCTAGGATGACCACGTAAAATGGCGGCCCCGTCTCCATTAGGAGGCTTAAAAATACTGTCCCCAGTTATTACTTTCGTGCTAAATACATTGAAATTGAAATAAAGCGGGTCTTTTTTCCCTTCTGATGTGTCGGGGCAAAATGGAGTCGTCACTACAAACTAACTACATAGTTGTCGAAGTCTAAAAAATGCCGTAGGATGGCGTTTTTGATGTGTGACGGATGAATGGAAGAGGCCACCGTGAAATTAATAGAATTGTAGTGCACACTTCTATAAATGCCGTAGAGGCTGTAGAGGGTCATTGCACTCGTGCGACAGGCATCCTTTTGGTTGCTTGTAAAATCAGATAGGGATGTTTATGGGCGGGGTATCATGGTTGTAAAACCCCGTCATAACTCATTATTATTGTTATTTAAATAATTGTTTGTGTGTTTGTATGTCACCTTCATCACATTTATTTATTTATGTATTTTTTGGCTTAGCCCATAATGGAAATGGTTAACTAAAACAATGCTGTACATTTTTTAAAGACATAAATTTTATGTAATTTAATTCTATATCTTCTTTGGAATAAGAAAACCGAACTAGTGAGAAAAAAACCTCCCTTGGACACTAGGATTACTGTGACGTAACTCCTTCAAGTTGCGCGCGAAAGTTCACGGCGGTTGCCGGTTAACATTTGAAGAAATTGCGCGTGATATGAAATGACGTAAGCCATCGAGTGAAGAAAACAAAGTGCAGTTATCCTACCAGTTGTTTTTATTCAAGCTGTGGTGAGTTAGACGCATTTGAAACTTTATTTCTAATTCGTTTTGGAAAGAAAACTGTTGGTACCTTGCTGAGGCATCGCCTGCAATTGTTATGATCTCTTATATTTGCACAGACATTATCATATCGAAAGCAGATTTTTGAAATATGGTCGGGAAACGAGCAGCTGCCTTTCAAGTTTGAAACAACTAAGAAAGTTGGAAGTTCAGGACTTGTACGGTAAAAATAACTATTTTTAAACATAGATTGATGGTAGTCAACTCAAGCACGTAGGGCCAGCTGTGGTACCACGGTTTGAAACGTGCGGAAAGAGAGTCCAAAAACAAGATTTCATCCACGGTTAACTGTAATTTTTTCTGCTTTATTAACGCGCGCGTTCGGGTTATTTAGTTGAAGTTTTCTCCGGACCAAGTTGGCTTTACCCTTTCGGCGCTGACTCTCTTTCCAGGTCATTCACATTCACTGTGCCCCTGATGAGAATGACAGACCTTCTGAGCGGACTAAAATTTTTTAAAATAACATCAGTCCATGTTCCCTTCTACATTAGTGAGCTCACTAGAACTTAATAACAGTGCAACATAGCTATTTATCTATTTAGTTCTCGTACCATAGCTAAATGAGTATTTACCACTTACTTAATGTTATGCATTCTTATTAAAAAAATAACTAACGTATTTGTGGCTATTCTTTCCGCAGCTGCATGTAGTTTACGCTCAATGAATTGATGTGTAGTCATTGAACTACTGGTGTGGTTATTGATCTGTTGTGTACTTATTGAACTGCTGTGTCGTTATTGAACTAACAAAAAGGCAAACTGGTTGAGTTTTTAATTCTTTACTGAAAGAGATTGAAGTATTTTCTCTAAACACAACGGACAAAAACCTGAGCCTTTCAAACGCTACAATGACGACTGTGTTTGCGAATCACATCAAATAAAAAGACTGCATCACCCGTACTCTGAGTCAGTTGTGCCATATTGAGAGCCCAAACTTTTAATAGTCGCCTGCTTTTACCAGTAATTAAGACCCGACTTATTAGAAAACTGCGCTAATCACTCACTGTTGTCAAAAAAGGGGACAACAACAGCCCGGTTTTCGTCAACAGATCGGTCCCGTGTGAACAGAAATGGCGCGATCCAATATTAGATTATATCCATTACTTGGAACCAGCCCCGTCTGAACAAAACGTTATCATTTCTCCAAAAACATACCTGATTGTCTGTTAACAGTCCTACTACAAAAGGTCCAATGATCCCCGGAATTGTTCCCGCTGAGTTTGTGATTCCCATCAGAACTCCCGAGAATCTAGGAGCGATGTCCAAATGATTGACACGGTAGGAAGCCGCATTAAGATTAGAGGCCCCTAGGGCCAGTGAAAATAAAACAACAGCCAGGCTGGTGGAGTTGCACCCAACATAACTTGTAGCTACCATCAGGCAGGCAGGTATAAGGTAACCTGAGATACAGAAGCAAATCACTAAGTGAAACTGGAAAGAATTCTCAGAACGTCTACATGCAGATACAGTTGAAGCTCTCGACAACGGCCGCCTTGAGAACAGAAGAAAGTGGCCGATGTAGAAAGGTGGCCGTTCTAGAGAGGTTTAAACAAGAGTCAATGTAAGGACTGTCCGCCAAAAAAGTGGCCGCTGTAGAGAGCTGGCCGTTAGCAAACCATCCAAACATTTACCTACTTACCAACAAACGAAACCCAATCTGTCGTCAGTCCTTTAATGACCATAAAACAGCAAGAAAGGAGACTACAATCGCCCCATTTTTAAACTACTCTTACTAAACCATGTTTAACCCCACAATTCTGAAGCATTGTCTTCCTATGACTTTATGTGTAATTGGCCGTGTTAGGTTCGAAAGGAATTGTGGTAAAATATACAGCCGCCAACTTTTTCCGTACGGTGGATTGAAAACAATTCTTACGTGGAAGTAAGTCAGGGGTAAATTAAAGCAAGATACATTATCGGCAATGTGAAAAGTGTGAATGACAGACAAGTTCCCTAATTTGGAATAACCATTGTTTGTTCATCCAGTCAAAATGATATAACCTGGCGACTTCAAAGAGACTTGTTTCCTCACGAACCTTTTGTATTATTGCTCTCATTTTTAACCCTTTGGTCCCAAGCGTGACCAACATCAATTTTCTCCTTACAACATCAGCAGATCAACAGTAAAGGTTATGAGAATCACTAAATTCATTATCAAAGGCACTGGGATCTTAAACGAAATTCTCTCAACTATTCTTAAAAGAAATGTATGGAGATCAGTCTGGAGAATTTGTATGTGGATCTTGAAGGCACTCACCTCCTGTAGCAAGGACTTTCCTAACCTCCCCAGTAGACAATACATTGTTTTCACGCATCCAGTCCGCAAGCTGACCAGAACCGATACCAGTTACGCACATACAAACAAACGGAACAGCAGACAAAAGACCATTCTGAAATAATACGAGGTTTAAATGATAAACATATTTTTAATAAGAAACCGTTTGAATAAGGGCCTGTTTACATGGAGGTGGGGGACCCAAGGTAGGTGAGGTAACCCGGTTAGGTGGGGTAACCCGCCTGTCCATACAATCTCTCATATGGTCACCTCACCTATCATGTAGAAGTGATCAAATTAAAATGAAAGATTATATAGACGGACGGGTTACCCCAACCAAGCGGGTTACCACACCTACCTGGGGTCCCCCACCTCCACGTAAACAGGCCCTAAGTCGCAACAGAAAAACTGAATTCACAACAACTTAACTTGCACTGGCATGGAATGCGGAATAAATAAATAAATATATAAGGGCCTCTGGTAGTAACCGAACACCTCATAACTCACAAGCTCAGATGACAAGTGGAATGGACGACAACAAGGAAATTCAGATTTGTAAGCTGTACATTTACAGTAATAGCCCCATCTTACGATCACACTTTGTCGTCCCGGAACAACCGTTCCGTTTTTGATGGCATTTACAATAAACTGGAAAGCCCTTGCGTCTGAACGAAACCCGTACCGGGTATGGCTTCTGCTCACATACAAAAACAGCCATTTCGGCGTGATTTCAGTATCGGAGCGTAGCCGCGCCGCTCCCATCTCGAAAGTGGAACGTCACTTAATATCGGAGAGGTTCGGCGCCAGCCTTTGTCAGCAGACCTGCACCGTTCTAAACCTCTTATTTTACTGGTCCCCTTTAATCTGCATTTCCACTGTTTTCAGGGATAGGGACATTGTTATGTGACAATCTCTATTGTTTTCCCAGCTAATCAAAAACAACCTTTCAAATAGGTGCGGGATCGCCCTCTTCTTTCTTTCCACAAGCGATCTATAACAATGCGTCTTTCTCACCTGAGAAATTGAAAAGTTCAGAACTTCTTTAAAATACGACGGCAAACAAGTAAGAAAGGTGTAAAAACCCCAGTTGTTGCAGAAATGTGCGACAATTATCCCCCACACGGCTGGCGAAGTGAAGATTGCAAACCATGGGGTGTCATATTTCTGAAAAAAAATTAACAATGTAGTTAGTGGGTCACATATTCCAAAACCTAGAAAAACCCCTGCCACTCCTCCACCCTAACCCCACCTAGCAAATTCCATTCAACCAAAATCTCCTGTTTAAATTTCTGGCAACTTTCAGTACCAAATAGACCAGCAATTTCCAAAATTTCCGAAAGAAGAAGACAACCACGCGATGTGTACCGAGCTTTTCAAATTTTCTTCCGGAAGTTTTGTTTCCATTCATTCCATTTCGGTTAAATGGTTCGCCTTTTGGAAATTCAACAATTCAGTTCTTGTGCTTTCTGGGAACTTTCGAGGGGAATTTCCGTACAATTTTCTACCCTTGCTCTGGAGAATACTGGGAGTGTCGGGGGGCACAAAGGCAACGTTTGGAGCTTGTATGCGTGGAAGACGTTTGAAGTGGAGGGCACGGGGGAGGGGAGCAATAAAGGCAGGCGAGTCCCTTAATCTCCTCAAACCCTTCCACACAGGATAGCCACTTTCAGTCGCATAAAGCCACTACGTCTTCCTTTCTTGCTAATATAAGAAACAAGGGAAGTTGAATAACTTGAGAACAAAATGATAGGGCTGCGAAGATATACCGATACATCGGTGAAGTACGATATTTCTTTTCTTTATATCAATTTTGTGTGAACAGGATTTCCCGATATTAGAATACAATAAAATATGCTACATCAACAAGTTTGTGAAATCACTGTCAAATATTTCTCACCGAAACTCTGAATTTTAGCCCTACAAGGCGACTTTAATAAGGAAAACAAATGAAAATGCAAACCATCCCTGAGAAGAAAAAAAAAATGGGAATAAAGACGCGAAAGTCCCTTCCCCCGAAATACTTGCAACCACGCTGACCTGGAAACAGAATACCACTCTCAGACACGAGTAGTGGCGTCTTCATTTATGGGTAAGAAACATGGGTAACTGGCCAACTTGTCAACAAAATGATTAATAATTGTAATAGGAATGAGTACGAGTGATTAACAAAATCGGAAACCGCTGGTGTCCGATTTGTTTAACCACGAATATGATCACAGACCGAATTGGATGACACAACGTTCTGTTACCAAATGGATTGATCATAACTGTAGTAAATTTGCGAAATTTTAGGCTTTTTTTAATCAAAACACAAGAATTTCTGATAGCTTTTTTGCTAGCAGTCAATCTCGACCCAAAGCTCTTCTGTGCATGACTTACGTGCGGAGTAAAAAAGCCATTCAAATGCGCACGCGCAATGGCGAGTACTGTCCCAACTGTTCTATTAGTGCTGAATTTTGTTATAGTTATGTTTAGCGACAGAAGGGTGCCACTAAATAAAGATAGCATAATTCCCGTACTCTTCTTCCTTTGTCCTGTCCTGCTCCTATAGTAGCATGAATAAATTCTCTCTCTTTGATGGATATTCTCGGATGATTAGCTGGTCTGTTGTACGTAAACATCATCCAGATGAAAGACCATAAAATGCCAACACCACCTAAATAAAACATTTCATTTAAAGTATACCAGTCTGTCAGTATGTAAAGAAACACAAACGTATTCGTTCACGACTACGCGCAATATAGCCTGGGACCAGGCTCCGCATTGGGGAAAAAGGAGAAAAACACCGGTGTGCGGGAACAAAAATTCGGAGAGCGAATTTTTTTTTTCCTGCTCGTCGCTATTTTTCCTATTTCACCCCTTTTTTGCCTTTTCCCCCCACTGCAGAGCCTGGTCCCAGGCTACGCGCGAGACGACGCGATTCATAAGAAAGTACCATCCATCGGGAGACAAACGACAAACGCGCCCGTCACAAATAGCGCGAAGCCCACCTTCGAAATGGTGTTACCATTCAAATGAAACCCTTTTGACAGAACCTTTCTCAAGAATTGCTTACTTTCTAGTTATCTTAAAAAGGATATTGGAATTTTAATTGTGAAGATTTCACCATTAGGAGTAAATGGATTGAGCACGTGGTCTAGAAGAAATTCATTTACCTATGGTCTACAAGCGAGTTTCATAGTACTTTTATTATTTGGAGGTATCCCTAAAAAGTATCGTCGTAATGGAAGAAGTACCCATACTGAATGTACGCCTTCATCAAAAGTATCTTCTATAAAGGGTGGTGTCAGGGCGTAGATGCCTATTGCTCGTCATAAAACTTTCAGGTTACCTCGAAATTACTTGTAAATGACTCACAGCTCCAAAACAAACAAATATATGTCTTCCCGAGGTTGTAAATGATTATTTATGGTTACAGAAAACAGATATAAACTTTAACTTTGGCAGTCAGATTAAACGGTTTCAAAAGCCCCACTCACTGCAATCGGTTTCATCTTCTTTAGTTTTGACCATCCACGCCTTCCATAGTTTATTTGCTACGTGTTTGAATGTCCCTTTACTGCTTTACTTAATGTCAACATGAGAATTGTTTTTTTCTTCCGTTACAAACCTGCTTCATGCTGAGTTTGGTTAATTCTACAATTTTATATACAAACGTAGCCTATATGAAACAATTTGGTAACGTCCATTAACGAGTTCTCTTTTTATATTACACTCTATTTGGTGGCCATTCCCAGCTCTTTATAGCGGAATTCGGTTCAACCGCGCTGCAATAACTATATATCAGTTACGTCTGGGTCTCTACTGGAGGTGTTTCTAAAAATAGAAATATCATCATTGACAATTAGGTATACCCAGGAGGGAGGGCTCCTTATTCACTGTATTGCAGGGGAAATACTTACCAAAGACATAAAATACAGATGGCCATCCTCCCCAGATGTCAGATGCACAGAGAACTCCTGCCAATGGCATGCCAAGAATAGTGCCAAGTTCTTTCCCTTTGTGACACGAAAGGTAGAAAAATAAACAGCTATTCTTGCACTGGATTTGTGTACATCTAACCTGGAGGTGTATCTATCTCTTATTAGGGAGCTTAAGTAAAGCGTTTAAGTAAGCCCCTTTCTCTTTCAATCAGCCATAACGATTCCAAATTCGTATTGCTAAGGGTATACAGTCTCAACGCGATTCGAACGAAAATTTGGGCAAAAAAACTGCTCAAGAATGGATCCACTTCTGGTTGACGTGTGCGTCGCTCAAAAACGTCTTTGCTTAACCTCACTAATTTTGACCGTAAAACGTATGAGCAACCCTAAGTTCTGGCCAATGTTGCTTGGGAGATTTTACTGTTTTGACCGGAGTGAATATAGAGAGTTGTGTGCGAATCCAAATATAGACGAACTCCAGCTTACTAAACCGGCATTTTTCCAACCGAGTTGACCGGGTGGTGGCTGAATTAAAACGTACTTAATTACCTTCATAAGAAAAAGTGATCAGTTTGCTCCTTTCCAGGGGAGGGGCCCAAAAGCTCCACATGGCATGCATAGCTGGGAACGTTACACCCTGCAGGAGACAAGACATTACAGGAATTTTTTACAATACGCCTTTCAGGACATCATCGCGCAGAATGAGTCGACATCATTAGTTACTGATAACCGCTTGTAAGCACGCACTGCATAAGCCGTTTAAAGTGAGATACCAGGGAATGAAAGCCGAGAATAAACAATAGCTTCCATGGCCTTTCTTTTTTTTACTCTGCTCTAACAAGTTGATATGTAAGGCGGTATTCACTACAAAGGAAATACCGCACAGATTTCGACCAATGAAAGTGATTCAGTTCACGCTTCACCTGTGATACGACAGACCTGTTTCCACCACGACTGTGCGTGAAAAATGCCAAGAGCAGAATAGCGACCTCTTTGTGACCTTTGCTGACCTGACCAAGGCCTTCGATACGGTAAGCAGAGACGGCTTGTGGAAGGCAAAGGAGAAGTTTGGCTGTCCCAGCGAATTCATAACGACCGTGCGACAGTTTCACGAAAGCATGACGGTTAAAGTTCTGGACATGACAGAGACGAGTCAGAATACTTTCCAGTAACGAAGGGCGTAAAACAAGGCTGTGCTCTTGCTCCGACGCTCTTCAGTATAGTATTCTCGGCCATGGTGACTGATGCCTTCCATGACTCCGTGAGAATGTCTGGGAGCGGATAGCCATCGGCCTCTCCACTAAGCTGGAGGTTTATCATGCAGTGGTACTCATCACTCTTCTCTACTCATGTGAGACCTGGACTGTGTACAGCAGACAAGTACACGCCAACCAGCTCAATCATATCCACCTGAGCTGCCTCCGCAGACTTGTCCACATCAGATGGCAGGACAAAAATCCTGACAAGGAGGTCATAGAAAGGGCGGGCATCCCCAGCGTTGACACCCTGCTACAGAGAGCCCAGGTTAGATGGGCAGGCCATGTCGCCAGAATACCTGGTTGCCGACTACCAAAGCAGGTATTGTATGGAGAACTGTGTCAAATCGAGTGGTCTTTTGGGGCAGAAGAAACGTTTCAAAGACATGCATCAAAGACGGCCACGAAGGTTATCTTCGACATGGTTATCTTCGACTTTCGAAGGACAAACAACAAGTACAATGGCCCGACAACAGTAGCCATGATGCCCATTTAATTCAAGTGTCTGTGTCTTTGTACAGACTAAATTATACTGATGTAACAGCACAGCTTTAAGTATAATCAAGACTGGAGGGGTTAAAGGTACATGTAAGAAAGCAAATCCCTATTACAGAGGATTAGCTTACAATGATAAGTTACAGAAATTCAGAATCACGTTTACGGCAAACGGCAGACTTCAATTTGCACCACGTGACCAAATTCAATCTCTTCTAAGCAACAGCAATAGGTTTCATTTTAAGTTCATCCACATGACTTATTTTCAACAGTTTTTCTTTGCTGATATTCCTTATTTGAAACTCGAATTGTCAACCTGAATCTGACGTTCGCTGTAAGCTGTACACATGATTCGTGGAATCTCCCGTGTGTTCTTTATGGCTTTTCCCTGATAAAACAACAACTATTTCATAAAGTCTGCACAAAATTAAAAAGCAAAATTAATGAATCGATAAATGAAACAAAACCAAAATTTCGTTAGAACCACTCGAACTTCATCAGCAATGTAGTTTCAGATTCGGTTACTTACTTTACCTTGGGTATTCCCAAGAGAGGATTGTGAATGGTTGGGCGAATTGTTATTGAAAAGCCTTTTTTCATAGAACCTGTTCGAAAAAATCTTTTTCCCACTCTTAATATGGTCTCATTGTTTGGGCGAAGGCTACTTTCAAGGGCTTGCAGCTGAGTCTTGAGCTTGTAAACGGTGAAGCTATTTCAAAGTTTACATTCATGAGGTAGGTAAAAAAACTTGTGCCACAAATCGATATACACATGCATCTGCTTTATTTGAACTAATAACAGAGCTTATTTAGGATTGCCTTCAGTAAGAATAACTTTCTACTTTTCATAATAATCAGTAGAGGAGACTGGTTATGAAAGCCGGCAAACATCAAAGTTGGAAACAACACAACAGCGCTGTAGCTTATGCTGGACACTCCCTGACCATGCACAATCCTTTGTTTCTTGTTCACAAATTTTCACTGAATAATTAAGCGATGTTTGTATTGTCCTGTAAGTTCAAAATGATAGGAATGCTAGAGAATGCTGTGCACGGTTTGGTCCAAAAAAGCTAACAAAATCTTACAACAAAGGAGTCTAACGGGTTTCAAAACCATTCCACTTTAATAACTGTGTGTTCATTTGACCTTTTCTTCGCCTTTGTTGGGTTTTACAGGATTTATAGAGCCTGTGTAGTAGGCGTTAAAATAAGAAGGGGAAGGGGGAATTTGGGTGCGCAAGGACGCCAGGGTCTCTAAGGGGTGGGAAGAAAGGGGTTCCTTTGTTTCCCCTCCACGCGTGCCCCTCGCACTCTTGCTTGCAGTTAAATTCCCCCTTCCCCTTTCCTTTTTTTTTTTGCCTGCCACGCAAGCAAGGAATCATTATAGTTAGTACTAAAACCAATCCACTACAAAATGTTTGCAACTCAATAGTTTACCTCTCCTAATCCTTCCAGTATTCTCACCAGAATTAACATCCCAACACTATGACGTGCAGCAAGAGGAGTGAAAATTGTCAACACAGAAGTGAAAAGCACTCCCAGGCCTAACAAATATTTCCCACCAAACCGTGTTCCTAGCCAGCCACCTGGTAACTGAGTGATGACATAGCCAAAGAAAAATGAACCCAGAATTAGACCTATAAAGAGCCAAAAACAAAGTATTCTGATCAATAAATAAGAATCTAATAGTACAATGTAGCACATCTACAAAGGGATTCTTAATACACTCCATCCAATATTGCAAGAACAAAATGAAATAAAATGATAAAATTCAAACTCCTTTAGATCTGAAAACAGCAATTGTGATAACCATTCAGATTGGGCATAGACTAGAGTATCTAAACACCTAAATGGCTAACCAATGAAGCTCATGTCAGGTAAGAAGAGAGATGAGGTTACAATATGGTACACAAGAAACTGCTTGTACAGTCAACAACAATAACAACAACTAAAAGTGCAATGTAGCACATCCACAAAGGGGTTCTTAATTTACCCTCCATGGAAGGCTGCAATTTTGAGCAATTAAAATGAAGTAACATGATAAAATTCAAACTCTCCTAGACCTGAAAATGGCAATTGTGATAAACCATTCAGATTGGGCATAGACTAGAGTATCGCACCCCGTGTGGATATGCTAATGACAAGTAAGTAAGCTTCCTCTAAATCATCATCATCATTATCATTATTAATAATTAGTATTATTATTACTATTATTATTATCAGTGGCAGATCCAGGGGAAGGGCCCAGGGGGCCTGGAACACCTCCTTATTTTGACACCAAACTGAGGCCCAAAAGATTTTTTGGTTGAGACCCGGCTACCCCGACCACCACCACTGATTATTATATTATTGTTGTTGTTTTTTTTTTTTAATCAATGATTTCTAAATGTCTTTGTCCTCATTTCAGGTTAGAAACACATTTATCAAAGCAGACAACTTTAGGAAAGCAGACACAAGCTGATATCTCACATGGTAATGGGTGTCTACTTAACGCAGGTTACACCATATAAAGTTTGTCCAATAAAGACAGCAAGCAATTCCTTATTTTTCTTTTGAGTCACAGTTGATCACGAGCATGTGAGAGGACAAGGTAGTGAATAGTAGATCATGAGCACATGGCGGATCGAGTGGCAAAGCTGCAAGGAACAAGGGTGAAGCGCGAGCGAAAAAAAATCATTTTTTCGATTCTCCCTCCACCCCAATCTCTCCTCCTTTTTACCCCTTATTTGCATAATTTCACTATTTGCCTGCCGCACATGGCTCTGACAAAAGAATGACACCCGCCCACATTCTAGTCCAGTACTGCATCCCATGCAACGTACTTTGACAAAGGGCTGCTGGCTCCAACAAAAACTGTATGAAAATCATTGATTTGCAAACCTAAGAAAAATGCATGGATGCTCAGAATAAAAATTTATTGTGCATGTACTTGCCAGGAGCCAATGAGTTCTGCTAAAATACAGCCCTGCTTATTATTATTATTTATTTATTCATTTCTTCTTCAATGCTGCACTCCAAAAACATATTAATGCCAGTGGAAATTCTTTAAGTGTTATGGTTCTCTTTACATTTGAGATGAAATCTCAGAATAACTCAGTTCACTTATAATAAAACAACAATTCAATTTACAGGATATAACAAAAAAAAAAATTTACACGTCACAAGCTGTAGAAAGGTAACAAGTATCTTAAGACGCTATGACTACATCGCTTGTGACAGTACATTGTGCAACGGAACGTCATTATACTTACATAGATTGAAATTTGTTTAGAGACTGAATGGATAGTAACTAGCTGTGAATTCTATCTGGTGGGTAACACTATTTTGTAGTTCCTGTAGCTGGAAAAGGGAGGCAACGCTTCTTGTATTAATTATCAAGTCAAGGCATTTACTGAAAAATAATCTGCAAAGATCTAGATTTGGTGAGCACATTACCTTGTGTTTTTTGATCCCAGTTAAACTCTCCATCCTACAGAAGAAAAATAATTACATATAGTATTTCTTCACAAAGACAAGGGTTCAAACACAGGGTCCAGAGGAGATGTGTTGGTCGTTAGAACATCAAAACCTGTCGAAAACCTCTGAAAAATGGGCTATTCTGATCGCCTTACAGTTTCGTTACACATAGTATAGACCGCAAACCAAGAGACTGAGGGCTCGCGAGATCGGCTTACAGTATAAAATACGTAAAGCAGTATATCATTGCGCTAATTAATCGTGCTAAGCGACAGGTATAGACATTTTTCAAGGTGAGACTTTAAAGTAGGTTGAGTTTGATAAGTAGTTTGAGTTTGATAAGTAATTTATTGATTCACACGAAACTTCTCTGGACGACCCTGTGGTTCAAAGTCCCAGTTGATCTGAAATGTTCAATGTACCAGAGTCAGCAGAGTAAAACGTTCCAAAAAACTGCAAAAAACTGTCAAACAAAACTTCTGAACTACAAAACCATGGAATAGTGGTGATCCAGTTGGCTTTGTTTGCCAGTATCATCCAAGAAAAACACAATCATCAGACGGTTTGTGTATAATATGGAAAATTATGCCTGTCTACATAATTCTTCACACCAAATTATTGGTACCCATTGTAACTTTGTACAAAAAACTTGCTTTTTCTTTGTGCCCGGAAATTCAAAAGCGGAAATTAAAATGCATCATTTGGGCATGACTCGAGGTTGGTTTTCGCTTGATTCGTGGCTCGTGATTGACTCATGCATGTTGTTGGCTCGTGAAACGGCAAAAACGTGTGACATACACATCAATATTCTTGACCTGTATACCTGTACTTCGATGTCTTGTTCTTCCTTGCCAAGCTAGACTGTTCAGAGTCCCCAGTTTTCCCATACGATCGTCGAGATCGACGGCTTTGCGTTACGGGCTGCCATCTTGCATGAGTGTCAAAACTACTTAGCGGGTAGGGGGGTGGTTTGGGAGGAAGCGAGAAAAATGTTTTTATTTCTATTTTACTCGCCCCCTCCTGCAAGAGCTATATAATCCCCGACGCCCGCCCGCTTCGTACATTTGAAACTCAAGATGGCCGCCATTAATGATGGGGCTGTATCACAGGTATCCCAAGCTCACTACAGGAACGCGGACGTGACTCTCGCTTGCGGGCGATGTTGTGTTACATACGGTTATTTACAAAGGCTTGTATGGGATGTAAACGGTTTTTCTTAAAAGAGAAAAAAAACTGTTATGTGTTTAAATAAAATCGACTTACCTTATTGCCTTGTTGTATTCTTTGTTGTTTACCCGCGTCTCAGGCCGTTTTGAAGCGTTTTCGGCGAGACGCGGACAAACAACAAAGAATACAACACGCGTACCTGTAGTGTGCTTGGGTGGCCTGGGGCTATATCTCGACGATCTCGCGGAAAAATAAGGGACTATGAACAGTCCATAGCCAAGCTTGCGTACAATAATTGACCACCATGTTGCAAATACAATACACTAGACTCCTTTCCTTCTTACCTTTTTCTCGGAATCTGTAGAAGAATTTCTTTGACATTCCGGGTTATTTGCAGACGCCTGTTCGTTCGCGTAGGTGGAATTGACCATGGCCACCAGAGCCACGCTTAAATTCACACGGAGAAGATACACCACACAAAAACCCGAACAGGACAAAGCTGCGAGAACGTATCGAGCGGGTATATAGCATCTTGACTGCCGGTAAGAGTTAGAGCTATTTTCTCGCAAAAGTGGTAAGGCCTCCTCCATTGCCAAAGAAATAACGGGACTTTGAGATTTAAAGTGCAATTCACATGCTGCACGCTGCCGAAGTCACGAGAGAAGTAAATTTTGAAATGCGCGGCAATCCCTGGAAACTGGATAGCCGAGCAGAGGCTCTGGGAAGGGCTCTGGGAACTAGTTCGCACAGGACAGATAATGCATTAAAAAAACCGGCACAGCTTTCCAATCAACAAGATTTTTTTATCTTTATTTTTATTCAAAAAAATATATATATATATTTATAATTTCTAATATTTTTAGACAAAAATAAATGCATATTTTCTGACAACCATACAGTCATATGAAAAGAATCTTTAACTTTCTTACAGTGTTGTAATTATCGACATCTTTTCTCATAGGCTGGTTCAATCCAACGTCTCCGGAATGTGAAGGTCATCCTAGTGGGCCAGCATTTTTATTCGCTCCTAGCTGTAAACATAAATGTTTCCGATTCAGTTTAACTTTCCTTTATAAAAGAACTGAACTAAACTTTTTGGCTAGGTATTAGCTTCTTAAACCCAAGTACCAGAAGTACTATTTCTCAATAGCCTAAGGTGCGGTTATCAGTTTGTTCGTTTGTTTGTTTTTTTGTTTTGAAATTTTTCAGCTTTTACACTCTGTCTTTTTTTATTTTATAAGAATACTTGTTTTTTGTTTTGTTTTGTTTTTTGGTCCAGGCTGAATGTTCTTCTTTTTCTGTCGATTTTAGGCTGAAAATATTCTTGTATTATTCTTAAATTGAAGCTTATCTTATTTCCATTTTAACTCGTATTGGGGTATCAATGAACCGTTCACTGAACCATTATTAGCAACATTTGGCTTTAGTTAGTAGTTTGCCTGCTAGTTTTCCCGTTTAGAGAAAGGAACAATTATATCAGTTAAGTTAAAAACATTTAATTGTATTTTATTAACAGATTTTCAACACACAAAATTATATCCTATTGAAAATCTCAGCCTCAGGTTTATTCTTATAATAGTACAGCTGCGACTCGACGCGACTCAATGTGACAAAAAAATCTATTAAAAAACAAAAAAATAATTACTATGGTCGGCACGTTGTCTTGTTACGTGTATTCCACGTCCAAGCAGGCAAAGGCGAATAATATCGACCTACAGTATGAGCCCGTGACTGAACACATCAAACACAAACCCTTGCTTTTACAAAATATCAATTTTTCGCGTCGTCCTAGCATCCAGCGGTAGAACGATGATGTCGCAACCACCCTAGCATTCGGCGGCAGATTGTGAAGTTTCTGTAACCGGATCGCTCAAGTTTTTTATTGCCACAATGTCCGCCATAACAGGTATCCTTGGAGCTCGGGGAATATCAATTGGCACAAACTTGTCTTCAAAAGGTGTATTCCACTCTTGGACTTTACCACTCGCAAAAAGCACAAACGTTACCCAGCCGATTAGGTACATCCCAGCAGATATGTAAAACACTTTCTGCCACTGAAGTCTTGTCGGCTGTGGAAAGGAGACAGTTAGCTATCGACTACAATTAATTAAACCGAGCAGTGTTTGATACATGTACGGGCTGTAGGTCAACTGGTTGTTGAATCGTTATGTCGTTACGTAAGCCGCTCTCCTCAATGGACAACGCGCGGCAAGTTTTCGCTTATGGGTCTCAACGTCTGCATTTGAGTTTACCTTTTCAATCCCAACACGTGACCAATGACGTCACCAAAATGCAAACTAAGAAACTATCGACTCTTCCGTGAGTTTCTGCTTTCCTGAAGTATTACAGCACTTAAAAACCTCTATTTACACATATTCTTGGTTCGAAAGAGTTCTTCGTTTTCGTTTTACGACAGAAGACGCATGAATTTCCGGGCTTTTGCGTCACGCGGCATTAGCTGGCTTTTGTGTGTGTTAAAATTGCGCCCCTCAAAGAGACACCAACATGGCGTCTTCATACAAAGCCTCATAAATTTGGATAAATATCTCGCATATGAAATATCGCACAGACCTGATTCTTGCCGAGGCTTTTCGAGGGCGTGACAGTGAAAATAGAGAAAATGACAAACTACAGAAATTAACGAATTGTACCATGCTAAAGTACCGCTTAAGAGGGTTTATTCAATTGGTACTACTCACTATAAGATCGATTTCAGCCATAGACTCAAAAGTGGTAACAGCATTTTCTCTTCCCTCCATTTTGACTCTTGTGTTTTAAGCATCCAGTATATTAACCATCACGGGGGTAATTTTCGGGCTACTGACAGTTTTTAATATATAACTCAAGAGGCTAATGTCGATGCAAGCTTCTAACGCGCCTGAAGCGATCGCGTTTTGACATCGAACGGAGAAACCGTCTTCGCGTTATATTCCTTTCCGGCAACACGGCCAACTGAAAGACAGACATGCGACAAAGACAAACAAAAAAAGGGAAGGATAAGCTCAGTAGGTAGAGCGCCTGACTACAGGGCGGAATGTCGCGGGTTCAATTCTCGGGGCCCGAGAAATACTCAAGGTCTTAAAAAAATAACTGAGAAATGAAGGTACTACATGACTTTGCGCTGCAAACGGCTAGACGGACTTTCGAGTGGCTAGGATGACCACGTAAAATGGCGGCCCCGTCTCCATTAGGAGGCTTAAAAATACTGTCCCCAGTTATTACTTTCGTGCTAAATACATTGATATGATATGCCGGGGGGAAATAGAGTCGTCACTACAAACTAACTACATAGTTGTCGAAGTCTAAAAAATACTGTAGGATGGCGTTTTTGATGTGTGACGGGTGAATGGAAGAGACAACCGTGAAAATTAATAGGATTGTAGTGTACACTTCTATAAAGGCCGTTACTGGTATTGAAGGCTTGATGTCAAGGAAAAGCGAAGGAAATTTCAGGAATTTCCCAAGCTATATTTCTAACCCTGGAGGGGGGGGGGGGGGGGTGATAGACCGAGTTGACAAACTGGTTGAGGTCTTAATTCTTTACTTAATGGGACAGAAGTATTTTCTCTAAAAACAACGGACAAAAACCTGAGCCTCTCAAACGCTACAATGACGACTGTGTTTGCGAACCTCTTCAAATAAAGAGACTGCATATTCACCCGTGCTCTGAATCAGTTGTGCCGTATTGAAAGCCCGAACGTCCAATCGTCGCCTGCTTTTACCAGTAATTAAGACTCGACTTATTAGAAAACTGCTCTACTCACTCACTGTTGTCAAAAAAGGGGACAGCAACAGGCCGGTTTTCGTCAACAGATCGGTCCCGTGTGAACAGAATTTGCGCGATCCAATATCAGATTAGATCTATTACTTGGTACCAGCCCCGCCTGAACAAAATGTAATCATTTCTCCAAAAACATACCTGATTGTCTGTTAACAGTCCTACTACAAAAGGTCCAATGATCCCTGGAATTGTTCCCGCTGAGTTTGTGATTCCCATCAGAACTCCCGAGAATCTAGGAGCGATGTCCAAATGATTGACACGGTAGGTAGCCGCATTAAGATTAGAGGCCCCTAGGGCCAGTGAAAATAAAACAACAGCCAGGCTGGTGGAGTTGCAGCCAACATAACTTGTAGCTACCATCAGGCAGGCAGGTATAAGGTAACCTGAGATACAGAAGCAAATCACTAAGTGAAACTGGAAAGAATTCTTCTCAGAACGTGCAGATACAGTGGAAGCTCTCGACAACGGCCACCTTGAGAACAGGAGAAAGTGGCTGATGTAGAAAGGTGGCTGTTCTAGAGAGGTTTAAACAAGAGTCAATGCATGGACTGTCCGCCAAAAAAGTGGCCGCTGTAGAGAGGTGGCCGTTAGCAAACCATCCAAAAATTTACCTACTTACTAACAAACGAAACCCAATCTGTCGTCAGTCCTTTGACTGACTATTGCTTGTGGACAGGAACGTGGTGTAATGACCATAAAAGAGGAAGAAAGGAGACTACATGCAATTGCCCCATTTTTAACCCCACAATTTTGAAGCGTTGTCTTCCATTTCTCTTGGAGCGACTGTAATACCCAGGGAAAATTGAGAACTATTCTTACGTGGAAGTAGGCCAGAGGTAAACTAAAGCAAGATGTATTATAGGCAATGTGAAAAGTGTGAATGGCTGACAAGTTCCCTAATTTGGAATAACCATTGTTTGTTCATCCAGTTAAAATGATATAACCTGGCGACTTTAAAGAGACTTGTCAATTGTTCCCTCACGAACCTTTTGTATTATTGCTCCCATTTTAACCCTTTTGGTCCCAAGAGTGACCAACATCTATTTTCTCCTAACAACATCAGCAGATCATCAAGAGTAAAGGTTACGAGAATTACTAAATTCATTATCAAAGGCACTGGGATCATAAACCAAATTCTCTCAACTATTCTTAAAAGAAATGTATGGAGATCAGTCTGGAGAATTTGTATGTGGATCTTAAAGACACTCACCTCCTGTAGCAAGGACTTTCCTAACCTCTCCAGTAGACAATACATTGTTTTCACGCATCCAGTCCGCAAGCTGACCAGAACCGATACCAGTTACGCACATACAAACAAACGGAACAGCAGACAAAAGACCATTCTGAAATAATACGAGTTTTAAATGATCAAGATATTTTTAAGAGACCGTTTGATTAAGGGCCAGTTTACATGGAGGTGGGGGACTCAAGGTAGGTGAGGTAACCCGCTTAGGTGGGGTAACGTACCTTCCTGTCCATACAATCGCTCATATGGTCACCTCACCTATCATTTAAACGTGATCAAATTAAAATAAAAGATTATATAGACGAGCGGGTTACCCCACACAAGCGCGTTACCTCACCTACCTGGGGTCCCCCACCTCCATGTAAACAGGCCCTAAGTCGCACCCATCTCGAAAGTGGAACGTCACTTAATATCGGATAGGTTCGGCGCCAGTCATTGTAAGCAGACCTGCACCGTTCTAAACCTCTTATTTTACTGGTCCCCTTTAATCTGCACTTCCATTGTAGCCAGGGATAAGGGCATTGTTATGTGACAATCCCTATTGTTTTCCCAGCTAATCAAAAACAATCTTTCAAATAGGAGCGGGATCGCCCGTCTTTGTACCTATTCCAAAAGCGATCTATAACAATGCGTGTTTCTCACCTGAGAAATTGAAAAGTTGAGGACTTCTTTGAAATAAGACGGCAAACAAGTAAGAAAGGTGTAAAAACCCCAGTTGTCGCAGAAATGTGCGACAATTATCCCCCACACGGCTGGCGAAGTGAAGATTGCAAACCATGGGGTGTCAAATTTCTGAAAAAATTAACAATGTAGTTAGAGGGGTCACATATTTCAAAACCTGGAAAAACCCCTGCCACTCCAAAATTTGGGAAAGAAGAGGACAACCACGAGAGGTGTACCCGGCTTTTCAAAAGTTTCTTCCCGGAAGTTTTTCCTCGTGTTCTCCCAACATCCCGCGTGCGTTATCACGCCGGTAAACCCATAGAAATTGTTTTCTATCACTTAAATACCCTACAGATTAGTCAGTTATCTGCTAGCAGATAACTAACTTATCTGTAGGCTGCGCTGATTTCTAAAATTAGTTGTTGGCTTCTAGCCAGCTAATGAGTGCAATGTATAATAACAGACCGAATTGGACGACACAACGTTCTGTTTTACCAAATGAATTAATCATAACTGCGGTAAAATTTGCGATATTTTAGGCTTTTGTTTTTAATCAAAATACAAGAATTTCTGAGAGCTTTTTTGCTAGTAGTCAATCTCGAGCCCAGAGCTCTTCTGCGCATGACTTACGTGCGTAGTCAAAAAGCCATTCAAGTGCGCACACCCAATGGCGAGCACTGTCCCGTTATGCACCTATCAATAGGGAACTTAAGATAGAGGCGTTTTCGGGGCGACGGCAACTTCAACCGGACGTGACATCATCATTTGTTGGATATTGCGCATGCTCGCGCTCACCACCTTGCCGTCGTGGTCCCGTCGGCGACGTGAAACTGGTCTCTTAGGCGTTGTGGCGAAAACGTGAGTATTTAACTTTCATTTCAATCAGGTTTGTTGCGTTTAGCAACCAACATTTTGCAGATTATCGTTCTTAAATTGTCCTTGTTTTCTTTGAGGCACATTTCAAGCTCGATTTCCAAGCTCTGTTATCTAAACTTACATCTTTGAATGTTTCTATGTTTTCATGTCACAGGGTCAAGATCCAACTTGGCAAACAGCCAACCGTAAGTGAGCTTGACATGGGACAAAATTTTCCCACGAGCCAAATAAAAGTATCCAGACAAAAAATATGAACTCCGATATTTCAATTGTGTGTTTTTAGTTCGCTCTTTTCGTTAGAATATCGTATAAATGAAACGCAATGAAAATTATATAGAAAAGTAGGTAATACCATGTACTAACTCGGCGTGGGAATACTGAAACAAAGTTGTTGCCGTTGTTGTTGTAGTTGCATGCAAGTGTTTCCCGGGAATTGTTTCAATACCAAACTAAGAATACGGTTCCTTGGTAGCATTTTAATGTTCCTGTAATTTGCAAGGCTTCGGCAAACCTGTGGAGATCATTTTTTTTCAACACGAAATTCTGCCTTGAACTCAGCTGCATCCCGCATGTTTTTTAGCGTGAACGGATCATAACTGTCCCGAGGAAAATCGGGATTTTTGGACTCATAATTTTCCCACAAAACGAGAAAGTCTTCATCCGATACATGTTGTCTGCATAACAAATATTTATTCTCTTAATTCTTTATGTGAAGCCATATTTTCCTCTTCGGTATTTTTCTAATTAAAGGCGCCGTCCTTCTGAGTTCACTGCGATCTTAATGTTCTATTTTTGACGGGGAGCGACGGCTGCCTTAGTTCCAGGCTTTCTCTGCCAGTCCGGTCGCCGTCGCCCCGAAAACGTCTCCATCTTAAGTTCCCTAATGTAATGCCGGCGGGGGGGGGGAGGCAGGGCATAGGGTGGGGATTTGACTTTTTTCAAAAGTTTTCAATCAAATTCCCTGCCCACGGGCAAATCATTCCAGTCAAATGCAACCAAATTTCCCCACCCCAGGCTGCACATTGCTGTCAATCCCAAGGCAGAACCTACGAAAGGCACGATAAAAATATCTCCAAATAAAACTCTGCAATCTTTTATAAACGTTGCTGCATCAACTAAGATACATGTTTCTGTTACAGCTGCAATTATACGTTTTAACCATAATCCGTGTTACACTGCGCAGAATGCATAAACCTTTAGGAGAAAGTCCACATTTTGTAAGTTTAAATATACCGTTCTTAGTAAAGGGTACTAAGAACGTCAGTTTTATAAGTTTACAGTGATTGTAGCGAATGAGCCATACACTAATTAATTTTACTTGCAAAAATCGACTTGGTTTCTCTTTACTTCCTTTTACTTTGATACCACAGTACCACAATACCACAGTATTTTAAGAGGTTCAGTTGATCAAAAACACGCTAAAACAAACGAAATTTGAAGACAAAACAGTGAAATCCACTCAGCCTTCGCTTGTTCTCTTTGGCCTCCTTGGCTTCCTGATCTTTTCAAACGGTATGGCTCATGCGTGAAGCGTGGAAGCGGGAAACATATGTTCGGTCTCAGTCTTTTTCGTCCGAGTCAGCAGTCAAATATCTCCACGTCGGGCGAAGAAAGATTCAAATATCCCCTCCCCCGAGAGTACAAGATCAGTCAAATGCCCTACCATAGGGACAACAAAGACAATCAAATCCCCGCCCTGCCCCCCGCCGGCTTTACATTGATAGGTGCATTAGTGCTGAATTCTGTTATAGTTATGTTTAGCGACAAAAAGGGGCTACTCAAATAAAGATAGCATAATTCCCGTACTCTTCTTCCTTTGTCCTGTCCTGCTCCTATGGTACCATGAATATATTCTCTCTCTTTGATGGATATTCTTGGATGATTAGCTGGACTGTTGTACGTAAACATCATCCAGATGAAAAACCATAAAATGCCAACACCACCTAAATTTATAGTACTATCTCAACACCAGTCTGTCAGTATGTAAAGAAACACAAACGTATTTGTTCACGGCTACGCGCAAGATAGCCTGGGACCAGGCTCCGCATTGGGAGAAAAAGGAGAAAAAAATAGGCGAGCGGGAAAGAAGAAAAAAATTGGCGAGCGAAATTTTTTTCCCCCTCGCCGACATTTTTCCTATTTCACCCCCTTTTTTGCCTTTTTCCCCACTGGGGAGCCTGATTCGTGCCTTGAGTTCCATAGTTTATTTGCTACATTTTTGACATTTGAATGTCCCTTGACTGTTTTACTTAACGTCAACATGAGAATTGTTTCTTTCTTCCGTTACAAACCTGCCTCATGCTGAGTTTGGAAAATTCTACAATTTTATATGGAAAATTGCCAATTTCAAACAATTTGGTAACTTCCAGGAGTTGTTTTTATATTACAATCTATTTGGTTGCCCTTCTCAGCTCATTGTAGCGGAATTCGGTTCAACCGCGAGGCAATAACTATAAATCAGTTATGTCCAAGTCTCCACTAAAGGTGTCTATAGTAATAGAAATATCATCATTGACAATAGGTATACACAGAAGGGAGGGCTTCTTATTCACTGTATTGCAGGGGAAATACTTACCAAAGGCATAAAATACAGATGGCCATCCTCCCCAGATGTCCGATGCACAGAGAACTCCTGCCAATGGCATGCCAAGAATAGTGCCAAGTTCTTTCCCTTTGTGATACGAAAGGCAGTGAAATAAACAGCTATTCTTGCACTGAACTTGTGTACATCTAACCTGGAGGTGCATTTATCTTTTATTAGGGAACTAAAGTAAAGGCGTTTTAAGCGACGAACGTCAACTCAAAGTAAGCCCCTTTCTATTTTAATTAGCCATAACGCTTCCAAATTTGTATTGCTAAGGGTCTATAGTCTCAAGGTGATTCGACCGAAAATTTGGGCAAAAAACTGCCTAAGAACGGATCCACTTCGGGTAGACGTGTGCGTTGCTCAAAAAAGTCTTTGCTTAATCTTACTAATTTTGACCGTAAAACGTATGAGCAACCCCTAATTTCTGGCGAACGTTGCTTGAGAGATTTCACTGGTTCGACCGCAGTGAATAAGGAGGGTTGTGTGCAAATCCAAATAAATGCTGAATGGGCGACTGTATTATTATCAGAGCTCTGATTCTCGGATTTGAATTCACGAACTCACGAACTCCAGCTCACCACATGAAACCGGCATTTTTCCAACCGAGTTGAACGGGTGGTGGTTAGCAACTGAATTAAAATGTACTTACCTGCATAAGAAAAAGTGACAAGTTTGCTCCTTTCCAAGGGAGGGGCCCAAAAGCTCCACATGGCATGCATAGCTGGGAACGTTACACCCTGCAGGGGACATGCAGATTGATTGAGTGGAGATCATTAGTTATTCATGGCCGCTTGTAAGCATGCGCTTCATAAGCCATTTAAAGTGACACATTCGGGAACAAAAGAATAAACAATAGCTTGCATGGCCTTTGCTTCTTTGCTCTGCCCTAACAATTTGATAAACAAGATGGTATTATCTACAAAGGAAATAACGCACAGACTTCGACCAATGAAAGTGATTCAGTTCACGTTTCACCTATATTACAGATAGACCTATGTTTCCACCTCGTCTGTAAGTGAAAAATTCCAAGAGCAGAATAGCGACCTCTTGTGACCTTTGTTGACCTGACCAAGGCCTTCGATACGGTAAGCACAGACGCTTTGTGGAAGACAAAGGGGAAGTTTGGCTGTCCCAGCAAGTTCATAACGACCGCCCTGGCAGAAGAAACGTTTCAAAGACTGCCTCAAAGAGTCCCACAAAGACGTAAACATCAACCCCAGTACTTGAGAGTCGCTTGCCTCGGATAGTCTAACTTGGCGTAGCAAAGTCACCACTGTGGCCCCTGCGACAGAAAACCGACGGACCGCTAAAGCACAGAGGAAATGGCCGCGCGCAAAGCCAGAGCAACCTCCACCTCCACAGACTGCAGTACCCACATACTCAAGTCCCATGAGTGCGCGAGCCTTCTGGGCTCAGATTGGACTCACTGGTCATCTCCAGACCCACTGCCGCTAGTCTGAAGCCTGAAGTCATGGTTATCTTCGACTTTCGAAGGACGAACAACAACAACTACAATCAACAACAAGTACAACGACCCGTGAACAATAGCCATTCTGCGCGATGTTTTATTTAAGTGTCTGAGTGTGTATTTGTATGGTTCAAATAGTACTGATGTAAACAGTAGGTTTAATTTTAGGTTCATCCACATGACTTATTTTCAACAGTTTTTGAATTAATTGATAAAACAAAACGAATATTTCGTTCGAATCACTTGAACTTCATCAGCAATGTAATTTGAGATTCGGTTACGTACTTTACGTAAAGAATTCCCAAGAGGGGATTGTGAATGACTGGGCGGATTGTTATCGAAAAGCCTTTTTCATAGAACCTCTTCATGAAAAATCTATTTCCCACTCTTAATATGGTCTTCATCGTGGGGAGAAGGCTACTTTTAAGTGCTGGCAGTTGAAAATATTGAACATGAAAACAGCGCAGCTCTTTTATAGTTTAAATTTATAAGGTAAGAAAAATACTTGTGTCATAAATTCACGTACACATGCAGCTGCTTTATTTGAAATAATAACAGGGCTTATTTAGGATTGCCTTCAGTTAGAATGACGTTTTACTTTTCGTTTAACCTTTTCTTTGCCTTTGTTGGGTTTTACAGGATTTATGGAGCCTGTGTGGCAGGCGTTAAAAGGGGAAGGGGAAGTAGGAATTTGGTTGCGCCAGAACGCCGGGGACTCTGAGAAGTGGGGAAAAAAGGGAACTTCTCGCGTGTCCCTCGCGCTCTCGCTAGTGCTCTTATTCCCCTTCCCCTTCCCCTTTTTTTATGAATGCCACGAATCAATTTTAGTACTAAAACCAATCCACTACAAAATGTTTGCAACTAAATAGTTTACCTCTCCTAATCCTTCCAGTATTCTCACCAGAATTAACATCCCAACACTATGACGTGCAGCAAGAGGAGTGAAAATTGTCAACACAGAAGTGCAAAGCACTCCCAGGCCTAACAAATATTTCCCACCAAACCGTGTTCCTAGCCAGCCACCTGGTAACTGAGTGATGACATAGCCAAAGAAAAATGAACCCAGTATTAGACCTATAAAGAGCCAAAAACCAAGTATTCTGATCAATAAATAAGAATCTAATAGTACAATGTAGCACATCCACAAAGGGATTCCTTGCCCTCCGTCCAATATTGCAAGAACAAAATAAAATAAAATGATAGAATTCAAACTCCCTTAGATCTGAAAACAGCAATTGTGATAAACCATTCAGATTGGGCGTAGACTAGAGTATCTAAACAACCTAAATGGGTTGCCAAGTGTAGCTCATGTCAGGAAAGAAGAGGGATAGGGGTACAATATGGCACAAAAGGAACTGCATGTACAGTTGGCAACAATAACAACAACTAATAGTGGGATGTAGCACATCCACAAAGGGGTTCTTTGCCCTCCATGGAACTGACTGCAATCTTCAGTAAAATGAAATAACATGGATAAAATTCAAACTCAGTCTCCTAGACCTGAAAATGGCAATTGTGATAAACCATTCAGATTGGGCATAGACTAGAGTATCACACCTAGTGCGGATATGCTAATGACAAGTAAACACCAGCATCAAATAAATATTTGTGCTTCCTTTAAATCATCATCATTATTAGTAGTAGTAGTAGTAGTAGTAGTAGTAGTAGTAGTAGTAGTAGTAGTAGTAGTAGTAGTAGTAGTAGTAGTAGTAGTAGTAGTAGTAGTAGTAGTAGTAGTAGTAGTAGTAGTAGTAGTAGTAGTAGTAGTAGTAGTAGTAGTAGTAGTAGTAGTAGTAGTAGTAGTAGTAGTAGTAGTAGTAGTAGTAGTAGTAGTAGTAGTAGTAGTAGTAGTAGTAGTAGTAGTAGTAGTAGTAGTAGTAGTAGTAGTAGTAGTAGTAGTAGTAGTAGTAGTAGTAGTAGTAGTAGTAGTAGTAGTAGTAGTAGTAGTAGTAGTAGTAGTAGTAGTAGTAGTAGTAGTAGTAGTAGTAGTAGTAGTAGTAGTAGTAGTAGTAGTAGTAGTAGTAGTAGTAGTAGTAGTAGTAGTAGTAGTAGTAGTAGTAGTAGTAGTAGTAGTAGTAGTAGTAGTAGTAGTAGTAGTAGTAGTAGTAGTAGTAGTAGTAGTAGTAGTAGTAGTAGTAGTAGTAGTAGTAGTAGTAGTAGTAGTAGTAGTAGTAGTAGTAGTAGTAGTAGTAGTAGTAGTAGTAGTAGTAGTAGTAGTAGTAGTAGTAGTAGTAGTAGTAGTAGTAGTAGTAGTAGTAGTAGTAGTAGTAGTAGTAGTAGTAGTAGTAGTAGTAGTAGTAGTAGTAGTAGTAGTAGTAGTAGTAGTAGTAGTAGTAGTAGTAGTAGTAGTAGTAGTAGTAGTAGTAGTAGTAGTAGTAGTAGTAGTAGTAGTAGTAGTAGTAGTAGTAGTAGTAGTAGTAGTAGTAGTAGTAGTAGTAGTAGTAGTAGTAGTAGTATTGCTATTATTATTATCAGTGGTGGATCCAGGGGAGAGGCCCGGGGGGCATGGGCCCCCTCCTTATTTTGAGGCCAAACTGAGGACTGAAGGGTCAAAACCTTTTTTTTGAGACCCAGCTTCCCCCCACCCCTTTTCTCAGGGTGTGTATGACCGGGCTCCCACCTTATCTGAAATGCTGGATCCGCCACTGATTATTATATTATTATTGTTAATATATATATTTTTTTTTCTCTTCAGTGATTTTCTAAATGTCTTTGTTCTCATTTCTACTAAGAAACACATTTATCAAAGCAGACAACTTTAGGAAAGCAGAAAGCTAATATCCCACATGGCAATGGGTGTCTACTTAATGCAGGTTTCACCATATAAGATTTGTCCAATAAAGACTGCGAGCAATTCCTTATTTTTCTTTTGAGTCACAGCTGATCAAGAGCACATGAAAGGACCAAGTGGTAAATGGTAGATCATGAGCACATGAAGGATCAAGCGGCAAAGCTGCGAGGAAATATCAGACATTCATTTCGGGACCCAGCTTATAGTGTCCACTTAATAGAGGGTGTCCACTTAATTGGGGGTCCACCTAATAGAGGTTTCACTGTATTTGCCTGCCACACATGGCTCTGAGGAAAGAATGACACCCGCCCGCATTCTAGTCCAATACTGCATCCCACGCAATGTACTTTGACATAAGGCTCCTGGCTCCAGCAAAAACTACATGAAAATCATTGCCCTGCAAACCTATGAAAAAAGGATGCCCGGATTAAAAATTTAATGCGCGGTTGCCAGAAGCCAATGACATCTGCTAAAGTACAGCCCTGCTTATTATTTTATTTAATTGTTTGTTTGTTTGTTTGTTTTCAACACTGCACTCCAAAAACATATTTATGCACATTGGAAATTCTTAAAGTGTTATGGTTCTCTTTACATTTAGTATGAAATGTCAAAATAACTCAGTTCACTTATTAATAACACGACACTTCAATTTTAAAAGCTAGGAAAAAAAAACTTTTTTCATATGCCACAAGCTGTAGAAAGGTAACAAAGAACTAAAAATGCCACCAACACTTTGCTATGACTACATCGCCTGTGAGTCAGTACATTGTGCAACGTCATTACTTACACAGATTGAAATTTGTTTATTGAGTCTGAATGTAACTGTACATTTTATCTGGTGGGTAACACTACAGTGGAACCCCGTTAATACAGACACCAATGGGACATGCCACAGTGGCCGTGTTAACCAGGTGTCTGTATTAAGCAGATTAATTTCAGAGAAAATTTATGAGCTTCTTTTTCGTTTTGCAGTTCCTGTTGCTGGAAAAGAGAGGCAATTGGTATTTATTGAATTCATGTACAGAGATTTGGTGAGCACATTACGTACCTTGTGTTTTTTGATCCCAGTTAAACTCTCCATCCTACAGAAGAAAAATGATTACATGTAGTATTTTTCACAAAAAGAAGGGTTGAGAGTCCCTTTTGATCTGAAATGTTTTTAAAAACACCTTCCTATAATTAAAGTTAGAATGTTATTAAACATGTTTGATGTACATGTACCATTAGGTAGTGTGAAAATGTCCCTGGAAGAGCTGTTAAACAAAAGTTCTGAACTACATAATAATCAAATAATGATCGATATTGATAACTAAATTTCAATAAATAATCATCATTATAACTCAATAGTATTATTTGTTCAATATATTTCCCCAATTCCAGTTGGCTTTGTTTACCAGTATAATCCAAGAAAAAAAACAATTATCAGTCCGTTTATGTATAATATGGCAAATTATGCAGGTCTGCATAATTCTTCACATCAATTACTCGGCCTCATCTAATAATTGCTAATGGCTATTTTCATGCCAAATTATTGGGACCCATTGTAACATTGTACAAAAAATTGCTATTCTCTGTGGCCAGGAAATTCAAAAATGGAAATTAAAATGCATCATTTGGGCCTGACTCCAGGTTGGTTTGTGCTTGATTCGTGGCTCGTGATTGACTCATGCATGTTGTTGGCACATGAAACGGCAAAATAAAACGTGTTACATACCACATCAATATTTTTTACATGTATACCAAAAACTTTGATGTATTGTTCTTTCCTCGCAAATACAGTGCACTAGACTCTTTTCCTTCTTACCTTTTCCTCAGAATCTGAAGAAAAATTTCTTTGACATTCCGGGTTATTTGCAGACGCCTGTTCGTTCGCGTAGGTGGAATTGACCATGGCTACCAGAGCCACGCTTAAATTCACTCGGAGAAGATACACCACACAAAAACCCGAACAGGACAAGGCTGCTAGAACGTATCGAGCGGGTATATAGCGTCTTCGCTCCCGTTGAGAGTTTGAGCTGTTTTCTAGCAGGAGTGGCAAGGCCTCCTCCTCCATTGCCAAAGAAATAACAGGACTTTGAGGTTTTAAGGCAATGTAGTGTAATTCACATGCTGCACTTTGCTGAAGTCACGAGAGAAGTAAATTTTGAACTACGCGGTAATCCCTGGAAACTGGATAGACGAGCAGAGGCTCTGGGAACTAGTTAGTCTGCTAGCTACACAGCCGTTTTTAGTGTCGTCACGCAACGCTCCTCCCCACTTTCAGCAGCCGTTAGTGGGGAGGAGCGTTGCGTGACGACACTAAAAACGGCTGTGTAGCAGACTAAGAACTAGTTCGCACAGGACAGATAATTAAAAATGAAAGATCATAACTTTGGTCTTTTTGGAATTTATATCTAACATCCAAGAGTTGCAAAAAGAGGATAGTGTGTTGAGAGAGTCCTGTAATCCTATTTTAGATCGTGATATAATAATTAAATCATCAGCATAAAAAAGCGAATTTAATTTGGTACCGTTTGGAAGGATGAAAACCCTTGCTTTTACAAAATATCATTTTTTCGCGTCGTCCTAGCATTCAGCGGCAGAATGTGAGGTTTCTGTGACGGCATTATCAGAGTTGTTTATAGACAGGATGTCCGCCATGACAGGTTTTCTTGGAGCTCGGGGAATATCAGTTGGAACCAACTTGTCTTCAAAAGGTGAATTCTACTCCTGGACTTTACCACTCGCAAAAAGCACAAAGGTTTCCCAGCCGATTACGTACGGTTAGCATCGGGGAACATCGGCTGAAGTCAGATTGTTTCTTTCATTAAATTACATGAAGAATTACATAAGTCCAACTTTATTGTGTAAAATAAAAGTGAAATAGAAAAACTCCACTGTGATGCTTTGAACTCGGGTCACTTGCTTTATAGCCTAAATCCATATCCACTACACCATCGAGGACTAGCTGCCAAATCTAGTAATTTTTAAAATATACATGCTCTTATATATGCCGTACCCCATTACAATATTTGAAAGCTAACATTTTTCAGTTCAGTGCTTAACCCTAATCACTGCAGATCAGTGCTTAACTCTCTACTGTGTTCTCTCCACTGTCTCCATATCTGGCGCTCTGTAGTTTTGATTTCTTCGGCTATTCTAGCCTCATTCCACATTCCAGTCTCGTTCCATTATGCAAATAATGAGTTGTGTAAAATTCATAAGGTGTCCAATCTGGCTTCACTCGATGTTATCTAATGCTAACCATTAGGTACATCCCAGCAGAAGAGGGGAGGGGAGGGGGGGGGGGGCTTCATCAAAATGCAGACAACTTACTAGCACCAGCTAAATCGTTATTTTTACGTCTTTGTTTTAAAAGCGTTGGTTAGATATAAGGTAGTGGTGTCTAAAAACAGACATTCATATTTTGTGACTGATGACATTATGTATTCAATAGCTTGCACAAATCATAATTATTTAGACTAGGCATTTTCTAGAAAATTCACAAGGCAGTGGTACGTTACTAAATAAGAGAGCAACACAAAAAATCTAGATGTGTCATGAATTTGTTTTTATTGTACATTTTTTTTGTTCATTTATTTGTTTACTTACTTATTTTTCACACCGAAAATTAAAATTAGCCCTTCGACGAACGCAAGGATTGTAAAAAGTTCAGTGCTGACTCCAATACTCACTTTTGAATCTGTGATTAGTGCCACAATCTAAACGAACTCTTTTTTATATTACTTTCTTGTGATACTATTTGTTTTTGTTTAGTCACGTTTTACTAGAAAAATTGTGTAACAATGAAATTTGAGATGATTTTTTTCTTCAGTTTTCATTTCCGCTACGTGTTACATAATAAAACCTCGCATGAAAGCCTAGTTTCAAAGGCTTAAATAACAAATAGAATCATATTTAAATAATCCTTTACTTCTTCATCGGAATGTGACCTCGGCGACTCTCTCCTCCGAGGAGGCTTCCGTTGGGTATTTCGATAGAAAAAAAAGCAATAATTAAAAAATTCAGAGCGCGCAGTAGATGATGGGAAGAGGAAAAATGCCTTCCCGTCGCTCCCCTCGCGATTTCCTTTTTCCCTCTCCCCAGTCTCAATACGACACAAAGAGGCCTCTGCGTAAAAGAGAGAGTCGCTGACAGGTAGTTGAATTTGTCGGCGCTGGAATGCAAAGGTTATCTCACTGAAGGGCTTGCAATTTTAGGCTCCTGTGGTTGTTAATAAAAATGCTTCCAACTCAGCTCCCTCATTCAAGGAATTAAACAATCTTTTTAACAGAAACTTGCTTTCTAAACCAAACTTTGTTTTTATTTCTTTTTTCTTTTTTCCTGTAAAAGAGAGCGTGGGTCCGCAAGAAGTGCTGGTACCTCATTTATCACTCAGGATTTTTGGCCCCCAGGGATCTCGGATCTCAGTTATAAGTAACAGAGCCCTTCATTTCGCAGCTCACAGTTACAACTATAACCATCTGTCAGCTAAAGATCAGTTAGGACCTATCCAGAGCCTAATTTCTGGGTTCAGGATACCCTTTAACAAGACGATATTCACGTGGAAGGGAGGTGAACAATGTAGTCATTCTTGTTAAATGTTCCAGGCCCACACTCTGCGTTTTCGTTACTTATATTCCACGGCCCAGCAGGAAAAGGCAGAATAACATCGACCTATGGTAGGTTTACGAGCCTGCAAGACTGAGCAAACCCCAACAAACCACCAACTGTTTTCGCCACTAAAACCGCTGGTCCACAAACCTACCTTAGGCCGATGATGTTGCAACCACCCTAGCATTCGGCGGCAGATTGTGAAGTTTCTATAACCGGATCGCTCAAGTTTTTTATTGCCACAATGTCTGCCATAACAGGTATCGTTGGAGCTCGGGGAATATCAATTGGCACCAACTTGTCTTCAAAAGGTGTATTCCACTCTTGGACTTTACCACTCGCAAAAAGCACAAACGTTACCCAGCCGATTACGTACATCCCAGCAGATATGTAAAACACTTTCTGCCACTGAAGTCTTGTCGGCTGTGGAAAGGAGACAGTTAGCTATCGACTACAATTAATTAAACCGAGCAGTGTTTGATACATGTACGGGCTGTAGGTCAACTGGTTGTTGAATCATTATGTCGTTACGTAAGCCGCTCTCTTCAATGGACAACGCGCGGCAAGTTTTCGCTTATGGGTCTCAACGTCTGCATTTGAGTTTACCTTTTCAATCCCAACACGTGACCAGTGACGTCACCAAAATTCAAACTAAGAAACTATTCATTCTTCCGTGAGTTTCTACTTTCATGAGGTATTACAGCACTTAAAAACCTCTATTTACACAAAAACTTGGTTCGAAAGGGTTCTTCGTTTTCGTTTTACAATAGAAGATGCTTGAATTTCCAGGCTTTTGCGTCACGCGGCATCAGCTGGCTCTTATGTGGGTTAAAATTGTGCCCCTCAAAGAGACACCAACATGGCGTCTTTATACAAAGCCTCATAAATTTGAGGGTCTCAATGGGGTGATGGCTTTTACGGTTATCGGCTAAAATTTTGGCTTTTTTACGGCTATCGGTTAATTTTTTTCTGTTACGGTTAACGAAAAAGTTAAAAATTAACTTCTTTTGTTTCAAAAAGTTAAATATTAATTAACCTGTATTTTTTGTATCTTTAAATCAAAATAAAGGTCTTCGGATCATCTCGGGATGAAATAAGCTATTCTTTTGAAAACTTTTAACATTTGATAGATCATACTTTTTATAAAGTATTGCACTTCTGATATTATTTTACACATATAAATGTCAATAGTCAATTTAAAAATAATCTTTGTGAAAAAGCAAAAGCAGACACGCGAACGCCCAACTCAAGGCCGGGGCGCGACATTCATTATAACAGAAATGGCCGTTTTCACACTAGAGAAGGATTATTCGTGTGAGACGAGTTATCCGTTTGATGATTCGCGTCAGATAGGTGATACGTCTTAATTTGGCAATAGAATAGTTTTAATTTTGAATGAACAATCCGCCTGACTTTTGAAGACAGGATTATCCGTTCCAGATAGCCTGTGTACAGCCGCCCCCTTCCCTCAGAAAAAAATCGGAGAAGGGATGTCTTCGGGGAGGGCGCGACTGTACACAGTCTAGTCTCAAACGGATGATCCATTTCTAGGAGTAGTGTGAAAACAGCCAGTGGTGTCCAGTGTTTTTAATGATAGCGAAGGACTGTACGGAAAGACTGTCTGCCGTTGCCTTGTCCGTAGGCCGCATTATTCCGCGCGGCTGATGCCTTTCTGGTCACGTGGTCCGAGCGAGTTCGCCACTGAAATGCCTTGACCGAGACTGCGTGGGAAGACGCCGAATAGTGACTAGGCATGGCAATGTCTACCGTAGCGTCCGAGAAAGACAGGGAAATGTTGTTTATTGGTAACGTGTTTTACAAGCAGTGGCATCTCTGCGTGTTGTTTCACTGGTGTTTCTAGGGCACGGCTTCCTGAAAAATGCAAATATTAATCCCCAGCAAGAAGCCACACTTTCGCTATGGAAAAAATTAGTTCCCCAAGAAAGCGCCGGAAATGGAGCCTAGGTCTTGGTTAACAACTAAAAGGCGCTTCGCCTAACGTGCGTACGGAGTCACACTAGCCGGGAAATAAAAATGAGTTTAGAACCTTCCTTAAAAGTAGCAAATCTAGGGAACACTTTCTTTTACGGTTAACTCTTTTTTACGCTATTTACGGCTAACGGTTAAAATTTTTTAATTTTTACGGCTATCGGCTAAATTTTTGGCCGTTTAACGCCTATCGGTTAACCCCATTGAGACCCTCTCATAAATTTGGATAAAACGTTTTTCCGAATATCTCGCATATGAAATATCGCACAAACCTGATTCTTGGCGAGGCTTTTTGTACATTTATCTTCTTTCATTTCCCAGATTCTGAACTTTCTTTATTGAATGGTTTGCATTTTTATTTTTCAGGGCGTGACAGTGAAAATAGAGAAAATGACAAAATACAGAAAACGAATTGTACCATGCTAAAGTACTGCCAAAGAGGTTTTATTCAATTCGTACTACTCACTATAGGATCGATTTCAGCCATAGACTCAAAAGTGGTAACAACATTTTCTCTCCGCTCCATTTTGACTCTTGTGTTTTAAGCATCCAGTATATTAACCATCACGCGGGTAATTTTCGGGTTACCGACAATTTTTAACATATTAGTCAAGAGGCTAATGTCGATGCAAGCTTCTAACGCGCCCAAAGCGATCGCGTTTTGACATCGAACGGAGAAACCGTCTTCGCGTTATATTCGATTCCTTTCCGGCAACGCGGCCAACTGAAAGACAGACATGAGACAGAGACAAACAAAAAAAAAAGGAAGGATTAGCTCAGTCGGTAGAGCGCCTGACTACAGGGCGGAATGTCGCGGGTTCGATTTTAGGGGCCCGAGAAATACTCAAGGTCTTAAAAATAACTGAGAAATAAAGGTACTGCATGCCTTTGCGCTGCAAACGGCTAGACTGACTTTCGAGTGGCTAGGATGACCACGTAAAATGGCGGCCCCGTCTCCAATAGGAGGCTTAAAAATATTGTCCCCAATTACTACTTTCGTGCTAAACACATTGAAACTGAAATAAAGTGGGTGTTTTTTTCCATTCTGATATGTCGGGGGTCCTGTGTGAACAGAAATGGCACCATCCAATATCAGATTAGATCCATTAATTAGAACCAGCCCCGTCTGAACAGAACCTAATCATTTCTCCAAAAACATACCTGATTGTCCTTTAACAGTCCTACTACAAAAGGTCCAATGATCCCTGGAATTGGTGCCGCTGAGTTTGTGAGTCCCATCAGAACTCCCGAGAATCTAGGAGCGATGTCCAAATGATTGACACTGTAGGTAGCCGCATTAAGATTAGAGGCCCCTAGGGCCAGTGAAAATAAAACAACAGCCAGGCTGGTGCAGTTGCACCCAACATAACTTGTAGCTACCATCAGGCAGGCAGGTATAAGGTAACCTGAGATACAGAAACAGATCACTAAGTGAAACTGGAAAGAATTCTCAGAACGTCTACATGCAGATAAAGTTGAAGCTCTCGACAACGGCCACCTTGAGAACAGAAGAAAGTGGCCGATGTAGAAACGTGGCCGTTCTAGAGAGGTTTAAACAAGAGTCAAGATATGGACTGTCCGCCAAAAAAGTTACCGGTGACCATTAGCAAACCATCCAAACATTTACCTACTTACCAACAAACGACGAAACCCAATCTGTCGTCAGTCCTTTGACTGACTATTGCTTGTGGAATGAACGTAATGTAATGACCATAAAACAGCAAGAAAGGGACTACAATTGCCCCATTTTTATACTACTCTTACTAAACCATGTTTAACCCCACAATTTTGAAGCATTGTCTTCCATTTCTCTTGGGACGACTGCAATACCCAGGGAAAATCCACCGTACCTAAAAAGATGCCGACTGGTACATTTATCCACAGTTGTTAGCGCATGAAGACCATAAAATTGCTCATAAACGCACAGAAAAGTTTATAAACTTCAAACCTAGGATAGGCAATGTTGCTATTACAGGGACGAATTCCCCCCCCCCCCCTCCCCCACCCCTCCCCCCAAAAATACCGTTTAGGCCGTGTTAGGTTCGAAAGAAATTGTGGAAAAATGTACAGCCGCCATCCTTTTCCGTACGGTGGATTGAAAACAATTCTTACTTGGAAGTAAGACAGGGGTAAATTGAAGCAAGATGCATTATGGGCAATGTGAAAAGTGTGAATGGCAGAGAAGTTCCCTAATTTGGAATAACCATTGTTTGTTCATCCAGTCAAAATGATATAACATGGCGACTTCAAAGAGACTTGTTTCCTCACGAACCTTTTGTATTATTGCATCATCATTACCCTCTTGCTCCCAAGAGTGACCAACATCAATTTTCTCTTTACAACATCAGCAGATCATCAAGAGTAAAGGTTACGAGAATTACTAAATTGCTTACTAAAAGGAGAATGCTATGATCTTAAACCAAATTCTCTCAACTATTCTTAAAAGAAATGTATGGAGATCAGTCTGGAGAATTTGTATGTGGATCTTGAAGGCACTCACCTCCTGTAGCAAGGACTTTCCTAACCTCCCCAGTAGACAATACATTGTTTTCACGCATCCAGTCCGCAAGCTGACCAGAACCGATACCAGTTACCCACATACAAACAAACGGAACAGCAGACAAAAGACCATTCTGAAATAATACGAGTTTTAAATGATCAACATATTTTTAAGAAACCGTTTGATTAACGGCCTGTTTACATAAAGGTGGGGGACCCAAGGTAGGTGAGTTACCCGCTTAGGTGGGGTAACGTACCCTCCTGTCCATACAATCTCTCACATGGTCACCTCACCTATCATGTAAACGTGACCAAATTAAAATAAAAAAATTATATAGACGGGCCGGTTACCCCACACAAGCGGGTTACCTCACCTATCCGGGGTCCCCCACCTCCACGTAAACAGGCCCTAAGTCGCAACAGAAAAACTGAATTCACAAAAACTTAACTTGCACTGGCATGGAATGCGGAATAAATAAATGAATATATAAGGGCCTCTGGTAGTAACCGAACACCTCATAAGTCGCAAGCTCAGATGACAAGTGGAATGGACGACAACAAGGAAATTCAGATTTGTAAGTTGTACATTTACAGTAATAGCCCTATCTTACGATCACACTTTGTCGTCCCGGAACAACCGTTCCGTTTTTGATGGCACTTACACTAAACCGGAAAGCCCTTGCGTCTGCAAGAAACCCGTACCGGGTATGGCTTCTGCTCAAATACAAAAACAGCGATTTCGGCGTGATTTCAGTATAGGAGCGTAGCCGCGCCGCTCCCATCTCGAAAGTGGGACGTCACTTAATATCGGAGAGGTTCGGCGCCAGTTTTTATTAGCAGACCTGCACCGTTCTAAACCTCTTATTTCAGTGGTCCACTTTAATCTGCACTTTCACTGTTTTCAGGGATAGGGGCATTGTTATGTGACAATCCCTATTGTTTTCCCAGTTAATAAAAACAATCTTTCAAATAGGTGCGGTATCGCCCGTCTTTGTACCCATTCCACAAGCGATCTATGACAATGCGTCCTTCTCACCTGAGAAATTGAAAAGTTGAGAACTTCTTTGAAATACGACGGCAAACAAGTAAGAAAGGTGTAAAAACCCCAGTTGTTGCAGACATTTGCGACAATTATCCCCCACACGGCTGGCGAAGTGAAGATGGCAAACCACGGGGTGTCATATTTCTGAAAAAATTAACAATGTAGTTAGAGGGGTCACATATTCTAAAACCTGGAAAAACCCCTGCCACTCCTCCACCCTACCCCCACCTCGCAAATTCCATTCAACCAAAATCTCCTGTTTAAATTTCTGGCAACTTCCAGTATCAAATAGACCAAATTTCCGAAAATTTCTGAAAGAAGAGGACAACCACGCGAGGTGTACCTAGCTTTTCAAATTTTCCTCCCGGAAGTTTTGTTTCCATTCATTCCATTTCGGTTGAATGGTTCGCCTTTTGGAAATTAAACAATTCAGTTCTCGTGCCGTCGAGGGAAAGTTCCGTTCAATTTACCAAATGGGGAATACTGGGAGTGTCGGGGGGCACACGAGAAGCCTATTTGAACGTCTGGAGCTAGTATGCGTGAAAGGCGTTTGAAGTGGAGGGAAATGGGTAACACACGGGGGAGGAGAGCAATAAAGGCACGCGAGTCCCTTAATCTCAGTCCTCAAACCCTTCCACACAGGATAGCCACTTTCAGTCGAATAAAGCCACTACGTCTTCCTTTCTTGCTGAGAAACAAAGGAAGCCGAATAACTTGTGAACAAAATGATAGGGCTGCGATGATACACCGATACATCGGTGAAGTACGATATTTCTTTTCTTTATATCAATATCTGAACAAGATTTCCCGATATTAGAATACATAGAGGATATTACACGGTGGCGAGAAGATATGAATTTTATGTTCGAGTGGCAAGAACAATATCTCACGAGTGAGCGAAGCGAACGAGTGAGATATTGTTCTTGCCACGAGTACATAAAATTCATATCTTCGAGCCAACGTGTAATGTTCTTTTTATTATATGGAGAAACCAATTCAACAAAAGCAAAAGGAGGGAATCGTGACGTCATTGAACGATACGACACTCACAAAGGTGGCATACAGGAAATACGCCAATCGGGTCCCGGATGAAGTGGCGTATGGAATCTACGAGTGGTTTAGTTCCCAGTAAAACACTCTCCTCCATATAATAAAATAAAATATGCTACATCAACAAGTTTGTGAAATCACTGTCAAATATTCCTCACCGAAACCCTGCATTTTAGCCCTAAAAGGCGACTTTAATAATGGAAACAAATGAAAACGCAAACCATCCCTGAGGAGAAAAAAATAGGAATAAAGACGCCCAAGTCCCTTCCCCTGAAATGCTTGCCACCACGCTGACCTGGAAACAGGATACCACTCTCAGACACGAGTAGTGGCGTCTTCATTTATTGGTAAGAAACAAGGGTAACTGGCAAACTGCTCAACAAAATGATTACTAATTGTAATAGGAATGTGTACGAGTGATTAACAAAATCGGAAACTGCTGGAGTCCGATTTGTTTAATCACGAGTATGATTACAGACCAAATTGGATGACACAACGTTATGTTACCAAATGAATTGATCATAAGTGTAGTAAATTTGCGGAATTTTCGGCTTTTTTTTGACATTTTCTGACAGCTTTTTTGCTAGCAGTCAATCTCGACCCAAAGCTCTTCTACGCATGACTTACGTGCCGAGTCAAAAAGCCATTCAATTGCGCACGCGCAATGGCGAGTACTCTCCTATTACACTGTTCTATTAGTGCTGAATTTTGTTATAGTTATGTTAAGCGACAAAAGGGTGCTACTAAATAAAGATAGCATAATCCCCGTACTCTTCTTCCTTTGTCCTGTCCTGCTCCTATAGTAGCATGGATATATTCTCTGTCTTTGATGGATATTCTTGGATGATTAGCTGGTCTGTTGTACGTAAACATCATCCAGATGAAAGACCATAAAATGCCAACAACACCTAAATCAAACATTTCATTTAAAGTACACCAATCTGTCAGTATTTAAAGAAACACAAACGTATTCGTTCACGACTACGCGCAAGATAGCCTGGGACCAGGCTCCGCATTGGGCGGAAAAAGAGAAAAACACCGGTGCACGGGAAAAAAAATTCGAAGAGCGAACTTTTTTTTTCCGCTCGTCGATATTTTACCTATTTCACCCATTCAAATGAAACCCTTTTGACAGAACCTCTCTCAAGAATTACTTATTTTCTAGTTATCTTAAAAAGGATATTGGAATTTTTGTTGTGAAAATTTTATCACCATTAGGAGTAAAAGGATTAAGCACATGGTCAAGACTAAATTCATTTACCCATGAGCTACAAGCGAGTTTCATAGTACTTTAACTATTACTTTCGAGGTATCCCTAAAAAGTATCGTCGTAACGGAGGAAGTCCCCATACTGAAGGTATGCCTTCATCAAAAGTATCTTCCAAAAAGGGTGGTGTCAGGGCGTAGATGCCTATTGCTCGTCATAAAACTTTCACGGTGCCTCGAAATTACTTGTAAATGACTCTCACAGCTCCAAAACAAACAAATTTATGTTTTCCGAGGTTGCAATTGATTATTTAAGGTTACAGATCACAGATATAAACTTTCATTTTGGCCGTCAGATTAAACGGTTTCAAAAGCCCCACTCACTTTAATCGGTTTCATCTTCTTTAGATTTGACCATCCATAAGAATTCTATGGTTTATTTGCTACGTGTTTGAATGTCCCTTTACTGCTTTCACTTAACGTCAACATTAGAATTGCTTTTTTCTTCGGTTACAAACCTGCTTCATGCTGAGTTTGGTAAATTCTACAATTTTACATGGAAAAATAGTCAATTTCAAACAATTTGGTAACGTCCATTAACGAGTTGTTTTGTTATATTACACTCTATTTGGTGACCTTCCCCAGCTCTTTACAGCGGAATTCGGTTCAACCGCGTTGAACTAACTGTATATCAATTATGTCTGGGTCTCCACTGGAGGTGTCTCTAAAAATAGAAGTATCGTCATTGACAATTAGGTATACCCAGGAGGGAGGGCTCCTCATTCACTGTATTGTAGGGGAAATACTTACCAAAGACATAAAATACAGATGGCCATCCTCCCCAGATGTCAGATGCACAGAGAACTCCCGCCAACGGCATGCCAAGAATAATACCAAGTTCTTTCCCTTTGAGATACGAAAGGCAGAAAATGAACATTTATTCTTGCACTGAACTTGTGTACATCTAACCTAGCGGTGCATTTATCTCTTATTAGGGAGTTTAAGTAAAGCCGTTTAAGTAAGCCCCTTTTTCTTTTAATTAGTCATAACTCTTCCAAATTTGTATTGCTAAGGGTCTATAGTCTCAAGGCAATTCGATCGAAAAATTGGGCAAAAAAAACTGCCCAAGAATGGGTCCACTTCTGGTTGACGTGTGCGTCGCTCAAAATCGACTTTGCTTAACCAGTCACTAATTTTGACCGTAAGACGTATGAGCAACCCTAATTTTTGGCGAACGTTGCTTGGGAGATTTTACTGTTTTGTCCGCGGTGAATATGGAGGGTTGTGTGTGAATCCAAATACATGCTGAATGGGCGACAGTATTATTATGAGAACTCTGATTCTCGGATTTTAGCTCACGAACTCACGAACTCACGAACTCCAGCTCACCAAACCGACATTTTTCCAACCGACTTGACCGGGTGGTGGTTAACAATTGGATTAAAATTAAACGTACTTACCTTCATAAGAAAAAGTGATCAGTTTGCTCCTTTCCAGGGGAGGGGCCCAAAAGCTCCACATGGCATGCATAGCTGGGAACGTTACACCCTGCAGGGGATATGACATTACAGGAATTTTTTACAATACGTCTTTTAGGAGATCATCGCGCAGAATGAGTGGACATCATTTGATATTCATTACCGCTAGTAAGCACGCGCTGCATAAGCCATTTAAAGTGAGATGCCAGGGAATGAAAGCCGTGAATAAACAATAGCTTCCATGGCCTTTCTTTTTTTTACTCTGCTCTAACAAGTTGATATGCAAGGCGGTATTCACTACAAAGGAAATACCACACAGACTTCGACCAATAAAAATGATTCAGTTCACGCTTCACCTGTGATACGACAGACCTGTTTCCTCAACGACTGTAGGTGAAAAATGCCAAGAGCAGAATAGCGACCTCTTTGTGACCTTTGCTGACCTGACCAAGGCCTTCCATACGGTAAGCCGAGACGGTTTGTGGAAGACAAAGGAGACGTTTGGCTGTCCCAGCAAATTCATAACCACCGTACGACAGTTTCACGAAGGCATGATGGTTAAAGTTCTGGACATGACGGAGACGAGTCAGAATACTTTCCAGTAACAAACAGCGTAAAACAAGACTGTGTTCTCGCTCCGACGCTCTTCAGTATAGTGTTCTCGGCCACGGCGACTGATGCCTTCCATGACTGCCAAGACGGAATACAGGTCAGATACAGGATTGACGACGGGCTGGTTCAACCTCAGGGGCTTGAAAGCTGCTACAAAGGAGGAGACTGTCATCAGAGACGTCTTGTTTCCTGATGACTAACTGTGCCCTCAGCGCCAACACAGAGAAGATAATGCAGCATGGAATGAACTGCTTATCAGTAACAACTTCGGCCTGACCAAAAAGACTGAAATCATGTATCAGCCTGCACCTGGAAAGCCTTACGAGGAAGCACACATTACGGTTAAGGGGCAGAACTTACAGGCAGTTGACAACTTCACCTACCAGGGTAGTACACTCTCAAGAGTGGTTCATATCGACATGCTGAAGTCAACAACAGGATTGCTAGGGCCAGAGCGTCGCCTTCGGAAGACTCCGTGAGAATGTCCGGGAGCAGATAGCCATCAGCCTCTCTACTAAGCTGAAGGTTTACCCTGCAGTGCTACTCATCATTCTTCTCTACTCACGTGAGACCTGGACTGTGTACAGCAGACACGTACACGCCAACCAGCTCAATCATATCCACCTGAGCTGCCTCCGCAGACTTGTCCACATCAGATGGCAGGACAAAAATCCTGACACGGAGGTCATAGAAAGGGCGGGCATCCCCAGCGTTGACACCTTCCTACAGAGAGCCCAGGTTAGATGGGCAGGCCATGTCGCCAGAATACCTGGTTGCCGACTACCAAAGGAGGTATTGTATGGAAAACTCTGTCAAGGCAAGTGGTCTTTTGGGGCAGAAGACATGCATCAAAGAAGGCCACGAAGTTTATCTTCGATATGCTTATCTTCGACTTTCGAAGGACGAACAACAAGAACAACAACAACAAGTGCAATGGCCGAGAACAATAGCCATTCTGCGCGATGTTCTAATTCAAGTATCTGTTTATTTGTACAGACTAATTACGCTGATGTAAACAGCACGGCTTTAAGTATAAACAACACTGGAGGGGTTAAAGGTACAAGTAAGAAAGCAAATCCCTATTACAGAGGATTAGCTTACAATGATACGTTACAGAAATTCAGAATCACGTTTACGGCAAACGGCAGACTTCAATTTGCACCATGCACTTGACCAAATTCAATCTCTTCTAAGCAACCGCAACAGGTTTCATTTTAGGTTCATCCACATGACTTATTTTCAGCAATTTTTCTTTGCTGATATTCCTAATTTGATACTCGATTGTCAACCTGGATCTGACTTTTGCCGTTAGCTGTACACATGATTCGTGGAATCTCCCGTGTGTTCTTCATGGCTTTTCCCCGATAAAACAACAACTATTTCCAAAAGTCTGCACAAATTAAAATAAGGAAATTAATTAATTAATAAAAAAAACAAAACAAAAATTTCGTTCGAATCACTGGAACTTCATCAGCAATGTAGTTTGAGATTCAGTTACCTACTTTACCTTAGGAAATCCCAAGAGAGGATTGTGAATGGCTGGGCGGATTGTTATTGAAAAGCCTTTTTTCGTAGAATCTGTTCATGAAAAATCTATTTCGCACTCTTAATATGGTCTCTATCGTGGGGAGAAGGCTACTTTTAAGGGCTGGCAGCTGAGTATTGAGCATGTAAACAATGAAGCTATGTTAAAGTTTACATTTTTGAGGTAGGTAAAAAACTTGTTTCATAAATCCACCTATCAATGTAAATCCCGTGGGGGGGGGGGGGGAGTGCGGGCAAGGGGCGGGGATTTGATGCCTGGGACTATCCCCCTGTCGGGCTTTTGATCGTGCGAAGCGACCCCGGGGTCGGGACATTCGACTTTGACCGACAGAAGCCTGGTATCAATTCAGAAGCAGTTACCAAGTCCGTCCCTCGAGGCTTCCTGAAAATCAGGCTGTTGGTGAAAGGTATGAAGTTTTCATTTGTTTTAATCGCCATAATCCGATACTTTAAACGGTCATCTAAACAGATAATGTCTGTTTTGAGGAAGTTTTCATCTTCAAGTTCCCATCTGACTGTAAAACTCGATTGAAATCGAATTCCACCATGAAAGTCAGAGGATATTTTACGGGTCACTGATCTGACGTGTCCCGACATGTTGAGCAGATGTTATAAAGCATTTTACGTTTTATTAATATTATTATAGCACGGTCAATCTTCCTGGAGTGATTTTGTTGTTCAAGATAAGAGATGCTAGTGGAGAGAGAAAATACTTAATTACAGCGAGTAATTTAACGGGGCTTCCGTTAACCGTAAATAAAAGTGGTAAAAACGTACTTTTGAAATGTTCTTTTATTCGTTTTATATAGTGTTATAGCATTGTTTGTTTAGATTTTTTCCCCTGGGGTGGGGGCTTTTTTGACACTTTTGACTGACCTTTCGTTTCCCACCCTGGGGAATTTGATCAAAAAATTTTAAAATTTGTCAAATCCCCACCCCTTGCCCGCAATTCTCCCCCCTTCCCCCCCCACGGGGTTGACATTGATAGGTGCATT
>OZ038001.1:19736623-19774123 GCA_964035705.1 Porites rus | reverse complement strand
TACTAGCTAGTTTGGGAGCCTGCAACCTGATATTGTACATCCATGTTTTGATTAATTGACAGCTGTCAAAATAGTGTTTCTGCTGACCAGTATCGCCTGACCGTATCGCGGGCTCAGGTATCGATCCTCTGAGTTCGAGTAATTCTTTGAAGGTATCCGCTGACAAGTTGCTACTTTTCAAATGATCGCAGGCCCAAGTTCAATTTTTTTAAAATGCATATGAAATAAGTCGCGTTTCATGAGCCGCGCTTTTAAAATGTTGATTTCGAACTGACCTCGGACACGAAAATTCAACCGGCTTTTACATTTCCATGCAGGGAAAGCAATCGCTTTTGACTTTTCTCACTGTCACGCGTTGATCACGCTCTACGTCCAATTTTTATGTTCTGATTGGTCAAAATTTGACAGGTGAGTTTATGCGGAAAATTTATGCAGCGTCTGGAAACTTGCTTACTGATAGCTGGAGCTGAGAGAGTTTTGTGTCATCTTGTGATGTTTTAAACTGTCTTTTTCTACTTGGTGTACAGAATGAAATACAGCTGCTATCAAGACTGTTCTGTAATTCGTGATTCGTGGTTTGTTTATTGCGCTTTTTGTTGACAAATGTACCGCTTGTCAAAGTCATTGGAAATCCGATTTCGGATGGCATCGTTTTCAAAAATGAGCTTACTCACTTACCCTTGCTTGAGGCGTAAGAGGGTTGAAAAGTCTCAAGCGATTCTGAAACACTTGATGACCTTCAGAAGCAGCATCTCGACTGGTAAGCCTGAGCAATTATTGTCTTTGATGTGTTTTGTTTTTTTCGATGTCTTGAAGTCGAGCGTACGGTTTATGCGGCTTAAGTTTATACACGAGCAATGATCTGACCTACAATAGTATCAGGTTTAAAAAGCCTTTAGACATTTTTTGACCCGCAAATTCAAAGAAAAGGTTCCGAAGATTATTTAGTTATGATTTTGGCTGTAAACAGAAAGCTCTGAGCGATTTTCTTGCCTCGAGTTCATCTTGAAAAAGAGCGAACACCGGGAAGCCGGCTTAAAACATAAATAAGCTTATGCTTACCTGACTCATGATTTTCTGAGACACTTTACTCTCAATACTTCTCTTCGTGAATGAAAATTATTGTCTCTGTACATGTTTCACCGAATTAAATTTATTTTATTGATTGTTAGTAGTCCCTCTCGCAATTTTCATCGCTGCACCGGTTGTTTCCAGTCGAACATAAACATCGCATGCAGGAATACTCAAAACGCCGCGCGTAAATATCACTCGCTTTTAAAGATTACACATAACAAAATCATACACAGTTGAATGAATAAAGGGAAATAAAACCTAAACATAACAATTTCTCTATCATGTTGAAGCGTAAATGCTAACTCTATTGATCGTACTGCTAATTTGGTGCCTGTCAAAAGTGAGAACCCGCGCGTGCGGCTGGCCGAAAAGTGATTTGGGGAAATTTTTTTATCGTTTTCATTAAAAGCCCAAAATTATTACCCTGCATATCACATAGGACCAGATTTTTCTAACAGAAAAGTCCCGGCATTATAGAATTCTCTTCATGAAAACGCTTTATAATTCAATGCTATAAGTTGTTGTGCAAAGGAAGCGCGTGCTTTGATCGTCGTGGATACTGAATGAGTGCAAATTCTCTTGCAAAATTGTGAAAAAACTGAAGAATTATAGGTTTAAACAGGGCAAAAAAGAACAAATTCTGTCCGAGGTCTGTATGATAAAAAAAGGGCCTTACAGTACTGTTTACCTGAGACGTGATGAGAAAAAGTATGTTTAAAAGGCTGGTTTACACGCCACCAGATTCGTCGCCAAGATGTACTAGTAAACTAAACTTGTCGAACACAAAAAATCCGGTCTGATTTTTTATTTCGGCCTCTCTTTTAGACAGAGGAATGCAACGTGTAAATTGGCTGCCACCAAGGACTATCGTGGCGCATGTGTTTCTTAAAACTATATTTCGGGGTTGTCCAGTTACCCATAGTCTCTCTAACGGAGCAATGTTGGAGAGACTGGTGAATGCCACATTATGATGCAACAGCTAATGCAAATACAATACACGAATAGGTCTATTTGTTTTCCAGGCCTAATCTACTGTGATCGAACATGATTGCTATTTTTCGATGTACAAATAAGACTATTTAATAACTCGATGTAAAATTTGTTTCACTCTTAGTCCGTCAAATTCTGATTTTTCTGTAAAATCACTCAGCCTTTGCCTCAAAAGTCAAATGAATGTGCCCTGATCTGTGGATTACAAGTTTATTGTTTGATTTAAATTATGAATTTATTAACGGGAGCTTCGCTTTTAGCCCTGGCTAAATCTATATATTATTAGTTATCAAGTCAAGGCATTTACTGAATAATTCCTGTAAAGAGATTAATTTGGTGAGCACTGCAATTACCTTGTGTTTTTTGATCCCAGTTAAACTCTCCATCCTACAGAAGAAAAATACTTACATATAGTACTTTTTCACAAAAAAAGGGTTCAAGGGTCCCAGTTGATCTGAAATGTTTAAACTTCCCCCATTAAAGTTAGACTAGCTGTTACTTAAACATGTTCAGTGTACCATAGTGAAATGTTCCTGCAAACTGTCAAACAAAACTTCTGAACTACAAAACCTTGGAATAATGGAGATCCCGTTGGCTTTGTTTGCCAGTATCATGCATCCAAGAAAAACACAATTATCAGTCGGTTTTGTGTATAATATGGCAAATTATGCATGTCTGCATAATTCTTAACATCACACTGAGCCTCATCCAATAATTGCTAATGACAATTTTAATGCAAAATTATTGGTACCCATTGTAGAGGCCCTGTTAGGGTAAATTCCGATAAGCGACATGGCCCAAAAAGTAGCGACAGCGCGTAAAATAAATTCGCGACAAGAGACAACCTCCCTCGGCCAAATTGCGACAGTGATGACAAGCATATATAAACACCGACACGAGACGTTGGAAAATTCAGACGGGCGACATGGACCCCCCCCCCCCCCCCCCCGTGCTTGATTCGTGGCTCGTGATTGACTCATGCATGTTGGCTCGTGAAACGGCAAAAAAACGTGTGACATACACATCAATATTTTTGACATGTATACCCCCTGTACTTTGATGTATTGTTCTTTCTAGCCAGGCTAAATCGACTGTTCAGAGTCCCCTAGTTTTCCCATAAGATCGTCGAGATCGAGCGCTTTATTGCGTTACGGGCTGCCATCTTGAATGAGTGTCAAAACTACTTCGTTGTGGCTATATGGCCGGTAACCGGGCAAGGTGTTAAAAACACTAAATGACCGGCAGTCCCATATTTCATAAATTACACAAAATCGAAAGATTCTAGCTAATCTAAACTATCATATGTCGATTAAGCAGGTTTTCAAAACACTAAATGGGTCCTAAATGGCCGCATGCAGTCCCATGTTCTCAGTAAATTTCACAAATCGAAAAAATTCAGCCGTTCTGAACAACCACAAGTCGTGATCCTGATCAAACCAGCCGGTTTTGTGGGATTTCTATATCATGTTTTTGTTGGTCTCGAGTCTTTGGATGTTCGTTACTATTTTCTGTCCAAAGCATGGCGTGACAGGCTACGTTTGACGTCATAACATCTTGAGTGACCTATCATGCGGCCTCCGCGGAAAACCGGCGGGAAAAGTCTCCACGCGTTAGTTCCCTTCCAGTTCTGGAGCTGAGCTTGTTTCATCATGACGTCGACAAGATAATGTTGAAGTGTATTTCATCTCCAGAAGGCAACTAACGAGAGAGACTTCGTGATCAGGATCACGACTTATGATAGTTAGAACGGCTGAATTTTTTCGATTTGTGAAATTTCAGAGAATATGGGAATGCCGGCCACTTAGCGTTTTGCAAACCTTGACGGGCAGTCGAGCTGAAAAGAGTTCTAAGTGTCACAAAACACGGTTTCGTCTTCTGAGCCCAGCGTAGACCAAACACTAGACTTGAGATCTATAAAGCATTTCAGGATCGCTTGACCTGTCTTAATCTACATAATGATAGTTTAGATTAGCTAGAATCTTTCAATTTTTGTGAAATTTACTGAGAATATAGGACTGCCGGCCATTTAGTGTTTTGAAAACCTTGACCGGCAGTCGAGCTGAAAAAAGTTCTAAGTGTCACAAAACACTGTTTCGTCTTCTGAGCCCAGCGTAAACTACACGCTATACTTGAGATCTATAAAGCATTTCAGAATCGCTTGACTTGTCTTAATCGACATATGATAGTTTAGATTTGCTAGAATCATTCGATTTTGTGAAATTTACTGATAATATAGGACTGCCGGCCTTTAGTGTTTTAAAAACCTTGACCGGTTACCGGCCATATAGCCACGGCGAAACTACTTAGGGAGCAGGGGGCACGGTTTGGGAGGAAGCGAGAAAAATATTTTATTTTCCTCGCCCGCTGCTGCTAGAGCTATATTTCCTGACGCCTGCCCCCTCGGTACATTTGAAAATCAAGATGGCCAACATTAATGGTAAGACGCGCTTTATCACAGGCGTCGCAAGCTCGGACGTGACTCTTGCTTGCGAGCGGTGTTGTGTTACATACGGTTGTATGGGATGTATTACATCCCATAAAACCGTTTAAAACGGTTTTTCTTAAAAGAGAAAAAATGTTATTTTTTTAAATAAAATCGACTAACCTTGTTGCCTTGTTGTATTCTATGTTTGCCCGCGTCTCAGGCCGTTTTGAAGCGTTTTCGGCAAGTTAGCGCTATTTTGGTGTTCCACTGCTAAGACAAAGACAAGCGGCCTGAGACGCGGGCAAACAACAAAGAATACAACAAGGCAATAAGACTAGACTCCTTTCCTTCTTACCTTTTTCTCGGAATCTGTGGAAGAATTTCTTTGACATTCCGGGTTATTTGCAGACGCCTGTTCGTTCGCGTAGGTGGAACTGACCATGGCTACCAGAGCCACGCTTAAATTCACTCGGAGAAGATACACCACACAAAAACCCGAACAGGACAAAGCTGCTAGAACGTATCGAGCGGGTATATAGCATCTTGACTGTCGGTAAGAGTTAGAGCTATTTACTCGCAAAAGTGGTAAGGCCTCCTCCATTGCCAAAGAAATAACAGGACTTTGAGGTTTAAAGTGTAATTCACATACTGCACACTGCTGAAGTCACGAGAGAAGTAAATTTTGAAATACGCGACAATCCCTGGAAACTGGATAGCCGAGCAGAGGCTCTGGGAACTCTCTGGGAACTAGTTCGCACAGGACAGATAATGCATTAAAAAACCGGCACAGCTTTCCAATCAACAAGATTTTTTTTATCTTTATTTTTATTCAAAAAAACATATATAATTTCTAAAATTTTTAGACAAAAATAAATACATATTTTCTGACAACCATACAGTCATATGAAAAGAATCTTTTAGCCCCGTTTCAAACGTCGTGCTACTACCGTGTCGAACTCAATCGATCGAATTAATTTCGACTATTATAGCGCGGCAAAAGTGCGACGTTTGAAGCCAAGTCGTGCTAGTGCCGTGTAGCACGGCAGGCCTTGCCGTGCTACACGGCAGTAGCTCGACTTGGTTTCAAACGTCGTGCTACCGCCGTGCCGAACTCAATTCATAAATTATAAATACATTAGGATATATTTAAAAGTTTGCTAAGCCGTTTCTTTATTTGTGTGTTTTGTTTTCGGCAACAGCCGTTCTATTTCGACGTTTGAGACCAAGTCGTGCTAGTGTCGTGCTGCAGTCGAGCTATAGTCGAGCCAGCTTAGCACGGCAGTAGCACGACGTTTGAAACAGGCATAACTTTCTTACAGTGTTGTAATTAACGACATCTTTTCTCACAGACTGGTTCAATCCAACGTCTCCGGAGTAGCGTAGAGTGCGGTGATCAGATTGTTTGTTTCTTTTTTTGTTTTGAAATTTCTCAGCTATTATACTCTTTATTTTTTTTTATAAGAATACTCGTTTTTTTGCTTGTTTGTTTGTTTGTTTTTGTTTTTTTTCCCAGGCTGAATATTCTTATTTTTCTGTCGATTTTAGGCTGAAAATATTCTTGTATTATTCTTAAATTGAAGCTTATCTCATTTCCAGTTTAGCTTATATTGGGGTATCAATAAACCGTTCATCGAGCCATTATTAGCAACATTTGGCTTTAGTTAGTAGTTTGCTTGCTAGTTTTCCTGTTTAGAGAAAGGAACAATTATATCAGTTAAGTTAAAAACGTTTAATTGTATTTTATTAACAGATTTTTAACACACAAAATTATATCCTATTGAAAATCTCAGCCTCAGGTTTATTATTATAATAGTACAGTCGCGAATCGACGCGACTCACTGTGATCAAAAATCTATTAAAAAATAAAACAATATTTACTATGAGGTCCGCACGTTGTCTTGTAACATGTATTTCACGTCCAAGCAGGCAAAGGCAGAATAGTATCGACCTACCGTATGAGCCTGCGACTGAACACATCAAAATTTTACAAAATATCAATTTTTCGCGTCGTCCTAGCATTCAGCGGCAGAATGTGAGGTGTCTGTGACGGCATTATCAGAGTTGTTTATAGACAGGATGTCCGCCATGACAGGTTTTCTTGGAGCTCGGGGAATATCAATTGGCACCAATTTGTCTTCAAAAGGTGAATTCCACTCTTGGACTTTACCACTCGCAAAAAGCACAAACGTTACCCAGCCGATTATGTACACCCCAGCAGATATGTAAAACACTTTCTGCCACTGAAGTCTTGTCGGCTGTGGAAAAAAATACAGAAGCCGTCAATTAGAGATAGAGACTTTTAGATTCTAAGACGAGTACGACAACGAGTACGAGATTTCTCAATATACTAAGCAGTGCTCGCGCGTGAACCAGCGTCATTTTGGCGGGAAAACGTGGTAGCCGTCGTCGCTCTACTGAGAGTTTTAGCTAGAATGTCAAAGTGGCGGAAACAAGTTATCAATTTTTAGAAGTTTTATCATTTTGCGATCGGGAGAGGGTGTAACCTCCTTCACTAAAGGTAACACTGCTAACTTTTCTAGTGAAAAATAGTAAAATGAAGCTTTCCGGGGAGTCTATATTTTGAGAAGACGCGAAAAAGCTTTAAGTCAAATCTCGTACTCGTCGAACTCGTCTTAAAATATAAAGGTCTCTTTTAGTTAAACCGAACCGTAGTGTGATCCGCCATTGTGTGATAGGGACAGTCAGTCAACTAGTAGTCGAGCGTTTGCGTTGTTGCAGAAGCCCTTCTCCTCAATAACAAAGGCTGGGGTTCGATTCTCGGTCTCGAGGTTCGTATAAATTGAATTATTATTCATTCAAAATATTTCCCCGATTCTGATTGGCTAAAAGCACACGTTTAATTCACCATAACCAGTAACTGATGACCAAATTTGGAAGAATTTTGACTTGAACGAGGAAATGAGGTCAAAAATGCAGCGTTTTCGCAGGTTAAGGCACCGTTAACCGAGAAGACCTGGGGACGAGGTTGAGTTGTTTTGGTTGTGAACTTGAAAAAATGGCGGACATTTCACTCGTTTCAAGAAGAACTAGGTGAAAAAATAGCTAAAAACATGGCAAGAACAGCAAGAAGACAACTCGGAGGGCGACATTTGCTATTTGGAGAATATTTGCGGAGCTGGACAAACCTAAACGTACACTATCGAAGATGAACTGAAGATCGATGGATCGATCGAGGTAAGCATGTTTTAGCTATGTTTTTAAACTAGGACTTATTTTGAATGAATAATAAAACAGTTATTGAATTCGGCTTTCGTATCATATGAAGAATTATGGAGATCTCGGAGGGTGTTATCCGCCTCGATCTCCGTAATTCTTCATAAGATACTCAGCCTCATTCATTAACTGTTAATTAACCAATTCAATCTTATCGGTGGCCAGTATGAAAGTTGAGGCAAATCTCAAATTTCACGTTATAAATTCTACCATACAAAAGTAGAATCGAAAGTTGTAACAGCACTTTTTCCCTTCAGTACTGACTCTGGGCTCTGCCCTGAGAGTTTTCTGGTTTTCTCTTTTTCGAAAAACAGCAACAACAACTTCCAATCCGACCAGGGATTGAAGCCTTTGACGTGCTGCAGTATCCTTGTTTATACGCTTTGTTTACTCTGTAGACTTTGTAAGCTCCGCCCTAGGCTTTGCTTACACGGGACTAGTTCTAAATGGATCTGACAAAAAATCCCGTAATGAACATGGCTATTCGTTCCTAGCTTGGTCTGAATTTTGGAACTACAAAAAAAACTGGTACAATTTTGGAATCACTCCGATTGGTTACTCTCGGTACCAGAAGCGGAATTAAGGCTGCCTTCTGTAGTCAATGTTATTGTATCCAGAGTTGTACTCCAACGATACTCATGTGAAGTACACTAAAAAGCCGTTGCTTTGGTACCAAAGTCTTGGGAGGAAAGTCTTATCGGATTAGTTGCCCAAATGTAAACTTACTAACAAGTGGAAAAATACTTCACTGTCTCTTTGTCCGTCCTGTTGAGGGCTTGTTTTCGTTATTTGCTTTATTCTTTTGTTTGTTGTCTTTGTTGTAGTCATTGTTTTTTGTTGTTGTTGTTGTTGCTCGAAGTCGAACGTATTGTCTTCGTTGGTGCCATCTTCACTTGAAAGCGTGAACATGAATTTTTCAAGTGCTTACACCGGTGAAAAAAGCTCCTTCACACACTGTTATCCAATAGCGGACCATAACAGACAGGTCCCGTGTGGAAAAACGGTTCATAAACAGAACGGCCCCGAGTGGAAAAGGATGGTGAGTTCTAGTATCGTATCAGATTCTATATCATTATATAAACACCAACGAAATACCAGGTGAGCTTTCGCGCAAAAACTTGATATCTTCACATGTGAAAATATCACCGTTGCTATGCCTACATAATAAATCGGGCCTTTCACACTAAAAAACTATTAAAGTGAAATGGTTTGGTAGTTTATTGGTGTTTATATAATAAATAGAACATTACATGGCCGCTTGGAGATCCGAAATTACTTTTCTCGTAATGAAAAAATATTTCACGAGTGAGCGCACAGCCATGTAATATCCTCTATATTTGGAACCAACCAGTTGTGGGATTTGCCTAAACCCGGAATCCGGAATCCGGAAAAAAAAACCATCACCGAACGCCGAATGGCTATTAAGTTTAGTGATTAGGGTTAAGAAACTGGGTGCATCAGGTTCCATTTAAGGTCATTATACTGGCCAAACTGACCTGAAATTTGATTCATTCAGTTTCCTAACCCTAAAGACTAAACGTCAGAGTGATTTGACGTTCGGCGAAGGTTTTTCCCAGATTCCAGATTCCTGGTTTTAGACAAACCACCCGTTGTGTACAAAACGTAACCATTCCTCTAACGGCATACCTGATTGTCTGTTAACAGTCCGACCACATAGGGTCCAATTATCCCTGGAATTGTCCCGGCTGCGTTTGTGATTCCCATCAAGACTCCAGAAAATCTAGGAGCGATGTCCAAGTGATTGACAGTGTAGCTCGCCGTATTAAGATTAGAGGACCCTAGAGCCAGTGAGAATAGAGCAACTGCCAGGCTGGTGGATTTGCAGCCAACATAACTTGTGGCTATCATCAGACAGGCGGGTATGAGGTAACCTGAGAAATAGAAACATGAGCAGATTACTTGCCTAGTCACGAGGCCTCATTATTCCGGGCGGTCTTATATATTAAGAATGAATTGAATGCCAAGAACGCAGTTTGATCACGCGCGTTTTGACCTTCTACCCCTCGTAATCTGATCACTGGTGTTTTGACCATCTGTCAAGAGAAACCTACGCAAAGCACTCACTGCGTTGGAGCAAAAGCGTTTGACCTTACATCGTTGTCACCCGCACTCCGTAATCTTTGGTTATTACAACAACTAGTTAGTTATGTACTGTTGTCATTATTTCAAGATAGGGGGAGGGGCTAGTGGGGCACTCACCTCCTGTGGCAAATACTTTCCTAACCTCCCCAGTGGATAATATATTGTTTTCACGCATCCAATCCGCAAGATAACCTGCACTTATCCCAATTATGTACGAAAGAGCAAACGGGATGGCAGACAGGAAACCATTCTGAAATAAAACAGGATTAAACTGATCGAGAGAGGACAACATTTGGAGCAGATATAAGACTCGTCCGATTAAAAGCCGCACCACAGAACTGAACTAGAATAGAATACGGAATTATATATGTTTTAAAATTTAGTTCTAAATAGACTTATTATTCAACTAACAACAAATAAATGAGAAATCAATAAATAAAGTTGAATGTAACTCACTTCGATCTTTGATACCAACACGTCGTCTTCCTTACCTTAGAAATTGAGAAGTTGAGAACTTCTTTAAAATACGACGGCAAACAAGTAAGAAAGGTGTAAAAACCCCAGTTGTTGCTGAAATGTGCGACAATTATCCCCCACACGGCTGGCGAAGAAAAGATTGCAAGCCATGGTGTGTCATGTTTCTGAAAACATAGCATAAGAAATAGAGTAAACAGGTTACATATACAAAACCCAGTTAATACGAACACCAAGGGGACATGTCGTCGTTTTATCCGCAGCGTGCAAAGAAAGTAGTGTCCGATAGCCCGGGGCTAGTAGATTTTGCTATCGGGCTAGAGAATTCTATTCTTTACTTGCCCGATGGGCAAGTGAAGTTTTTTGAGGAATTCAAATCACAGAAGAACTATGACATCAATCTGCTCATCAAAACATTTTTGGGGCTAGTTGAAATGATGTTTGGGCTAGTAAATGTTAGCTTCAGCTTGCCCGAATGGCAAGCTGTAAAAATGACTTTCTTTGCACCCTGATCCGGGTGTCCGTATTAAGCAGGCTCTCAGCGAAAACGTCAGGGCCACATGGCCACATGTTTTATCGATATTCAGATACAAAGGAGCAATGATTGACGCAAAAAGCCAAGGAAGTACAGCCTAACGGTTCAACACCGGACGAAAAAACGGACTGATCAAAATAATAATAATAATAATAATAATAACAATAATAATAAATGTCTCTCCACTTTGCTGTTGTTATTGTGTTGCTCTGCTTCATGATCGCGCGACACTGCTAACAGTTGCTTATTGAAAATTTTCTATTTTCTCAATACATTCTCCTTTCCGCGTGGCATCCCGAGTATCTGGATGCCTGGAAATTTACATAGTCAGCGTGGCAGACATTTGAAGGGGTAGGGAACCTGGGGCAAGTTTCAAATTTAAACTAATCGATAAACTGACACCAACATATAAAAAGTCATGTTGATATTGGTCATTTGACCAAGTTTGGTGGTGTAAAGTTGAACAGGGATCAAGTTATAACTCTTGAAACAAGGTTAAGGATCCATAAAAACATCTGTAATTTTGTGACAGCATCCTGCAAAACGATATCAGTCTGTTGTGACTTTCGTTACTGATAGGAAACAAATGAAGCTGATGACAGTTTTCTCAACAAAATGATTAGCTCGTAAATGGGGCTACTTATCAATAAAGTTTAAAATTACAGCACAATTCCCGTACTCTTCTCTCCTTGTCCTGCCCTGCTCCTATACTAGATTGAATATATTCTCTTTCTTTGATGGATATTCTTGGATGATTAGCTGGTCTGTTGTGTGTTAACATTGTCCACATGATAAACCATAAAACACCGACACCACCTAAAAAAAAAAACAATCAAATTTAGGGAACTTCCACACCTCCAATGTTTAAGGATGTGAATGCACGTGCAGACTTCTCTGTTCATTAGCTGTAAGACAACGAGACAACTTAAGCAGCAGCATCATTAAATGGAGGTAGCAACCCTATCCGCTAATCAAAGGTGTATTCTAGAAGCAGTGGTGTCAGGGCAGGTTGGTATATTTTCTCGCTCTAATCTTAGTAGACTTGTCACAAGTATGTGAGAGCACAGGAAGCTCACAAAGCGAGTCAAAGCCTACTTGCAGCCACTCCCTCACTTGAAATAAATTCAGGAAGTCTCCCTCCCTGATTTCATTATTTGCTCAAAGGATAGAGAATTAAACCAAACCAGCAGAAACTCAGCAGAAACTGGAAATTGGTTTTGAGAAAGCCTGGCTATCACCATTAAGTTACGAAATGTAAATGACAAAATCGCAGCCCGACGACAAACAAATATCTCTTGCCGAAAAAATATGTCTGAACAGTTTCACAAAGTTACTCTTTGCAATATTATTAATTTTTGTTTAATCTCCTTTTTACATGTAGTTTGACTATCCTTGCCTTCCTTCTTATCTGCTATAATATTTACATGTTCTTTGATTGTCTCAAGTGAATATTTTTATAATTTAATATTTTCCTTTTGGCTGGTGGCCTGCTGTTGACCATGGAATTTGGTTTAACTGCGTGGCAGTCAGAAGATGCGTCTGGGCGTCCTAGTGAACATGTGATGCCTTTATAGCGGAGCTTCACCCGCGCGCGAAGCGCGCGCGTGGGCGGAGCCCCATAGCTAAGGAAATGTGGTAATCTACCCATCCCAGAAAATTTGGTAATCACGTGACCGTACACCGAGCGAGCGAGCGAGCGAGCGACCGTCCGTCCGCACCACAGGCATACCAATGTAAAATAACTCAATCAACAGGTATGGGAACCCAAATGCAACTCAAGGTTTTATTTGGAAGGAAATCACATGGCCACCCGGACTTTTAGAAAGAAAAAAGTCGTGTCTTTTTCGGCGTTATTTTTTATGTGTACACTAACGTGGATAACAGAGAACGAGCAAGAGCGAGTTATTGAAAATTCGTTGGAAGAAAAACATGGAAATTCAAAGCGGCGGTGAGAAAATGAGAAATGCTAGCGGCCAGCAAGGTGAAAATGAGAGGCAGTGAAAAATAAAAGCGAACATGAACACTGGAAACAAAATATTGGGTAGGCACATACGACAATTTCTCCATAAAAATAGTGTGTAACTAGGAAGTTTGACGTTTTAGTCGTATAAAACAGTGTTGTAGTCGTGCAAAACAACGGCAAGGGAAAGACAAAAAAGCGTGCTGCACGTGCAAATTTGCTTTGTGCTAATTAGAAGAAAAATTTAGTGTGGTGCACGTGCAATTTGTTTTTTTTTGCTAATTAGATAATTAGTCTTGAAGCCAATTTCATTGTCGTCCCCAGTTTAGCGTTACACGATTTAATTTTTTTGTTTACACGTATTATTAACCAGAGCTTCGCTTTTACCCGTGGCTAAATCTATATATTAAAGATATGTCATCTTTTCATGAGAGATGGAGAGGTTCTAATCACCTCCACTACAGGGTAAACACTTACCAAAGATATAAAATACAGATGGCCATCCTCCCCACAAGTCAGATTCACAAAGAACTCCTGCCATTGGCATGCCAAGAATAGTGCCAAGTTGAAGGCCTTTGTGATAAATAAACAAGAAAAATAAGCAAGTACTCTTGTACTAACAAAATAGAGAAGAAGGTCAACGGCAGAACGTCATTGCTAAAAGACACAATCATCTAGACTGACATGAGGTTTTTTTCACACTTACAGTGTAAAGGTCATGATTAAGTTAAGTTGGTGGTCCAGTCGGAAATTGAACTCATGGCCACCCTCTCAGCCTACCGGCAGATTTCCAACCGAGCTACCAGGTAGCACTTAACAATGGACTTGATTTACAATGTACATATGGTAGTACGTACCTGTATAAGATAAAGTGACCAGTTTGCTCCTTTCTAATGGAGGGGCCCAACTACTCCACATGGCATGCATAGCTGGGAACGTCACACCCTGCATGAAACAACATGACGTCAGGGAGATTCTTACAACAGAACTTTCAGAGCAGTTCTATTTAAGTGCCTGAGTACTTGCACAGATTGTAAGCTAGGAGTGTGGGCGAGATCTATTGAAGGTCAAACCACTCTTGCTCCAACACTGTGCTATGCATATGTTTCACATGGTAGAAGATCAAAACACAAATGATCAGAATAAGAGTAAAGTAAGATCCAAACATGCTTTCAAGATCAAATTGCGTTAGAATGCATTCCACTCATTCTTAGTCTAAGTCCATTAATTACCGCACATGCATAATAACCTGGAGATCAGGACTGTGGACTGCTCTCCTCACCCGCAATAATTAATGCGGATAGAAAATCGACAAAAGAGTTTGGTTTTATTGTAAATAAGAGAGAATTAAAGGTGAAAAAGTACATGAATATCTCGTGGTTCAATTTTACCCTTGGTTTAAATTTTATTTTCCTTTGTTTTGGGGTATGGTAATGTATGAGTTGAAAACAAAGGGAAACAAAATTCAAACTGTACAAAAGATAAAATTCCACAACAAATAACCCTAGTACTGGGGATTAGCTTACAATGATTTGTGAGATTTAGAATCAGATGTGTCATTAATGTTTACTCAAATGGTGAACTGTAACATATGACCAAGTTTTCCTTGATCTAAATAAACACAAAAATGGTTTAATAAGAGAGTAAGTAAGAGAGTCACTAAGGGCACGAGACTCTCATCATTAAGGATTACCTGTTCCTTTTTCCATGAGTAGGAATAATTAACTTATAAAAAATAATCTGAAAGAAGATTGCTAATGGTTACTTGCCAGGGGATTTTTACAGCTGGAATCACTTTAATATTTTTAGCTATTCCACTCGCTACCATGCTGCTGGCAAACTAAGGTGACTGATTTATGTGTATTACAAACATAGCTTAAATGTAATTACAAGGGCTATCTTTTGTCATGACTTTTACCATTCAATTAACTTGCATTTTACAATGTATTTGTTGTTGTCCAAATGTATATTATTAAAGGACTAAAATGGATCAACTATGTACAGAAAGTTTACAACTAAATAGTTTACCTCTCCTAATCCTTCCAGTATTCTCACCAGAATTAACATTCCAACACTATGACGTGCAGCAAGAGGAGTGAAAATTGTCAACACAGAAGTGCAAAGCACTCCAAGGCCAAATAAATATTTTCCACCAAACCGTGCTCCCAGCCATCCACCAGGTAACTGAGTGATGATATATCCATAGAAAAATGAACCCAGGATAATACCTACAGAGCCAAAATACAAGCATCAAACTTTAAAAACTAAAAATTGAAATAAAGGAGGAGCAAACTGATGGTGCCTCCACGCAGTAGCATTCAACATCTCTTAATTTGGTGGGACAACATCTCAAACTGAAGGACAGGAACTATATGATCACCTCCCAAAGCTAACTAACAAGATCATAGAATCAGGCCATCTGATAGGGTGCAATAAAAAATCAGAAATTGTGCGATATTTTCAGGGTAGATTCCATGCAATAAGATAGGACTATTATGCAATAAGTTACACAATTTTTTTAGGGCTAATTTACATTGTTTTACCAGGTTTCAAAGAAGAAAAAACCACTTAACAGGCAATTTGAATGTAAAGGAATAATAAAACATCTATTTTATAACAAAATAGTTAAATTGGTCCGATTATTTTGACCCGGAAAAGAAAAAGGACACTTGCTTAATATTACATAATGCTATTTCACCGCTGACCACACTGCTTGTCTCTGAAATCAAAATGGCGGCCCAGATACCGCGATCGAAGGTTTCGGATGCTTTGCAAGGCTTTCTTTAGTGGTAAATCACCATAAATACATTACGATTGGGAAAATGTTTAATTAAAGTTAGAATTCATTGTTTACTTTACTTGAATTTAGCATTTTTTTAGGAATTATGCGATTTTCCTCAAATTGTGCGATCAGATGTGATTTGAGGTCAATTGTGCGAAATCGCACCATCGCGTAATATCAGATGGCCTGTAGAATGAATTAGCCAAGGATAAAGGCAAAGCTCCCATTAATAATTTTTTTTTACTTCAAACAAAAAACGTGCCATTTATTTTACAAGGAAATCTACTTGGAGTTGAGCCTGTAATCAGTTGAAAACTAGTAAATATAACTTATCAGCGGGAAACTTCAACATGTACCCTCAATGGGTCGACACCTGAGCCAGTGAAACAGTCATGATACTGTTCAGTGACTACCCTGTTTTGACAGCTGTCAGTTCATCCCAACACGGATGTGCAATATCAAGTGACGGGCTGCCATACTAGCTAAGAAAGTGTGAGATATCACATTGGTTGGCCTGTGATGTGAACGAATGGGTGGACGGATGGATGTCCACTAGGTGCACTACCAAAATTTCTCGAATAGAATTTTCTAAGCTTGAGGGCTCCTTTGCGTACATGTAGAGCTCCGCTAAAAGTAGGTGCTCAGTTATCAGAAACAAAAACTTTATTCAAAAGGCAAATAATTAAACAGATTTAGCATGCAGTTTACCTTGTGTTTTTTGATCCCAGTTAAACTCCCCATCCTACAAAACAATTTTGATTATCACACAGTCAAAAAGACTGAATCTAAAATGTTTGGACACATTTATAATGATTAAGAGGAAAAAGGAGCTCACCTCTCATCTAAATACTGCCCTGCACTGAATAAGGTCTGTCGCTTAAGAAAACAAATCTAAATTTCTTTTTGTAAAAATCCAAGGAAATGAAAAGCACCATCAAAAAGTTTCCTTTAAATTGTAACACTGTGGGATTTCTTCCACAGACTCAAAAGTTACAACTACTCTGTACATTCTAACATTAATAAATAGTACCAAGTGAAAGTACAGATAAAAATAGGTAATTTTTACTGGCATAGTTGAATAACCCAAGGACTCAAGGTTAGAACTAAATACTAAATAAATTAGCACTACTAAAGAGGGTCATTCACTTGGATGGTCCCATAGATCGAAAAGACTCAAAGGTTAGTGATTCATGTAAATACAGACAAAACCCCATGTGCGACCACCTCTCGTAAGCAACCACCTCCCATCCCAAGTACACTCAGTAAGCAACCACTTATCAAAAACAGCCAAATTTTCAGGAGTTTTGAATGACATTGAATACATATTTAAACAGGTTTAGATGTGTAACACGTTCGAACCGTGCAATGTTGTGGAATGCCTGAGATATTTTGATAGCATTGCATGTTCCCAGTCTTGCGTATATTCTGACGAAACAACATCCTGGCGTCCATGGTGGAAAAATAAAACCCCTGGAAATGCCATTTCCAAGACTCTAAATTTCAAAATGTCCCTAGATGCCTCAGTCCTCAAGAACTTGTTCCTTTGGTACAAGTTCCAAAGCTGCCTACTATTCATTATCTGCTTGCTCTTAAAAACTTGTTGACGGCTCTGAGCGCCCACCAACTCCTCGCTTTTTGGGTGGTTACTCACAGGAGGTTCGACTGTAGAACCCACATGCAAGCAATTGAATGGTAAGAACAAAGGTTTCCAGGTTTCCATCTTCAATCATACTTTACAGTATTAATAGTAACAAATCATTGCACTGATAACAAGTGTTAAATTGACATTAACACTGGCACTTTCAAGGACGGGTTGGAAAAACCATGCATTTGAAAAGGATAAACCATAAACCATGAGACCTTGCGAATTTATAGCTACAAGTTGTCAGTGCAAATTATTTTGAAGTGTGCTGTAGAGTCCCACTTTATCACAAGCTCCTAGCTTCTGCAGATACATTCCTACAAGTTTATAAAGCCATTCAATTCTGTTTGCCACTGCAATAACCTTCTGAAGACCTTCACTTTATGGAATTTTTTTCTTACAGACTGGTGACATTACAATTTTTATTACTGTTAATTCAACAGTGTAATATGATCAATAAAATAGTGAATCTCTCCAGACTCATTTAAAAGTTTCTTTCCTCTGGCACCATTTGGCAGATGACGCTATCCGCTGGATAATATCGCCTCTATCCTTTCGATAGTGCAATTAGTTCCCCTGTTTCTAATAATATTCACTGCATAGTGATTTACATCCGGTGGATAGTGCTATCCAACATTTGAGCAAGTGGGGCCTGGACTACAAAGCAATGGTGTAATAACAGACCGAGACAAAAACAACAACTAGAATAAATCCACAATACCTAATATATTAATAATAAATGTGCATGTAGTATAATTAAATATAATGGTAATTTTGGCCCATGGCAAACCATCTAGACGTCAAAAGAAGTTGACAAACACATGGTGTCTCCAAAGGACACATGTAACAATACTGATTTGAAAAGGATATCATTCAATGCAGTGTTTATATACACAACAAGCGTGATAATCTCTCAAATATTAACCACACATGTTGACATAGACATAGCGCAACTTAAATTCTCGGCAAATTTTCAATCTTGGACTACTTTATTCGACGACGATAAAGCTTACAACGAATCACATCAGTATTTTTTGATGACGCATGTGACTGTCATGCACATAATTGTTCTTTCCAGCCAAAGCACGTGAAAGTACGGTCGATTAACTTGAACATACATGTACTTTATACTAAACACGTTGCCTTCTAACCTTTTGCTTTGAATCTGTGGAAGAATTTCTCTGACATTCCGGGTTATTTCCAGAGGCCTGTTCGTCTGCGTAGGTGGAATTGACCATGGCCACCAGAGCCACGCTCAAATTCACTCGGAGAAGATACACCACACAAAAACCCGAACAGGACAAGGCTGCAAGAACGTATCGAGCGGGTATATAGCATCTTGACTGCCGGCCAGATTTACAGCTGGTTTTTTGCAGGAGAGGTAACGCCTCCTCCATTGAAGCCCACACAGTTTGAAAAAGAAAATTAAATGACGTGAATTAAATACTGAAATCACGAGACTTCAGATTTTCGAAATACGCGGCAATGCCTGGGATCTAGATAGACGAGCGAAGGCTCTGGGAACTAGTTTGCAGAGGGCTTTCTATGAGCTTTCTATTGAATTCGCCTAATTCTCTCTTCCTTTGTTGACTTTGTTTTGTACGGAAAATAAATGGAAATAAAAGTATTAATTAGTCCTTTTATTTAAATGTTTTCTTCTGTTCTATCATATATTTTGTATAAATTATACCTATATACATAGACTTTTTACTAAAGTATTGGAAGAAAGATCAGAAAGATTATCTCATACTGAAAAATATCAATTTTATTTACCAGCTTTATCAGCTGTTCTGGACACAGACCTGCCCAGAGGGATAACGATTATGCACGAACGGGGCTCAGGTCCTATGCGAGGTGTCATAATACCCAATTATCCCACAACCAGTAAAGGCTGACCACAACACCGGGGTCTACAACCCCTACTTTTTTCGAATAGTGATGTCGGACGGCAGGACTTTTCCGCGGTTGGCGGGTGGCGGGTGACGGGTAGCGGGTGGCAGGTGGCGGGTGAGGGGTAGCGGGTGACGGGTGGTGGGTTAAAAATATATATATGAAAATAAAATATTATAACTCGTTATAGTATAATTGATATTGATATAACTGTATGTTGTAATTTTAAAATAATTTCAACGTTTATGTACTAGCTACCAGACTCCAAATAAAAGTATTGTCTTGTTTTGTCTTATCTACTTACGCGGACTTAAAATGGAAAAAAAAAACGAGAAATCATGCCTTTGAAAACAGTCACCTCTCCTAGCTCCGCACCGCAAGTGACGTTTCGTCAGGCTACACGCGGTGTGTGAAATGAAAATGGGCTATGTCAAGCAAGACACATGGCACGTGTCGATTGTTTGTCTAGTTTGCTTTTTCTTCCACATTAAGACGAAAGATGATTGCACTTCCCGAACTGTTTAGCCGTGTTTATAACAGACTGCAAGAGATTGGGCCTTCCGTGTCTTAGCTCAGTTTTTGCCCTAGTATGCGGCATGATTGCCATCCTAATCAGTATTTTTAAGTAGTATTTAAAAAATGCAGATCCTTTTTCTATATATATACAACGAGATCAATTCGCGTCCGAGACGCCAAATGCGGCGAAAACGGTCCATGCTGTGTCAAAAACGTTGTTGCTCCTTCTCTGGTACTCATTAACATTGACAGTTTTGTTGCTTTAGTCTTAGGAAAATTTCCTTGTTTTCTCGAAGTAGACATTTTGTTCATTTTAAACTAAAAGTCGGGAACCAAATTGGCAAAGATTTATCCCACAGGCAATGCAATGTTTATCCCAACTTATAACAAAAGAACAAACGCACTTGTCAAAAATCTGAGACACTGTTCAAACATGTCGAGAAGAGAATGCGATCTTACTTGTCTGGTCGTAGGATAAATATTACTATTATTATTAATTTTTATGAGCTCCTCAAGCTATCTCGTGCATGCGATATCGTGTAGAAGAATATTGCTAAAATATCGCTTTTTTGTAATTTTTATCATCGTTTTTTTTTTTTTTTGGTTTCCCCTTTTTATTTTTATTTTTATTTTTTAAGGCCTGACCCACCACCCCCGCTACCCGTCACCCGCTAACCGCTACCCGCCACCCGTCTACCCGCTACCCGCCACCCGTCACCCGCCACCCGTCACTCGTCACTCGCCACCCGTGACCCGTCTCCCGCGGCAAAGTCCTGCCGGTTCTTTTACGTCCCACAAGAACAAATCGGTGAAAGTGCCGTGAGACGGGACCTACTGATTTTCGTCCTTATCCGCGAAGACTGAAAAGTCTAACCATTTGCAGATGTCATTGCAAAGGCAGCACTTTCTCCAGGCAGCGGTCAGGTTAATTTCCACATGTTATTGGGTGCAACGTGACAATAATGCACCCGTTTTTTAAGAGAGCTGTACAAAACTGGTTCGACACTTGAAAATTACAGAACTGAATCATCCTGTATGTGAAACAAAGCAGAAGAAAAACAATCACTTCTCAAATTTTTCTAAAGTGGTTTACGTGAAACTTGTAGAATTGGCCATGAGATCGCAATATACCGTTATACCCGAAATGATGTGGCCAATTTGTCAAAAAGTAACTCCAATTTCTATAATGGCCAATTAAGGAAAACATTATACCGTATAGCTGAAATAATTATTAGTTGTCCCAACAAATTCAAATTGAACTAATTGCCTTAGGCAGTATCATAAAAAATGGATTAAGAACAGTGTCAAGGATATGCATGTTGATATTGGGACTTAAAGGGTAAAAAATCCATCTTACGTTTGCTTTCAGCCAGTCCCCAAGGTAAGTAGAAACAACAAAACATGATCAGATCAAAATGGCAGGCAAGTGTTGCGGACAAGTAACGACAAGAACAACGTCCACAGAGCAAAGGAGTCTGGGTAAAGACAGAGTCCTCTTACCTAGGTGCGCGCGGCTCACTATAGTCAATACAATAAAGCAACACAACTAATAATGGCTGCGGCCACACTTGGGGACTTAACCTAGTTATTTCCAATTAACTAATTAAAGTTGACTCGTTTAAAAAAAAAGACTGCGAGTGCGACCGAGTTTTCTACAGTCTTAACCGAGTTCTAGCCCGGTTATGCAAATCAAGCAAGAACAAATAGATTTTCTTACCCAGGTAAGGTTTTTTTAAACCACCTCGCGAGGTAGGTTAACGCGGGTTAACCTTATCAATCAGTCGATCATCTACGCCTACGCGTGAGAATGGTCCAAATTTTTGCTTTACCATGCAGGCAAGCACAGCAGTTTCAAAATTACTGCTTTCTCTCCAAGTTCAGCTTTTCTCTTTTCTAATACGATTCACAGTCCTCTAGGTATTGTGGAATGCGGGAAGTGCGTTTTGGTCGTTAGGGTAAGACGTCTTGGCCTGGCTGGCTGCATGGCGACGGTAAGGATTTAAGGTTGGTATCTGTATCTGGACGAGAAGGAAGAGTGTAGAACGACCAGCAGGCACCGATGGTGTTGTGGGTGGAGGTAACGCATCTTCTGTGGTATGGTACAGTTAAGATGTGGGTGTGGGGGGAGCTGTCGGTATCTGTGGTAGCGAGGTTGAAGGCAAGGAGGTTGCCTTAATGCCGATGTGTCAGGGAAGGTAAAACGTCCATGAATACTTTGTAGCACTCAGCCTTCTTAATTCTCCATAGGTTTTACTCCGCAACTGTGAACCAACGAACTTTCTAACCTGGCACAAAGCACCATCGATGGACGTAACTAGGTAGAGATCTCTCCCACCCAATTTGTTTTGGTCACAATAGATCGGAGATACACCAGGTCACCAATGGCGCTTAAGAGGCTTCTGGCCGCTTGGGCGAGGGGGGCTTTGGACATAGTCGCTTTGTGGAATCTGGATGTTTGAAAACTGACCGCGCTACGTCCACATTTTACATGCTGCCGATCCACTAGCTCCAATTCTCGCGTTCAGGGTGGCGGGTGAGACAGAGAGCGCAACAGGGGAGACTGGTCCACCCTGGGGATCCAGTCAAAAGAGTTCAAGTTCAAGTTCTTGGAGAGCTCTTTCCGCAACAGGGTTCTTGTTTCGATTCTTAACTCTGCCGATTTCGAGAATAATTCTGTGATCGTGAAAGAGTGGGTCGTTGTCGAGGGCCCGAAACAAGGGGTAGGGTCAGCAAGGATATTAGAGCAATGGGACCCTCCAATGGTTGCATGTCAAAACATAGGGCGTCCCGTGGCGTGTCGTGGCGCTCGTTAGGTAGGAGGTTTGATACCTTATAGGAAGTGAAGCGTTCACGCATAGACAATATAAACTGTTTGAGTCGTTAAATGACGTCAGCGGCGAAGGAGATACCCACAGTTTCAGGTGGTAGATTGGTCGACTGCTGTGCTACAGTAGTGGGAATTCGAACTGTGCGGAGTGAAGCGCAGTGATAATTGCTATTAGTGACTCGATCAATGACGTTATCCAGATAGAAGGCAAAAAGATATAGCTGAGTGACCATCTTCAGTTGGTGGCTGGAAGGGTGGCTGAGGTGGACTTGCAAAGCAGGCAAGAGACCCTCGAGGAATTGGCGAAGGACTATAACACACTCTCCGGTAGGGACTAGTGGTTCATTACGTTTAAAAACAAGTGAGCCATCGGAACAATTTACATCTTTAATGTTTCTCAACTTCTTGGATGGGCGTTTGCCTCATGGACATGGGTCAATGCAGGTATGGACACTCCTCCTAAAGAGCAACCTAGACAGCTCTGCTAATGTAAGGAAGTTTAGCAGTTCCTGGCAGTATGCTTTTGACAGATGCGTGGATAACCAAGAAATCCTTAGTGCGTTGAACGAAGCTGCACACTTGGCAAGTTGGGTTGTCGCACTCGGTAGCTTTGCGACTGGAACGTCAGAAGGTAAGATTGCGGCTCCAGCAACATCAAGAACAGAGGCTTGGTATCTACCGACGGTGGAGAAGAAAGTAGCAATACGAGTGCCTAAGGAAAACTTACCGCTACAGAGCTTTTTAAAGGACTGTGCTCAAGGTTTATGTCATTGAGGATGCAAGCTGGTGTTTTGGACCGAATGATTTAAGGGCTGAAGTGTTTAGTTCCGGCCGCAATAAAGGCTTCTATTTCGTAAGGGAGCCAGGTGACTCTGAGACCGGGGAGTTTGGCACTACTAAAAGTCCTCCTAACTGTAGCTTATTAGTACGGGTTACATACAGGGTAGCACCAATTCTTGGAGTTTTGACAGCACCGTCCGTGATGATCCACAATTGATCATCGGGGCGGGGGAGGGCGATGCAGTGTTGTGCGGAGAGGGCTGACTGAGTACGGTGAAAGGACATGAGTTTCATCAGACTAGTTGATCCTCTCGTAATACAGGCGACCTACGACGACAGCGTCCAGTAGTGCTAGTAGAACTTTGTACGCACCAATAAAGGACTTTAGACGACCGACCGTTTCTGTCTTGCTGAAAGACGCTAGGGCTGCAATTCGATGCTGGGAGGCCTGGAGGGTACCAGAGTTCCATATCCAGCCCAAGATGCACTTGGAGAGGGCCTAAAGCCCTCTTTTCCAGTTGAGTAGTATTTCTTCTGGTGATTCGGCGCCACAGTATGGATCGTCGACGATCTTGGCAACAACTCCTTCGTGAATAAGGTCTCCAAGACACATGGGTTCTTCCAAGGCAGTTTCTGAGCCTGGCATGCATGCCCATCGGTGAACAGGAATACATAATCAGTAGTGATGATGTGTCTCCACTGCGCGATTTGTCGAGGGTGGAGGCTTGCTGTACCTTCCCACGTCAGCAAAGGCGGTGACCAGGCTATAGCCATCGTTACTTTTTCAAAGAGGAATGACGGATTTGGCTAATCCACAGTGAAGTTCACGTCTTCCGGTCATTTAAGACCCCGAGTTACTCCAACTCATCAAATTTGTTTCACTAGTTTGTTCCAAGCATACTTGGGACGACTTATGTTTACTTTAGCCTCAAAAGGGCCAACGGCATCAGTATAGCCTTGTGAAGGAGGAGCCATCCGCGAGGGTAATCAGGCGTTTAGCAGGACGAAAAACTAGCAATATCATTGACTTCGATAAAGAGGCTATCGGAAAGGAACTCTACATCCAAGTTTTTCACGCCTAGATCTTCAAACTGGAACACGTACGTGTTGCCCCCGAGTGAAGGAGATCTTGGTTTCACAGATGACCTTTAGTGTGGATGATCCATTGGCTTGACGGGCGGACTGGGCATTCTAACAAATCTCAACTTTCAGCTTCTGAACAGTGGATAAACGGATCATGTTACCAGTGGCCCCAATGTCGATGGTAACACGGACAGGGTTGTGACGATAAAATGCATGGGCACTGGCGTACCTGGGTTCTCAATGCACTGCCGTTCAAAAGTAGATTGACAGTGTGTTCCGAGCCTTGATTGATAGTCGAGAATCGAGGAGTCATAGATTCACCCTTCAATGATGTAATTTACACTTACATCGAGCAAGATGGATTCCAAACTCTGCAGCGTCACGCAAGTGGCTGAAGGCTTCAGAGGGAAACAAAACAACTTATAAATTGCTAGGTCCGAGAACTTCGATCAAGTGATGAAAAGGTCTGAGATCCAATACACACTTTTCACATAGACCACAATGCACTTTCTTCCCCCCCTTTTTTCATAACCATTGTTTTTTTTATTTCTTTTGGGACGGCTGTTATGCCCACGAGAGACTGGAAACAATGGTAATGTGCAAACTGTTTTAGGGGAAGAGGGGGGGGGGAGGCGGGGTTAAAAAGGTGTGTTCTGGTTTATGCGAAAATGGTTGTAGCTGAATTTCACACTTTTATACGAAATGTCAAGCCCCATATTTGCTGGCATTTTAATAGGCCATTTGCACAATGACGTCATTTTATTACTACGACCAGAAACCTTGTCGTTTTTCCTTTCATATTCAAATTTGGTAATCTTAACGAGGTTTGAATAACAAAAGCCTCAATTTGCACAAGAAAGCAAAGCCCTAAAAGATTCTGGTCGTAGTAGTGAAATGACGTCATCAGGCAAATGGCCTATTACACAGCTAACAAAACGATCTATTCTCTGTTTTCCAATTCCTCGTGGTACTCTGTTTTTTTACCCAAATACTACATGGGCCCTGTCCCAGAGGAATTTGAAAACATGCATAAACATATGCAAAATTGGGCGGGGAGGGGGAGAGAGAAGGGCAACAGAATGGACCGTTCGCACTTGTCCCATAATATACCTTGTTTGCCCGAAAAAATTTTGAATCAGCATTGTCTTCAATTTCTCTTGAAACGTCATTAGAAAATGCAACATTTGGCGGGGGGAGGTATATTACGAGAGATGTGCAAATGGTGAATGGGGCCGAACGAAATAGTCAATTACTTTTTTTTTCTTGTTACTACATTACAATTGAAATCTTTCATCATCTCCTGCATTAAATGACCTGAAAAGAACCCATTTGCAAATCTGTTCTTACGGATCCCAAGCGTTTATAAGTAAAAATCGGCATAATGATATTTCCCCCGACTTCCATCGGTTAACAGTTCATGTAGGAATTGCTGCCTTAGAGAAACCCTGCGTCTCTTTACGTAAAAAAATCATGCATCCTCTATCCGTGGAACCCCTAATTACATACCCACTATATGGCCCCATCCCGACACCATCCCCACCCCCTCCCCACAAACAATCACTGTCCATCAATCCACGTTACGTTTGGTATGAAAGAATCCTTGTATGACAATCACAGTAATGGTAAAGTGTATTCAACAAACCGACGAGACAAGTATATATCATTCTATCTTAACACTACCTTTTCTTTCCACTTAATCGTCCATTTCAGTGTATTCTCCGACAGAAGACAAAAGTGGAAAGCTATATTTTTCTTTTGTTCAGCCTTTTTCTTTTTACAATCAAAGAATTCCAAGTTCTTTTCACCAAGGCTGTTTTCGAAAAATGTTTTCTTTTGGGATTTTACCCAGAGACTAAAGGTCGACTTGGGACTTAAATATTGTAATCGGTTTTCATGCACCGTAAGTGAAGGAAGAACTCGCATATGGGTGACCCCAATTAATTAGCACGCACGGCACGTTGGCAGTATAAACATGTATCAGTCCGACATAAATATTTTTGGACAAGAAATAGAAAACACCGAATGACTTAAAAATTATTTCTAAATAAATTTATAATAATAAATTAGTAGTTCAACTCAGTGTTTAAGTCAAAGTTAAATAGAGAAGGTTAAAAAACGGCAAAGAAATTAAATAAGGCGATTATAGGAGAGCAATAAACCATTTTACTTTTAGTTTAGTAAACTATCGACCCGGATGGTTTTCGTTAATTAGATTTAAAAATAGAGCTTTAGTAAAATGTTGCATTTTCGAAATATCAGGATCGTCAATTAACTTTTATTCTCGGGGACTAAGCTCTCACTGAGGACTGAAAAATTACTCCTTCAGCTACATCTCTGGGACAGCAAACTGCTGGAGACTGACGTGGCCGGTCGAACGGGGGGAGTTTGAGTTTCCATTCCCCTGTTTGTTTTTATAACATCCAACAATGTTGGCCCAACAAACCTGGAAGTTGTAGGCTCAAAAGTTTGAGCGAATTGCGACTTTGTGCAACAACTTCCAAAGACATGAGAGGGTGTACAAACGGACGCAACATGTAACGTCCAACAATGTTGCGTCGGTTTGCACGAGGCTTAATATGAATAAAAAAGAAGAGAAAAAAAATAATGATACTTTAGCGAAAAGAATTATAATGTAGAAGCTTTTGCTTAAGTTTCCTTAAATGCCGTTATTTTCACTAAAAGAACTATGCGTAACAACAAAGTGGACGAAAATAAAGTTAACATAGCTCTTTTCTGAACATTTATTTAACTCTTTTAAAACATGGGTGTCCGATTTGACTCCGGTTCATGTTTATTTTTTCGGATGTACTGGAGTGATTATCTTTGTTTATACAGGAACACGTGTCGTGTAAGGGGATAGTCAAACCGATAATAAGATTGTTTTCAACCAATGACTTTCGCGAATTTATATTTTGATATGTAACTACAGCTATATGAAGTCTCGGTGGTAAGAGTTGTGTCTTCATAGTATACTCAGGTTTTCAAGCGATAGCGTATCACTGTGACATTTCCCAGAGACCTTCATAGCCTCGCTAACAGCAGGATTAACGGTGTTATTTTGCAGACTCATTCACATTTCTGTAAGAATAATTAATGTTGCAAAACTTGTTGTCCTGAAGTTCTACGATACTCACGGGAGAACTTGAAGAAAGTGGACAAAACCACAATAGCAGATTATTTCAAACTCAAGAGGAGATTTTGGCTGCAGGAACAAGCACAAGGTAAAGTTAACGATCGAAACCGAAAATGTTCATATGTTATGCCCGAACAAGATTTGAGAAAATTGAAAATACCGCCAAGAGCGTTCATTTTGCTATTTTTGCAATACAACTTGAGAACGGGTGAACGATTGCATGTCAGTAGTGGGAGTCGAGGGCGCAAATAATCGAAGTACCTAGCAAGCCACTATTCAGTTTTGTGCTCCACTGAGAACAGCTTAAAGTTGTTTCTAAAGTTAATCGACCATATGAATAATACTTTTTAAAGATTATAGGCAAGCGATAATGTAATAAGCATAGGCACAGCGAGAGAGGGCCAGAGATAACTTGTAAAGGTCATAATTATGATATTGCAGTGTGGAACCTTGATATAACGAAGGGCCATGGAACTGGAAAAGTTTGTTCGCTATACACGAGGATCTTTTTCATATATCTTACTATCAGACTGGTGTAAAGAAAATAGTTCGCTATACCCGTGGACGTCATTATATAGAGTTTCGTTTTAGTCGAGGTTCCACTGTGGTGCATATCTAGATACACCACTGAGTGAATAAGAGTGAATGGACGACATTTATGTCAAACAGGTAAAACTTAACTTAAAGTACTTTAATTACTACATCAGGAATTTGTTTGGTCTTAATTGATAAAACTGTAGTATAAAGAGGTCTCTCTTAAAATGAAATTATATACAGAGTTTCCGGCATTTTAGCTCTATTATGAAAGACAATCCTTTCTCCATGGTCACGAAGTACTTGACACGTATGTAATCACGTTACAATACAGCTATAAATAATCGTTCGTTCCTTTGAACCTAAAATTGAAACAGTTAATACTTCAAATTGAAGGTTTGATTCCACTCGAAAATACTCTTCTGAAACCGTTTTTCTTACGGTAGGTAAAATCCCTTTTTCAAAAGCCGGTATGGCCAGGTGGACGAATACGGGGAACTGGCGGGTTGATCCCACTAAGTAAATTCTATCGTTACATCGTGAAGAAAAGTATAAATATTATCGATCGATCGGGTTTTACCTGTACAGGTATGAAAGGCTGTACCCTCTTCTAGAAATCGAAACTTTCACTATTAGGGGATTTTACTGTACAATAGCTGAAGTGAATCCTTCCGATGACCCGGCTAGGCAACCTTTGAACAACTCTTAAATGGCAATTAGCCCAATAGTCCCTCCATCAGTTGCGATTTTTTCCATAATTTTTTGTGTTCGTGTCTTTAAGGATAATATCCGCTTATTACTTAAGATAATCTATTAGTGGTATCTAATATCCATTCGATTTGAGGCTGGCATTAAGCAGAAATTTTTCTATGGTAAAATACTTGCAACAACATGTATCGAAATCTGAGGTTTGCAAGTATCTTTCACGTGGTTGTGCGCGCGTTTTGAGATGTTTAAAAAAAAGGAAGCTCGTCCGAAAAAAAATAGATCAAAATAGTGTAGAAGATTTTTAACCAAAATTCCTTATTTCCTTAAGCAACTAAGGCTGGCATCAAACTTAGAATTTTCCCGAGGATCAAAAAAGTTAAGTGTTCTAATTAACTTTTAACTATCGTTGAAAGCACTAATTTTATTCTAATCAAGAAACTAAGCTTTATCACACATTTTACCAATCCGTCTCAACCAACATTATAATGCTTACAGTGAATGTCAAAACAAGCCTCACGTGGCAATCTAGCTTTTCACCATAATCTTTCCTTCCTTACGTTAATTCACGATGTTTTTGTTGACAAAATCCCTCGAAGTGGGCCCAATTGCAAAGCTTATTGTGCTTCAGTTTCCTGTAAGCTTTTCAAATTTGACAACAAAATTTCATTTGACTATATATCAGTGTCCAATTTTAGGCGGTCTGATATTTGGCACTGTTATACGGTTACTATTCTGAGACCAACAGGCTTTAGCTTGCTTTTAGCATAAGTATATACTTGTAAGGTTACAGGACGAAGCACATTCCTGAGCTCTGGGCGAAAATTAGAAATGGCCGCCCAGAAATGTCATTTTGAAGATAGCATTTTCATCATAGCCGTGTGGCTATTTAGGAACTGGATAGTTCCGATAAGTATTGGAATTCTCTTTACATCTAGCTGGCCAGTCCTGACAAATGATTAGCGACTAACGTCGGTGATGTCACGTGACTGGGCGGCATCCCTTTTGAACTAGAACGTGAACTGATTGAAAGGCTCGTAAGCGTGGCACAGGTGACATCCGTCTAAAAGTGTTTTCATATTTCAGCATTCTTTTACCACTTGTCATAATTAGATTTATTCTTTTAAATTTGTCATACCTTTAAAGCGGAAATCGCGTAAACAATACGTTTCCGTAGTCCGCACTTTATACCCGAAACTGACAGTCAGCTAATTAAAAGAACATTCAGATCAGATGGGAGTTTTAGAGAATCTGCCCTTCTACCACCAATCTTGTCGATTAGCTTCGATTATCTGACAGACAAATGGAAATCTAACGACCTTAACACATTCAAAAAGGTTTAATCAGGTTCAAGAAATTTACCTAAGTTTAATGAAGAATAATTAAATACAAACAAAAATATAGAATTAATTTCATCTACAGTGGATTAGGATCAAGAATCACGAAAAGACTTAACTTCAAGAACACGCAAGCCACAATGTAGAAACGTAAAAATCCGTCGTTATCACCAATTTCTTTTTCTGTCCTATTTTCTATCCATTGCTTCAAAATATCTTGTAATTATTAAAAGAAAGCAAACTTTTTGCCCATGAATCGATATTTCTCAACTTGACTTTTCATGGTCGTTGTACGTTCTAAGCTGTTTTTCTTTGACATTAATTAGGATTATCTCTTTTATTTAACTTCTGAACAGGTGAATAAGTCTCGAGCTCCATGAAAAACGACTGTGTCAACAGCAGAGTCTCTATTTTGTCCGTGCGCTGTTTTTTTTTTTTTTCTTTTTTTTTCCATTGGGTACACCATGCTTCAATTTATATACAAATGGTCGCGTCGAGCTAAAGCACGCATCATTTTAAACAAAAATATATATCAGGCTTACAGAGGTCATTTCCATTCACGAACGGATGTTCTGTCATACGTGGACAAGACTGTTAAAAAAGCTTCAGCTTACTGTTTCATCTGTGTACACGCTGACGATAAAAGCACTAATTGAAAGCACAATGAAGAGTAATATTTGTATTATTGGTCATTAAAATACGACTTTATAAAGTGAACTATCTGTACGTTGTCAGGTGAGAACCTTCTTGTTCTCACAATACGAGACAGGTTGAAAATAAAACCGGTCGAATCCACTAATTTCAAACTTTTTAGAGCGATCCTTACAAGCCGCTCCTCTATGGCTTTCCAAAACAGTTATCATGTGCGGGAATACAGATTGTTGCCTCGAGTTCCGTATGAGCAAAACAAAGAAAACTAACTTATATTAACCCTACCCTGATGAGGAGTAAGGTAGTCACATGACCGGCTGAAACCAGCCAGGGTTCTTTCTCGAAGCAAGCTAGAGAGAGGACTTTGTGAACGAGGTTGCGACCGCCACCCTTAAATGGTGACGTCATAACCAAAGTTATTGTCAAGTCCATGAGCTACCAGATTTTCTAACAAATGTTTCTTTCACTCCAGTTTTTCTAATTTTATAGCAACCAGCTTCTGAAGAGAACGCTGACGAAAATTTACTTTTATGCAACAATTTGTATGAAATCTAAAAACGTTTTTAAAGCATTTAGCCCGTACTTTTCAAATCGAGACACCTTTACGATATAACGTCTTTATATTAAGATTAGCCTTTGCTTTAGTAGTTCTAATTGTAAAGGGTATTGACAATGTCTCATTTTGCTTTGCCAATTCCTTTGAAACACTCAAAAGTACTTGTCATGTGGCCTGGTTGACAACGAATCGAATAACAGAACAAACAAAGGTACTATCCAGGATGTATCATTTGGGGGAGAAGTCCTTAGTGGCCGAAGGCGACAAGCCTCTTAAAGGGGTCCGCAACCCCCCCCCCCCTCCCGCCACCCCCCGAAACTTTTTTGAAATGAATATGCGCTGAGATGCAATCTGGTGCATTTTGAGTCACAATTTTGAGAAATATTACAGTGTGTGCACTAACCTCGTCGCGTCTTGCTGATTTTTTCGATATAGTTACTTATATACTGTAATGATACCAATATTTTTTGGGGGGAAGCTGGGCATTTTTTTTGGGGGGGGGAGCTTCTGCCCCTCAAATACCCTAGATAGAACCCTGCAAACAGGTCATTGTGAAAAGGTAGGGAATATGGATACCCTAAAATCAGGTAGGACACCCCCTGTCTCAATACAAGGCCCAATACGTAAGGTAAAGAATCGTTCAATGGGCATAATTAATTGAGAAATTAGAGAGAGGCAGTTTTACAAGGAAATGAATTAACTATAGATTTAATTAGCACCGAAGGATACGATGATCGGGGATCACTGCTTTGACAACGGTTGCTTTTCACACAATGTAATAAGCAATGCCATATTCGTTATTCAAATTATCGATGGCGGCAGGTAGCACTTAATTGTGTAATGGTTGGATACAGATCTTGGTTTAAAGTCAAATAATAATGCGAGTTCAGGCCTTACATACATAAACTGTTTTCGTCCATCTTATATTTACTAATAACTGTAAGTTTGAAGACTTATTTGTAGTATTTTGATTGAATTTTAAGCTGAAGATAACAACCTGTTTTCGAGGAATCCATTCTAGTCATAACCATTATGAAAAACACAAGCTGTTAATGTTTGAGCTCAGGCTCTCCAAGACGTAATTATCGCGTTCGTCAGAACGCATCCTAGTCTGGTGTTCCTGTGACACAAAGGCGGAAATTTAATTTTATCAGGGGCACCTCGGCCCGGAAACTGGACTCCTTTCGACCCGATTTCGTTTCCGTAATTTTTCCGTAAGTGACAAACGCACGGATCCGCAATCAATGATTACCTCTAGTTCAAGTACTATTGCTTGACTGACGACAAAATGGTGCAGATTCCGCAGCTTATCATATGTAGGAAGCTTAGCTTGCTATACAACATAGCTTTTTCTTGGGGGTGAAGATAACCTTAATTTAAAGTAGGCTGCCATAGCTGATGATCCTAATAAACACAAGAATGGAACTGTCTTTAAATGCAAATTGACAAGAAGTTTGAGCTATTGTGAAATGCTAAACTAAACTTTGGAACAGACTTGCTGACACCCGTACACCTAGGTCACAGATCTTCGGAATTCACAACTGGCTTTGCTGTTAAATTATATAGGGTAACAAACTGAATAATGGGTGTTGATCTTCAAAGGAATCTGTTCAGTGACTTCCAAAAGCTAGCCGACCCGAACAGATACAATTAATTATCCACCCTCTTTAGGTGCTAACAAATTGCAAATATTTTTAACCCGGAGAAAGGGGGGGGGGGGGGGGGGATGGTGCCACTGTAGAGGGTACGGTTTTGTCCTATATTGTAAACAGGGTAAGTCTGTTAACTTGGGGTAAAAATAAACAAGGTGTTAAATGAGAGTGTACGAATGTTTTGATTTGCTTGATGAAATTTTGTTTGTACTTCAAGTATACAAAAAACAATGACTGCTATGCGGTAAAGTTTGCTCCATTACAAATGCCAAAAAGACGATCATTTCGTCCTTTGTCTTAAGGCGATAAAACTGAGGGTGTTGTCCTCAACGGGGTATGTAGCTTTAGGTTGCTTTTTGTCCCAAACACAGTCAGGATTTCAAACCCTCAGCGGCTCGATCACCTATACCCACATATTGGGTAGAGCACACCCTCCCCCCCCCCTCCCCCGCCGAATTTTTGGATCAATACTTTACATTGTTAGCTAAGGGTGGTTTTAGGCACTCCCTATGTTAATCCCTGTTCTTTAGATTAGCTTTCGCTAATGATGATTTTCTTTTTTTTTTTGGTTCCCTATCAGGCTCTACCACAAGCTTAACTAGAACAAATTAGTTGGCATGTTACTAAATGGTATTATTTTCTACTTATCCCAATAGATCTTGGTGCTATCCCATTACCTAAAACGCACATCGGGAAGCTAAAATCTGCTACTTCACAACTGCCGCCGATCCGCCGAAGTTGGAACATGAAGTTACACGTTTTGTTCCTTATAACAATTATTGGCTCCCTTGAATTTGATTCAACCACTGGGTAAGCACTTGAGCTCTCGTGTTTTAAATTATTTATTTTCATATTGGTAGATTGAATACTGCCTTTTTTTAATCATTCTTCCGGGCAAAGGGTATGCCGCGCAGCGAATCTGAGATAAATATTAAGCAAAACACTAGAACTACAACGGTTTGAATGTGACAATCTATGAACAATCCATAAAATAATCTACCAGATTTTGCCGTTTTTAAGTGTTTGGTACAGCCTCGTTTTGCCACTATTTTAATTCTTTTTGATCGTGTTAAAGTCAAGTCTGACTTTAAAGGTCTTGCTAGAGAATAGCGCTTAATAGTGGATTAGTAGAAAAAGCATGAATGATTCGTTGTTCGTGTTTTTTTGTTTCTCGACTGAATTCAGTATAAAACTTACCTTACGCGTTTAATCGAGTGTTCAAGTAAGGACAGATCGTATTCAAGTGGCATATTAGGTTCAGCCACAGTCACCATCGTGATACGAAACCGTTTGTCATTCATCTTGTTCATATCGATAATTTAATATGCAGTTGCATTGTAGTCTTTGATTCCCCCAAAAATAAAAATCATTTCAATAAAATTAAGTATTAGTTTAAACACTTGACTACAAAGTTCCGGGAACCAATTGTTTCTGAAAGCAACATTAGTTCCTTACCCTCCCCGAAAGCAGATTTAAAAATTATAACTCAATATTTTTAAAATATTCTTAATCAATGAATATAATTTACGCTTTATCTAAAAGTTGTCAAATAAGATTCATAACTGCATCTGATGTTGCCTTATTTAACTCTGCTTTTTGTCCTTCATCTGTTTAGAGGGCAAAGTGAGGTAGACCACAGCATACTCCAACAAAAGGTATTAAAAAATGTTAGTTACTCTAGTAATTCTAATTCATATAAATCTCCCACACGCTTGAGATAAACTGGTCTAATGCAAGATATCCGGAAGCGCTGCGTCATTATTATTATTATTTTTTACTCTTAATTTTTCCAGGAATACTTAAATGCATATCTTTAACGACACCTAAAATATAGATAGCCGCAGGAAAATTAAACTTTCCGCTCAAAGATTTTGTATTTGAAGGATTATTGGTTGCATCCTTATTAGTTAAGAACAAGTAGAGAAACAGAAATTAGGAAACGGATAAGAATTTTTGATCCCACTCAAAATAATTTCAGTATTTACACTATTTTCAAACGGGGCAAAACTACCACCCTGGTAAACTTCGACATCCTCTCGTATTTGCACTTGCTTAGAACAAAGATACGTATTGTTCGCTCAGCATAATCCGGTACGAAGATATGCGCTTTAAAAAGATTGGGATCAGGCTTAGGATTAGATCGGTCATTTTACAAATACTTAACAGACATTTCGTTGCGCGTACAGGGCAGTTAATTTCTACCCCTGCTTAAAATTGATACCATATATGGGGCAGCCTCTTTTTCCCAGAGAGAATGATGGAGGCCTGCGAGGTTGTTCTAACTTTGTCTGTGGGCGTAATTCTACGCGTTGATCGTCAGCATGGCACCATTTTGTTACTTTGTTTTTTGGCATAATGCAAAATGAAATTTGTCAGTTATTATGCGTGATTGCTTGATGGATGCGTGAAAGTGCAGATGAAGGGTATAAGTGTAGTTTGAAGCAATGTAGTGAGTAATGATTTCAAAGAGGATTTTATTAACTAGGCCCCCTACGCCCCCGTCACCCTTCGGGGGGAAGGGGTTGTTGTATCGTGCACCTCCAGATTTTGAGGGTTTAACATTAACAATCCTTTCAGCGAAACCCTTACTGCACAAACTGTTTATAACACACATTACTGTCACGACATGTTTTGTTTAAAAGACAACTTCTTTTAGTATTGAAAGGAATGTTAGGCCGATTTCATTTTACTTTAATCTTATTTAGGCATATCCACTGTTATGGAGTATTGTAAAGGCGGGAGGCCATCGTGGACTGGAAGAATGTCAAAGGCAGTTCAAAAATGAGATTTGGAACTGTACACTAGACGAGAACAAGCCAGTGTATAAAGAGCTTCCCATTTTTGTTAAAACAACGTTACCTTACGGTAAGGGTTATTAAAGTATTTCAAAATACTTTTCATTGCCTTTTTTTTCATAACTTTTCCCTTTTCTCCACGAATTTTGCTGCCTAAGAAAAGTTTTATGTGTCCCTTTCAAGTCGTCTTGATAGGACACGATATGATTGTTTTTACTGAGAAACAATTTATTACTGGATAATCATTTAAGCAATAAAAAACATTTTCCATGTTTGCATATAGCCTGGTATAAATTAAACACGATACGGATTGGGAGAATTCGAGACAGTTATGCAAACTCGACGAAGTCGGTACCATTATGGCGCGCACACAGCGAAAGATCGTGATGTCACAACTGTGTTTACATACTCCGATGAAAGCACGTCTCTCGGCCAATAAGAACGCGCGTACCATCTTAGCTATTTCACAAAAGGATATACACTGATTGCTTCGTTATGATAACGCGGAACCCCGGCAATATAAATTGCATGCACAAGCCTGTGGTGCCTTGTTGCCTGATTCCCCGTCATATCTGCATCATATTGTTTGTTAATCATCGCAATAGTCCAGTTTCGCGAATTAAAAAATTACCACTGAATATAAACATTAACGACACATTCATACAGGGTTAGCCTCGACGTAAAGTAAAATATTCAGGAATTCTGCCAAGTAAGTGTTTGAAATTTGAATATACACAATACTGATAGACAGAGTAATAAACAGGTCTTTTTCTCGTTGGAATTTGTGAATATATTACTTCAGATTGAGGTTAAGGCTGTAAAAAATGCGTCTTCACTTCTTTAATTCAGCGGTCATAGCGAACTCGAAAATGGACTATTTTGCTAGTTAGTTCGTGTACTTCTCCTTAGTCGGGCTGAAAACAATATTTTCATTGGAGCCAAAAACTCGGCTCCAATGACAAACTCTTTCTCAGTAAATTATTTGAAAAACATGTGTTACCATTAATCTGCCAACAGGTATTAGTTGATAACTCCTGGACATTAGCTCCAGATATATTTGGCAGTTTCTAACCTTTTTTATTGTTCTCTAACAGCTAATAAAGAGACAGCTTTTATTCACGCCATTAGCACCGCGGCCATCATCTACGAGATCATAAATCAGTGTAGACTAAACAAAATACCTGGATGTGGCTGCGCGGACGTTAAAAAGCAGCGGGAAGGCAATGGCGACTGGCAGTGGGGCGGATGCAGTGATAACATAAGGTTCGGTGAAAAGGAGACCAGGCATTTTATCAACAGACTTGAAACCGGAAGTGACGCCAGAACAGCTTTTAACTTACACAACAATGAAGTTGGAAGAAAGGTACATTTGTCATCTAGTAATTGTTTAACTATTCGCAGGGGCGGATCTAGGGGGAGGGTGCAGGGGGTGCGCACCCTCCCTCTCCTGGGATGACCTGCGGTTTTCTAATACAACTGGTATTCTGCAACAAAAAAAAGACTATGTGGTTTTTTGGTGTTGAAGTAGAGCAAGAGACGAGTGCACCCCCTCCTAAAAAAAATCCTGGATCCGCCCCTGATTCGAACCAGTCATAACATTTGTTCCTCGGTAGTTCCAGGATATGGGAAAAATTTTGTTTCTAGGAGATATTCATCAAATAGTAGTTTTTATCCATTAAGCGGTATTTTTGCAATTCTTCTTTTCGCCTTTTTTAGGTAATAGTTTAGCTATTTCGTCTTTACATAGCGGGTGAAATCTTCCTTCATTTTCTCCAATCTGACAAATTAAAAAAGCTGAGCGACCAACCCGCCGTCTGTCCCT
>OZ038001.1:19606623-19731623 GCA_964035705.1 Porites rus | reverse complement strand
TAAAAACATACACACTACAAGTACTCAATTATAAAAAGCAGAAAAAAGACACTTCTTAAAAATTGGAAAACTTGCTGAGTTTCTTACAGTTCTCTCTAATTCATTAAAGTCTTTGAAACAGTGGTACCGCGAACGTTGTTTTCCCCAATTATATTTAATTTTGGGGAGCTTGATAGTATCGTTATTGCGCGTATTGTAGGAATGTATATCACTCTTTCTTACAATGTCCAAAGAATGATTAAGTTGGCCATTAATACACTTGTATGCATATATACATCGATGACATTTCCTACGTTCTTCAAGATTCAGCCATCTCAAGACAATCAATGCATCGGTGGATGAGGAGTGAGGTGATCTATCTAATATCAACTTAGCTGCTCTGTTTTGGAGAATTTGCAATTCCTTCATAAGTGAGACATTGTCCTTGTCACCCCAGACTAAATCAGCATAATCAAAAATAGGTAGCACTAAGCTATTATAAAAAAGTAACCGGGCATCATAAGGTAAATAATACTTAATCCTACGTAGAAGACCAAGGTTTTTATTAACCTTACATGAAATATACTCAATATGGTCGGACCATGTGAAAGTTGAAGACAACATAACTCCCAAATATTTAAAACTACTTACAGAATTTATATCAGTGTCAAAAATAGATAACGTGAAAGAGGAAATACCAACAAGTTTCCTATTACTGCCTATAATCATGGATTTCGTCTTAGTAAGATTTAAAGTTAACTTATTTCCATGTAACCACTGGGCAACTTTCAAGAGATCATCATTCAGTGCCTCTTCTAACAGGTGTGGCTCTTTAGCAAAGTAGTACAGGACCGTGTCATCAGCATACAAGGTCACTTCGCAATTCTTTATAACCAGCGGAAGGTCATTAATATAAACCAAGAAGAGAAGCGGTCCTAGAATGCTCCCCTGTGGCACCCCAAAGGTCATCGGGAGAGGGTCAGACACAGCATCGCTACAGGCAGTCCGCTGTTTACGATGATTCAGGTAAGACTTGAACCACTGTAGAGTGCTGGGCGAGACACCGATAGCCGACAATTTAGATAGCAAGATCGTATGGTCAACGGTATCGAATGCCTTGGTCAGATCTAGGAACACTGCACCGCACAGTTCTCCACTCTCCATATGCAATAGGACCTCATCTGCAAAACTGGTGAGAGCCGATGTTGTAGACAGTTTGGGACGGAAGCCAAATTGTTTGCTTGAAAGGAGATTATTTGAATTCAGAAAGTCATAGAATTGGGAATGGACGACTTTTTCCAGAATTTTACTCATTGTTGGCAGAATAGAAATTGGGCGATAATTTGACGCATCTCTCCTATCTCCAGTTTTGAAAAGTGCAGCCACTTTCGAGCATTTCCATATTTCAGGAAAATTGCCAGTGCGAATAGAGAGATTCAGTAACTTGGTGATCGAGGGACAAATAGCACGCGCGCCACACTTTAAAAGTCTCGCACTGATGTTGTCCAAGCCAATAGCTTTATTTGTCTTTAGAGAGAGCAGATGCTTGAGTACTGTTTTCTCATCAACTTCGTCAAGCGAGAAAGACTGTAGCATCGTGGCCGATCTGACTGGGAACATAGCAGCAGCTGATATTTTATTTGCAAGACTTCTGCCAATGGATGAGAAATAACAGTTGAGCACGGATGCAATAGAGGCTGGGGTGGTGTGTTCAACACCATCAACTACGATACATTGTGGGCTCGAGGATTTAGTCTTGCGCGAAGACACCTCATTCACCGCCTTCCAGATCTTTCCTGAATCCCCTTTAGCCTCTAAAATCAAGTCACAATAATACTTGGATTTTGCTGCCTTGACTTCACGATTGACCCTATTTCTTAACTTTCTATAGCGAGCCCAGTGAAAAGTAGAATTGGTTTTCACGGCTTTACGATGGTGAAAATCACGATCCTTCATCACCTCACTGATTGTATCATTCAACCACGGGAGCGGAACACCTCGTATTCTTCGCCTTTTCACGGGCGCATGCAGGTCAGCTATTTCAGAAAACAAGTGATTCCAAATAAACACGGCGTCGTCGATGTCTTCCTCGTTTTCAATGATGTGCCATGGGACGTTATTCAAGTCCGCTAGGAAGGTGTTCGCATCAAAGTTTTTATAAGAGCGGTATTCAATTGTCTTCGGTGGTGCCTTAATTACACCTGCTTTTAAAACACAATAGACGAGGTAGTGATCACTCAGCGAAACAGGAACAACACCAGAGTCATTGATGCGGTGATCATTGTTCACTAAAATCACGTCAAGCAAGGATTGACAGGTTTCCGTCACTCGGGTGGCCTCAGTAATGAGTTGTGTAAGATCGTGTGAAGTTGCAAATTTTTTAAGCTCTTGTTTTTCTTTCTTTCTTGAAAATGGCAGCATATTTGCATTTAGGTCGCCAAGAAGCACGAAATCACATTTTTCCAGGTTAACTTTCGTCATAGATATCTCCAGGTTTGAAATAAAGTTCGCAAAGTCAAAACCGGGGGCTCTATATGCACAACAAATCAATACTGGGCGACATTTAGTGCGCGATAGCTCAATCCATAGACATTCATTTGCGGCTGAGTAAAGATCATTCCTAACACGAAACGGCAAGCCTTCCTTTACATAGATTGCTACTCCACCAAAACCTTCTTTGGCTCCAGACCTATCCAGGCGAATGCAATTATATCCTGGAATAATAACATGAGAGTCTTCATAGCAGTCATCCAGCCAAGTCTCACTGAGTGTAAGAATATCGATCGTTCTGTTATCCAAACCCTCCAGGCGCAGCGAGTCTGATTTGTTCCTCAAGCTTCGAATATTTAGATGAGCAAGCCTCAATCCTCGTGAACTCCTAACATCCTCCAAACTCCTATATCCAGGGTTGAGTTCAACATCTCCGGCAAGCGCTATTAGAGCCAAGGCTAGGGAGCCATGAAGTATAAGCTTGCACGTAATAAAGCCTTTCTGGAAAGCTCCGACTGCTTGGTGTTTTGCTGGACGCCGTGCCAGAGAGTGAAAAGATTGAATTTTAATCCTGCAAGCTTCTTGGGAAGCAAAATATAGGTTGCTACAATTGCTTAGTGGCTTCGTTGATGATTTGTTTTGTTTTATGCCATTCAAGATAAGAAACAGGCAGAGCAGGAGGCCAAAATTAACGGACAACGTGGTAATGCATCCAGCCATCTTGATATGCAAATTCACAGCGGCACATACCTATATAGCCCATATATGGCAGTCCCCCTCCCCCCCGGACTATAATTTTGTCTATGGCCTAAAACTCACAGTTTTGAGAGGTGAGAGAGCAAAACCCCTAGCAACCGACCCCCGTGAAACGCCCGGGGTGTCTATTTTTAAATTAAAAATACTCTGGGACTTCCTATTATCTCTAGTCTAGCACAAGAACAATTCCCATGCAGCACGCGAGAGTTTACCGCCCTTGGTTGCCGTCTGAAATCTATTCGCTATTGTTTTCTCCGATTCTGCAATAATCACCATATTTCGGAAAGATTTCGGAGGGCAACCAAGCGCGGTAAATTCTAGCGTGCTGCATGGAAATTTGATGTTGCGCTAAACTCGTGACAATAGCAAGTCCCAGAGCAAAAACTTAGCCAGATATATGACATCTCTTCAATATTTACTCACTTTTGCCCCCATGTTAGAAGTTTTCAATCGACACGAAACTCGGGGATTTAAAAGTACACTGATATAGTTAATGAACTAAAAAAGTTTTTAAAAAATCTATCAAGGAATTTTCTTTTTAATCGCTGTTTTCGTGAAAGTAGCCTTAGAAATTACAAAAAGAGCTCAGCATTGCGTTTTACCCTGATTCGTACGTTTTCATGTGTTTCGAAATCGCGCAAGTGTACTTGCGTTCAGCGGCTTCTAGAGTGTACAAGGGTCATTTGCAAAACGAATGAGTGATAAAACCTTTTCGGGAACATCCAAAAAGTAGCAAATTTGTCTGCATAAAGTCCAGTCTTCAGTGCATGCATAATTTCTACCCTTTTTATTGAGATTCCAAGATATCTTGAGATTCCTATGATAGATTTTTGTGAAACTTCGCACATCAGAAGACATTTATCCAAAGTAGCGTAAAGCATTTCAAAAGAAAATGCCGAACAGGGCTGAAATTCGATTTAGAGCTAAAACCATTGTGACGTCATTACCACGTGACATTTATTCCGATCGCCCAAAGAATGATACCATAATAAAGTTTAGTCTAAATGTAATCCAAATGGCATAATCGTTTTACAATACAGATCGATTTGTTTAAGTATAAGAGATTCAAAGATGAAGGTTGTGACTATAAAAAGACTGGGTTTAGCCACTTTAATTAAGCTCCCTATTGCTCTGATCCAAAAATTTTGCTTCTATGGTAACCTGACGTCACACTTCTCCTCTCTATTATGGCAGGCGAAGCGAGCCGCGAGCGAACACGCGAACGAGGGAATTTTTCTTTGCCCGCCCCTCCTCGCGAGCTCCCCGCGCTTCTTTCGCGTGCGGCTCTCGCGTGAATTCTCGCGACTTCCCCAAATGGAGAGATTGCTCGCAGTCTTGACTTACACCTGCGTTTGGTTTAATATGTTGGTGCAACTTTGTTTTTATTAAACTGCTAAAAAAAAAAAAGAAGTTCATAATTTATGTTTTGTACATTAAAAATAAACTAAAGGGAGAAGGAAGTTGCTTATTGATTTCATGTGGCGAAGCGATTTTTTTTTTTTAAAAAAGAGTTTGGTCATCATCACGCTGTAATTGTCCACAAGATTAACTCTTGGCGTCATAATTCCTGCCGTTTTAAATAAATAAAAAATAGGCGACATATTAGGAAGAGGAAGCTATTCCCATGGCAAATTTGAATTGATATTTTCAGGAATCGAGTCAGTAATTAACAAAAGCCAGACCAAAAAATTCTTTCATCCACCGGTAAGTTTCGCAACATTTTCCAGCTCCGTTTCTTCAGAGGACATTCAATCAACTCAGTATTTGTTGGAAAAGTGCAGAGTAAAGAAAAGAAACCCATGAGAAAACAAAATTTTTAAGCATCGTATAATTTAGCTCAGTGCAACGGCTTGAAAACGACGATAAAACTAGGAAAATGTTCCAACTGGGCAGCAAAGCTCTCGGAACCGGCTTGAGATTATCTTATCTTAACAGTTTAACTCACGAATTTCCTCGTTCTCTGCTTATGCACCCCTCAGAAATATTGCCGAGGAAAGCTCTCGGGTCACTATGTTCTATATTATAATGCTGGCCCCAACAAGGGGTATTTGCAGCTTTCAAAATCCAAAAAAAGACAAACGCGACAACAAATTTCCCGGCGGGGCACACCAAGAGCCATAATGGCTCTTGGGCACACTCATAAGTGAATGAGTCATTATAAGTGCACGCACTAATACGTAGTCACAAAAGTCGACAGAAGGTTATACAAAAAGCTTTGAAAGCTAGTAAACAAAAAACCTTGAACATAAGTTTTTTTGTTTTCATTCTTTAAAATATGATGCGGCCATTATGTTTCTTCTAAGGTAAAACTAAACACTTAACAGGATGTTTTCATTTAATGATGAAATTATGAGTTTGGTCATCATCTCGCTGTAATTGTCCACAAGATTAACTTTTGGCGTCATAATTCCCCTGGAAGAGAGGGGCACGCTCATAGCTGATTGAGTCATTATAAGTGCACGCACTAATACGTAATCACAAAAGTCGACAAAAGATTATGCAAAAAGCTTTAAAAGTAAACAAAAAACCTTGAACATAAGTCAATGAGTAGAGTGGCAGACTGGAGTGGCGGGATTTAATGTGGATCTAAAACAGAAGCAAATAACTCCATGGGTTTGCTGTTTTTTTTTTTTGTTTGTTTTCTTTTTTTCATTATAATTAAAATAGGATGCAGCCATTATGTTTCTTGTAAGATAAAACTAAACAGCATGTTTTCATTTAATGCATTGTTTAATTATGATCTTCTTGCAATATTAACGAGTTGTGATGTTTGAATTCCCTTCATTTAATAAATGATGGCGATTGTCGTGGGGCGCTTCTTTCCATTAAGCTAATACAGGAGCCTATAACCTAATACCTTATGGAAGCTCAGTATTGCACTGACAGCGTTACATTCCTCTTTTTTGGTGTAACCTTGCTTTTATTAAACAATTTTAAAGCTCTTTTGTATTTGTTCATCTAATGACAAAATATAGGTAGAAGGAATTTGTAATCATTTTGAATAATATGTGAGAATGTTTTAAAACACACAGACTAATCTTGAATTTGTGATTATAAGGTCTTTAATATCATGCCGCAGCTGTCTACAACATTAACTTCGACCTGATTAGAACCTCAAACATCGCATGTGCCGAGTTTAATGCTAATGAGGAATATCAGGAGTTCTTGCCATTTGCTTTAGATTCGACTACGGAAAGGTCGGCAGGAACAACAAATTATTACTTCCAGCGCTGACTGATCACAAAATTTCCCGGCAGCGTTCGATTCAGTCAATCAGGTCAGTATTTGTCGGAAAGGGTAAGCAATGTAGAGAAACCAAAAAGAAAACAAAATGTTTTAGCTGCGGTGAATTATGTTCAAAGATGTGAAAAGCTACCACGTGCACATGACTAAGTTTCTCCAGTGGGCAGGAAAGTTCTCGGATTTTACTTACAGTTTAATACACAAATTTTTGCATTGTATAAGACAAGCTTAGAGTATCCATATCTAGTAGAAAATGAGGCTGGGAACTGCATTTTAAATATTTTTTTTTCCGTTTTTTTTTTCTTTTCATCTGCGTAAGGTTCCATTCTTCTAAGACCCTGTTTACATGGAGTGGGGGACCCCGGTCTAGTGGGGTAGGTTTCTTTTGTTTTATGTCCTCCAGAGCGTGAAAACAAAAGAAACCAACCCCACTAGACCGGGGTCCCCCACTCCATGTAAACAGGCCCTAAGTTTTGAATCTGACTGCTAGCAAGCTCCCCAATTATGGCAAGCGAAGCGAGCCACGAGCCACGAGCCACGAGCCAACACGAGAGCGAGCAACACCGACATCACACTTTTAATTATTCCACTAGAGCTAATTAAATCTAATAGAGACAGTGCACGAAAAACTACACGAGCATACCTCATAGAGAGAGGTAAAACTCTTAAACCGTTAGGTATCAAAAAGAAAGACGAAATGTATTATTAATATATTCCTTATTTCTTCCGTTTGTTATCATTGTTCTAAATAATATTTTAACATTTCAAATTTCAATCTTTCATATCACTTAACTTCTATGGTTTTTGTTTTCACATAATTTCAACGTTCACTTTTTTCTTATTTAAACTTTTACGTTTTCTTATAGTATCATATTGCACGCTATTCCTTGTTTCACAATTGTAACGTCGTAGCTTAACCTTATCATTGTATGTAAGACCCCGAAGAAGGAAGACCGTGCCATCGGAAATATTCAATTTGTTAAAATAAATATATATTCCCGGCTGTAAAATCAGTCTTGCTTCTTTTGTTTCTATATTTTAGCTGGTTAGCAGGGGCACCCAATGAGAATATAGTTGAAAACCACTTAAACACAGCATTGTTAAACGTATTTTAGTATTTAAACAGTAGATAAAGGCATATTTTTATCCCCTAAAAATTTTTCATCTGTTCGGATTTCCTGGCTGAACATCTAGTGATCTGAAAATTATAGGGATCAGAAGTTACCTTTTCGAAAATTTCAGCCCGGAAAAAGGCTCCCGAAAATTCTAGGTGACCTATTTAGGATAAAAATCCGTTAAAAATGAGCAATTATACCATTTTTTAGATGTTCGAAAATGCTAGGAGAGGCAGGCAATCAAGAAATTTTACAACAAATGTTTCTAAAATTCTAGATCTCAAATCGTCTTCCGAACTGATATTTTCCGAAACTTGACGTTGGGTGCCTCTGGATTAGATCCTTTATTAGGGTCCGGTCCTTCGTTTTCGTAAGTTGATCCTTGCTTCCAAGATTGAACGCTTTCTTTGCCCGCCCCTCTCGATCGCTCGCGTCTCCTTTACGCGTGCGGCTCTTGCGCGCGTGAACTCGCGACTTCCCCAAATGGAGAGCTTGCTCGCAGGCTACTAACTTACACCTGTGTTTGGTTTAATACGTTGGTGATACTTTGTTTTTGTTAAACAGATTTAAAGAAGTTCATAATTTATGTTTTATACATTAAAAATGAAATAAAGGTAGAAGAAAATTGTTTATCGGATTCATGTGGGAAGCGAAATTTTTAAAAAGGAGTTAGGTTATTATCATCACGCTGCAAAAAAAAAAAAAAAGAAAGAAAAGAAAAGGTGAGATATCAGGAAGAGGAAGCTATTCCCAGGAATTGAGCCAAATTTGAAAATTTTTAGCAAATCAGGTGAACCAGTCAGTAAATTAAACACAAAACCCAGACCAAAAAATTCTTTCATCCGCAGGCCGTAACTTTCGCAACATTTTCCAGCTCCGTTTAACATTCAATCAAGAGTTCTCGCCATTTGCATTAGATTCGACTTACGTAAAGGTCGGCAAGAACAACAAATACTTCCAGCGCTGACTGATCCCAAAATTTGCCCGCACCGTTCCATTCAGGCAATCTCAGGGGTCAGTATTTGTCGGAAAAGGTAAGCAATGTGGTGAAACCAATGAGAAAACAAAATGTTTTAGCTGAGATATAATTAGGTTCAAACGTGTGAAAAGTAAATATAAAATATTGATTTCATTATGATGACGAATAGCAAAAAACTTTGAAATTAGTCTAGGTTTTACTTAATTGTAATACTTGTCGCACATTGTAATAAAATTGTCGCACTTTGTAATACCTGTCGCACTTTGTAATAACACTTGCCGCACATTTAATAAAAAAGCTGTCCCACTTTGTAATAAAATAAGCTGAAAGTTTAATTATTGGGAATTCCATATGTAGACAATTACAGTACTGAGATTTACCATAAAATGAAAAAGTTACTGACAAGTCTTAATTGTTAACTTGTTTTGACAATAAAGACCCAAGACCACATTTTTTGTGGTGAACGCCGGGGCACAATGAATTGTGTTTGAACACTGGTTCACTTACACTACACCTCTCAATTTCACACGTTTCAAGGGAATCATCAAAGCCTTCAGTGGAGTGTGCGCGGCTCACGTCAATTATAACTTTTCCAGTAATTTGCATTGATCGAGTGTGTTGATTTCAGAGGCTTGAGTGGCGCTACTGTGGGCTGGTTTATAAGTTTTTCCAAATAAATAACATAGAGCTAAATTGGTCGTTTGTCCGGTACCGAAAATATTACAAGACATGATGAAATGGCGCAGCCGAGCGTCACATCTCGGTAGATTTACGTTGTGGCACAACGGCCGCTGAGCTACACAACTCGGTAAATTTGCTTTGTGGCACAACGGCCGCCGAACTAAACAACCCGGTTTGATGCATGCACCAGGAGTAGCACACATTTTCCAAAGACGGTGACGAACCATACTGAAAAATATGAAGGCTTAATCCAAAGTAAAATGAACAGCAAGGTTCAGATGATTCAGCAAACACAGATTGATAGTAGACTTTCAGCAAACTCATGAAATATGCACGCTTTACGAAGATTCAGCAAACTTTTAAAAGATGAACGTTTTACGAAGACAGAATAGCACACCTCAGCAAACGTTTGAAAGACACGAATCACCACGTGAGTTAGCGCGTCAAAGTGAGGCAAAACGCAAGCAAGCGTCTCAAAACGAGGCAAATATGTGTCGACACAAATGCAATCTCAAAAAACCTCGCTTATTAATTGCACAGCACAACCAATAATGCACAGAACACCCAACAGAAATTAGGGGTTGCATTCTCGTACATCGAACGCAATATTGCTGTTGTTGTTGTTGTCGATGATGATACTTATTATTGGGTTTACTTGTCCCCCGATCATCTGTTTCAAGTTTATTACAAAGTGCGACAGCATATTTTATAACAAAGTGTGACAAGTGTTATTACGAAGTGCGACAGGTATTACAAAGTCCGACAATTTTATCACAAACAGTGCGATAGGTATTGCAAAGTGCGACAGAACAGGCGTATTAAAAATAAGGCTAGAACACAACAAAGAATGCGTTGGGTATCACCGACAAATTTATTAGAGTTTCCCAACTGCTAGACATTTTAATCTGTTACTTGGTATGATCAATTTCCTTTTTGCAAAATTTATTACATTCTCTTTTCAGTAGACCTTATGTTACGTTTTAAGATTTTATATCTCCGTACTATCACTTTAATTTAAATCACCTTAAAAAAAATAAACCATAATAGGAAACATTTCTCAAACTGTATGGCTGGATGAGGAGAAGCAGCATGAAGTAGAGTGTAATCGTAACAACACAGACCAAGGGGCTCTGATGCTAACTGTCGTTTTAACCAAAACAATAATTGTTTTTTATTATTGACAGATACATTTAAAACGATTCAGATCAATTTTACCTTGTCAAACGTCAAATGGAAGGAAGATTACCTGGGTTGAATAAATAATACGTCGTGACAGTGTTAAAACACAAATTAAACAAGTACTTTAGTGTGGAAAACTAGCTGTTAGCCGCGGCGTTCGCAACGACATGGCCGCAAAAAACGACGGAATGTCCTTGCCACTGGTAATCTTTGGATCCTGTCTTTACTTCTTTGCTTACGCGTTTTCGATCATGGGAAATTGTTTCGTGCTGTCAGTTTGTTACAAACGACGTGGATCGTCATCGCTGAGATGGTGCATAGCCAACCTGGCCATTGCCGACCTTACTTTTGCATTGCTGAGTATCTTGGACTTTATAAGTTTTCTTTGGACTTGGGTTGGCGGTCAGGTAACTTGTAAGATACAATCTTTTTGGATCGAAGCATGCTATACAACTTCCATAATGACCCTGGTGCTGATCAGCTTTCAACGAATCAAGGCCGTACTCCATCCCCTCAATGCGCGGTTGAGTGATGCGGAAGGCGTGAAAAAGAAAGTGGTCGCTTTGTGGCTAGGAAGCCTTGTGGTTTGTTCTCCTTTGCTTTATGCCTATCAAGTCGAGACACTAGATTATAGTGGTCAGATTATCTGTACAAACAGACCGTTTGGGGATTTAGGAAGAAAGATCTACTACAGTATTCATGCTGTTTGTTTTTTCATCTTTCCGCTAATGTACATGATCTATGCCCAGACGGCTATTTCCCTAGCCTTACGTTCGAGTAGACGCGTTTTCCCTTCACAAAACACTTTTGCGACGTCATACATGAATCGGCATCGCAAAGTTGCCAAAACGTTGGCCGCTCTAACTGTAGCGTTTATCATATGTTGGTCTCCTTTCATCATTGTTCGAACGTTGATTTACTTCCATATGTTGGGCGACGGACACGTTTTGAGAGCGTCTCAGCTTCTGGTTTTGTTAAACACGGTACTCGACCCGATCTTGTATGGAATTTACGGAGAAAACTTGAACTTTAGGCAGTATCTACGTTGAATCATCACACGTCTCACTTCCAGGCAAGCTTCAATAGGTGCAAGTGCTGTTAGGCAAAGACGAATGCACGAGCAATGTGTGTTCTGTCTCACTTTGTGATCGTCGCATTCATGTAATACCTGTCGCACTTTGTAATAAAAGTAATTTTTGGATTTTGTTAATGATTCATCAATATGACACCACATTACGTAATTTTGTCAATCAAGTTTTACCTAGATGTTGTTTATTATTCTATGCAATTTTGGTGGCCGTGTCATGAACGCCTTTGACGTTATAGAAGGGGGCTTCCGTAGACCTCGGAGACCTCGGAATTTCGTATTTTGCAGACTTTTTTTGCTTCATAAGCATCTTTTTACAATCAGGTCAAGTTTCCTATTGAGAATACCTAGATCTAAACGGGTTTTAAATGAAATGGAATAAATTTCAGTAATTGAAAATGGCAGATCCAAAATGTTCCTTTTTTAGTAATACATGACGTCATAATGACATCAATATTACTGTTAAGGATTATTAATTTTGCGTTAGCCAACTTTTTGATGGTATCAGACAACTTACTATTTATTATAAGTATTTTTCGCCAGTTATGTCTACTTTGAGGGAAACTTGCATTCTGCCAATAAATTCAACAATATGACGTCATAATGACGTCAGGTTACGTCGATGTGTCAATCAAATTATTTTCAGAAGTTGGACATGATGAGTACATAATTTTGTGTAATTTTGGTGGCCGTAGCAGAAGCGATTTTAAAGTTATAGAGGAGGACCCCACCCCCTTGGGCGCAGGAAACATGCAAAACAATCCCGGTGTCAGGAATTTGCTGGAAGAAATTTGCCACTTAAATATCTAGAGATATAAGAACCCGTTTAGCCAAGTAAAATCAACTGGAGAAGCTGTTTTTATATGTAGGTTACAATCAGAAATTATGATAAGTACTTTAACCAAGGAGGTTGGCTTTGAGATTGCAAATTTACATTACAAGAAAATACTCTACTAAACTGTAATTAAAAATAAAAGTATTAACTGTAATTCCTACATAAAAAACAGCTTTATATAAAAAATTCATAGGAACTTGCATGAAGGAGGCATGAAATGTACAGTTGTGAATAAATATTGTATATTTGTGGAGCAAAATCAAGTTTCTTTTTTTGAAGCTTTTTTTCTGGTAGTCAACAAATCTAAACTTTAAATGTAAAGGAATAATTTTAAAAAGGAAGTAGAATAAAAATGAAAAAAAGATAAATGAAACTATGAGTATATTATTGTATCTTATGTATCGTTAGAGTTAAAGTATTTAACAGAAACAAAAGTTTGACTCCTAATTTGTCTCTGAATAATACGTATAATGTGAGTCACTGGTTGTGCGAAAACGACGCTAAAATGGGATAGGACATTTGCTTTTTAGTGTTAAAAGGGTGGAAAATTGTTTAAAAATTTTCTCTTTTAAGTTAGTTTTACCGCAAGAATATTCGAATGCTTCCTTTTTTGATCTTGTTTGGCGGTCAGCTTGTCGAGGGACAGATTGTTTCATTTGTCTCATCTCCTTTGCTCCGTGGTCGTTCCCTCAGCAGAGCAGTGGATCATTTGCGTGGGTCTTTTTCATATCGCCAGTAGCTTACCCACTTAATTGGCATTTCAAGGAAAAAATATAATAAAGCAGTCTTTCTATACCGCTGATATGTTTTTACGATCGAATCACGTAAACGAAAACAAAATTAAACCAACATAAAACTCATCTGTTAGCCCCTTTGGGCCTTTTTACCGACCTGAATGTCAGATTTCAGGGTCTGAATGGGGCTACCTTCAGTTGATAACACTTTTAAGTGCTAAAACACTTATCTTTTTTTGGCTCTGTAACACGAAACAGTTAAAACACGTTCTAAAGTTAAACTATTCTAAAGTAGTGATTTTCTGGCAAATATAGCTGTTTCAATGAAGGGAATGAATAATAATATTATGGAAACATTATTTAGAAACGCCTTACATTTTACAACTTTTTTTGTTTTATAGTCTGTTAAAATTTAGCAGCTAAGGCATAATTCCCTCCAAAAGTGATTTGTTTTTTTGTTTTATCTGGTAAAATTTAGCTCTCAAAGCATAATTCCTTTAAAAGTGATTCATATAGTTTCATAACATAACAAAAGTAAAGCTCGCGCTCTGATTGGTCAGTTAGCCATCTACCATTTGTCTGTTGGTGCAGGCCAAGAAAAGCCAGCGCGGGGCGGTAAAACTGAGGCAAATTCCGCAAGTCTCTTCTCCTGTAAATAAAAAGTGGAAGTTGAAGAAAATACCCAGTTTCGCTTTGAAGGAAAGTGAAAAGATCAAGCAGCAAATTTGCTTTGGGGAAATTCATCATTGTTTTCTTCGCGGCTGGGAGCTGGGAAGAACAATCGAGTGAGCGAAGTTTTTCTAAGGATTTAAGCCCGAAATTTAAGGTACATTTTGTGTTTTTATAGTGGAAAAAATTCTGTTTTGAAATGGAATTGCATCAATTGTCACTGTGTTATTGAATTTTTAGTCAAGTCCATGTTAAATCCAAGGAAACGTGCTCAGATTCGACACAGTTTTGTTCCGTAGCTCAGTGGTCGATTAAACGTTTTTGTTGAGTTACGGACACACGAATAATTCGGAAATTAGAGAGCGAATTTTCACTGTTTACAGTTGCAGCTGTAGTTTTCCCCAAAAGTGTTTACCTTAATATTAAGAGCACACGGACAGTCGTCATTCAGAATAACTACAAAAAACGTTTTTTTGCCATTTATCCTAAAACGAAGAACGGTTGATTCAGCGAAAGAGAAACTCAAAGGCAAGTTATAAAAGGCATGTTTTGTTTACGCGCAGGCAGATGACAGCATACATCATCTTGTACCATACCGATGACTGACTCAACCGACGGCAAATGGAAGTATTTTCTCCCTTGACTATGTTATAAAAGAAATGGTAAACGTTGCAGCTGTGCAGCCATCGAGTTATGGATCCACTTGGGAGGTTTGTTAAGCACTCAAGAAGCTAGAGTTGCTCTCGGCTAGACCTCGAGCAACTCAACGCTTCTTTCGTGCTTAGCAACCTCCCACGTGCATCCATTACTCGATGATTGCACGCTCGACGTTTACCATTTCCTCAGAGTTTTCTGCAGACAAACGGAAAATTAATGCATGGAAATGAAGGAAATGTTCTTTCTGGAAAGGGACACGGAAATTTCATAACACCTATACTCACATCCGCCAAAATGTACATGGAAACCTTTACGCATATAACATGGAAAGGAACGCGGAAATTTCCATGTACCTTCTTAGTCAATGTGCAAGCGAGCACTGACGTACATAAATATAAATATAAAGTGACCTGAAATAAGGAATCAATCAAGTCGAAATAAACTGTCACCACTCTTGTTTTCATGGTCGTGTTTTCACCAGACCGATTTAATAGCTGAACATTATTTCTAGAGTTTGTTTTAAAACGGACTTTTACTCGTTAATAAGCTTGACAACTGTTTTCACTTTGAAATTTAACCAGCAATCTAAGCCTCTAACTCGGAGATTCAAATTGCAAAAGCGCGCCGTAATCAAAAAAGGCTGGGGAGGAAGCCCGGGGGGAACTTTAGGAATTTTGGGGTGGGGATGTGCCGCTGAGAGCCTGGAACCTTAGCCTATACCAGACCTAGTTTACTAGACGAAACTCGACAAATCGGTAAATTTAAACTTGCCGAATTGATATTTTTTTAGATTTTTGAGTGGCAATTCCCGGTTTCCCTATGGGCCTAGTCTAGACGAAAACCAATTGATCAGTTTCCAGGAAAATGATACCCTATTGTAGACCCAAACTCTCTGATTTTTATACCCAGCCCTAGAGTAAACTGTTTGAAAACCACACCCTTTAGGGTGGCGCATACCTATATAGCCTACATATGGCAGTTTGACAAAATTGACAAAAATATTGCTGAGAAAATAAGAAATCAATAGTGGCTTAAGTCATGAATAAACATTTAATTTGCACAGAAATGTCAATGTTGTATCTGAATGTATCGATGAATTCACTATAACCGATGTCAAACGGTTATCGTGAAGTACTCTGTACAATCATTTTACATTTAGATCTTGCTTAAAGACAATGTTAGAAAAACGTCACGTTATTGGTAGTACCTCTGACAATAAAACATTCCAGCATTGATCATTTACAGATATAAGAAGAACTAAAAAGCATAGACTAAATATTTTTTGCATTGGTACAAATATGACCACTGGGGTCAGTAATACCCCATAAATTTTGCATTTTCAGTGCAAGTTGTTATGTAAGACACTCTTTTGCATGTTTTGCACTTAACATAGCAGCACCAATGAAACTTGCAATTGCATCTATATTCCTCGACTTCGTACACTACCGTTTTATATTTCAGTTTGCAAGAGTTGCACTTATCGATGAAAGACTGACATCTGGTTTCTTGGGCGTCGTAATGCTTGCATGTTCTTCCCAGCATTCCCAGCGAGCCCAGGGTGTCGTTTCGTACACAGTAGTCTGGGGAGGGGTCGAGATAGACCAGGCTGTTGTCGTCACGTGAGATGGCTCTGAACTGATCATGCTCATCTCGCTCCTGAAGTGTGTTATTCACGAACCACACTCGAGTGGCATCGTGGTATTTCTCCTTAAGCTTTGCCCCAACGTCTTCAAATCGCAGTATCCCCGGACGTTTCCACTTAAGATTCATGCGGCCTGCAAGCGCTCGAATAACCTGCCCATAGAAACAAGTGTAAGAAATGAACGCCGAAAGGTAAAGTAAGGTAAAGTCTGCGTTGTTCAAGCCAAGTGCCTCATTAAATAGGATAAGATGCTGCCAATGATGAAAGCAATTCTTTTAAAGAAATTTTAAATATAACATTCCTTATCAAAAGTTTGGTCGATGTAGACCAAGCATCTACCTAAACTTGAAGTCACACGGGACGATTCGCGTCGACGATTTGTTGGAACAATGTTGTAACCATTCTTCAATGTTGAAACAATGTTGCAACGCCCTGTTGCGCTAAAAATCATCGTTGCGAATCGTCTCGTGTAAAATCACCTTAACACATGGGTTAACCACATATATTTAGAGATGTTTTGGTGTTGCAGTGGAGCTATCATAAAAATCCGCAAAAGGTTAATTCGATAAATCAGAAGATACCTTTAGGAAGCGAAACTAGCGAGCAACTATTTGAGCAACACATACGTACGCAAAACCGCATTTCACCCGCTCCAGTGAATTAAATGAATTAAGCCTGGATAAGCTATGCAAGCTCGTACCACTGCTAAATATGGACAGCAGGAAACTATGCTACTCTGTGGTATAATCCGTTTTGATAATACAACGTGTACTCAAGAATTTTATTGAATTATGCGTTTTCATAACGCAACATTATTCATGCATAATTACCTCCCTTCCTACTCTATTGTTATGCCGATTCACAGCCGAGTGAGCCTCGTTCCCACTTTCCAGCTTGTCAAGGAAGAGTCGAGCCCTTTTCTGGCCAAATTCAACTGTATCCTTACACTGTGAATTTCTTCTGAATAATTTAATTTTTTCACAGTTGCGTGCGAATTCGAGAGCGATAGCAGCGGATCCAATTGCCTGCACAAATGCCATCTCTCGCGTGACTGTAATAAGAGAACAGTGAATTTATTGTTAAGAAAACGCTTATGTCTATACCGAGTGGGAAGGATTCTCAACATTGGTTTCACTACACGGCTTTCTATGCGGGAGGTTCCTTGTTCGATTCCCAAGTGTCACCCTTAAATCTTGTTCGGACATCCCTACTTTCCGAGTACCTTTTATAGTCAGGGTACTTAATTTCGGGATTTTGGCAAGACAATATTTCGCGGGTTTTTATTTCCACGCGGATTTCAATAGGATAATATGAAGAGGGCATTAAATTCCGCGATTCAAGGGTTCTCAACATGACTTTAGTTTTCAATCTTCTGGACTTTGAAAAATATCGAGACAAAATGAAACAAGCAAGACGCATATTGACGTCATGTCACAACAGAAGACATAGTTAGGGAATGGAACGTACCAGTAAAACCGGCTCATAACTTGTCGGTATTTGTCGACACATATATCATGTAAAGTGTACCTTGTAGTTATTGAATTTATGGTAATCTTTTTTTTTTTCCTGTGATTTGAGCTTTCGAGAGGATTTTTATTCGCGGGTCTTTAAATTCGCGATTTTCCACAATCGCGAAAAACGGTAAATTAAAGACCCGCGAAATTAAGTATCAATAAGGTAGCTTTGAGCAGCTCAATCAGAACCGTAAAACAGTGCACTGCTATGCTAGAGGGGGGGGGGGGGGGGGAAGGATTTAAAATGAGCTCAAGGTCTGCCTCAGGCTGTCAGTCAAATGATGACGTGAAAGAAGAATTTTGATCCCCCTTTTCCTTTTTAGGAGGAAGGGGCAAGGTATTGCTCATGCGCAGGCAGATGCAAATATGCAGCTTATGCTAATATAATGATATTATGTGTGTATGAGCTTTTGAAGTTCATAAGCTCATGACAATTCAAATACGGTAAGATCGAAATGATTTCTTTAATCTACTTAAGTTAAAAAAAAAACTATTGATTACATATGTTAGCAATACTTTAAGACAAAAAGATAAACCTTCAAAGAAGCTTAAAAACATCCTGTGACTTGATATTGTGGATAGGATGGTCACAACAAAGTCTTGATACGATAATCAGCTTGCAATCTTACCGAATGGTAACTTGGTATTAAGAAAGAGAGGCACTCCCTTTGGATTTTGTTCATCACTTATTGAGCAGTTCCAGATATTGTCCTTGAATTGCCTCTTGCATTCTCTCAGTGCTTTTCGAGCGCCTTCCAGTACGAGACTTAAGAGCTTTTGATAAAGTAAAGTCACCAAATTAATCGTTATTGAGTTCTGAAAAAGCAAGAGACTGCCCTGTACCAAAACAACTGCAATTTGTAATAGAAAACATTTTCGGGTAACCATTGCAAGAGGTATATCTTCTGACTGCACAGATGTCAGATGTCAGATGGTATTGAGGGGGTGGGGGGACTACTCCGGTTTTTACTCAGCCTATAACATTTCAAAATGTTAATATTAAAATTATGTGATGGGTCACTGCTGAAACCACTTTGGACGCCATTTTGAAATTTCCCCAACAGATTTTTTAATCAGTTTATCTATTTGCTTAACATAGAACATTTTTCACCTTTTATAGAGTATTATCATTCTTTTGGTAATATAGAGTCCCTTATTTTATAAGTAACAATTGTACCAAAAAATCAGGTAAAATTACAACGAATGGTTTGGTAAATTTATATCGTATTTGTTAGTTTTCTTGAGAAACAGTGATTCACAGATCCCCGTACAATCATTTGATCCAATTTCGGTGACCAAGTTAGACTGATTTAGACCCTGTTACGAACGAGGACATTTTTCGTGCCTCTTTTTTTATGATCAGGCTTGTGGTCATCGCCTTTACTGTTTACTTTTAACTCTCGCTCTGGTTCAGTGAGTGTTTAGGGTTATCTTTTAAGACTTTTAAAAAATAAAATCCGGCCATTCTAGAAATTGAAATAGCCCATGAAGGGATCAACCAAATAATATTGGGTGTGGCTCTTCGTAACACCCTTTCCATTCCCTCTCTTTTCTGAAAGGTTATCGGCTAATTTAAGGCGTATTTACCCGAGACGTTTCTTCGTTGCTTCCCATAGTCCTGTTGTATCTATAACCAGAAATGTTGAGAATATCGATAAAAACACGAGGATATACACAATACTATTGACGCACTTTCATCAATTGTTCTTCCACCAAAGCTTATTTGAAAAGGGAGGGGTTGAGTCCTTGCAATTGTATTAGTAGCCTTGAACAAAGATTTCGTCTTCTAAAACGAGTAGCACCAACATTTGTAAAACACGCTCGCGTGGAAATACAAGTGGAGCCCGTGGGCTTCAAGCCCTATTAATTCTCTAATATAGAGTTGGGAATTCCGGCTGATTTGGAAGACCTATAGTCCTAGCTTAAGGCCCTTGGGAGCCTATAGTGGTACAACAGCAAACCCTGAAAGGAACAAAATCAAGCATTGCAAGTTTCTTTGGTAAGGGCTACAAATGGTGGATTTCATAAGGGGGATTTTTGACATAAAAAAATAAAAGCCCAAAACAGCGCGTGATTAGAGGCTACGGCAAAGGGATTGCCCTATGTTCCATATCGGTTTTGGTCTCTTTAATATTCTGAATATACAAACCGAAAAAAAAATGTTGAGTGTCAAATCGTACCTTTCAATAATGAACTGAGGCCTCTGACGACTTTCTAGACGTGACCTGCCTGACTCCACCAGAAGCATCGACATCATGCCGACAAGAATCAATGAAAACAGCGCCATGTTTTGAGCAGTTTCACGACTCAATGAAGTTATTTGGTGCAGAACAATTGTCGGGCTACAAACTAACTGTGAACAATTTTGTCTGCAGAGTTCGGCGACTGACGGTTCGATCAACAGACTTCGCAATTTATCAAGAAATGTTTTTGAATAAGTGCCAATTAATATTTACTTATCCCAATCAGATCTCACCACTATTCATTACATATCTAAGTGGTCACTTAATCTAATCTACCCAAATTTTACCACATGTATCCACCCCTATCGCTATCTATTGTATCCAGAACATCTTTATCCTCCCAAATTTCGCGACATATTTGGTGCCTTAGATATTGCCAAGCAAAGGAAACCTAGTAATGAGGTTCTTTTAAATGGGCAAAAACAACATTTGGTCCACAGGTTCCAAAGTTTATATGAACAGTTTTCGTGCCTCCGATACGTGACTCTGGGGAATCAATGGGATTATCTTCGCCAACTCCCTTTCATCAGCTGAGAACATAACATGATTACGGGCAACAAAATGAGTCGATTTCCTGTTGCATTGAAGTTTTAAAAATCATCTTTAATGGAAAGTGTTTTAGAAGATATGGTGTTTCCGGACTAGTAAAACCGCAATTTGGTCATCAATATGCTCGTTTTGAGGAAGGAGGGAGTGGGAGCTAATATTATATTTTTCCATCCATTTTGGAGCGGGCTGATTACCGAGAGTATAACCGATATCACAAATGCAGTTAGTGGAGGGTATTTAAATAGTTTTCGTAGGCCACCATTATCTCATAGCAAGTCTTTGGGCCAGTTTTAAAGTTAGACTTCGTTTAAGTAACCGACCCTTTGATTCTCAATAAGTTAAACTATATTTGCGTGCATAGCTGGCACGATAAGTGGGTGAGTGCTGTTCAGTAGTCTTTTGGCGGTGGAGCAGCGGGAAGATTAATTTATTGAAAACAAGTCGAATTTAAATCTCGGAATATTAAATTCCTCGTTTTTAAGACTTCTATATCGATGAATCATCGTTCCCCGTTCCCAATTCCCTTTCCTCGATTTCCGTTCCAGTCACGTTTTAAATTTTTACAGATTACCGTGTCTGGGAGCAGTCGCTTCCTCACCTGAAAGCACCTTACTGAAAATTAAGTGGACAGAGACAACAATGGTGTCTGAGTGGATTTAACACCTGAATTCAGGTTAATGATCAGTGAATGATGAGTTCGAGTTTCGGAATGGATGAATGGTTACGTTATGAGCTTCGTTGACTTCTGCCTCAAGTAGTATTTATTTTGGCACTGCAGAGAGGATTTCCCATGAATGCTAAATTTCCGGCTATTCACAATTCACGCGATTAAGTTTTCTGTCAGCAGCAATGCCAGTTTGCCCCTTTTGGTCTAGTAGCTGTGAAAGGCTATGAAACGGGATTTCTGACAAGTTTTTGCTTTCCTTTGTAACAAAATTTACTGTTCCACGTATATAATGACTTATTTCAAAAGAATCAAATATTAATTATCAGGTAAACGCAGTGCTGTTTCGTTCGACTTGCTCATCAAAGTAGCTCAAAGTCTGGGGTAAAAATGATAGTGGTGCTTGTCAAACCTTTTAGGAGGTTTTTATTCTATTTTATTTTATTAAAAAAAGAAAAAAGACAGAAAGATACATAATAGTGAAACGATCTTTGTTGTTGTTTTTATCATCGTGCTTCATTTCATTTCGCGTAGAGAGTTACTTAAAAAAAAAAAAAAAAAAAAAACTAACAACAGGGAAATTAATAGGTAAAATAAGTAGAGGGTTAATAAATACAGCTGGTCTAGGATTTAATACGAGGGCCGAAACCAGTTGATGAACAGTTACGACCCGTCTACAAAGCCCCCCCGGTCTAAATAGGGTAACGACTCAAGACCCTGAAGATCATTCATATCGAGCACTGTTGGATGTTCAGGGGCACATACCAACGTCGTTCCCAGAACGAGGTTGGAGCACATATTGAATTCTGCAAAGCTGATCATACTACGTGAAAATTAACTTTGCAAGACATCAACACTACACCGGAGGAACCCAAAAACAGAGCAGGGTTGTAGCCGTAGACAGCCGTTTCGCCATTTTTGTTGGAGCACATACCTGTTAAGGGCAAATAAGCCACCCCCACCCCCACCCGCCCCCTCTTTCGGGCTACAGGCACTTTATATTGTGCCAGAAATTTTTGTTTTTATTAGTGCGTCGTCTTAGCAGCTCCGCCACAAAAAGAAATTGTATTGTTTTGTTTTTTTTTGGGTTTTGGTTTTTTGTTTTTACCCGGGCCTCTACTTCAATTTTTAAAGTCATTCATTGAATGGGAAAGTCCCCCTGGAGTTAAAGAATGAAAGAAATCACGACAGTCGACAATGGTTGAGGTCACACTAGAGAAAGTTTACCATAGTAGCATGAGCACCGTAATTGTGACCGGTATTTTTCAGTTTTCCGTGGTAAACTTTACTTTGGCTAATTTCCATTACTACGGCGGAAAGAACCGATAACCATCGGGTTTACCAAAAAAATAGGTTTTACCTAAAAAATAGGTGGGTATATCTCTAGTTTATCACTGGTTCACTGGTTTATCTAAACTTTGCTCGTTTTGTTGACAGTTTGTCGCGATTGCGGAGGAAAACGGTATAAAAAACATCATCCTCTAGTTCAGTTAGACTACGATTGGAATAAAATAAATTAGTATCATCTGCAAAAATGTGAAAGTTAAATAATTTGCTGCAATTACTGAAGTCATTAATATAGAAGAGGACCTAGCACCGATCCCTGCAGGACTCCATGAGCAATAACAATGTCATCAGACTTAGTGCTACCAATAGTCACGTTCGTACTCAGAAAAGCTTTAGCGTATCGGAAATTTCCTTTCATTAGGGCAATAATACCATTGAGCTTAGTTAGAGCGGCCGAACAGAGTTAAATTATCAAAACTACACCAAATTGGTGCTACGCGGACTTGAACATGGCAGGGGCACCCAACGAGAATATAGTTCAAAACCACTTAAACATAGAATTGTTAAACGTATTTTAGTATTTAAACGGTAGATATAGGCATTTTTTTATCCCCTAAAAATTTTTCATCTGTTCGGATTTCCTAGCAGAAAGTCAAGTGATCCGAAAATTACAGGGATCAAAACTTACCTTTTCGAAAATTTTACCCAGAAAAAAGGCTCCCGAAAATTATAGGTGACCTTTTTGGGGTAAAAATCCGTTAAAAATAGGCAATTATACCATTTTTTAGATGTCCGAAAATGCTAGGAGAGGCAGGCAAGCAAGAAATTTTACGACAAATGTTCCGAAAATTCTAGATCTCAAATCGTCTTCCGAACAGATATTTTTCCGAAAATTGTCGTTGGGTGCCCCTGACATGGTAGAGTTCTGTTGAAAAGGTATTTTAATTTTGTTATCTGTAGTATTTTTATGGAGATAGAACAGTTTGATTTAATAAATACACTGCGAACCGACCGGATGAAAATGAACTCATTCTATTTGGGTTTTTGCCTTACTTTTTCTGAAGACACGAAAATAACTTCAATTTTTTTCAGAAACTAATGCTTTGAGCTCTCATTCTCATGGCATGTCATCATTTTCTTAACTTTTCACTCTCGCCTTACCGACCAGGCAAAAGAAAAAAAAAACGTATGGAACGTTTCAAATACGTTTTCAAGTGGACCTGTCAGGTTTACTACGGTAAAGTCCTGACAGTTTGTCTGCAATCTAAATCTGTCCCGTACCAAAGACGTTAAGTAAGTACTTTTTACCATAGTTAAGTCTCTAGTGTGACCTCAATCAATGGGATATTCAGAAATCAGACATCGCGTCATATCACATGTCAGTGAAAGAAAATACTATCAATAAGCCAACCGAGAAGAATCTAGTGAGTTATTTGGCACACAGTCAAATGTACTCCGACTCATATAAAGAGACGTGTATGTCAGTACCTCCTATAGTCGGCTAAGACGAGTAGAGTCAGAATCGTATGAAGAATTCCCAAACAGCTACAACTCTGATTGTGTCATGTTGTCTGAAGGTTTCTTTCTTTCGTTAACTGCCTTGGCCTCACAGGATTCGGTAGACGCATACAGGAATCCACGTTCGGCACTACTGAAAATTAAAAACTCTCATCCGTTCCGAATTACATAGTAAGTAAAGGTTTTATAAGCTACTGATGCATAGCCCACTAGAAATTTTGACTTTTATGCTTTCTGCGTGTCATACTGAAAGCAGAACGGAAAGAACGCAGCCGGGTAATCACACCACAGTGTTAGCGCCAAATCCTTTCGAAATGAAGTCCAAAATTCGCGGAGAATTCGGGAATCAAGTGGTTTGTACGTGTACTTACGTTCTCTACAGTTCCGTAAATGATCCCCAACCGGAAATGATCCTTGACCGTAAATGATCCTCAACATGGACCGCAAATGATCCCGTGAAAAGTAATAGAGTGGAATGGATCTTAGTTGGGTACTGGATGAACAAAGAGGCTGCGATAACCTATATAACCTGCGATTTGCGGAGGTTGTGTTTTCATATTTTAATATCAAGATATTGCGATTATTTTTTAAAAAAGGTCTCCTAAAACTTTCGGTATTAAGACAAAACGTCCCCCATAATTTTCTATGAAAACAAGGCTACTTGATCTCCTCGAACTTTCGGCCGGAGCCATGAGGGTAGCTAACACTTTTGGATGAGACGAAAAGTCACCAAATTTTCTTTGTCTTCCTCGTCCCTAAGGCTTTGCCGCCCTAAGCGAAAAGCCCTGATGAAGTGGTTGTTGTTCTTTTTATTATTATTATTATTATTATTATTATTATTATTATTATTGTTATTATTATTATTATTATTATTATTATTATTATTATCATTATTATTATTATTATTATTATTATTATTTTTTTTATTTTTTTTTTTCATATCATTTAAAATAATCTCCCTTCCAAAATTCTTTGCTTTTGCCGGACTGCATTTTTATTGGAAGGGGTTGGAAGGGGATAATTCGAAAATTCTTTACTTCTACTTTTATCTAGATATAACCATATTTCATTTATTTACTAATTTATACGAGAAGCCCTTCCTCGCGCGCCGAAATTCCTTGTTCCCATTGTTTATAGATAGCCGTCTCCAGATTGCAGCAAAGAACGTAGCTAAAGTCGATTTATGCTCCTTGTTTTGTTAAAACCTGAACAATACTAATAAGTAGAGGAAAATACCCCATCTTAAAGTGAACCAAGCATAATTCGCCCTATGTGGGGGGGATCCAATACAGTCTTGGATTCTGGTTCCCACGCACTGAATTCCAGATTCCTTGTCAGAGGGACTTGGAATCTGGATTCCTTGAGCTGTATTACGGATTCCACGTGCAAAAATTTTTCGGATTCCGGAATCCAGATTCCCTTATATGGGTCGACATAAAGGTGTCTAAATGGATGTTACACATACACCCAAGCTCCATCCAGGGAAGCCTAGGCCTTCGGGCTATACATAACAGCAGAGAACAAAGCGACTCGAGCATTCCCGAGTATTCAAGTCGCTTTGTTCTTTGCTGTTTTGGTATTACTGTTCATTGGTCTTTGTTAATTAGACAGCAAGATTTGGATACCGTAATTATTACAACAAGTTCCCTTGCTCTATATGTCTGCATGGATGATTAGTTCGAGTTCCGGAAAGCCTGCTGGCAAGTTCTCCATTTATGATATCCAAGCGAGCTGCAACACAACGCTTGAACGAGCGGCGAAACCGCGAGAGAGAAGCGCGGATTTTTTCGCCTCTCGCGCTCGCGTCTCCTTTCGCGTGTTGTTCTCGCATGACTTCTCGTGACTCCCCCAATTGGAGAGCTTGCTCACTGGCTAAGTTCCGGACGTTGATTGATTTCTGTCCGACGTATTTCATTTATTTTGCAGTTGATTACTAAATTTCCGGCAATTAACGTGATTAAGTTTTCCTGGCGTGGATCCACACCAGTTTCGACTGTTTTAACGAAAGCAGTCACATTTTTCATGACAAATTTGTTTTTAATAATAAAAACACTTCCCAAGTTGAAATCTGGCCAATATCCTAAAGGAATAACTCGAAAAACCAGGAAAGGAGACTTATTTATCCTAGACCCGCGCCTGATTTCTGACAACAGAACGCCATCGCGTTACCCCGGCAAGTTTAGCGGCACACACCCGTCTGGACTAAACAAGGAACTGCCCTGGGGCTTCAGCACCATATATTGTAGCAGAAACTTTTTGTTTTAGTGCATCGTCTTGGTGGTCCCGCCAAAAAAAGAGATGGTACGCATTGCCCTTCTTTTCGCGTCACGGCTAACAATGGTGTTTTCGATTTTTCTTTCGTGACCTTTCGACGAGCGGTCACCTAATTCATTAAAAGGCTATTATGGAGGACAGATCGTTTCATCACTGCAAGCAACACGTAGGTGAAAGAAAATATCAACAAGCTAACAGAGCAGAGTTTTGTGAGTTATTTGGCACACAGTCAAATGTACCCCTATTCATATTTAAGAGTCGTACGTCAGTACCTCGCTCAGTCAGACGGCTAAGACGAGTTCAGGAGTGAGACTACAACTCTGAGTATAATGTTGGCTGCGAGTTTGTTTCTTTTTCTAGCTGCCTTGGTCTCAAAGGATGTAGTGGACGCATGCGGCGCGTTCTCGCAGCATCCGTTCGAACTTACATACCAGTAAGTAATTTACCTAGAGCTTTAAGCTTAACTGGTGCATAAGCCATAACCTTACTACTGCGCCGAAAGGCCTCTGTTGGCAGGGCCAGTAGCATAACCTGACAGATTTACTATAAACGTTTGCTTGAGCAGGAGGTAATCACAGAAGACTTTGCCAAATACTTTTGAAATATAGCCTGCGTAGCAAGCGTTTTTCCGTGTGGTTTCGGAGCAAAGAAAGCGCCGAGGAACGACGAGCTCCTGAACCGCATTTTTTATCTTGGCTGCGCGAAAATTGACTCTTGTTCCACGTTCTTTGCTCCGAAACCGCACGGAAACGCTTGCTACGCAGGCTATGTAGCCACAGCGTATTTTAAAATAGTATCCAATGGCGGATCCAGACGCCGGGGGGGGGAGCACTTTAGGAATTTCTGGGTGGGGATGTGCCGCTGGGACCCTGGAACCCCTTAACCTGTTCCAGAGCTAATTCAGCTAAATTTTGCTACCCTATACTAGAGTAAACTCCCCAAATCCCCCCTATCCTAGAGTAGCTGTTTCCCTAGTCGATTTAAAATCTTTAACCAACTGATCAGTTTCCTGAAAAATGATACCCTATTCTAGACCCAAATGTTCTGATTTATATACCCTATCCTAGAGTAAACTGTTTGAAAACCATACCCTTCACAGCGGCACATACCTATATAGCCCATATAGGGCAGTACCCCCGCCGGGATCCAGACCTTCTGATAAGGGGAAGGCCGGTCTCCCAAAAAAATTTTTTCGGGATTTTCAGGATCTTGACTTGGGGTATACAGCCGGGTGTCTTTTTAGAACGGAAGCTTTTTAAAGGAGTAGACTGCCAGTAGTCTCTTAAATTTTCCTTTGCAAAGTTTATCGTTGCAATTCCAAATGATTAAGAAGGAAAGAGAAATATGCGAATACCTTTTCTTCCTGTTCTAATCTAAGTTATGATGAAATAATTTCTTAGAGGCGAGGTTTGAAAACGGGTGTGAAAAATGACATATTTTGGTCTGATATAAGGTCAGGATTTGGAGAACCGGGAGCGGCACACTTCAACCAAGAATTCCCAAGAGTACCCTCCGAAGATACATGTATATACATGTACAGGGTTGGTTTTTGGCGTCTCTGTCCTCTGTCCTCTTTCTTACTCATATTTGGAATTGAAACAGTAGAAACGTTCGTACACTCCCCTAGTTCCCTAATAAAAACCATACCCTATTCCAGACCAAAATGAGCAAAGTTTACACCCGTTTTCGGACCAAAACGGCGCAAAAACCTACCCTTTGGGGCGGTACATACTTATATTGCTAATATCTCCCCCAGATATATATAGTGGCACATCTTGGCCACATATAGGCCATATAATAACAACACTTATTTGCACTGCCATTAATATAGATGGTGTTGCATGCAAAGGAAAAAAATAGTAACTGAATAAAAAGAATAATAAAAATGAAAACTAATTATAGATTTAAGTAAGGGCCTGTTTACATGGAGTTGGGGGACCCCAGGTAAGTGTCGTGGCATGTGGCAGGTTATCCCACCTGTCATGTAATCATGATCAAATTAAAATGAGAGATTATATGGGCAGGCGGGTTATCCCACCTAGGCGGGTCACCTCACCTACCTGGGGTCTCCCATCTCCATGTAAACAGGCCCTTAGATAGGATACTGCCTGGAAGTATATATTAATACAATTGAGGTAATTAAGTGACAGCGATAGCGAAATAAACACGCCGGGGCCAAACCACCCCTCAAATCGGTCATCAGAGCGTCCCCCAAAAAATTCCAATATGGCGGCCAAAATGCGCGCAAAGGCTTCTGGTCTGAATTTCTTCGATCTCCCCCTCCAGACCAGCCGAGAAAAATCTCGCCGTGTGAAGACTGGGTACCTCGAAGAGAGAAATGGCGGGCAAATTCATGTTTTAGAGAAGACAAGCTTTGTTTTGATATGTAAACTGCCAGGGTTTTTCTTGAAACGTCCTTGTTTGAAGCATGCTTGGAGTGGTGAACGAAGACAATTTACCTGTCGAAGTGGGCAGCGAAAGGTGAGTTTTTAACTTGATTTTTTGGGCTGTATGTAATTTACGAGAAAAAACTAAAATGATAGGATTTTAGTTCGATTCTTCCTCTGTTAGAAAGTTTGATCTTACATCCCAAATAGTATTGAATGAAAAAACTAAATCATTGGTGTTTCAGCATACCGCGTGGAGTGAAAAGAAAACGTCGATTTAATATTGGTGCGTACCAACATGCCAAAAAGATTGCCATACAAAATGCACAGGCCGAACAATCCAGAGCTGTTGAGTCCCTTAGAAATTGTCTTGTTGAGAAGGAAGGTGAGTTGGAAAAGCTCACGAAATTACTGGATGCTAGCACAAAGAAAATAGAGAGAAAGAAGAGAAAGGTAAGAGGTTTTCAATTGCATAATTTCTATATTATATCAGCAAGTTTGTAGTGGCAGGATATCTTAGGAAGCTTTACTGAGCTTTCCAACTAAAGTTATTTTTAATTACTCAAATATTTCAGAAGTATAGGTATTCATAAAATAAAGCCACATTTCAGTTTTCAATTGAATAATTTCAGAATTTTGTTTTGTATGATGCATTTAATGTGCTTTGTGGGGTTACTATGCAGATGGAGTAATTTGCAGGTGTATGTTCATGTACAGTTGTAGGTTTAGCTCTAACCCAGTAAATAATACCGGTTTACAGAGTCACACCTCCAGCAATTTGCACCGTTCAGATTAGGTGTATACTTAATGAGTGGTATTAGTGAGATTACACAGACTGTATTTTTAGATACAGGCAGTGGTAATATTATGTTTAGAGAGTTATGTTAGTGAGTTAGTTAGGAAATGTTCTTTTAAAAGCTCGCAGAAATTGAGAACAGTACACATCAGTGTGAACACCCAAGCATACCAGGAAAAATGGAAAGGAGGCCATCTGTGATCAGTAAAATCAATCCAGCTAATAGTGAAACACTGAGTTTGTCAGCAAGCCAGTTCAGGCGACGAAGACAGAAAACAGTTGAGGCTGTGAAAGCAATCCACTGTGACAGTCATGTTTACACTTCTGAGAAAGTACAAACAAAATCAACAAAAGATGGCCTTTGGACAACTTTGGTTACCTCAGCAGAAACTGGAGAGATGGGAGAGTATATATCCAATTCCAAGAAATGCATGGATTCAGTTGTTCCAGGCATTTTGAACAGCAAGGTCAAAGAATATGAAAAGAGCCAAGCAAACAAAATTAGAAGCATGCGAGTACTTTATGAAAGTGGGCTGCTTGGAAAGAGAAAATACACCAGCATAAGAAATAGTTCTGATGTCTTGAACGAGTCAGGGGGGAAAAAGAGAAAAAATCAGAAAGCAGAAATTATTCCAGGGGTTGAAGTGCCAAAAATTTTACCCTATAAAAATCTGATGTCGTTTTTGAAAACTATTGATGTCGGAGAACTGAGAGATTTACAAACACTAGCCACAGAGCTATCTATGGAAAGTGTTCCTGGTGTTTACAGACCACTTAAACCATATCTCCTGAAGCTAGCTGATCTGTATATGGATCTTCATAAACAAATCCCCATGCTTCATTGGTTTCATGGTGAAGAGGGACTATTCTGGGTTGCTATAGGGGCAGATGGTGCACCATTTGGTAAAGATGATTGCGCCACTGGTAAGCTTGTTTAGTTAGTTTAGATTAGCATGAATGGCCAGTTTATGTAAACTCACTGCAAGAAACTTTTGAATTGCCAGTATATCTTTTAGAGCTTAGTTGTACCTCAGGATACTGTGAACTATCTTTCACATGCATTTCATTGTAAACAAAGAAGAGCCCATATTAATGGTATCAATATTCTTAATTTATTACTTTTTTTATATCACTTGGGGACAGCATAACATAGTTCTGGTGGTGACCACTTCTACTGTACTGATCTTGATCTGTTATGTTCTTATAATCATCCTTGCAGCCTACTTAGTCAGTTTCCTAAACCTGCTAAATCGAGTCCAGAGTTGCAACGAAAATCACCTGCTGCTGGGGGCCAACTGTGAAGAGGACCACCCTTTAATGAAAGCTTACGCCCAACAACTTACAAAAGAAATGGAAGAAGTGGAAAATAAAGTGTTGACCACTGAGAAGGGATATCAAGTAAGATTTGCCATCAAATTAATTCCTTCAGACATGAAGTGGGCCTCCTCTTTCTCAGGAGAGTTGAACAATGCCGCAACTTATTTTTCCCCATTTGCAAATGTCTCACAAAGCAACAAGCACACCATGTTTGGCTCTATAGGAGGTTCAGATGCAACCTGGCAGCCATGGAGTTATGAAAAGAGATTAGAGGTGGCAAGAAAAGTTCAAAATTTTAAAAAGCGCCTAAAAGATCCAGACAAGAAGCAGAGGGGTGAAGTAACAAAATTCATAGCACAAAACAAATCCAGGTAGAGTATTTTTTGATGCTATGCAGCTAATTTTGCTCTTGTTTAAAATTTTTAAAAGCAGTTTTATTTTTTTTATTTTTTATTTTGGTCTACTCTAAGGCTGCGTTCCTTTGGGGTGATCCGGATCAAGATCAGTGATCCAAGATCTGTCTGAATCGTGGTGCACAAAAGGAACTGGTGAATCCATAACCGAAGTGGATTCGCCGGTTCTGTTGATGTACCATGACCCAGACAGATCTTGGATCACTGATCCAGATCTGGATCACCCCAAAGGAATGCAGCCTAAATCTTACATTTACTCTAGGGGAGCAGGGATGGCGCAGTAGTGAGAGCGCTCGCCTCCCACCAATGTGTCCCGGGTTTGATTCCGAGGGTTTTCTCCGGGTTCTCCGGTTTACCTCCCTCCTCAAAAATCAACATTTCTAAATTCCAATTCGATTGGGAATTCGAGGGCCACGGGTTTGTCAGTCGAAGACTGTTATGTGCTACCCTCATTAAACAAAGTCGATTATTACTTTACCTTACCTTTCCAGGCAAGAGTTTGTACCACCCCTTGGAAAATTTGTTAGCTTGATAAAGCCTGATCCATTGCACAGCATCAACAATGGTTGGCAACAGTGGTTTACCCATTGTTTGACTGTCGCCATGCAGCACACCAATCCTAATCAATTGAAGGCTGCAGTAGTTTTATCAGATTTGCCAACTTCCTGCCCTCTAGTCACGTTCTTTAATTGTGTAAAAGAACGCATGAAGTGTGGACGTCTGTACAAAAACTTTTGCCGTTGGTTTTCTGAGAAACGGAAGAAAGGGCTTCCATTCAGTTATCGCTTTACAGGTTTGGAGTCCAAGAGATTTTGTTGGAACTTTGGGCTCCTAATTGAAGTTCTCTTAGGCATCGCCAATATTTCAAGTTCAATCAAAGTAAAACTGCATGCCTTAGCTTTTTCAGCTTTACAACTACGAGACAGTGGGTCATTGTTTTCAAGGGTGGAAATTAGTAGAGAACAGTTGGTAGAGCTTGAAAGCAAGTGCCAACTGTATTTTAATACTCATGCCCTTTTGCTTGATGGCATTAACCCCACAACTTGGACAATTGGATATGCCATCCCCTACAGCACCCAACAACTGTTTAAGGAGAGTGGGTTTGGACTCGGATTAAATTCCATGCAGGGGAGAGAAGCCAAACATATTAAACTAGCGGCGTATGTACAAAACACTTGTAACATAAACAAAAACCAGAGGTGGTGGATGGTTTTTAGGCATGAATATGTCTCTATGGTGTGGCTTCGAGAATTAGATCCCCACAGCATTACCTACCGCCCAGAAAAAAAGAAAGCTTGTGACTCGTACATCCCTAAGAAGGTAGCAGAGAAAAATGTATTGCACTGCCACTGTGGACTGCTAAAGTCAAATTCTGGTGATGACGAATGTCCACTTTGCATGAGCAGCACAATGAAGCTGGTGAAAGAGGCTGTTAGGAAGGGAAAAATTTCCCCTGCTTTAAAGACCCTGTTTGACACCGTTTAAAAATGGGTTTTGGACTAAGTTCTATGCAGGTCAGAGAAGCCAAACACATTAAGCTTGTACAAGTTTAGTTTGAAAACCAGAGGAAGGGCCAGTGCTTATGATCAAAAACAGGCTGGAACAGCAACATAGATTGTAAAAGGAAAAATTGCGTAACAGCTTAAATTCAAAACTGTTGCTCCTAATAGATAGCATTTTTTATTTGTTTGGTTTGAAAAACAACGAAAGGGCTGGTGCATTATACCAGCTTGCTGTGATATTGTAAGGGATGCCCCATGTAGAATAAACAGTGGGCATAAACTTAAATAATCAGCCTGGTCTTAGCATCTGTCATTGAAACCAAGCAGTAAATTCAACAAAAGTCTGATCAAAACAGACTGGAACGGCAACATACTGTAGATTGTAAAAGGAAAAATTGCTTATAATAACAGGTTAAATTCTAAACTGTTGCTCCTAATAGACAGCATTTTTTATTTGTTTGGTTTGAAAAGCAAGGAAAGGGCCGGTGCATTTTACCAGCTTGCTGTGATATTGTAAGGGCTGCTCCATGTAGAATAAACAGTGGGCATAAACTTAAATAATCAGCCTGGTCTTAGCATCTGTCATTGAAACCAAGCAGTAAATTCAACGAAAGTCTGATCAAAACAGACTGGAACAGCAACATACAGTAGATTGTAAAAGGAAAGATTGGCAACAAGACTCTTTCTCGACATACATTTTTTTTTATTTTTTCTTCACAAGAATTTAACAATATGGGCCTATTGGACACTGGGGCAAAAAAGTTACAAGTTGTTCAATGCTTAGTTTTTTGTTCAAATGTTTTAACCAGAGAACATTAATTTTTTATCATGAATCCTGGTTATGGATCTTCTGTTGTCTAAGTGCAAAGTTGTCAACCATAAATAAGACTTTTCTTAACAAGGGAACATATGGATATTAGAACATAAAACCTGTTCATTTTTATAACTGACAAATTATATTGTTGTGACTGTACCTCTTAGTAAAACATCCCAGTAAAGTGTAATAAATTTAAACAACAACATGGTGGCATCATGACTGTAATTAGGACTTTTTGCCACTGCCTGACAAACAGATAATCAACATCAATATCAAGTGCTTGCCGAAAATTCCAAGATTATCGTACCTTGTAAACTAAACATGACCTACTCAGAAAATCTAACAGTGAAAGTGCAAACTCTACAATGAAACCCACTGCGAAGGAGAAAGAGATGGAAATGAGTCAAAGAACAGCTGGCTCTGCCATGAGGTAAGTCAGAAGACCATCCAGAACTATAATTATGTACCTATCAATGTCAAGCGGGGGGGGAGGGGGGGGGGGAATTTCAGTTATATTTGACCTCACATTTTTGCCCGGGGGTATGGAATTTGACAGCAATTTTTTGGAAAATGTCAAATCCCCACCCTATGCCCCATGTACCCCCCCCCCCTGCTGGCTTGCCATTGATAGGTGCATTATGTTATGTTATTTTTAATACAGTTTTAATACATGTGGAAGATCCCTACCAGTTCTAGCATTCCAAAATTCCATGCCATTGTCATTTATGTCAACAAAACAGTACTTTTTTAGCTTTACCTCTTACGAACCAAAAATTAATGTTGTGGCACTCCATGCTCATTCCAAAAGCCATAATAGAAATTAACTGAGAGCACTTCTGAATTTTTGTTGTATCTGAATTTTAGTGGTTTGCTGTTGTCAACAATAACCTCACATCTCCCATTATTCTTGGTAGGTTTCTTTTTCAGCAGATCATCCTTGGCTATAAGTTCACCCTCAATGTTCATTTTGTCAAAGATAAAAACAGCTTTATTTATTCGCGTTACTTCCACATTAACCACAGCTGTAGTCTCCGTGTACTGATGCCCATAACTGTTTCTTTGTACAATATGTTTTAAAAGAACATCAAAAACCTCTCGCGGAATGTCGAGGGAAAATTCACCATTCCAAGGGTTTGTTAGATTGGGTGTTGGTCGAAGTCTACTGACAATCTTCGTATGGATCTTCTTTAGAGCACTAATAACCATTCTTTGGGTCCCAACAAGTTGTTGAATTTCTTTGTTCCTCGATTGACCCACATATTTTTTCTCCAACATTCCTACTGCCGTCTCTACTTCATGATAAAATCTGGATATGGAGTGCATCGTAGCCGTACTTTCCGTTTGAGATAGATAATCGTGCTTATTTCTGCGAAGAAAGCTGCTAATTTCCCGAGAAGGTGGGTTTCTTTCGAATAGTTGCGCCATGTTGGTTTTTTTTATTATTTTTTTTTACCCATGACACACCGCGCGCCTCTGATGACCGATTTGAGGGGTGGTTTGGCCCCGGCGTGAAAAGATGATTTTAAATTTAAAGATGATTTAACTGATTATTTCAATTAAATTAACGTAAAGTTTGACGTTGCTAGGCGATGGAATTGTGCTAACATATTGTTTCTTTCCGCAGCAACAAAACACACGAGGTACGCCTTTATATTATTCTATTTATGTTTTCCCTTATTTTGAAATGTGATACAATGACACTAAACCTTCGACCTTTAGAGTGTTTTCACTCACGTGACCAGTATCTATGCAAGATAAGGTTATTGAAACAACAGCAGCAACAAAAAATATTTACGTGCCGAAAGAGTTCAACTCCCACAGCATTTGTTTGGAATACCAATATGGCCGCCGCACGTCATGTGAAACCTCTCTCCTCCGCAGATGCTCCCGCTCGGTATCCCTATAAAAATAGCAATAATCGAAAAAATAGAAAGCGCGCGGGGAGCGACGGGAAGAGGGAAAAGGCACGCTCTGTTTTTTTTTCTCCGCAGCCTTCCCACAACACAAAGATGCCTCTGCGGCGGAGAGAGATGTGAAACCATGAGATAAGGCTCTCTGTATGTTTGTTTGTTTTTATAGCTCCTCGCACGAGATAAGCTCTAGTTCCATTATTTCATCCTTTTGATTGGGTGCGGGGGTTTAATCGAGTGATATCATGATTATCATAATTTCGTTCGCAAGGGCAGCTTTTTTTTCACCAAATGGAGGCCGGCACATTCAATAAACGTTTAGTCAAATCCTCTTTGACATGAAATAACTATTCTTAGGAACGTAATGTTTATTAAATAAATGTGTGTTCTTACGTGGTTTATATTATTTTACAGTTAGCACATCCTCCGCCTTTGAATATCTTAAAATTAGGGGCTTATCGTGGAATTCAGGAATGCAGAAATCAGTTTGAGAATGATAGCTCCTGGTGGAACTGTACATTTGACTGGAAGCGCGTTGATCGAAAGTTGCCCATTTTTTTCAACAACACACTTCCTCATGGTAAGAATATTTTTGTATACTTATGTATCTCTGGAAGGGGTGGAGGGGGGGGGGGGGGGAGAGGGCTGGGAAGGCGGAGGGAGACACTCAAGGGAAATTTGAGTAGAGGTGTACGGCCGAGGCCTTCAAACCCTGCAGACCGTGTTAAATACAAAAATCGTTCATTTCGCCTCCTTGTTCAAGACAATAGAGATCATTTTATGACGGTCATGATTCATTTTGTTTTCCAAAAAGATGGATTTTTTTTTAGCCAGATTTATGGAATTTGATTGTTTAGGAAAAAACATCGTTGGTACCAAAAATTTAGCCCATTCATCGTGACCCTTCTGTCCAAAAAGACACCCTTTCCAAGACGCTAAATAGTGAAATTTTATGCCAGTCCTGTTTGAGATTCGTTATGATGGACTAGCATGCAATTGAGAACAAGTTTATCAAATACCTCCACTGGTAATTCATTTTCATCTATGCGGGCCAGGGGGTTCCTTTCCTTCTTAGCTCATAATTAAAGGACAATAAAAGTCTCATGACCGTATACTTCTATCATCGTCATCATCTTCATCATGTACAATTAAACTCTTGGAGCGGGTTACCAGTAACCAAGGGTCATAAGGGTCTGGCCATCTCTCAAATCTCAAGAACTCGTGGTAATATTGGACGCCTTCGATGTTGCCGTACCAGTACCGTACTATTCACACTAAAGACAGATAATCCATCTTTTAAATCAGTCAAAATTGACGGAAAAACAGATGAATAAAGTCAGGCGGATTGTCCATCTAAAATTAAGACCATTCCATTTTCAAATTAATCCGTATAATAGGTCTGACACGAATTATCCAAGGGATAACCAGTCTCAGACGGATAATCCGTTCCTAGTGTGAATACAGCCATTCTTGCAGTTCCTAGTAATGCTGTTTTCTCTGCACGTGCCCTGGTCGTATCCTTCTACCAATATGCTGACGTGACCTATTCAAATTGCCCCCAAATTGCAAAGCTCCTACAACAACCAGTATTACCTCCACTTTTCGCATAGCCCCCCTTTGAGTCAACTCTGCAGTCAGCGGGTACAGTAACATCGATTATTTTACAGACTCTATCCTCCTTCCCCACAACTATAATACCCAGTCTTCTAGACTCTATATATTACATGGTCGCACTGTATGTTGAAATTCCACAACACTTTAAATCTTATCCGTCTCCAACACTTTTGAAATCCCTCCATTTCTTGCATTTTCTTACAGCCACTCCAGAGACAGCCTTTCTCCACGCCATCAGCGCCGCCGCTATTACTTACGAATTGACCCTTAAATGCCGGTATAACATAGTGGGATGCTATTGTGTGAGACGTCGAGTATCTAACAGTCGGTCGGGGCAGTCAGGAATGTTAGGATGTGGAGATAATGTTGAGTATGGAATGGACCAGACAAGGCTATTTTTCGACGAACTAGAAACTGGAATCGACGCTCGGACAGCAGTGAACAGGCATAACAACCGAGTGGGAAGAGAGGTACGGTAGTTGTAGTTTCAAGACAGTCTGTCGTCCTATATAAGGGAATTCGGATTCCGGAATTAGGGAAATTTTTGCTTGCGGAATCCGCCGACATTTTGCTTATGGAATCCGGAATCCTGGGACTTTGAAATCCGGAATACAGCTCTAGGAATCCGGAATACCACTAACGACTGGAATCAAGAATCCAAGTTCCACTGACAAAGACGGGAATCCAGTACCTGGAATCCATAGAATCCAACACTGTCTTCAAATCCCATGGTAGCACGAGACTTCGAGTCGTTTTCTCCGTTGCTGATAGGAGGAAACGACTGGAAGTAATCGTCTAAAATTCAGGCTACTTACATGGACTACATGGGGGGAAGTCTGGGGAAACGATTTTAAAACAGCTTGTTAAACGGGAACAGGACGCTTTTTGAGCCGGTGGACAATTTGTGCGGCGTCGTATGAATGTAGCCTCAATGTCATTCAGACGCTGTCTTTCTCTTTCAAGGTACATCTTGGCGTGAACCAAATATGGTGACAGTCATATGCTATAATTACGGGATATCTCGTAGTTAGGGGCATGTATTCTAATCATTTTAAACTTTTCTATTTAGCCGCAGCGTCATTTAAAAGGATGCAACTTTTTTCCCTTTACAGATAGTCCGATCTAGTCTTATTACCTGGTGTAAATGCCATGGCTTCAATACAGCATGCCATGTGAAGACCTGCTGGAAGATACTGCCTCCTTTTCAAGACATCGGGAAAGTGCTAAAGAAAAAATACAGCGACGCTGTGCCGGTGTGGTTTGTGGGTAACAGGCTAATGGAGAAGATTGACGATAATATGAGGGCCATCAAAAAAGAGGACACAAGGCTTGTTTATCTTGATCCCTCCTCAAAAGTCTGCCCCCAAAATGACACCTTGACCCCGCCAAATAGTGAAATGTTTCGGAAAAAGTCGTGTACGAGCAAAAATAGGGCCAAAACCAACTGCCAGTTTTTCATGGCTTTGTGCAGCTATTTTGGTCTGAGACAAGAAACAGTGAAGGAGCGTAAAAGGTATAAGAGTACAGGTATTTGTAGACGTAAGAAAACTTGCAAGAAAACATATTTTACCACAACTTGTTACCGTAAACCTCAGGGTTTAAAAACTAATTAACAAGTTCTGTTTTTTATCCTTTTCCAAATGTTTCTTTATTGTTTTCAGTGCTTATAAAAAATTGTTATGTCACCCAATTTCGAAGCCGGTTTCTACAGTCAAACCTCTTGGGAGCGACTACCCAAAATGCGAAGATTTAGTGGTCGCTTACGAGAATCGAACCACAAGGGTTCCCTTTCCGGAAGAGGACCGATCACAGCTACATTTTGGAATAGAATTCACTGCATGAAGTTACGATACGTGTTGCCGGTTTCATGCTGAAGGACGATTAGCTTGGACTTAAGAAGATTCGCCCAATGACATACAACACTCTAGAACATGCTGTGAACCTACTTCTCCGGGATGTTACTTTAGTTAAACTTGGATTCCACAAGTACAGCCACTGTCTGTCCATGTTCTCAGGCTTAAAGAGCGACAAATACACATCGGGCGAACAGACCTTCGGGCGGAACGACCCGATACCTCTCTTAGTAGTATAGTACATTAAGCGGGCATAGAGATCTACCATGTCCAAGTTTTCGCTAACAGGAAGATAAAATCAACGGTGAAATAACAGTGACGCCCTTGTAATTTCGAAAAGACTCAATTTGCCCTAGGATGACCGAACAGATACAAATGTTATAGTGACACTTGAATGCATTTATAGAGATCTAAAAGTGTTGTGGATAGTCTAAAAAGTGTTTTCAATGTATTTAGGAGGAAACCGGTGCCGCGACCCCCTTTTTGAACGACGGCCGTGGATTTGCCGATAATTTTAGATGCAATTAACGTGTTACGAAAGTAAGAATTTTTCTGATTCCTCTCTCCATCACATTTTTAAATCCGAAAATTTTAAGTTTCTTTTTTCATACGAAAAATAGCCTAACCTGGGCAGTGAATTGTGAAAAATCAAACTTAAAAACATTTATTAGAGAAGCTTCGAAAATTGTACGTGAATGGAACGGTCATCTAGAAGTTCTTAGCCGTCCTCAAGTTATAGAAAATTCTAGGCAATCTTTGCTTCTCCGAACAGATATTTTACGGAAAACAGTCGTTGGGTGCTCCTGGAAGTTGGTTGTAATGGCGATTCCGATATGATTCGATCTTGTAATTTGCTTGCTTATGTAGGTTATCAGTCATTTTATAGGTGTCAGTAGACAGTAGATACGTACGATTTTGTTATGAACTGATCAGAATGTTAATTATGACGTTAGTAATAAAAGTACGCCTTTCTCAATTTCTTTGTTTTTTTTTTGGTTACTGTTATTTAAAGGGATAAAGCGTCTAAAAATTCTTCTGTTTTTGCTCACAGCCATTAATTGGAAGCGGATAATTCGAAAGTTCTTTTCTTCTACTTTAATCTATATAACCACATCATCACATTTACTAATTTATATTTATAACCTTTGAAAGGAGTACAAATAAAATTCCTATCTATGGATGTGAAAAAGACCATGGGGCTGTGAACAGGATACACGCAATTTTCATACCAGCGCGAGTCCACCCTACAGCCGTAGTTCCCTTTAGTGGCTCTGTATTTGTTCGAAAATTAAAGTAATATTGGAACGAATCATATATACGTGGCACCAGTATTACCGCAGTTGCTGTTTCGGAGCAAAAATTCCATTCTGCCTAGCGAAACATCTCCCATTAAAAATGACTGAACTCAAATATTTAGTTCACGATTGAACTACGTACTCAGGAGCTGAGTAAACTAAGAATCAGTTTCATTCCAGTATCATAACTGAGTCAGCCCGCTAGTTGGACTACGTTAGTTAAGCAATAGACCGCACTTTCTATGGGTTTACCAGCGTGATGACCCACGCGCGACGTTGGGAGAACACAAGAAAAGCTTGTATGAAAAGCTTCTGAGTTTACCGGCACAATAAACCATAGGTTTTTAACCAATCAGAACGCCCGTACTATCTCAGTTATTTCATAAAAAGAATTAACTTACTGTTTTCCATTCATTTATCGTGTAGATTGAATGATCTTTAGATAAAACGTAAACTGTATTACTGCCGAGACAACTATGTTAGCCTGTTAGTTGGACCAGGTTCGTTAGAACTAACTTAAGGCCCTGTTGATATGGAGAAAACCTGTCCCGGGTGAGAGGGTAACCCTCCCAGCGAAGTCCATTTTCGCGATCGAATATAAGAGAAATATGTTGACCCCTTGGCCCAACCCAACCCAACAGCACTGACTGTCTAAAACTTGCCTTGAAGGAGTTGATCAGGCTGGGTGAGCCAAAGTGATAGAGAATATCATCACAGAAGGTTGACCCTACTAGGTGGGTCAACCTTCTAACCGAGCCAACTAAATGATATGGTTTCGCAGTTAAAAGCTTTGCCGTGTTTTGCAAGGACAATCATTAGGGACTTTAAGATCCAACGACGCGACGGCAACGAAAACGTCGCTTAAAAAGTGAATTTGCGTTCTTTCAGTCTTTATCGAAATTATGCCTGTCAACTTACTTTGTCAAATGTAGGCGAACCCTCCTGGAGTTGAATTCCGAGGGACCATATCCAATTTCAGAGAGAGAAATAAAATTTCGTCGTTGCTTGTTTACGTACTCCATAAAAGGTGAAATTAGGCATTTTCACGTCGTAGTCGTGCAAAAACGGGCAAAGAAATGTACAAAAAAAAAAGCGTGCACGTGCAAAGTTGTTGTTGTTTTTATCGAACCTATTGTTTTTTGACGTTATCGTTGAGGTCCGCGTCGTTGGATCTTAAAGTCGCTATTGTGTATCTGTATGAAAAGTTCGCTCGTCCAAGCTTGCTCGGTTGAGCGGGTGATCCTTCTACCCGGGACAACTTTTCTCCATAGAGCGGTTTTCATTTGAGTGTCGAAAAGTAATTGGTTTTGCACTTTCTACACGATGCGATTGGCTTAAAAGATTCGCGCCACCTTTTCATCCAATCAGAAGTAAAACCAAAGCCAATTGTGACGCGCTCGCATGCATTTTCCCGCGCTTTGCGTCAGCCACATGTAATTACTTCGAGTTTTGATTGGTTCAATGTATTGTCTGTGTCCTATGTGATTGGCCAGAGTAATTACTTTGGTTTTGGTTTTACGACACTTAAACGAAAACCACTCTATGCACGGGGCCTAACTATTAAATTGGTGCTTGAACAATGATGTTGACTAAAAGACAATTAACAGAACAGTGTTGGTAGCAATATCACCACTATATTAGCCTCGTTGTTAAATTTGGTTCGGAACTGGTAATTACCAACTTTCTTCTGAGGCGCCATATAACTATTGAAAAAACAACGAGAAGAACCCCCAATACTGCAACTACAGCGATTAAAGCGTTCTCCGTTCCTGCAAAAAATAATGTTAAATTAATTATTATGAAACAAGTAAGATACATGTACACGTTGCATGCTGAAGGAAAGTAAAATAATAATAAAAAAAAAACAATCCAAATACGACACAAAATTAATTTCTTTACCACAAGAATAAAGCCTGAGAGAGGACGGCCGGTGCAGTAAAATTATTCAACGTTGTAATCAACAAATTTAACACGGGATTGAAACAAAACATTAAGACAGAATCCACCAGGAAGTTGAGTAATTTTAATTTTTAAAAGACAAAAACCTTGTACGAAAATAATCTAAGAAATATTCCATTCTTTTTTTCATTTCTCACGGGCTAAAGATGTAACTAGTCAGCTGTAGTAACACCAAAGAAAATTTCTTATTGCAGTCCGCGAAAATGAATGTCAAATTTCTCAAGAATTGTGAAAGCACAGGTAAAATTCTGAACATTTCATGTGTAAGATGTCATTTTCTTAAATTTGACATTTATTTTCTCGGGCTCCCATAAGAAATTTTCTTTGGTGTTATTTGTCCACTGAAAATTAAAATTACTCAATTTCCTGACGGATTCTGTCTTAAATCTTTATTTCATGTGTTTTTACCCAAGGTACTCTTGGGGCCTATAGTAAACATACACCGCCTTTTTCCCTCTTCAATTCCCTTCCCCTTGTGAACACCTAACCCACAGCGACGTAGGCTACGTTCTTTCTTGAGCCCGAGACCTTACCCCAGTAATGACCGTTCTCGATTCATTAACTTCAAAAGTGAATATCCAACCTTTGTCAGTAATGGCTTCCTTTTGTCCCGTTGGCGCTAAGGGTGCTGCTGTTGTAGGTCGATTAACTGGAATCATAGTAGGAACATGTTTTGCCAAAGAAGGAACAAGTTTGTTCCAAAAGGCCATCTTTTCGGGAAGCATGTTCCTTTGAACGGAAGATGAAGGCTTCAGTGATACGTACTGTTTTTCCCCAAGGGTGTACTCTGGCCAGGAGACATTTTCTGCAGTTGGTTTTCTAAAAATTGAATGTTAAAAAAATGATAAAGGCGCACACGAGCCAAAGACCCAAATGGCCGGACTTTATCCTAGTTTCCTTCGCATGAAGCATGTCAAGGAGTATTGCTACTCCCTCATAGACGGGATGCTAGTCCATCACAGGGTTACCGCCAGCAGAATGTCGCCGGTACTCTTTTATACACCTGGGTGTGGAGGAACAAAGTGGAGTAAAGTTCCTTATCTAAGGAAACAACGCAACAGGCGAGGCCTGAGCCCCGGACCTCAAGTTCCTGAGTTCGAGGTGTTGACCACTCGGCCACACAAGCTTCCACTAAATTGAATGATACAAGTTAAAACAGTTAAAAATCTGACAAATACAAGTTGGATAAAAAGTAGAAGTAAAGAGTCAGTAAAGGAGGAAAACGGTCATAGCCCGTATTTAAAGTATTGGAGAAGGCAATTCAGTTTTAGTAAAAGTTGCTAGAAATATGCTATGATATCATTTTACGGGGGGAAACCAGGTTTACACGGCCTTACAAGGGATTTAAGGATTCCAATTATTCAGTAGCACGTGTGCGTGAATTAATTTCTCACACTTACCCATTCTTAGCAAAGTTGCTCCACAGGGTAATAACCTGCTTTGAGAACAGTATTTCCTTATTCTGTTCAGTGGGCAAAAGACTTTCATTATATCCCTTGTAAAAAGCTCCAAACACATAAGGAAGATCAGCACCATGGAAAACTCCAGCCCATTCTGGAAAACCAGCTCTACCAAAGTGATCGAAGCAGTAGAAGAAAGTCTTGATCTTGTTTTTCACAAACACCTGTGCAGAGCGAACAGCTGGAGCCTTAAAAATTGCATCTGTAATGACATCCATATATTTTTGTCGTACCACTAACTGGTTTGTCTGGTTTGTCCAGTCTGTGTATTGAAATATCACAGCATCCAAGACTTTCTGAGTTTGGTTTCCGACCCAGTGGCCATCCTTTACAAGCTTGTCAAAGTATGTTTTATTGAGTCCTTTCTCAATACCAAGGACTCCAGGGGATAATCCTAATAACAATAAACAAATGCAACTAACAATGAAGTACAAACTTACAGCATATCATTTGAAAATATAATTATAATAATAATAATAATAATAATAATAATAATAATAATAATAATAATAATAATAATAATAATAATAATAATAATAATAGTAATAATATCTGCCTAGAGTAAGGAATGTTCAAAATATAAAATATGACAGACAAGAGGAAACATTGAAAGACAAATCATCCACTGCCAGTCATTAGGGACCGATCTAACTTCGACTAGGGCAACGAAAACGTCCAAAAAGCAATAGGTTATTAAATAAGCAAAAGAACAACTTTACATTTCTTTGTAGTTTAGAGCGGTTTTCATTTGAGTGTCGAAAAGTAATTGGTTTTGCACTTTCTACACGATGCGATTGGCTTAAAAGATTCGCGCCACCTTTTCATCCAATCAGAAGTAAAACCAAAGCCAATTGTGACGCGCTCGCATGCATTTTCCCGCGCTTTGCGTCAGCCACATGTAATTACTTCGAGTTTTGATTGGTTCAATGTATTGTCTGTGTCCTATGTGATTGGCCAGAGTAATTACTTTGGTTTTGGTTTTACGACACTCAAACGAAAACCACTCTATGTACGACTACAATGCAAAAATACCTAATTTCATGTTTTATGGAGGATGTAAACAGGCAATGACGAAATTTTCTGAACTTAAATATTAAAGACTCTTAGAAATTCAACTCCAGGAGAGTTTGGTTTCAACAAAGTAAGCGAGTTGGAATAATCGTGATGAATAACTTCAAATTAATTCACTTTTAAGCAACGTTTTCCCTGCCATAACCATGCTTGCACCTTAAGTACACAGTACACAGCTGTACCGCAGGTATTACAATCGTTTAAAGGGCAAATGTAGTCACATAATTGAAACTGAATGTATATGGCTTGAAAGAACGGTTACATTTCAGTTTGTCCTGACAAGCTGTGCTCAAATTTCGCTTAGTCTGGGGCCATAGCATTCTTGAGTCAGTTTATGATCTAGTTACATGTAGAAGATGACTTGCTTGCTTTGTCTACCTGACAAGTGAGTGTTAAAAGTTATTTGCCTGATGTCTGGGCAGGCTAGCCCTGAATTAAGAATTCAAGATGTTTACTGTATAACCTTCCATATGAAGAACAAAAAATCCTCCTTCATTTTGAGTGACACCAATCATAGCTGGAACTGTCTGATTAAACTCTCCATTGACTAGAAGATTGAAAGGAAGATCTGCAGATTTAACCGTTAGAGCAAAATAAATACAGAAACAATATAAATAAGTCAGCAGGCATGTTCATACAATAAAATTTTAGGCCTTTTATATACATGCCTGGAAATTTATTGCTGTTACTGTATCATCCCAAAAAACATTCAGTAATCCTCATTATTGTGAAATAAGATGTGATGATATCATACTAATACATCAGGGTGCAAAGAAAGTGAGTTTTACAGCCTGCTATTCGGGCAAGCTGTAGCTGGCATGTACTAGCCCACGAGTCATTTCAACTAGCCCCCAAACCCTTTTGAATTAGCAGGATTGATTACAATCCTGTAATTTGAATTTCCCAAAAAAAAATCACTTGCCCGTTGGGTAAGTTAAGAACAAAAATCACTAGCCCGATATCAAAATCCACTAGCCCCAGGCTATCGGACACGACTTTCTTTGCAGACTGTACATGAACATATGCAAAACATGGACACCCAGTCCATGGACCACCCCTGTGGACCTAGTCTCTGGACCCCTTTGTGGACCCGGTCCATGGACAACCCCCGTGGAGCACTCCTGATGAATTTTTACCAGAGGACTCGCTATCACTCGTTCAATATGTACATGTACATCAAGGCTGGGGCCTGAGATTTCCCTGTAATGACTGAACGGATGAGGGTAATAAGTTATTTATATTTTGGCCTTTTCATGATGGACCTGAGCCTGTGATAAATTAGAACAAATCCGTAATAAAATCAATGATTAAAAGCAATTTGAAAACACTATCAAACTCACCATTAAGAAATTTATGATCGACAACAGGCAGGAATGGTCGGCCACTGGTTATACTTGTTAAATTTTTCTGGGCTTTAAGTATCTCAGTTACACTCTTTTTTTCCAAACAGCTCTTTAATCCATCCATACTGCACCCAAGAAGGTTTGCAATTGCTCTGTTGGCAGGACAACAGTCATGGATTAGAATTTGTACATTTTTAACACTGCAGATTGAAATATTAACATAAAATCTCTATTAACCAGTAGTGATTGTATATCGGGTTGCCTGTGTAACCCATTCTCGTAATGCATTGTGGGTGAGTGTGACAATACAATATGGCGGACTGAAATGTGTTTTGTTCCCTGAGTGTATAATCCACCCCCATCATGGACTGATCAGGCATTGAGACATTTACATTAGCCACAAGGATCAAGTTAATGAGATTTCCCGGCGACATGGCCGGAAGTAATATCAGACTGATGGTTATTTCAGGATCAAAATCGGAATTGAGTAAGCAATGGCGTATTTGGCTGCAAGGATTCACATACCAGCCTACACCTACAAAATCCTGTGAGGTTCGAGAAGCAAATTACTTTATCGGGCCAGTTCTGGAATGCAGGATATTTTTGAGAATCTTACAATTGTTCCCCTAGAAGATCAAGCCGATGACGTTTATCAATAAACCATTTGTGCTCTGAATGCATACTATCATGTGCAAGAAAACGCAGCATACGAAAGCCATTCTTCACCAACTAGGTCAAGATCCCGGGAAAGATGTGGACTCGTTCGTGCTTCGACTAAGGAAACAAGCAAGACACAGTGGCTATGGAGTCGAAGAGGTCAAATTTGCAGTAAGAGACCAGCTGCTGGAGAAAGTATCATACCAAGAGTTACGGACCAAGCTATTTGAGGTTCCTAGCATACACCTTGCAGCAGCCTTGACTACAGCCAGAGCATGGAAAAAAGCATGCTGTCAGGCAAGCAAAATTGCAGGAGGAGAAGAAAAGAGCAGAGTGAATTTGGTGCAGCACTGAGCAGGCCAAGAAAAGCCAAGTGGGCAAGGCATGCAGAAGTGCTATATGGGTGTGGTAGATCTGGGCAATTGCATGTGACAAGGTGTGTCCTGCGAAAGGAAAGTTGTGTGCTAAGTGTGGCAAGAGAGGGCACTGGGCAGCGTGTTGCAGCAATGAGGCAGATGGAAAAGGGAAATTGTGTACGTGATGGAAGAGCAAGTGGGAGTAATGATTGGCGATCCTGTGGTGCTACCAGCAAACGTAATTTTTAAAAAAGGGGCCAACAAGTTAATCAAGTGGACTACAACAGTGAAGAGGAACCACTTGCCTTGCCAATTAACTACAATGAGGAAAGGGCCAGTGAAGATAACAATATTGCAATATTAATGGCTTGAGGAGCTTTGTGAGGAGCACTTTCACCACAAGGAGTGGCCTCAGAGCAAATTTAATACCAGAGGACAGGAATGTTCATGTCATCAACTCTATGGCGATGGGTGTGGTAAATTTGAAGCTACATTGAGTGGCAAGGGAAAAAAGTAGTGGAAACTGTTCTTGTATAAATAAAAGGAGAAGGGCCATATTTGCTTGGTAGCCCAGCTGCTAAAAGGCTACAAGTGCTGAAGGTTGGACCAGAACTGGTGAACATGACGACCATATATTTCAAAGACAGTGATATCAACGGTATTGTGGGTGTTTCTCAAAGGTGTTCTCTGGGGTTGGCAAGTTGTCCGCGGGTACCAGCTTACGTTGCATATCAATCGTGAAGTTACCACAAACATACAGAAACCGAGGTGGATCCCTTACACTTTGAAAGAGATAAAGTCCAGAGAAAGATTGACGAGCTTCTTAACCTTGACATCAACAAGAAAGTTTTTAGGCCCAACAAGCAGGGTCAGCCCAGCTGTGATAGGATGATGTGCGTAATATGTCTCGACACGATGCTTGCTAACGAAGCAAGGGATATCAAAACATTTTCAGCTGGTGATTCATCACATTGTTACAAGAGGTTGAGTACTGGTGTGAACATGAATGCTCCTGAACAGTATCAGAACATTATTAGACATGCAACTGCTGATTGCCCTGGTGCCACCAACATAGCTGATGACATTGTCAGGGTTTTTAACAGTTTTTGAAGTAGGAGTTGTGTTAATTTGAGTAGGAGTTGCAAGGCCCGGAGGGCCTTGCTCTCTAGGGGGGTCTGGGGGCATGCCCCCCCAGGAAATTTTGAATTTCTAGACTCTTGGAGGCGCATTTTCCCGCATTTTGAGACGCAGAACTAGCAAATTTTAGATATCAAAAATACTGATAAATTTTGATGCTTTTAGTAACTTTATTAACCACAATATTAGGATACGCTTTAACCACATTATTACCTGCAGCATCCTTTTTCTTTTCCTTGTTTGTCACTGTCGCGACCACATCTCCCGTAAACCACGCTGTCGCTTTTCGGCCATTTTGCCGTGTTCTTGGAGACGAAATGTGGCGTTTTATATAGAGTGGCTTCAGAAACCGCTAACTACAATGTTCCCTGTAACTGAGACCCAGTCTTCGACTCGTCCTCAACGTTTACTCAACGTATTATGCAGAGAACGTATTTTAAAAGCAGACTCAAGCGATGTTTTGGCGAAATTCTCCAGAAAAATTTTAAGTTTGCTTGCTCGCAACAGCTTTGTGAACACTTACCACTTTTCATCAAAAGTTTTATTTGTCATATAATTTACCTAAGGGAAAGTAGGCGTCGCAAATCAAAAAGTTGCCGTTGGATGCGACGGCCGACGGCTGATTTTGAAAACACTGATTGTTGTATATGAATGGACAACTGAGGATAATGACAGAAACCTGGTGACATTGCTACCGCGATTACAGGAAAGAAACCTGCCCTTAACAAGGACAAGTCCAAGAGTGGAATGATCAATCAAATTGTTTTCATGGGATTGCTTTTAAGTCAGCATGTCATGGGATCAACAGAGGAAAAGGTCAGAACACAGTTCATGAAACAGACCCCCTACTAGTGTTGCCGAGTTGCACAGTTTCCTGGGACTTATCAGTTTCAGCTTGAGGTTCTTGCCAAATTTTGCAACAACCGCAGGACCACTAGGAAATTTGAGAGAACAAGACACCAAGTGGCAGCCATGGGGCAAAGAGGAAAATGAAGCATTTGAGGCATTAACCCTTTAAGCCCCAATATCCACACACAAATTCTCCAAACTGATCTCCATACATTTCCTTCATGAATGAGTTGAGAAAATTTGATAAAAGATCAGGACATTTTCCCTTAGGTGATCAGTTTATTAATTGTCATAACCTAATCGCTTGACATTGTATTGATATCGTTAGGAGAAAATTGGCGTTAGTCACTATTGGGACTTAAAGGGTTAAAGCAGACTTTAGCTAAGGTGCATCAATTATGGCCTTCTATGACAAGAACGCTCCAACTGAGAGGGTCACTGATGTGAGCCCTGTCGGACTTGGGGCAATACTAGTGTAGGAGCACTGGGAGTTAAGAGAGCAGTTGCATTCCCGAGCTGTAGCTTAAGTGAGGTTGAGCGCCAGTATAGCCAGATGGAAAACGAGATGCTAGCAGTGGTCTGGGGTTTATCTATCAGGGCTATAGAGTCATTTCAGCTGGTTACCGACTGTAAAGCTTTGGAGGCTATTTATGGACCGAAGTCCAAACCATTGGCCAGGGTGGAGAATGGGTGTTGCGCCTCATGCCTTTCAAGTACACCATGTGACATGTACCATCAGGTCAGGATATTGCAGACTATGGTGGCCCACAACTGTCACGGCAAAACCAAAAACCTCACGGCAAAAACAAAATACCTCACGGCAAAACCAAAAACCCCACGGCAAAAACAAAATACCTCACGGCAAAACCAAAAACCTCACGGCAAAAACAAAAACCTCACGGCAAAACCAAATACTTCACAGCAAAAACAAAATAGCTTTGGTTTTGCCGTGGGTATTTGGTTTTGCCATGAAGTATTTGGTTTTTGCTGTGAGGTTTTTGGTTTTGCCGTGAGGTCTTTGGTTTTGCCATGAGGTATTTTGTTTTTGCCGTGAAGTTTTTGGTTTTGCCGTGAGGTTTTTGGTTTTGCCGTGAGGTATTTTGTTTTTGCCGTGAGGTTTTTGGGTTTGCCGTGACAGTTGTGGGCCACCGTAGCAGACTGCCTAAAACAGTTGAAAAAGATACCTGCTTTATCACACTGTAACAGCTCAGCTGAGGAGCCATGAGGTAAATCTATAAATTCATTTGGACCTTTAGTTCAAACATTGCTTCTTATTGACCTCCATAAACAACTTTAACTATGTCATTTTTTAAGCGTTTTGGATGGGATTTCAAAGGAATTAGTCCAACTACAACATGATTTATCACACGCTCATACGTAGATTAAGTCAGCTGCCATTACCCATGACAAGTCTCCCTAAAGACATCAACGCATTTTTCATTACATCATGTTGTGCCAGTCGATCGAAAAACAGTGAGAGATACAGGTTATAACGCCTCAAAAAGCAGGAGGTACAACCGTACAATGTCACGATTTCAGAATCTACATGTACAGTTAATTTTCTCTTTCTCCTTTTCATTTCTATCCACTCATTTTGCTCAAAATTCATTTTGTGGTATGGGAGGCGGGAGCGACACTTAGTTTTACACTGGGAAGGTCCTAACACTTTTTACCTCCATTGTAGGAGAACTGTCAATTAAAGAAAGGTGAACATAAAATAATTTAAAGCATCTTGCAATGTGTTAACTTACTTTGCACTCTCAATTGCTGTTTTGTTGTCCATACTAGCAAAAGTTGAGGCTGCTGTTCCACTTTGAAGAATAACCTTGTGGTAAAGACCTGCACTCATTGGAGACATCATATGAAGACCAACACTACAAGCTCCAGCTGACTGGCCAAATATTGTCACATCATTTGGGTCACCTCCAAATCTAACAAAAAGATAAATTGGGAAAACTAAATTGCAAGTTTGCATTTCCTATCTTCACTGCGATTAATTTGTTATAATACAATAATTAACTTTCAAAGTATATAATTTTAAGGTGTTTGTAGTTTTATTATTTATTAAATATTTTTTTTATTATTTAGTTTGACCTCCCTACCTTCCTTTCTTACAACAAGACAATGCTGAGCTAGGAAATGTTAATGAGAGTTACTACCATTAAATTTGGCAATGAATTGCTAAGATATCTTGTTGCATGGCGGTTTGTACATTAATTATCCCTTCAATGGAGAGTTCCTCCACATCGTACTGCACAAACTCGCGGGGCCCCACTCTAGTATACTTCTGGACCTTCCTTGATACTTCTAAGCTCGCGTGCAGTTTCTGCACTACCAATTCTTGTCTCTCCAGAATGTTGCATTTTTCATTTTTCATTTTTCTTCCCATCGCCATCTCCTGTTTTACGCCGATTTGCTTTCATCTCCTTCTTAAACATGCCCCAGGATCTCCTTCAGTCTGCCATGTTTGGTTGAGCCCACAAGGCATCTTGGTCTATGGCAGTGATAAATTTGTCAATTTGTTTTAATTTCACTTACTTTCAATTGACTTAAATGCTTTGAGATTAATTTCATTTAACACAGAAGGCTTTGATTTCCTTTCATTTCTCATTTTAAATTGTTTTGGAAATGAAATGAAAATAAAACAAAATGAATAGAATAAAATAAAATAAACAAAATGAGATAACTAAAACCATTCATATAAAAGGAAAAAGCTGAAATTATAACAACATCCCTATGGCAGCTCTAGGCCACCACAGAGAACTGCTCATTTTGCCATCAATATTTGAAAACGGGTACTGGGGATTTTTACGTTGAACAAAAAATGAAAACATAAATGAGGTTTAACAGGGATAAAAAGAGCAAGAATGTCAGAAGCAATGTAATTTGGAAACTTGAACAGAAGTGTGTTTGGGCTGAGTGTGGGGTGTCACAATTTGAGCTGATGAAGCGTCACAAGATAAGCAGCCGAGGTGCATGTGATTGATGAAGTTGGAAGCTACTTTACCATCGTAGACACTTTGGTTTATTTCGTTATTCCATCCTGAATATTTTGAGACTGAAACAATTTTAATTTTCTCAATCCGACATGTATTCACAAGTTTTCCTAGCTCAGCATTGCCCTGTTGTAAGATAGGAAGGTAGGGAACAGAGGTAACATTGCAAAGCATTACATTTTCAGAGTTAAATAAAATAGTTACAAAGCCAAGAATCAAATTGAAATTCTAATTCCTTTGTCGCTCAAAATGCCCTGAAGTACACTTTTCAGAGCCCTTAATTAAGATAATATTATTTCCCGACAGAAACCCCCGGGATTTCTCAATGGCCCCCCATACCCCTCCCTAGGCTATACGAAAAGAGTTCCTTTCGGGCCTTCTTGATTAAACCAGGCTTAATATATGTATAAAATAAATAGTTTACGTACTTTTCTATGTTCTCCTGAACCCATTCTAACGCCTTTACTTGATCCAAAAGCCCAAAATTTCCTGGTAGATCTTCTGTTCCCGTAGACAAAAACCCCAGCACACCGATTCGATAGTTGAAAGTTACGACTAAAACTTCACCCTCAGTTGTCAGATACCCACCATAGTACATTTTATACGCTGAAGTACCGCACTGAAATGCTCCTCCGTATATCCATACCATAACTCGCCACAGCGAACCACCTCGTGTTTCATTATTCCCCGGAAGAAAGACATTCACTGAGAGACAATCCTCTTCGATCGTTGTTGAGTTGTTTAATAATATGCTTGGCAGCTGTGGACACGAAGCACCGTACGAAGTAGCGTTTTTTATTGTTTTCCATCGCTTTGGCGATTCAGGGGCTTCAAATCGCTTGGCCCGGGCAAACGGTATTCCAAGGTACTGAATGACTGTTTTGTTGGTATTCAAAAGGATGACTTCTCCACGAACTGGGCCATTTGTTGTGTTCACGAACGCCGCGTCTAAAGCGGAGACTAATGAAACTGAAGCTAACAATAAACTGATCATCCCAAGGGCAATAGCAATGGTGTGGTACATGTCCTTCCAAAATAAGGATGAAATATTCTCAAGCAAAGAGGTTTGTCGTTTGCATGTATCAGCCCCGACTTGTGATGATCCGATATCGCGATGTCAAGGCGTGAAATTGGCGGGAGAATGGGCCTTGAGAAACCGGAAGCTAGAGCAAACCAGTTAAGGAAAAATAAATAGATCTAAACTGAAACGCACGCGGACCAACGAACTTTAAAAGAAAACGGCCGTTCTCGGAACAGCTGTTTCAGTTAATGCTTTTGTTCTTCTCAGACTGCCGTCGGCTTCATAGCAGGTTGCCATGTTCGGGGAAATATGTATCGGGTACCGGTCAAAGAAGGGTAAACTTGACAGATGGGTGGGTCTTCGAATACACTGTATCGGCTTTATGAAAGTTGCTATCGTAGAGCACCACCCGGAGGCTCACCACTCCCCACAGAACTGTATATGCTTGCTGGAATATACTGAACCCTTTTCTGCCCTATAAATGTTAAAAAGCCTTACAATATGAGGTAATCAGACCTTTACACTCGTCACAAGTCCACTAGCGACGTATCTAAGTCTCCTGACTTTCCAGCAAACCTAGCCTGAATTTCATCCGATTTACTTCGACTCGTTATTACTCTCTCAGTTGCTGAAAGGAGAAAACGACTCGAAGCAATCGGATGAAATTCAGGCTACACAAAACCAGCAAAAACCGGAAACGGGCTTTGAGAAAATCCCTTTTACTATGCAATTCATGCGCTGGGCTACCCTGCTGGCAGAATCCCTTCAACTTTTTCTAGATAAGTCTTGGGAGATCCTAGGAAGACTCTGTTCTCCCGTTCAGTCACTAAGGGTCGCCAGCCTGCAGAACAGGCTCGGTTTTGTTGTTGTTGTTGTTTTTTTTTTTACGTCTTTCGGGCGAAGTTAGTAAGAAGCGGGCGTCGCTCATACTCCGTTTTCACTTCGCGCTTGCACTCGCTCACCTGTATAAAAACGCCGCGGAAATAACTAGCGCCTGTTTTGCTAGCTATTCTGCCACAAATACTGAAATTTCATGTAGTCCCTATAACGTCCACACTTTGTTGAAGTTCCCCCTCCTGGTTTGCACAATCACATTTAACACTGACTCATTCACACGTACTCTATGCGCACTGAAGCATTTTTCTGACCGGGAAAATCAAGAAGGCTCTTCAGTTCGTTAATAGCCAACTTTTATTACACCAAAAGGCCGCGACACTTAACAAACGACCAGGTTAAATACAGGTAATAAGATAAAAATCATCACTGTGTCCCTAGATTATAAGCCAGGCCATGACACGCACTTTCCTTATTTAGGACAAACGAAGAAGCGAAATGCCTTTTTTTTTTCTTTTTACTACAAGCGGTCGCCCAGTCTGATCTGCTACACAGCCGTTTTTAGTGTAGTCATGCAAGGAGCGTTACGTGACGACACCATAAACGGGTGTGTAACATACCAGGGCGAGGGGTCGCATTGAGTTTTGCGACATTTATTAATTGTAGGACGACATAGATAAATCGCAGTAAAACAGTTCAAACTTAACAACCAACCAGTTAAAATCTAAAATCACTTTTAAAGTGTCCAAAAAGGCCCTTCGACCTCGACAGGGGTTCAAGTAGCCTGTTCCAGGCTATCAGATAGTGGAGAAGACGCGAAATTGAAAGGTACGCGAAAAGTTAGCGGGCGGGAAAACAGTTTCCTCCCTTTTTTTTTTCTTTTTTTCAATGTTCGCGCTTTCTCAATTCAGCGGACTTGACTATCTCGGAGCCTGGAAATGGGAACAAATCTAGTGACAAGGCTTTCCAAAACGATGCGTCTAAAGTCATTGTAGCCTAAAACTCCCTTTCCCTTCGTTTCAAACCCTTGCCACGTAGGTTTAAGTCATTGTGAAGGCCGTGTTTAATGAAGATGACACATATGTCACACATAGCTAATGGGAGGGATCACCAGTTTTGCTAAGCTTCTCTGATACTTTCTACTTCAGTTGTATGGATATCCCGGTAAATTGCTTCACGTCTTGATGCATGGCAATCAAAATAACAATCAAATAATTTACTGATACCTGTTTTGCAAAATTTGGACGGATCACTGGTGTTTACCGTTCAAAAACAAAGTTAAAAAAAATCATATTTATCTTATAAAATCTAAATCATACACTAAAATACAAAGCAAATTGTTTTAAAAGTCATATCAATATATTCTTGTACACGTGAGGCTAACATTAAGGCTGGGCAAAACAAGGGGTAATTTTGCAAGGACATAATTTATTCTAGGATAGCCCCCAACAACAGGCGTCATTGGACGCACTCACGCGGGTTAAGTGGCGCGAAGCGCGGAGTAATTCTAGGGATGTGACGTAGGGGTTATAGTCTCCTTACAGGGAATTTGAATTTGTCCTCACTACATGTCGCACGAAGTTCTACTTGATCAACATCATGGGGCATGTCCTGGAGACATGTAAGATTGTAGAGTACTTCCCTGTAAAGAAATCAATAGTTTATCAAACCAGAGACAAGGACCAAAACTCCATGCGTTGTAGCACTGGGACGAACAGCAACAGCAACTTTCGCCTGTGCCGGCAGACATTGTGATTTCTCCCTGGCTAAATATCCCCTATAATCGTCCCTGATCTACAATGTCGTGTGTGTGCGTGTTCAGCACGTGATTTTATCGTGGTTACACGTTGCTACGACGTACATGTACCCCAGCGAAAAAACCCGGTACTTGTCACCGTCAAACTAGTTACGAAGAGGGATCATACCCTAATAATTCATGTATTGCCTCCACGAGAGGCAGGCGCAACAGCATTTTAAATGGCAACTTCAAGTTTACGATTTTTTTTTAAAAGAACTTTCATCCTCAAATTAGCTCAGATTCCTTGGCCCTTGATCTGAAACAAACGAAAAATGAATCTTTTTAGTCACAGCTGAACCTCGATTGTCCGCACGCAAAATAAAAGGGACAGAGCGGGCTCGTATTATTAAAAGTAGATTTGCGCGATGAGGGGTTTGAAAGTATGATTATTTCTTTCACTCATCCCAATAGAGGCCAAAAAATTTCCAAATCTCATCCTATATCGTTACATATATCTTTATATCTAACACAACTATTACTCGGCACAAAATCACTTTCATTGCATTACTTAAAAAAGCCTGTTTTTTGGCGATAAGAACAACATGGACGTATATCTCATTCGGGCTTGCCAATTATTGATGGCGAACATGCAGTTAATTCACAAACCAACAATGTAGTGTTTTGCGAAGTGCGAGGCATGACCAAGTTTATTTTCTTAACATAGTAACATAACAAATTTGGGAGAAATGTCAGTACTAAAAATCAAACACTTCTTTAGTTTTTGTAAAATACTTACTACTCTGCTACGGCCACGGGGGCTGGCGCAGCCTCTGTGAAGGGAAAAACAAAGAAACAAACGAAGAAAAAATATTAATCAAATATCACTGGTCGTAATTAACAGAACTCAGACGAGCAGTACTTGGCACGGTTTTCACTGGGGTGGGATACGCAAAAACCAAAGAAATTACTCTAGCCAATGACAGCGAGAAGACAAGCCAAAAAACCAATAAGAATTCAGAGGAAACGTTTGTAGAAGGCAAAGGGTAATATTTAAAGCCAATCACAGAGCGTGATAACACAAAAACAAACAATGACACAAAAAAAATGAAACACTCAAAGATTGACAACTGTTTTAGTGATACATAATAATATTGAAGGGCGTTTTGAGAACTACATTTTGCTGTGTTCTTATATCCGCTGGCGAGCAAGCGCGTTTAAAAATCACCACCCAAGACGAAGATGACACGCGTCTTGCCTCTCCTCGCGCACCGCGACTTTCACGCGCGCTCGAGAATTTCGCTCGCTTCGCAACTATCCCTGAGGAAGTGAGACACTACCCGCAGCCCAATAGAACACAACAGTGAAGTCTACCTGTCTGCTCAACAACAGGTTTCTCCTCATCTTTCTTTTCTTCTCCGTTCTCTTCTTCTACTCTAGGTATTTCCTTCAATGGTTCTGTTCTGCGGTTACCTAAGTTTCGAACACAGCAACATAAACAAGTGAGCAACCGAGAGATATTCAAGCTCGCTGGGACTACGAATTATGAAACTGGAATTTTTCTAGTTATGTTCTGGAGACTTACCTTCAAGAACTTTCGACGAAAATCGCTCGCTTGACACTCGTTTGAAGTCTGGCTGAGCCCGGTTCACCTCCTTGCTGTGACGGGCCTGGTGTTGAGTTCGCCCACTGAAGAAAACAAAACACACACACAAAAAAAGGTTTAGCTTAGCTAAGCTTAAATCACAGCCAATGTCGACAAACCATCAGTGAAAACTGGTCAACGAAACGACTTATAACACGTAAGCGAAACAATCCAAGACTTCAGCGAACAGGAGGTCGGCGAAACGACTCGTTGGCGAAATAGCTTGCGAGCAAGCTCTCCTATTTGGGCAAGCGAAGCGAATCTCGCGAGAACGCGCGAGCGAGACTCGTTTCACTCGCCCAAATAGGAGTGCTTGCTCGCAGGCTATTGGCGAAACGGCCGGTCACCAATCAATTAACCGGGTATTAACATGGCTGTGTAACGGCTTTTTAAGGTTCTTAGGACTCTCTCTCCGAGACTAACTTAAGTTAGGGCCCAACCCTGCATGTTGTACATAAGTATAAAAATCTCGTATATCAAAAGACGATTTTTTAACGTCAGAAAAAAAAAGACACTACTAGCTCAGCCATCGATTTTTGTTTTGTTTTGTTTCGGAAAAGCTGGACATAAGAATTAGTATTTCAAACTCAAAAAAAATACATCACTACTGGAACAGCAAGAATTTTAGGAAACGTTTTAGAGTTATAGAGGAAGGAGGTGAACTCGAAGGGGCCTTGTAGTGGTCATGGGTTATGACTCGCTCCCTTAGGAAATAAATGGGTATGAGATCAGCCAGCACACAAAGCAGGAAATAATAATTTAATGAATCACAACAAAACAACGACAACAACAACAATATTTTTTTCGAACCTGTATCTAAACTTGGAGCCAAGTTTGATGAATCCAACATCTTTGGGTGGCAGATCAGCCTGTGAAAGTCTGAAGAATGAATGGTGTTCCACTCCAACTTTCCAGAGTCTTTTTGTGGCCCTTAAGCTTGCGAGTTTAAAACTTAGTACTGTCCCTCCGTAATAATCGTTCTGTGGAATAAGCATTAGATACATGTTGTACATATACTATCAGATGCCGCTTTAATAAAGGGTGAAGTGAATAGAGGGTCCTTTTGCTACGTCAGTAGCTCGAAAAAAAATTGAAATGACGATGAAAATTACCCACACTAAAACACAATACCTAACCAACAATGGTTTCGGAAACACCGAAAAAACATCATTTCACTTACAAAACTGAGGCCTACGATGCGCTTATTTTACATGCATCTCTCCATCACTACTCAACTCATTACTTTAGAGCTACTTAAACGTACATGTACACAGTAAGTGAAAACAAGATTTTCAAGTCACACATGGAAATTGAACTCTAGACTTGCTGCAAAGGAGGTCACATACTCAAAAACTGCACCAATCCTTGCATCTAAAAGCCTTAATAATAATTATGTGAATAGTGATGGGTTCAACAATTATTTTCTTGTAACAAAATGAGGAGGACTCATGGGGATTAACAGTTTCTCTCTCTAAGGCATTTCCATTAAGACTAAATGTCTGTCCCAAAGAAGTGTACAACTTAGACAAAATAAGAAAAATATAAATAAACAAACTAAAATGACTGACGATAAGCAGGGACTAACTCTAAGTCCATCTGGGATCATTATGTACATTTCTGGGTAACTGCCCACCTACCCCTCCCCTTAGCCAACATTTTGCCCTAAGTGAGAAGTAAGTGTTGATATTGGCTTAGGGGAGGGGTAGGTGGGTAGTTTCCCAAAAACGTATAATAATCCCGTATTTGGCCATTTTTGAGGTTTCCGTTACTGCGAGAGTTGGCACTGCTGGGAGGGGGGTGAGAACAACTTATCTTGTTGTAAGTAAGAGCCCTAACCTCACTTGCTGGCCTGATTGACAATGTAAACTTCTTCTTTTTAAAGGCGATTTTTACTATTTTGGGCCTGTTGAAGAAAATAAACACCGCAGTTGAGTGAACAAAACAGTTGGAACATCACGTGATGCATAATTAAATTCAAGTTAAAATTTTCAGGTTTCAGGTTAAAATTGTTTTACCAAGGTTGATTCTCAATTTCCTTTGTCTCATAGCCCAGATTATTCACGAATTAGGGCTAGGAGACAAAGAAAATTGAGATTAAATTTTCTTCAAACCTAAATTTAATGTTGACCTGTAAAACATAAATTATAGTGATAGCAGGCTTGTAAGTTTAATTTTGCTACATGTAATCTATGCAAATAATAGCTTAGCACTGAACGCTGAATGCATGGCTTGTTTCCAGAGAGTATGGCTGGTATTTTTAGTAAACTAAACAGCAAAAAAACAACAACAACAATAACAACTGTGAAGGTTTGTATCTTGTACTGGAATAATATTTTTCATACTTTGGTTAACTCTGCCTTTCAATAACATGCAAACTGAAATAAAAGTCAAAAATTTAACCAGCAGTTGCGTTTTTGGCTTCCACCAACCATTATTGCCCCAAAACAAAATAAAATGGATCAAAATCCACCAATTACAACCAACAGATGTGAACCCACTGAAGAAACCTATGTTTCCTAAGAAGTCCGTTAGGGCGATTAACAGAAGCGAAAAACATACACATTAGTTACATTATTTACTTAACAGCTTACATGTTATTGAAAAGTGAAGTGACATACCATACAAACTTGTTGATCAATCGACTGTTGTGGAAGATATGAATTCCCCAAGCTGACACTCCTATGATTACATTCTGCCCTTCTGCATCCTAAAAAACAAACAACAAAGTCAAAATCAAAGTGAAATGAAACAGCGAGTTTCCTCCATGCAACAGGAATATGTGGATAACCCAGAGAGTGCTTTGGTCAGTTTTGTGTACCAGTAACCAGAAAATAAATACCGTCAACTGGCTACATGGACTTTTCAAAGCTGTAAAACAGAACCACCTTGTTTGTCAAATGTATGAACAACATTCATGACAGTATCAAGGAGGTTCTCACAAGAAAAAAAAGGATGAGAAATTTTTTACTTTAAGTTAAAAAAGGGGGCGTACTTTCATATACACATAATAAAATGGTGAGGTCTCCACCATACATGTTCATATTTAGCTTCGGAGTAGCCAAAGGTATCAAAATAAGACTGTACACACCACAGCTGTATGCAGGTCAACTCCATAAAGTGGAAGCTTCCTTGCATTGTCCAAATACTGCAGCTCTGCATCCTCAGGTGTCATTCCCCTATTGAAATTGTGAACAAAAATTCAAAAAAAAATTTACTTTATGTTTTAGCAAGACCATACTAATTGAGGACACTAATATTTTACATCCACTACTGGATAGGAGACAAGGCAGTTTTAGGGCGTCATTTAAGCCATGTAAAGATCTCATCCCCCATTTGAAGGGCAAAGGCATTACCCTCATTTCTACCCTCATTTCTCAGTTATTTCAAGGTCCTCCGTATCAGTCAGGCCCCAAGAATCAAACCCTGTGATATCGGGCTCTGTAGTCAAGCGCTCTATCGACAGAACTCATATTTCTATTAGTGGTGTAACAATTAATTAAATTCTCGACTAATCACGATTATGACTGTTCGGTTCGATTCACGATTCTTTGCTTCCACGTTTAGATTTTGGTTCGATTTCTGCACACCTTTTCCAGGGTGCCTTTAGTGAGTTATTATATTGTAAAATCGGAATCCAGAACGCTTTAAATTGTGCGTTTATGATTGACGAGCAAAGATGATAGCATTTCGTGCCCTATTTTGTGTTGCCTGGTAAAAATTATGCTGTCCTTCAACCACCCCTTGAGAATTTCCAAATAAGGCAAACTATGTGCGACACGCTCTTTGTCAGGTTCTCAACCATGGCGACGAACAAAGCGACTGTGAATCCTCCTGTCCCTGCTACTATTCTCAAATTGAGGGTTTAGGGTTGCACGTTGTTTACATTACCCGTTATGTTATAAGAATTAAGAAACATTCACACAATCAAATCGAAATAATCGAAATCGAAAGGTACTAATCGAAATTGAATCGAACCGCAAGGAATATGAATCGTTACACCCCTAATTCCTATACTGATTAGAGTAAGCAGTAGCTGCACATTATTAACCTACACACTGTAGGTGCTAATTTACCTGTGTTTTTTGTGAAACTCGTGTACCTTCTGAAGCATCTCAGTAGGCTGGAAAAAAAACAAACAAACAAACAAAACATCAATAACCACATTTCAAAGCAGAAGTATACAGTAAGTACCAAAGCTACAGTACCGCTCAAAAGAAAGTTACCATCCTCTCACGAGACGCGAATCACGTCATGCGCTGCGCGATTCCTGTAGCGCAGGACGCAATTTTCCTAGCATGTGACGGTCTAAAAACTGTAAGTACATTAATTTTGTGTCATGGCCACAATTCTTCAGCGATTTCAAGAATCGATGGTAAAGCTTTACTGTGACTAACACGCAAACACAGTTTTACCTCTGCGACGTGTAGACTGTTGCATATTAAAATTCGCTTTCTGGTTCGATGATTCTCGCGCTATGCGATTCTCGTCACACAGGGAACAAGATGCGACTGGTAACTTACTTTTGAGCGGTACTGTACAGTCAGGGTAAAAGCCACAGAGCAGCATTGTTTATAGTTTTTAACTGCACTTGGCTGTGAACAATCTAATGCTCTGCATTAAGCAAATCATTGTTAAGTAATTATTACTTGTTTGCTCATCAGTACATTAAGTAACCCATAGAAGGCATCACAGCATAAACTTTAAAACTTAAAGAGCTCACTAACTCAAGAAAATTGTGCACTTTACAGGTTTTTGGAAGCAACATCAAAGAAAATAGCAGCCATCAAAGACTGCAAAATTGCCAGGTGGTGAAAAACGTTAATAATTGAGTTTTTAGAAACGAGAATTTCTCTGAAAATGTTCACTACTTTAGGCTCAAAGTTCAGAGATAATGTAACATGGTTATGCTCTATCATTATTCAGAGATGTTGTGTTATTAAATTATATATGTACATGTAGCAAAGGCCATGTAAATAGGGCAAGGAATGTTTACAAAAGAAAGATTTGTCTATAGGGCCCCAGTCTGCTGAACCACACTGTAATGTTTGTAACCTCACATCTACACAATAATTAACTTTACTAAAGATTATTACACATACATTACAGTAGAGGAAGGCTCAGCAACTACACTATACATGCTATATGATATTAACTAATATTTACTGATCACATTAATCCTGTTACTATAACATTGTATGTACTTGGGTTAATAAAATATTTAACATACCGAGAAAAGAACTTAACAATCTACCTGTTTGGGACAGAACTTAAAGTCTGAGAGATAACATGCATCTTCTCCATGATCTTCGGGTTCATAGTCTCCCATTTCAGCTATTGTTTAGGGTGGGCAAAAGAAGAAAACAAAAATGTGTTGAAATGCTGGTTTTAACTAGCGACAATGCAAAAAGTGAAGTTGCTAGAACACAAGGCTCCCTGTGTTTTAACTGAATTTTAGCATCAACAGCATGGGAGTAAATGACATTAGTAAATCTACCTTGTACAACAAATGAGCCAAGCAGAGCATGGATTGGAACAGAACACTGCAAACTGAGAATGCAAAACATAAAATATCCAGTTAATTAATTAATTAATCAATTTTCTTTTTTTATTTTATTAATTATTTTGTGTAGAATAATAATTATTCCAGGGCCTAGAATACCACAGAAATTTAAGGACTTTTCAAGACTGTGCCAACCCTAATATATCACAAATTTTGTTAAAGTTATGATTAATTGATACCTTAGAACAGAATTTCATGTCGTCCAATTCGGTCTGTAATCATACTCGTCATTAAACAAATCAGACTCCCACTATGCTGTCATCCAATTTTATAATCACTCATATGATTACAGACCGAATTGGAATCCACTCAGCCCTGTTGCCATTATGAACACAGTTTATGTGTACTTTTATTTTATTCAATATGGTACTGGTTTTCTCACCTTCCCTTGAGAAGATCTTCCCTCAACTGCAATACCATTAGGTACCTAAAGAATGCAAGTTAATAGAAACATTATTAAAGACAATTTTTTTGGCCATTTTAGCAAATACATGTAATCCATTGCTAAAAAATTACCTATTGACAGTAGATGTACAAATTATATTACTTTAATTAGCAATTTTGAGAGTAAGCCACAGAGCAAGATAGTCTCAAGTTGAAAGTGTACTGTAAATTGTACATACTAGCAGAAAAAAACTGGTCAATTGCACTACATAAAGGTGTACACATACACTAACGCTCCTTAATTATCAGCACTCTATAGGCAATACAATATATACTTGAGACATGCTACTACCTACGCCAAGCAAGCAGTGGCCACTGGTACAGCAATGTGTAATGTTATTTCTACATTCAATTGCTTCATGCTAAGTAACCCAGTGCAAGTTAGTATTGTGGAGCAGATCCTACCACGGGTTTCAATAAGCACCAATGACCTACAAAATGCGTGGGCTACTTTTTCCTCCAAGGAAGAAGCAACTAGTTTGAGTAATGTCAAGGACAAAAATATTCTTTGTTCACGCAGAAATGTATGTAACTTAGTATAGTTATTATTTGTTCATTGCTTGCAGGAGCAAGAGCCATTTATGGCTCTTGGCAGGAGTTAATTGTGTGGCTAAGAAATCAAAAGTTGACTAAAACCCAAATCTCCTTGAATGGAAACCTTCCTCTTTTATACTCACTTTAGTCCCTTAAATGCTGGAAATCACTTATTAGGGCTTTGCAATTTTAAAGTTTTCTGAGGGAGCATGCCCCCAGACACCCCTTGAAAACATGGACTGTTGATACAGTCGGTTATTCTATTCAAATCTGCTGGCTACTTCAATTGTTATTGAAACCCCTGCCTACTATCACACAACAAAAATTAATATATAAACAATTTACTGCAATGTTTCAAGAATGTTGATTGTCCCATGAGAACAACAAACACCAAAAACTACATTAAATTTGCGCTAATTATAGCAGTTCTGCTTGAGCTTGTGCTTCTAAAGCAGTGATTTTGTTACCCCTGTGTCCTGCATCCCTGACACAAAAAAATTCTCAAGGACGCCAAAAAAAATTGATGACTTGTGTCTTCTAGGACACAACGATTGATGGATCTAAAAAGTGTTTTCAAAGAATGCCCTGTTTGCGTGAAATTAAATAAAAATTATGTGTTGAAAGCTCCAGCTACCTCCAAACAAAAGAGTAATTTTGTCTGCTCATTAAACAGGTTAAGAATAATTTCTGAACAAATGGACAGAAATATTTTCATGCATTTTTTTTTTGTTAAAAGTGGCCATGCTTATTTTATCTTTGCCATGGAAAGCATGTTGCTAAAGCAAGATGGCGTACAGTGGTTGGTAATACGGCAAGGCTTTATTCTAAATGATTGTATAAAGCTGTAGGGATTGTTAACATTAAAAAAAATTAGAAACAAGATTTTTTTTTTTTGCCAAGAAGACTGTAATAATTATTTAATTTCAATACACTGTAATGTACATCAGGGGCACCCAACAACAGTTTTCCTCCCACAACATACACTGAAAACACTTTTTAGACTATCCAGAGTACTTTTTGATGGGCACTATGAAATTTGTATTGTTCGGTCATCCTAGGGCAATTTGAGTCTGTTCAAAATAATTTTTATTAGGACTCTAGTATTACTTTCCCAAACATTTTAGATGCAAAAAACTAATGTTTTACAAAAGTGAGAATTTTTCTAATTCCTCTCTCATCTGAACATAATTAATTTTCAGGTTTCCTTTTGGCTACGCAAAGTAACCTAACCTGGGGAGTAAAATGTAAAAAATTAAACTTCAGAAAATTGTAAGGAATTTATTAGATAAGCTTTGAGTATTGTACATGAATGGAACAGTCATCTGGAAAGTTGTAGCCATCCTCAAGTAATAGAAAATTCTAGGCAATATTTGCTTCTCCGAACAGATATTTTACAGAAAACAGTCATTGGATGCCCCTGATGTATTACACAGATATAAAAATGCTTTGCTATTGAAAGAAGACTACAGATTAAGTGTGATTGTCTGGTTTTATGAGAGTTCTGGCATCTTTTGATATAGTTCGGACTCACTGGCTTTTGAACTGGGGCTCATGATTTTTCATGACACGAGATGGGTCTTAGGACTCACTATTAACAAATTGTAACAAAATCACTGCTACAGTATACTTCTACAATTTTTTATTACAGAGTGAAATTGATCAAAATATTAATATTATTTTTTTAAGTGTCCATCCTTCTTCTGTTTTTATTTCTAACTGAAAATAATATGCAATTTATGAAAATAGAGGACACAGGTATATCAATTTTAAATTAATGATTATTGTTAATTAAGTAATTATTTTGTCTTGGTAATAAAGCTACATTTGTACCTTGTGATATCTTCAACAAGTGCTGTTGGGTTTGGAGGGTAAAACTTGACAGCAAAGTAGAAATGATACGGCTCTGTTGAGAAAGAAAGGATTTGTTGTGATCTACAGCATTGTACATGTAAAGGTATATCATTGGTGTGAACATGTTTTGAACAAAGTTGAATTTTAAATTAGTTCATAAACTACATGTATGTGAGGATGCTGAATGCCCCAGGCTGACTCTTGGTAATTCGAGAAAACCTCCAGCAATCTCATATATATATTTAAACTCATCACCAATAGATGAGCTTGGGCGTTGGTGCCTTTGAAGTTGGTGGAGCCGGGCAATGCTCTAGCATGAGGAGGAGGTATCCATGGCAACCCTGCGAGCGGCCCCCAACAGGCACCGTCACACTGAACAATTCAGTGGAATACTTACCGACCCAATACTTACCTAGCCCACACCAAGAGGGAGGGAGGGATGGGAAAAAACCAAAGCACAAACTGGCACGCAAACAGCAAGCAATTGAGACAACACTTTGCGAAGAACTGCAAGCAAGCAACTGCGTATATAAGTCACGAGGTGCCCCTGCTAGAGACATCGGGCCACCCCTAATATAACTGGGGAAACAGCTGACCAGCATTGCTTCGAGGTTAACTTTGCCTAAATTACATTTAGCCACATTTAAACTCATCACCAATAGATGAGCTTGGGCGTTGGTGCCTTTGAAGTTGGTGGAGCCGGGCAATGCTCTAGCATGAGGAGGAGGTATCCATGGCAACCCTGCGAGCGGCCCCCACCCAACCGGGATCTCCTTGGTGCTTGAAAAAGGAGGGGCCAGCGAACAAGGGTGAAATGGAACCTCCGACTCCAACAACCCCAAGCACCAAGCGCAGCAGTTGCATCGAAAAACAAACACACTTACCACTTGAAAGCAACTGACAGTGAAAGCAACACCCAAAAACTGCAGTGCAAGCCCCGAGCAATTTGATGCTAAACTCGACCGCAATGTAGAAGGAGCTGTGGATAACCAACGGCAAGGACAAACGATGTCAAGCCAGCTGACCAGAGAAGCCCGCAAGAGCTTCCGACGGCATGCGAATATAAAGCTGGTATGCGTTGCTAGTCCAACGTCCAAGAGCCTGAATCAGGTGATCAGGAATGCCGTTGCGAGCTGCTACCGTGGCTGCCCCAATGCGGAAGCTGTGGCTGGAGAAATTGCCCTCAATCCCCGCGGTAGAGAAAATTTGCCGCAGCCAATCAGTCAAAATTGCGCGAGACAGAGGTTGACCACTCACAAGAAGGAACAAGGGGCCAGGGGCCTTTCCCCGTATGGAGAGGTATGCCAGCAAAGCGTGAACTGCGCAGAGGGGGGCCCTGCCCAGACCAATATGGATGTGGCAGCCTTGACGGAACGGATCCGTTTTCGAGGCTTTTATCCTAACACGAAGGCAGGTTGGCGACTGGTGCGAATCCACTGCGATGTCAGCCACTGAAAGATGAATAGCTGGAGAAAACCCGGCTAAATTGGGGACTGTAAATTCAGCAGCACGGAGAAAACCAAAATAACCCAGCATGCAGGCTGCCCAAAAGGCGCAATGATCAAAAAGCTTGAAGTCCAACGCCCGATGAATGACCCAGAGAAGGCTGTCAGTAATCGGAAGGCGCTGAGCAGCCGGGGAACCCTGGGAACGCTTGACTCCTCTCAACACTCGTTGAAGCCGCAGGCAATTAAGCAGAGGGTCAGGAAAACCTTGCTCAATGTGCAAGGAGCGAACTGCAGATAAGTAAACTTTAATAGAAGAATGCTGAATCGAATCTGCAAGAAATGAAACGAACAAACATAAAGTCCACTCGTCTGCAGGGCAAGGCGAGCCATTGGAGTGGAGCTTTCCAGCTTGGCGGCAAAATTCCACGAACTTGCGTTGACCTGACGCATAAGCTTTCCGGGTAGAAGGAGCCAGACCCTGAGCCAAGAAATGCAGGCACCGTTGTTCTAGGGAGGAGGTGTTAAGCTGTCCAACAGGAGCTGCGGAATCGGACAAGGGGACGGATGAGCCTCCGGGGCCAGCTGCCTGAACTCCTGCCAACGGAAACGAGAGATAGCATCAGCAATTTTGTTCTCCACCCCAGGAACATGAGCAGCAGTGAAAGTAAAACCCCAACGCGCCGCCGAGAGCAGAAGATCACGGAGAAGGTGCATTAAAGCTGAAACCTTCGAAGTCCTGGTCGTGAGAATCGCGACTACAGCCTCGTTATCTGAGCGAAAAAGGACATGCTTCCTGGCCCACAACGATCCCCAAAGATGAGCAGCAATCACTACAGGAAAGAGTTCTTGGTATGCAATAGATTGCCTGGCCTGCACCGTTGACCAGGCACCATAAAACCACTGGCCTTGAGAATAGGCGCCAAAGCCAATCGCACCTGCTGCATCCGAAGTGACCTCCAAATCTGTGGCAGCAGACATGCCAGGGTACAACCAGAACCCAACGCCATGCCAAGAAGCTAGAAACTGCTGCCACCACTGAAGGTCAAGACGAAATTCCTGGTTAATCCGAACAGGATGGTCCTTGTTACGGAAGCAGCACAGTACATCAATAAACCGACGGAGAAAGGCCCTCCCTGGCCAAACTACTTTAGCCGCATGGTGTAAATGGCCAATAAGGGACTCCAATTCCCGCTTTCTGCACCAGCGACGGGGCATCCACGAATGAATGAGTTCCCTTAAAGCAAGCAATTTGTCCTCAGGAAGACGGGCCACTTGGTTGACGGAGTCTAATTCAATTCCTAAGATAGTCATAGAAGTGGCTGGACCCACACATTTGCTAGCGTGAAGAGGCAACCCCAGTCGATGGCAAACAGAGATTGCTGTGTTAAGATTATAAGCACACTGGAGTGACTGTGGAGGACCTGCGGTAATAAAGTCATCCAAATAATGTAACAGATCGGAAAGGCGATGCTTATGGAGGAGGATCCATTCAACCATATCAGCTACGGAATTGAAAATAAATGGTGCAGAACGGAGACCGAAAGGAAGCGAGAGGTCAATGTAGAGCTGACCACGCCACCTCATGCCCAGTAAGAAGCGGTCATCTGGATGAACTGGGATGTTCCGATAAGCGGATTCCACATCAAATTTTGCCATAAGGGCACCTGGGCCATAACGGGAGACCATGCGAATAACTTGATCAACCTTAATATACTGTAGAGAAAAATCCTGAGGATCAATGCCGTCGTTAACACTAGCACCCCCTGGGGAAGACAAATCGACTATCAAACGCCACTTGCCTGGCTGGCCTTTCTTTGGAATGACCCCAAAACTGCTAATATGCAAACGAGGAAAAGGGGAGGAGGCGAAGGGGCCTGCAACCCTGCCCAGGGAGACTTCATTAGCCAGATACGCATCAACAATGTGGGCATGGAGAAGAGCAGAGGGCTTGTTTCTTTTAGCTGGCTTAAGCTTGTGAGCTGAGTGGAAGCCTAACCGAAAGCCATGCTGGAGACCCTGGAGGACATAAGAAACTTGTTGCTGGTCGGGATGACTGGCCAATTCCTTTGAAAACTCCTCCACCTTAAGGGGACTAACTGCTGATACAGGAGGGAGAACTGGATGAGCTGGGGAGAAAAAAGGCTATTTTAAAATAAGGCCGAGCCAGGCTGGAAAGGGGGAAACCAAGAGAGAACTTTTGAACAACAAACCACAAACTCAAACAACTTGACAACTTTATTGCAGCAAATATGGCCCGACCTAGCTACTGTTGACAAAATTAGGTAACACAACTTTAGAAGTAATTCGATGACTAAACGTCAGGAAACATGGGGAAAAAACTAAAGGCAATCAACGCAGATAAAAAACAAGGCAGAAAAACAATCATGAAAAACAAACAAGGCACATCCATTAACGCCTGGTTTTCGAGGTGGACGAGGGCACGGAGGGAGGCGAAGCCGATCTACGTTTGCGATCGTGTGACGACGTTTTGTCAAAACGACGAGAGCATTCTGACGCACGGTGGGAACCTGCACAGGTGCTGCAGCGATGGGCAAACCGACACGAAGAAAATTGTGCCGAACAGCGGCCCCTGTTCCACGACCGGCAAATGACCTGGGAGGAGTCAGCTCCAGATGGTTCGGGAAGCTTGCTCAAGGAACCACCAGACCCAGAACGCACAGAAGCCCCAGCAGCGTGAAAATTGTAAAGCTGAACGTTCATGGTCGACCAGTCCACGAGCTTCGTCGCCGCAGCGTGCTGGCGGAAAGCCTGATCGTAGGCCAGCCAAACACGACCACTGAACTGGCGGTACGTGCGCAGGATGAGAAGCTTGTAAGAAGTTAAATCGTTCCAGCGGTGCGGAAAATAAGACGTCAGAATCAGCGTTAAAATTGTAAAGGCTTCGGACCAGGTCACGATGTCCTCGATGCGTCGACGTTGCTTTTTAACGCTTGGTAAAAACACTAACCGGCCGTCCAAGAATGCTTGCGATTCCGGCTCAGTCTGAACAATGTTGACCGACAGCAAATCCCCCAAATCCACGTACTTGCCGGCAACAATTTGGCTAACCGTTTTCGCCGGAATTGGTGAAAAACCGGGGCCAACTACAAACGGCTGTTGGAGTAGCGGTCCCGATGGCAGGTTTGCAGCCAAGGAGCTGTCGCTGAGTGGCACCGGGACAGACGCGCCCGCCGTGATCGACGTGCTTAAAATCGGCGAGCGCGGGGTTGCAAAAGTGGCAACAAAGGATGGCACAGTAAAATTAGGCCTACCTTGCGTGGCTGAAGGTGAAGATATCGCCTGTTGCTCCGGAAAGGCGCCTCCAGAAGCTAGAAAGGTCGCCGTTTGCTGCGACAAGCTGGGCGATGGGGCGGGAACGCCCCCAAAGGCTGCTTGTGGCTCCATGCTATCAGAATTTCCACGCAGATTGCTCGAGCTGGAACCAGGACCTTTTTCTGCCGCTAACGAGGCTTTCACGGCATCGACGATTGCAGCGATTAGAGCGGGATCGTGGACACCAGCAGCAACAACTGGAGCGGAAACGGTCGAAGAAGTTTGTGGCGCCGTGTTTGGCACAGAAGCGAGCGACGAAGGACCAGACGACTCGGCCTGCAAAAGGGGTATCCGATGACGAGTTCTCCCTATCCAAATGAGCAGCCAAACTATTGTTGGTTCGACGAGCAGTCATTGTACAAGCAGAAAAACAGCAAGCAAGCAAAAACCAAAGCACAAACTGGCACGCAAACAGCAAGCAATTGAGACAACACTTTGCGAAGAACTGCAAGCAAGCAACTGCGTATATAAGTCACGAGGTGCCCCTGCTAGAGACATCGGGCCACCCCTAATATAACTGGGGAAACAGCTGACCAGCATTGCTTCGAGGTTAACTTTGCCTAAATTACATTTAGCCACATTATATAGCATTCCTAAGACCAGCAGACCTTAAAGGAGAAGTTCATTTCAAAATGGCATGTTTTTTCTCTTCACCGACAAAAAGATCATACAAAGGTAAGTTACTGTTACTCACCGAAATTTCCGCTTCTAAAGAGCTTTTCAACCCTATTAAATCCTCATCTGAAGAAGCCCAAAATTCCAGATCCGACGGCTGCCATCTTGGAGGACTGCTAGCAGCCTGGTGACAAGTACATGATGTCCATACGCTCAACCCGAGTTTGGCAGGAGGATTGAATCACTCAACGCTTTCTGTTTTTTTTTTCTGGTCTGAACACCTCCTTGTGCAGTTCCGAAAGACATGTTGAGTGGTTTAATCTTATTCATGAATCATCCTGCCAAACTCAGGTTGAGAGCACTGATGTCACGTACTCATCACCAGGCTGCTAAGGGTTCTCCATGACGGTGGCCGTCGGATCTCGAATTTGAGATAAGGATTTCATAGGGTTGGAAAGGTCTTTAAAAGCTGAAATTTCAGTGAGTAACCCTCCTTTGTATTAACCTTTTTGTTGGCAAAAAGACAAAAAGCCATTTTGGAATGAACTTCTTCTTTAAGACCCTAGATAACTACAGCGTAGGAACGTACACATATATCTGGGCATAACCAAAAAGGGTCACTAAAAACAACAAGAAACACTTGGAAAATATAATTTTCACCAAAGGTCTGAGAAAACCATTATGAATGGTTTTAGAATGACTTTTCCAAAACACATGGATCAGTCAAACTTAGGCTTAAACTTCAAGTTTTAGGCCACTTTCTTCCCACCCATCCTTAGCAATTTCTACCATATGATACAGTTCACCTACCATGCTTTAACTGTTTCTTGATGGGCCTAAGTGGATCTAACCAATTGTACTGTAAAAAACAATTATTATTAAGGTTCAGTAAGAATACCATAACACAAATTGTGCACAGTCACGTTGATCCTTTTCAACGCACATTTTGACAAACTTCGTAAAAATCAATAATGAACATTTTATGTTGCACAGTATCTTCCAATTTATTTTTATAACAATGTTATTCCTGGCTGTTACTGTACCTGGCCATCCTTCTCATCGATGTAGCGTAAACCAAAGTAATCCCTCTCAGCTAATTCAATTTTCTCACAGATCTTGTCAAACAAAACTTGCCCCTTTGCATTTTTCTGCGAAAAAATGACACAATATTGACAAAATAAGAAGGCACAAGTAAAACTTAATAGGGACTCTGATATTAAGCAATGGTGGGATTTCACAAAATGATCTCAATGACATCCGCTGCTGAAATATTCCACAAGAAATCTCATCACAAATCAAAAGTTTAGTGGACAAAATAAAACACATAACAAATTATTATGCTTATAATGTGCTTTAGAAACCTTGTGCAAAGTCTCTGAAATATCAAATTTTGTGAGTCTAACAACAGTTTATACACTGCAGAAACTAAATACAGTGGCAATATTCTTTAATGCTTAATAATGTAACCTTCAGTAAACTTCACATTTTTTAAACAATTCACATCTAAGGTCTTCATAAGGTCTCTAAAAGATTGCCACCATTAGGACTGGAGTTGGAGTGGCCTCTCAGATAGCTTGAGAAAACAGTTGTCTCTCCTTTCTCCTTGCTGTTAGGGATGTTTTGTCAGGAGAGACAGCACCTCAGCAACAGAAATTCCATACTGATGAGGTAAACCGATGTTTATTTACTTAACTAATCCAGTAGTCATAGGGTTCAATAAATTTTGGCAAAGTTTTGTGTTCTTCTGTGAACAAGCTCCAGCAGTAAAACTCACAATCTTAATCTTCATAAGAATATATTCCACAAATACTGACTGTTTTGAAATCGCATTTACATTTGACCTTTGTGGCCTTTTGTCTTTTGTATCTCATTCATAAATAAGTAGCTCAAACAACATTTCTACTAGGTCAACCAACCAGTGCTCCTAACCAGATTCTGGACAGATGTTTTCATCATCAGTAAGCAATTGCTGTCGCTGAGGTGCAGACGTCCCTCCTAGAGTAACATCCCTAGTGGTGAGGAGCGAGGAGGGATGGCTGTTTTCGCAGGCTACTTATCAGAGAGGTGCCCACCCCACTGTACACAGCATCAAAGAATATGGCTCACAAAAAAGCAGGGACCAACCCTGGGTATCCATTTTAATGAAAGATGCCTATTGCATATGACTGTCATAGAGTTAATTGCAGATAATCACTATCCACTTTGACAATTCAAAGGAAAAGTTTAAGGTGAAATGTGGACAACCAATGTTTTTGCTCAACCTAGTAGATTATAATATTATTACAATTACACAAAATTCATGACACACTTCCTCCTCTAAAAGGGCACAATATAATTATATATAAACTCAGTAAATATTCCTCTTATCCAATCACAAATTTAATACATGTATATTGATAAGATTTCTGTACAGCGCCATATATATACATTTGTTATGTAAACATTTTTCAACTGCATGAATTCATATTCACTATAAAATTGCTGCATGCATAACAAATGAAAAGGGCTGTACGAAAATGTTTCCAAAATATTTAATTGATCGTCCCTGTTAAGAATGCTTGTAATTGTCCTGTCAAGGCTTAAACAACAGCTTTCATCACAATCAGCACGAAAAAGATAAATTTCCAAACGACTGCTTCGGAAAAAGAAAGATTATCAAGCGGCTATTTTGTAAAATACAATAGGTAACCAAAATATTTATAAATACGGTTTAAAAACATAAGCTTCGTGAAACAGTTGTAAAGACCTCAGCAATATAATGACGGAAAATAATGCAAATCTACCGTAAAAGTTTCGTATTAACAAGCAATGAAAGTTTCAAATACATGGAAAATTATAAATCATTGCCAAAATGGCTTCTTGAAGTGTCTTACAATGTAATTGTTTTTTTTTTTTTAATTCGTTAACCTGATTCATTTCGTCTGAGAACTTCTCGCTTAGCGAGGACTCGAGAAAACCTATAACAACCTGGAAAGATGTAAAGACATCTTCAAAATTATAAAACATCAACAAGAAAAGAAAGGAAGTATGTAAGTTATTAACAATGCGCGGGTTTCCTGAGCTTGCAGAATCAAATTTTGAAATAATGAATTTCCCTTTGGAACGGACGGAACAAAGACGTTGAGGTCATTGACTGATCACGAGAGAAACCAAAAATTAATTGACCGAGTATTATCGATTATGGACCTTCTACTAATCTTCTAATAAACAGGGAAGTTTCGAAATTAAAACCTTTGGCTCATTAAGACCGTTTGATCCGACAGACAATAAACTACAAATTAAAACCTTAAACAGAAGTTACGGGACTTGCTCGACTCGAGCGCCATTTTAGAACAAGAGAGGCCCCTTAAGAAAACATAAAAATCTTACGTCTAGGTCCACAGTGGTACTTTCATCATCTAGCAGTTGAACTTCACAGTGCAAATCGTGAGATTTTACCATGCTGGTGCAGAATGGAGAACTATAAACTTGTAGGAAGCGAATTCTACTGCTCCGCGTCTGATTGAATCCACTCCCTCGCAGCCTCGATTGCAGTCTGTCGATATAGCTCCGTTGAATTGTGGGTAAAATGCCTGTGTTCGGGTGAACGTCCAAGGATTCGTGGAAACTTCGGAAGGAGTCGAAAGCAAGCGGGGAATCCCCTTCGGGCCCTGCCCACGTGACGTGCTAACAAAAACAAACAGGCAGGGGCAACATATTTTTAAAGAGGCGACCGAAAGTTCATTGCATAGATATTATTATATACTTTCTGATACTTTGTATCATTTGAGTCTTTAAAAATTGGAGTAACTTGATTACGAAGAGCAATGACAACTTGTTTTCAAGATTTAAAACAAGATGAAGGTGAAGACAATGATTTGACCGAGTCTCCGACAGAAAAGATTGGGGAAGCAAACGACGGTGGCATTGGAAAAATAAAGCAAGCAGGAGGCGATGATGCGTACGTTTTCGACGTCGATGCACGAGTCATGCAAATTGGACGCGAAAATGACATATTTATCGGTTCAATGGACACGATTCCTGCTTCTCACAGAGACACAGACGACGAAGTTGAAAATGCACCGACGCTGAAAGAATATTTTAAACCCGACGGCTTACTGCGTGTGGGACGAACTCGATGCGGCTTCCCTGATAAAAACGACCACTTGGTTCAGCTCTTAGTCTGCAAGAATCAAAAAACGAGAGAAACACTCGACATTTCAGGGAATTACTACATAGCAGTGACAATTGCTCGGAATGATGGCCAACTCAGTGATCCAGTCGACTGCGACTACATGCGTATCAAAACTGAAACCAAAAATGGCTTGAAACTATCCATGGCAGGTGTGGCCGGGTTTCTCTTCCGTTTTTATGAACCAAACACCAAGTACTTAGTCACGTTCGCTCTGAAAAGCGGTCCAACGACGAAGAAGAGTAAAAAGAAACGTAAAAACCAAAAAAGCTTGTGGAAAACGGTGAGCGAACTTACAATCAAACTGGAAACGGGGTCGAGACAGTGTAACTCACGGAAGCATAGAAAGGCTCTGGCAACAAGAATTGTGACCCCACAGTCTGAGTTGGAACCTGCCTCGCTTACTGAAGAAGGTATGGAGCTTTTTAGGCGATCTATGTGGGTGATGAAAGAGTTACAATCGCTTCGTGACAATGCGAGGTGGAGTGATTTCAACGATCGCGCAAATGAACTTTTGCTGTCATATTCAGATACGGACACAACTGTTGCCATTAAATTGGAGCAGAGTGTGGCGGCCTGTTACAAGAACGATTTGGAACACTCGTTACAGCTACTAGACCAGGCGTTCAGTCTCATGTCGGGAGCCACTAACGTCCGAGTTTTAGCTGGAAGGGGCTACGGCTACCGCGCTGGTGTCAAGAGACGTCAGCGGAGTCTTGGCGAAGCTCAACAGGACGTTCAGTTGGCAGAGCAAAACATTCGCGCGTGTCACACGAGCCTTGATGCGAGCTTCATTGTTTACGAGAGAGCGAGCGTGTTGCTAGATTTCATCGGCCGCCTGTCTCAACGGAGCCCCAAACAAGTAGAGGAGGCTTTACGTAATTTGGAAAAGTGTATCGATGTGTGTTTAAGCGTTGAAATGGAAGATGAGGAATTGTATGTGAAGAAACATCACTTTGCTTTCATAAAAATTGCAATGCTTTTGCTCGATTGCCGCACAGAGGCCGCACGTGAACGTGTTCTGAGCGAAGAATTCATCGCAAAAGGCGAGAAGTGTCTAAAGACGCTGGAAACCAAATACTGGTCGCAGATCGCAGAAGGAGTCAAAGTTCAGTTCTACCTGGCAAGTTCAGACTTAGAATACCGAAAGGGAAACTATCAAAACGCTGAAAATTTTGCCAGTTTAGCGAAGGACAGAGCGGTACATCTGGGTTTCAACACGGAAATTTCTCACGCACAAGAACGACTCGATCACATGCGTGTCGTCACGCGTGGAGATCATAATGCCAGGCCTTCGTACGTGGCCAGTGGTGCAAGTGCTAGTGAGGGAGAATATGGCGATATCAGCTCAGATATTAGCCTATCGGGTTCTGAATCGGATTGGCAAAAGATTTTGAAGCCTACTGATTAGTGACCGGTCACACAATACTCGTTTACCTGCCATTACTAAATAAACCGTCGCCAACCAAAACGATGGGGGAGATCAGTATTGGAACTCACATCTTCCAATCTCTTAGGTGAATAGCCATCATGTGCATAGTATTTGACTCTAGTAAAAAAAAATCAATCATGACTGTAGAGCGAACGATCAAACTAACATTAATGATTTAGCAATGCTGAATCAATAATTGCGATAAGTTGTACTTGCTTGATTGAAATCAATGTCTTCGATTACAGTAAATAATTTTCCGTACAAGGAGCCTGTCAAAAATTGATCAAACAAAGGCCGCGGATAAGTTTTGATAATCGAGGTCTTGTTAGGGAACAGTTATTACTGTTCTGTTTTCGCGCATTAATAAAGGCCAAAAGTTTTGAGACTTTTCCAGTGAGATTGGTAACTGAAGACCTCCCCCTCCCAGCCCAAACAATGTTGAATTTTGACCACAATGGGTGTAAATGAGTCCTTTTAATTTTGGGCGGATCATTGCTGAGAGGGGTAGGGAGGGCGGGAGCCTGAGGGGACGAATCAAAGCCATATGCCATAGATATTCTTATCAATTATTTTGGCTAATCAGTTGACAGCTGTTGAGTAGAGTATTCGATCGAACTAGCCTGAATCAATGTCGATCGGTTCTTACTGAATGAATAAATAATGGGTAAGACATTGGTCAAAGGGACGCGACATTTTTAGTATTCACAACTGATCATGAAACAGGGTTTAAAATAACAATTAACAAACAAATAACAAACTGTAGAAATTCAGTCAGAGGTAACTTCTGGGACATTCTAGGTATATATATGGGTCTTGACAAGTCGTGTATCAAACATGACCCTTAGGCCCGTTTCAAACGTTGTGTTATACTGCCGTGCGTGTCGAGTGCGTGGCTGGCTCGAATGTCACGACTATACTTGACTCATAACCATTCAGTCGAATAAAACAGATTTTGTCAAAAACAAATCGACTTTAAGTACGAGGTTCTGCTACTGCCGTGCTTAAGACGAATCCGTTAATTCGGTCTAATGACCTCTCGAGTTAGGTCAGAAGAGAAACCAATACTGGGAGGATGGAAGGCGCGTCGCATCTGCTTGAAACGAATCTAAAAGAAAATGCAAATGAGCGAGAAAAATAGATTTTCCATCATTACAGTGATCATTAGCATGAAAATTTAGCGCATGTGATGGCGGCGAAAACGTTACCTTAAACATAGTTTTCCGCTGATTCAAACCTCATTTCTCTTCATTCTATCTCGCTTAAATTGTCAAATGTTGGTGAATTTTCCTAGAGTGGTATTCGTAAGTATCGCATCCTGAAGCTCACAGAAAGAAAATAGAAATCTTCGCAACGTCTCGTGTTTTAAGGCCGATACACACGAGGGGTTTTGCTCCCGGAGCATGCTCCAGTATCATTTTGCACGTGTCAGTACACACGAGGGAGCGTTATTTGCCCGGGAGCTTGCTCCCAAATATTTAACCGGTTAAATATCGTGGAGCATTTTGCGGGGTGGAAATTCTGCTCCCGAGGATGAAGTATACCCATGAAATCGTTGGTACACACGGAGGAACTTTGCTCCCGGAGCGTGCCCCTGGAGCATGCTCCGGGAGCAAAATCCCTCGTGTGTATCGGCCTTTACGTTCTCCATAAAACATAAAAGCAGAAGTCGAAAGACCCATTCATACCAAAGCTTAAACATATTTAAACGAGAAAAAGGGTTTATAAGCCTGGTTTCAAGTTACTATTATACTGGGTTTCAAACGGTAAAAGTTTACATATAAATAAGATGTATTGGCGTGACACTTCACTCTATCGTCAGTTTTTCATAATGTTGGGTAATATATTTACAGAAAAATAGGGATTTATTAAATGTAAATTTATCGGTGTGGAGGGGGCCTGACGTGCACGAGTAGGTTGTTATAGTAAATGTATCAATCCAGCCATCTGAAAGCCCTTGGACTGAACTTTCGAATCATGTTTCGATTACGTCGCGACAAGGGAGATGGCCTGATTGCGGTTTTTCGTTTTGACTTCGCGCACGAGCGGGGGAGTCCCCGATCAGTACGTGATGTCATTCAAGAGTTAAAATACAAACAGAGCTGTGTAAGAGAGTAAAGCGCCAAACACAAGTCAACCTCGTATGCATTGGAAACAGTTCAGGACTTGTAAGCTGTCGAAAACAGATTATTGACTTTCAATTGAAATAAGGAATCGAAAAGGAGCGAAATACAGGGTTTGTATACGTGTTTTAAACGGACGGATTAGCTATTGCGTAGTTAGAAATGTCGTTTCGACAAGGTGGACGAAGGACCGAGGTTCCAGCAGCCCTCCTAAAAAGGAAAATAAGCGGGAAGATTGTCGAAGTTTTACTTCCAAAACACAACACGATGAAACCTCAACAAGGACATATCATCGTCCAAGCCGAAACTGTTTGTTTACAAATTGGAGATTATAACAACTTTCATTTTGATGTCGTTGACCTCGGCATGTCCGATGATGTTTCCGAACTGCTTACGAAAGTATCCGACGGCGATGAATTGGTTATTCGTGTCTTACGGAGATATGGTGAACCTGAAGAATTTATCTTGAAAAGAGATGCAAGCGTGATTTGTCCATCGATTAACATTTGTGCAGACTTTTTCAGGATTATTCCACCATCAGATGAAAAGCCTGATATTGACTCTTCCTTTGGGATTACAGTTCACTCTCAAATCCACACCAGCGATGCTCAGATCGGAGACTGGAATAAAGCTGTTATTAACCCCCGAGAGGGATTTTGCGATGTGTTTGACAGTACTCGGCCAATCCTTCGTGTGCTACGGTCGCCTCCGAAGTTTGTTTCAGTTTCTCTTAATATAAAAGATTTTCCAAACTTCAAGAGGGATCATCGGGTAGTGCTTAAAATTTGCAAGAATCGCTTTGATGGCCGAGCTTTTGAATACTGCTTTGAGGATAAAATAAAGAGGCAACAGGGAATAATCTTTTTTAAAAGCTTATGTGGCTTATCTTTGGCCGGCTCGAAGAAAATGAAAGGTTTCTATGATGTTGACGTGACGGTAACAGAAAGAAGTCAAAATGAGAAAATGGAAATCAAAGAAGGAGTGATGTTCAAACGCGATGGTAGTTTCGAAAATCTTCGAGGTTTAGTTGGGTTTTGGTTCCGTTTCCACACCGCCAATAAAAGATACATCATTACTTTTTCATTGTGGGAGAAAGAAACTAGAGGTGAGCAAAGTGGGATCCTTCTGGATGAGGTACACATCGCTGTTGAAACAAGCGAGCGAAAGCGTTCACGGCTATCAAGACACAAAAAACTTTTATGCCTAGCCGAAGAGGTCCGTAAAGAGGCATCACTTCCGGGTGAAATTCACAGTGAGCCTACGTCACTTCCGGAGGGGAGCCAAAAAGCTGTTGAAGGAAGCGAACAGTTTTTACCGAACGATAACGGAAGGTTACCGAGCTTGCCCTTTTCGGAAGAAACAGGATTTTCCGGGAAGAAGCCTTGGGAATATGATCACATGACGGCTGGAAAGCGCATTCAAACACCACCTAAAAGGAAAAGACGCAGAAAACTATTATGCCCTGCCACGGGTTCTATCACGGAGAAACCTGAAGAGATATCACTTCCGGGTGAAACTCACAGTAAGCGTACGTCACTTCCGGAGGCGAGTCACGAACTCGAAGAAAACGAACAGTGTCTGCCCGTTTCGAAAGAAACAAAATTTTCCGGGGAGAACATTCCGGGATATAATCACATGACGGCTGAAAAGCTCAAACAAACACGTACACCACATAGCAGGAAAAGTCGACGAAGTAATTTACTTAAAAGGGATTATTGCAATGGTGAAGCGCGGATACCAGGTCAAGCAAAAGAAATGCCACTTCCGGCGGAAGTTGACGGTTCGGTCTATGAGCAGAGCCTGCGAATTATGGAAGTTTTGGGAGATTTACGTAATAACGGAAAATGGGAAGAATTCGATTACGAAGCTGATCAGTTGCTTAGGAAATTTTTTAACTGCAATGACCTTTTGATTACTGTTTTTCTTGAACAAGGAAAGGCTGCCTGCTTTCGAAACGACCAAACGTCCGCCGAGGATTTTATTAGGAAAGCCTCGTTGAAAATTCCGAAGGCATCTTCTGCCTTGGTATCCCTGTGGACTGGTCGGGCGAATACCTATCTGGCGGAGATTTACGGCAGAGATAAGCTGGCACTTGGTAAAGCACAGCGATGCATCACGTCTGCGAAGAAGTATCTAAAGAATACATCCTACCTTTTAGACCGTGCCTGCCTTGCTTGCGAAGAGGGCAGCCTGCTTCTCCAACAGTCTCACTTATCATCCATGGCGGAAGAATCCAGGCGTTGCTTTGATAGTTCTATCGAGTTATGCAACCTTGGCTTAGAAGAAAGCCCCGACAGACTTCTGCTGCTAAGAACGCACGACTTGGCAGTGACGAAGAAAGCTATGCTTCTTCTGGATTTTTCCAAATCTTACGAGCCAGGCGGAAACTTAGTGAATGAAAAAACACTCTTTGAGGCAAGGCAGTGTCTCGAGAGTCTAAAACTCGCCTCCGTTGAGGAAATGACAAAGACTGCACAAGTTCAATATCATTTTGCTCGTTCGGACCAGTACTTCCGGGAGCAGCGTACGGTTGATGCTATTTGGCATGCGCAAACTGCATTTGATTTGTCACGTCAGTTTGGCTTTGACACCTTTTCTGCAGCTGAAGTTCGCCTGAATTTTTTATTGAAGTTTTCCAGTTCCAATTGAACCAACAGCGATGAAAACAACTTGACAGAGTAGGAGTTATATTTATTCATATGATATAGATATTTGATATAGTTGTCACGGAATAGTATAAGTTTTATATTTATATTCAGAAGGTCTTATTTGATAAATGTGTGACAAATGTGAAAAAAGTACTCAAAGCTGTTCGCTGAATTAAAAGAGTAGTTTTGTTCGAATGCAGGACAGTTTGTGCGTTCAGTTTTGGTCTCTTTTTCCTGACAGAGGACATTTCATGAAATTTCAAAATTCTATGATACTCCTTTAAAATGTTTGATACTATATTTTTCGTGGCGCCACGAAAAGCTACCGTAAAATTCCGAAAATAAGCCCCGGGACTTTTCTTTTTCAAAGGCCCTTTTTGAGGGGCTTATTTTTGGAGGGGATTATCTACGGAGGGGCTTATTGTACGGAGGGAAATTTGCGTTTAAAAATCGATTAGGCTAGCCTTATTTTTGGTAGGAAATTTACCGTTTTCTTTGTTTTACTTTGTATTTGAGGGCAATTCCCAAGTACAACCCCCCCCCCCCCCCGGGGCTTATATTGGTTTGGAGGGGGGATTTAACGGAGGATTTTTTGTGTTACGAGTTTGGGGGCTTATTTTTGGAGAGGCTTATACATGGAGGGGCATATTTTCGGAATTTTACGGTATGCGATATCTAGTGCGAGCATAGCCTGAGTGAAATTGCGTGAAAAACATAATAAATACATTACCACGTTTTGTCATTTGCTCGAAGCGCTCTCTTTGAATGTTTTAATCATGTTAACGAGCCAAGATTGTCAGTGGTCATTGTTACATACACCTCCCTGTTCCGACCACGGGCTGGGAAAATTACCTTCAAACTTCCTTGCGTTATCACCGCATGTGTGAGTTTTAAAAATACACGCTTTTAGTGGACTTCGATCGTTTAATCCACCCATGCATTAATTTTCTAGAAAGGACAAAGTCCTCGATTTACGAAGACCACCTAAGTTTAGCTATTTTGTCGGTTTATTTGTTAACAATTCTACGGCAACTGCATGATATCCCGTCATGATTTTCTACTGAAAAGCAAATACAAAATGCGCTTCCTGCTGGGTGATTGTCTATGTTTAATTGGAGGACAGTCGCATACACAATGTTCCTGGATGCCTTCGTCGGCAAGTTAAAGTTTAATGGTGGTTGTCCAGAATAGGAGGAGAGGCGGGGGGGGGGGGGGAGGGAGGAGGGTCCAATTTGCCATGAGATTTTGGTTTTGAGGTCTGCCCGGTTCATTAGGATTTTGCTTTTAAAACATTCCCTGTTCGTGTTCCAACGAATTGACCGGTTGTCTATGTTTCCATTTTAGGAAAAGTGCCCTTTTCGGTTTGTTATAGCCAGCAAAGCAGGCGTATTTTGGGGCGGGATCCATGAATTGTTTTCAGGATAACGTTGTCCCGCCATCTTGGACGTTAATACTACCAGAGAGTTGGGACGAGTCAAAAAGTGTTTTTAAGGGAGAGTCTTTTTGGTTGCTTTTCAAGATGGCGGCCACGATCAATGTACCTCCGAGTTTTCGTTAAAAAACGCCTGCTCTGCAGGCTAGGTTTGTTAACATTATCACGTTTTCATGTCTAGCCGGGTTTTAAAAAATTAAGCCCAAATAGACCTCTTCCGTCAAACAATTATAAACCAACCATGGATTTTGTTTTTCCTCTTCTCGGCTACCTTTCTTCGTTCTCGCTCTTTCCGTTTGTCCTTTACTTTACCTTTGCTACACTGTGATTTTCAAGCTTTTTGGGCGCAACAAAAACCTGCCTTTCGGCCCTTTTTTACTAAAATGGCTGCAGATTTCGTTAGGTTCTTTTGTAAAAAAAAATCGGATAGATAGTTGCCTCTGTTTTTTGCTATGTAGGTCCAGCTACGGGTATCCTATTTCAGCTATTCTGAACTAAAGATGAAACTGAAGACATCATGAGATGTTGCAGACATGAATTTTATTTGAGCTCATCAACATCCGTGCTGTCACGGCTTAAGAAATCAGAGCGAAAGGTGTTTTCATCCCATCTCGATGCAAAATGATAAAAACAACAAGCCAGGCTGAAAAATATTTTCTATGTTTCTGCAGTGCAAGAGTCCTTGTTTTTATGGGGTTGTAACTAGGGGCCTACATCATTACGTGAATATGGTCATGAGTATTATTAAGTTGAATTAGGTTAAAACTTTGTCCGTTAGCTTTGAACGGAGCTCATCGGGAACAATAAAATGCTTTTCTTTTACGTTGGGGCTAAATGAAGACGTAACCTTGCTTTAGTCAGCTTAGCTTCATGTCGTCATGTTAACAGCTGCAAATTTAAAGTTGCGAGAAAATTCATCAAGGCAAACTATTCACTGATGCATTTGGAAACGCTGTAAAACTAAACGCAGATACAAAATCGTTCAGAGCGGTTACGAATTGTAAAATATTTGCTTCTTACAATATTTTCTTTGGTCGTTTCACCGAGATTGTTTTTAAGATAGATATTGAAGCTCTCGAAACGGTAAGTAGATTTGTTTCATACAGGTTGCTCAAGATTAATGATGACTTATGGAACTAAACTGACGAGAAATTGTGTTGTCTTGTGACGACATGCTTGGATTCTAATGCAGCGATTGGTTATAATAGAGAAAATTTCAAGAACAAAGCGCGTTGAAAATACTAGTCTGACGAGACCAGCAATATACTAAAAAACAGCTTGAGTTGCACCTTGCCTCGCTTACTAAAGAGGGTATAGAACTTTTTAGGCGATCTATGTGGGTGATGAAAGAGTTACAATCGCTTCATGACAATGCGAGGTGGAGTGATTTCGACGATCGCGCAAATGAACTTTTGCTATCATATTCAGATACGGACACAATTGTTGCCATTAAATTGGAGCAGAGTGTGGCGGCCTGTTACAAGAACGATTTGGAACACTCGTTACAGCTAATAGACGAGTCCGTCAGTCTCATGTCGGGAGCCACCAACGTCCGAGTTTTAGCTGGAAGGGGATACGGCTACCGCGCTGGTGTCAAGAGACGTCAGCGGAGTCTTGGCGAAGGGCAACAAAACGTTCAGTTGGCTGAGCAAAACATTCGCGCGTGTTACACGAGCCTTGATGCGAGCTTCATTGTTTACGAGAGAGCGAGCGTGTTGCTAGATTTCATCGGCCGCCTGTCTCAACGGAGCCCCAAACAAGTCGAGGAGGCTTTACGTGACTTGGAAAAGTGGATCGATGTGTGTTTGAGCGTTGAAATGCAAGATGAGGAATTGTATGTGAAGAAACATCACTTTGCTTTCATAAAAGTTGCAATGCTTTTGCTCGATTGCCGCACAGAGGCCGCACGTGAACGTGTTCTGAGCGAAGAGTTCATTGCAAAAGGCGAGAAGTGTCTAAAGACACTGGAAACCAAATACTGGTCGCAGATCGCAGAAGGAGTCAAAGTTCAGTTCTACCTGGCAAGTTCAGACTTAGAATACCGAAAGGGAAACTATCAAAACGCTGAAAATTTTGCCAGTTTAGCGAAGGACAGAGCGGTACATCTGGGTTTCAACAGGGAAATATCTCACACACAAGAACGACTGGATCACATGCGTGTCGTCACGCGTGGAACTCATAATGCCAGGCCTTCGTACGTGGCCAGTGGCGCAAGTGCTAGTGAGGAAGAATATGGCGATATCAGCTCAGATATAAGCTTATCGGGTTCTGAATCGGATTGGCAAAAGATTGTGAAGCCTACTCCCTAATTCCCTTCCCCTTTTCTTTCGAACGCCTGCCACGCAGGCTAATAACACGTCACCAACCTAAACAAATATTATCCAATCTCTTGCGTGAACACCCGTGTGGCGCGAAATTTTTGTGCGAGTTTATTTCTGCGGATTGCTGGTTTTCAGTGTCAAGCCATTCAAAATAGATCAAAATAAAAATCAAAACTGTTCAATAGATAAAGTCCGGAATCTGGGAAATGAAAGGAGGTAAATATACAAAGACCCTCGCCAAGATTCAGGTCAGAGGAATGTTCCGTATACGAGACATCCGAGGAAATGTTTTACCCAAATTTATAGAGATTTGTATGGAGACGCCATGCTGGTGCCCACCTGGATGGGCACCGACATGGCGGACGGAAACCAACAAAAACATCTGCCCCAAGTTTTGGTACTAAAACGTGAATTTATCCCTCGAGGAACTCATAAACATTAAAGTAATACTTTTTCTAATACACGAACTGTTTAGATAGCAAAATTCTCCGAAATACGTCACTTTTTTAACCCACATGACAGCCCTCTTGGCCGTCATGTAAATGCCACGTCACGCAATAGCTTAGAAACTCAAGCGTACTCTATCACAAAACCAAGAACCCTTTTGAAGCGAAAATTTGTATGACAATTAGTTTTCAGCTACCCTAATACTTCACTAAAGTAAAATCTCACTAGGATCGATAGTTTTGTAGTTTGAATTTTAGTGACGTCATGTGAAAACCAACAATTGGCGATTTTTGTGTTTTGCGGGAACTAAGTTTTGCGATTAGGACAGATTGGTTTTTCCAGCTGGGAATTAATTTTTGTGATTTCCAGAAAGTACCCAAGCTTACCTAGTACCCAGCGTTGATAATATTTTCGTTTTTATTGAGTACGTGCAATAGAAATACATATTTTCAACAATAAGCCAGTATTTCATTGTTTCTGAATGAAAGAGGCAAGTTGTGATTGAACACACACGATTTCTTAGCACTGTATTTTTGTGTAGCGAATTTAAGTTAAAGAATATTTACTCTGGAGTAAATTTTTGCGGGAAAAATAACAAATAATTTTTTTAATGTTATTGTTGTTTTGTTTTGTTTTCTTTAATCTTTATTTGCGGGAACTTATTTTTGCGGATCGCTAGAAAAACCGCAAAAATTAGAACCCACAAAAATTTCGAGCCACACGGTAGACATATGCATCATCTGCGTATTATTTGGCTCCAGTGAAAAAAATCAATTATGACTATAGGACCCTATATTAGAGCGAACAATCAAACAAACATTCATTATTTAGCAATGTGATCAATTGTGATACGTATTTTGCTTGATTGAAATCAACGTATTCGATTATCATCAGTAATTTTCCAAACCAGGAACCAGTTATTAATTGAACAAACGGTAGCCGCGGATAAGTTCTGATAATCGCACGAGGCCTGTTTTCGCGCATTAATAAAGGCCAAAAGTTTTGGGACTTTTGTATTGAGATTGGTAACTAAAGACCTCCCCCTCCCAGCCCAAACAATGTTGAATTTTGACTAAAATGGGTGTAAATGAGTCCTTTTCTGGGCACATCATTGCTGAGAGGAGTGGGGAGGGCTGAAGCCTGAAGCCATATGCCATAGATATCTATCGATTATTTTGGCGAATCAGTTGACAGCTATTGAGTAGACTATGGAGTGTTTTCACTCACGTGGCCAGCATCTATGCAAATTTATTGGAACAAAAGAAAGCGTTTGCATAAGAAAGGAGTTCAACTCCCAGAGGACTGGTTTGGGACACCAACATGGCCGCCGTTTCATTGTTTTGGGACACCAATATGGCCGCCGTGATGTCATGTGAAAACACTCTATAGTCTGAATCAAATTCGATCGGTTCTTAAAATGAATAAATAATGAGTAAGACATCGGTAAAATGGACGCGACATTTTTAGTATTCACAACTGATCATGAAACAGGGTTTAAAATAACAATAAAACAACGTACGTAAGAGGCAAACTGTAGAAGTCAGTCAGAGGTAACTTCTGGGGCATTCTAGGTAATACGTGCGTGTCGAGTGCTTGGCTGGCTCGGATGTTCACGGGCTAAATGCATGACTGATTCAGTCGAGTAAAAATAGATTTTCCATCATTACAGTGATCATTAACATGAAATTCAGCGCATGTGATGGCAGCGAAAACTCACCTAAAACATAGTTTTCCGCTGATTCAAACCTCATTTCTCTTCATTCTGTCTCGCTTAAATTGTCAAATGTTGGTGAATTTTCCGAGAGTGGAATTCGTAAGTATCGTATCCTGAAGCTCAGAAAAAGCCGAAAATCTTTGGACGGTCTCGTGTTTACGTTCTCCATAAAACATAAAAGCAGAAGTCGAAAGACCCATTCACACCAAAGCTTAAAAATGTAAACGAGAAAAGGGTTTATAGGCCCGTTTGAAAGTATCGCGTATCAAACGTTGAAAAATTAAATATAAATATTAAGTTTATTTAAGGGATCACAAATTAAAACTGATGCTGATTGGAGTGACATTTCACTCTGTCATCAGTTTTCAATAACGTTGAGTACCATATTTCGGAAAAATAGGGATTTATTAAATGTTGCTTTATTGTTGTGAAGGGAGCTTTGGACTGAACTTTCGAATTATCAGTTTCGAATGCGTCACGACAGATGATGGCCTGAATGAGGTTTTTGTTTTTTTTTTTTCATTTTGACTTCGCGAGCGTGCGGGGAAACCCCCGAACAGTGACGTCATTTAAGGGTTAAACATAAACAGTTCTCTGCTTAAGAGTGAAATATTTTAGCGCCAAACACGGCAAGTCAAGTTCGTATGCTATTGGAAACGAGTCGGGGCTTCTAAGTCGTCTAAAACAAATTATCGTCTTTCAACTGAAAGAAGGAAACGGAAACGAGCGAAATACAAGGTTTGTATACGTGTCTCAAACGGACAGACTAGCTATTGCGTAGCAAGAAATAATGCTTCGACAAGGTGGACGGAGGACTTTGGTTCGTGAGTTCCTCTCAAAAAGTAAAATAAGAGGACATGTAGTGGAAGTTTTACTGCCCAAATGCAAGAAGAAAAATGACAAAGAACTCTTACCCCTGAAACATCGACAAGGACATGTTATCGTCAAAGCCCAGACTGTTTGTTTGCAATTGGGAGATCATAACAATTTTCATGTTAATGTCGTTGACCTCGCAATGTCCGATGATGTTTCCGAACTGCTCACGAAAGTATCCGACGACGACGAATTGGTTATTCGTATCTTACCGAGATACGGTGAACCTGAAGAATTTATCTTGAAAGGAGATGCAAGCGTTACTTGCCCATCGATTAACATTTGTGCAGACTTTTTCAGGATTATTCCACCGTCGGATGAAAATCCTTATATAGACCCTTCCTTTGGGATTAAAGTTGATTCTCAAATCCACACCAGCGATGCTCAGATCGGAGACTGGAATAAAGCTGTTATTAACCCCCGAGAGGGGTTTTGCCATGTGTTTGACAGTACTCGGCCAATCCTTCGTGTACTCTGGTCGCCTCCGAAGGTTGTTTCAGTTTCTCTTAATACAAACGATTTTCCAAACTTCGAGAGAGATCATCGGGTAGTGCTTGAAATTTGCAAGAATCGCTTTGATGGCCGAGCTTTTGAATACTGCTTTGAGGATAAAATAAAGAGGCAACAGGGAATAATCTTTTGTAAGAGCTTATGTGGCTTAACTTTGGCCGAATCGAAGAAAATGAAAGGTTTCTACGATATTGACGTGACGGTAACAGAAATAAGTCAAAATGAGAAAATGGAAATCAAAGAAGGAGTGATGTTCCAACGCGATGCCAGTTTCGAAAATCTTCGAGGTTTAGTTGGATTTTGGTTTCGTTTCCACACCGCCAATAAAAGATACATCATTACTTTTTCATTGTGGGAGAAAGAAACTAGAAGTCAGCAAAGTGGGATCCTTGTGGATGAGTTGCACATTGCTGTCGAAACAAGCAAACGAAAGCGTCCACGACCATCAAGAGACAAAAAACGTTTATGCCCCAACAGGGTGGTCCGTGAAGGGGAATCAGTTTCAGGTAAAATTCACAGTAAACCTACGTCACTTCCGGAAGGAAGTCATAAAGCTGTTCAAGGAAGCGAACAGTTTTCACCAAAAGATAATCAACCATACTTGTCCAATTCGGAAGAAACAATATTTTCCGGAGAGAAGCTTCCGAGATGTAATGACGTAACGGCTGTAAAGCGTAAACAAACATCACCTAAAAGGAAACGACACAGAAAACCTTTATGGCCCGCCAAGGAGATCCCTGAAGAGACATCACTGTGTGAAATTAACAGTAAGCCCACGTCACGTCCGGAGGGGAGTAACGAACTCGAAGCTGTCGAAGCAAGCGAACACTTTTCACCGAACAAAAACGAAAAGCAACCGAATTTGCCCGTTTCGGAAGAAACAAAATCAGTTTCCGGGGAGGAGCTTCAGGGATATAATCACATGACGACTGCAAAACACAAACAAACACCTGCACCACCTAAAAGGAAAAGTCAACGAAGTCATTTACTTGAAAGGGATTATTGCAATGGTGAAGCGCGGTTACCAGGACAAGCTTCCCAATTAATGTCAAACGAAATGCCACTTCCGGCGGAAGTTGACGGTTTGGTCTATGAGCAGAGCCTGCGAATTATGGAAGTTTTGGGAGATTTACGCGATAACGGACAATGGGAAGAATTCGATTGCGAAGCTGATCAGTTACTTAGGAAATTTTTTGACTGCAATGACCTTCTGATTACTGTCATTCTTGAACAAGGAAAGGCTGCCTGCTTTCGAAACGACCAAACGTCCGCCGAGGATTTTATTAGGAAAGCATCGTTGAAAATTCCGAAGGCATCTTCTACCTTGGTATCCCTGTGGACTGGTCGGGCGTATACCTATCTGGCGGAGATTTACGGAAGAGATAAGCTGACACTTGGTAAAGCGCAGCGACGCATCGAGTCTGCGAAGAAGTATCTAAAGAACACATCCTACCTTTTAGACCGCGCCTGCCTTGCTTACGAGGAGGGCAGCCTGCTTCTCCAACAGCCTCACTTCAGGTCATCCATGGCGGAAGAATCCAGGCGTTGCTTTGATTGCTGTATCGAGTTATGCAACCTTGGCTTAGAAGAAAGCCCCAACAACCGCCTGCTTCTAAGAGCGCACGACCTGGCAGTGACGAAGAAGGCCATGCTTCTAAAGATTACGGACCGGGCGGAAGCTAAGTGATGAAAGAACACTTCTTGAGGCAAGGCAGGGTCTCGAGAGTCTAAAACTCGCCTCCGTTAAGGAAATGACAAAGACTGCACAAGTTCAATATCATTTGGTTCGTTCAGACCAATACTTCCGGGAGCAGCGTACTGTTGATGCTATTTCGCATGCGCAAACTGCATTTGATTTGTCACGTCAGTTTGGCTTTGACACCTGTTCTGCAGCTGAAGTTCGCCTGATTTTTTTATTGGAGTTTCCCAATTCCAATTGAACCTATAGCGATGAAAAGAACTTGGCAGAGTAGCAGTTATATCTATTTACTTGATATATTAATATATTTGAGAAGTAAAGTTGTCATGAAATAGTATAAGTTTCGTGTTTATATTCAGAAGCTCTTATTTGAAAAATGTGTAACAAATGTGAAAAAAGCACTCAAAACTGTTTCCTGAATTAAAAGAGTAGTTTTTCTCGAATAAAGGACCGTTTTGTGCGGTCAGGTCTGGTCTCTTTTTCCTGACAGAGAACATTTCATGAAATTTCAAAATTCTATGATACTTCTTTAAAATGTTTAATACTAATACTTAATTTGATAGAAAGGCAAAAACAAAACGTTGGGTATTTTTCCGAGATTGTCATTAAAAAAAAAAAATTGAACAGTGACGATGATGATGATGATGATGATGATGATGATGATGATGATGATGATGATGATGATGATTATAATCATGTCATTTGGCCACTTATTATTTATTTTGGCGGCCATACCGTGACGCAATACCCGATAGCTTTTGCGCTGCCTCGAGAGTCATACGGGATAGGGCTTCTGTTCACACGTGAGTTAAGAACGGTTCACGTGGCGGCGCGATTTCTGTGACGAAGCAAAGCTGACTCCCTGCTCCGCGCCGATCTCGAAAGTGGAGCGTCACATATTGGATAGGTTTTGTGCCATTAACGTTGGTGCAGTGTGAGCACCTATTCGACCCGTGGCGGAAGTAGCGTGGCGAAAGAGCGAGGCTTGGAACCCACTAAGACGGAAGATAATATTCAGGAGTGAGGACTGGAATTAAGTGCACCAAAGCCTCTCGGCCAACCAAGCCGGCACGATGTTGGATCTATGTACTGTGAACGACTTGTACCGCCCCAGGCCAGTTCATCCATATGCTATACGGGATAGCAGTTTTCGTGGCGCCACGAAAAGCTACCGTAAAATTCCGAAAATAACGGCCCCAGGGCTTTTATTTTTCAAAGGCCCTTTTTGAGGGGCTTATTTTTAGAGGGGCCTATATTCGGAGGGGCTTATGTACGCAAGGAAATTTGTTTTTTAAAACAATTCCCAAGTACAAGCCCCCCGGGGCTTATATAGGTTTGGAGGGGGGGGGGGGGGATTTAACGGAGGATTTTTTGGTTACGAGTTTGGGGGGGGGGGGTTAGTTTTTGGAGGGGCTTATTTTCGGAATTTTACGGTATGCGGTATCTAGTGTGAGCATAGCCTGAGTGAAATTGCGTGAAAAACATGAATTGATACGTTTGGTCATTTGCTCTAAGCGCTCTCTTTGAATGTTTTTAATTATGTTAACGAGCCAAGATTGTCAGTGGTCATTGTTACATACACCACCCTGTTCCGACCACGGGCTGGGCAAATTACTTTCAAACTTTCTTGCCTTATCACCGCATGTTTGAGTTTTATAAAGTGTTTAGTGACGAGAACCAGCAGGAGCATGACCGGCTATTGAAAACCGCCCAGCCCACGAAGAAAATCAAACTCCGCGAACCATGCCGAAGGCAGGCGGAAGCCGCAGGCAGATAGAAAGAATTGTCGAACGAAGAAAATTACTGATTTTGACTTCAATTAAGTATGAACAGAGTGGCAGAGGCAAAAACTCAAAGGCATTTAGACCATTTAGTATCCAAAACACGGACAGACTTGCGTTTTTTTTAATTTTGGTCAATATGTGGACTTCGTTTAATCCACCCATTAATTTACTAGAAAGAACAAAGTCCTCGATTTACGAAGACCACCTAAGTTTAGCTATTTCGTCGGTTTATTTGTTAACAATTCTATGGCAACTGCATGATATCCCGTCACGATTTTCTACTGAAAAGCAAATACAAAATGCGCTTTCTGCTGGGTGATTGTCTATGTTTAATTGGAGCACAGTCGCATACACAATGTTCCTGGATGCCTTCGTCACAAGTTAAAGTTTAATGGTGGTTGTGCAGAACAGGAGGTGAGGGGGGGGGGGGGGGGTGGAGGATCCAATTTGCCATGAGATTTTGGTTCTGAGGTCCCGTGTTCCAACGTATTGACTGGTTGTGTACGTTTCCATTTTAGGAAACGTGCGCTTTTCGGTTTGTAAACATTATCACCTTTTCACGTCTAGCCGGATTTTAAAAAATTAACCCCAAATAGACCTCTTCCGTCAAACAATATAAACCAACCATGGATTTTGTTTTTCCTCTTCTCGGCTTCCTTTCTTCGTTCTCGCTCTTTCCGTTTGTCCTTTACTTTACCGTTGCTACACTGTGATTTTCAAGCTTTTTGGGCGCAACAAAAACCTGCCTTCGGCCCTTTTTCACTCAAATGTCTGCAGATTTCGTTAGGTTCTTTTTCAAAAAAATCGGATAGATATTTGCCTCTGTTTTTTGCTATGTAGGTCCAGGATTAACAAAGCTACGGGTATCCTATTTCAGCTATTAACTAAAGATGAAACTGAAGATATCATGAGATGTTGCAAGCATGAATTTTTTTTGCAACGGTTATATACGGAGTTGAAGGACATCAACATCCGTGCTGTCACAGCTTCGGAAATCAGAGCGAAAGTGTTTTCATCCCATCTCGATGCAAAATGATAAAAACAACAAGTCGGACTGAAAAATATTTTCTATGTTTCTGCAGTGCAAGAGGCATTGTTTTTATGGATTGTAACTAGGGGCCTACATCATTTAATAAGTGAATACGGTCATGATTATTATTGAGTTGAATTATTCACAGGCTACCCGCTGAGGTTAAAACTTTGTCCGTTAGCAATAAACAATAAAATGTTTTTGTTTTACGTTGGGGCTAAATGAAGACGTAACCTTGCTTTAGTCAGTTTAGCTTCATGTCGTCATGTTAACAGCTGCAAATTTAAAGTTGCGAGAAAATTCTTCAATGCAAACTATTCACTGACGCATTTGGAAACGCTGTAAAACTAAACGCACGTACAAAATCGTACAGACCGGCTACGAATTGTTAATATTTGTTTCTTACAGAATTTTCTTTGGTCGAGTCACCGAGATTGTTGGATATTGAAGCTCTTGAAACGGTAAGTAGATGTGTTTCATACAGGTTGCCCAAATGACATATGAAACTAAACTGACAAAAAACTGTGTTGTCTTGTGACAACATGCTCGAATTCTAACGGAGCGATTGATTATAATAGAAAAAATTTCAAGAACAAAGCGCGTTCAAAATACTAGTCGGACGAGACCAGCAACATACTGAAAAACAGCTTCCGACTGAGAACTGGAACCAAAAAGGATTTGCAAAGCAATATATCATAGCGGAACACTTTCAAGTCAGTTAAAAAATTGTCAAGACGCTTGGTATTTTTAAATGTTTCAAACTTCAACTTAAAACAAACGGAGTTCAGGAAAAACAAGGGAAATAACATCAAATAAGTAAAGTCTTCAACAATTTTAAGACCGCAAATCATGTGAATTCCTTGAACTATTTAAAGTTTTGTAGGTCTTGTTTGTAAAAGAAAAGTACAGGAAACGAATTAAACTGAATACACTGTACAGGGCCCGTTACAAACCGGTTTGACTGTATTTTTTTAATGCTTAACAATAGCTTAAGATTAACACCAGGGAGGCTTTAATTCCTAATCAAATTAACCGACCATAGTGTCCATCTTGTCCCCAACCGTCGTTTCCTTTTCGTCACGTGGTCTTGAAAAGAGAGGTCCGTCACAAATTAAGCCGAGTGGCTCTGAGGACGAGAATGATCATTTCAGCCGATCTTGCCAACTCGCAGTCCTATGTTACTTAATTAACATGATGTTCAAAAAACGTATTATATTTCTTCACCTCACTGGTTACCGACTGGTCTACATCGTCGTTTATAGTTAGGATTTCGACGCAGCTGTGTGGACATGGGTACCGCCTTGAACTCGCACTCTGAGACCGCCTTATAACCCCGCGCATGGCGCCTAACGGAACATGGGAAGCTTAAAGATTATCACAAAACCTAACGGGCGAAGGGAAGGACCTTATTTGTGCTCTTCCCAAAGTGTCTTGCGCGCGTCGATTTCCCGCAATATACCCATGAAACCGGGGAAGACGTGGTCAAGGAAACAGTAGAGACCTGTTTTTTCATTTTCAGTTTGAAGTTACGCGTTTGCAGTTTCATGTTGCCGTGGTTTCAAATTTAGCAAGGCGTTCATTGTTTAGTGACGCCATGTTGTTTTTCGTCAAAGTCTAAGTTCATCGCTCTCGTCCAAAAAACATAAATAATTCATTGTTTCGAGATAAAAATTCGAACTAACACATCGCAGGTGGACATAGGAAGCTATTGGTGCATCTAAACGTGAGGCTCTACAATTTGTAGAGGTAAAAAGCCTTGCCGTAAGTCACTTACCGCTGGAGGCTCTTCCTGCCGTCCAAACGTGAACTGCAAACGGCAAACGCGAACACAAGACGGTGGTCACATGACATTCTCAAGTTTGCGGTTTCCTGTGAAAAACCTGATGATAAGAGTCTCTAGTATTTAGAAAGACCCTCAATAATGCAATTCCAAGGCGAAGTTAAAAAAAAAAAAACCGCTTCTGAGTAGACTGCCCGTTGTAATGGCCTAAGCATGTATAGCCTGCGAACCGCAGACGTATTTCCGGTCATCGCTTCTCTCCCTCCGAAAAATAACGCCTGGTGGACTTAAAGCCGAAACAACCGGATGCTCTCGCAGGCCAAAGCATGCACTAGAAATTTCGAAAAAAAAAAAACAGTAACGATGTCCTACCAGCTGAGAGGTTTACATGTGCCGAAACATTTTTCACTCCATCGAATTGAAAAGAAAAAAAAAAAACTAGAACCACTAGCAATCTTCGAGAAGGATTTTATGAGGCCCGAGAACTTGAAGTCATGAGCATTTTATCGGGAATTCACGAATGAATGAATGAATGAATGAAAATTTTATTCATGTGGGAGTATTTAGCTATACAGCTAATGGGGGACACAGACTATTTACATACATAATAAGTATCCCTAACTAAAAAAAAATGAAAATGAAAAAGAAATAAATAAATTGGGTATATACATTCTTAAAATATTCCTAATACTAAAATTGTAGAACCTATTACATTCACAGTTACTTTCTACAGTCGGATTACGACTGTACTGGGGATAAATATGCATCAGTTTATTAGTCCGGATAAGTCGACTTTCCTATATTTCTCTTGAAAGAATTAAGACTTTCGGCATTTCTTAGTTTTCCTGGAAACTTGGACCAAGTAAGCCGGAGGCCCCAAGTATTCATACTAACGACTATTTGGGGGAGTGAATTTCGCCCAATACTTATATGGAACTTTTCTTTTTAATTCTAGATCATTTTCCCACTTCATAGGTACCTCTCTGTAAGCATAACTAGCTAAGGTTGAAGAGAGATGTACGGTGTAAACAACTGCGACGATGAACCTCTGGTAACGACAGCCGGCGCGACAAAACAAGCTAATAAATTGGTGTACTTAACAGGGGCTATCCTTTTTGCAGCCTGTATTATAGCCTCTTTAGCTCTGGCTATTACTGTAGCTGTTATTTTTTACGAAAATCGGGATGACAAGAATTCAACGGCAGTAAATGCTGCGACGGGTAAGCCTTCTACTGAGTGTCATTTCAGAGTTTTACAATCTGGAACATTGATATTTACTAATTATTTATTTAAATGAAGGACCCCGAAAGTCCATTTCACGATGACGTCATTTTACTACGGGGCCTACTATAGAGTGTTTTCACTCACGTGGCCAGCATCTACGCAAATTTATTGGAACAAAAGAAAGCGTTTGCATGAGAAAAGAGTTGAGGTCCCAGAGGATTGGTTTGGGACACCAACATGGCCGCCGTTTCATTGTTTTGGGACAGCAATATGGCCGCCTTGACGTCATGTGAAAACACTCTATATGTATTTACGACCAAAAATCCTTTAAAGTTTTGCTTGATCGTGCAATTAATAAAGGAGAGAAGTGTGACGCCACATTACCATGGTAGCAAAATTATCTTTCTTGAAAGTGACGGCCATTTCCATTGTCGAGCGATGAAAGAAAAGTAAAAGTCCAAAATTTTGTTCCTGAGTGCAATCATGCACATGAAAGTCATTAATGTTATTTTTTTTCCCTGGGGTACTTACATGGAAACGTAACGAAATGACTTCTCCTCCTTATTCAATCTTTTGTTATTACCAAGGAAGAACGATAAGGATCCTGGTCGTGGTAGTCAAACGACACCATCGTGCAAACGGTGGATAAAAGTTGCGACAAAAATAATTGAACTCAAAGGTCGCTTGCAACAGCGGGGAAGCATCGATGTACTGTAACTACGGACCTTGTCAGGAGCCCATATATGGGGCTCCTGCCTTGTACCTAAAAAAATGACTGCTTTTGCTTATCCTATAACGCAAAAAAAGTCAACAGCTAGTCAACAGCTAACACCTACGACAAGGTTGAAGGCAAATTAACCTTTTGAGGGACTCAATGGCGAAAAACTTTTACCCTAAACTCATTCTAAAAGTCCAAAAGAAAATGGAAAGAAAATTAAAAGTTAAAACAATAAAAAATATAGAAGTCCGCTGTCCAATAGCCTCCCACGCAGACGTGACGAACCCCTAAGAACGTCTCCCTAGGAGGCTAGTTGTCCAACGGCTTTCGCAAGCACTGTCGTTTTTCTTTTCTTTTTCTTTCTTTCTTTTATTTTTCTTACCATTTCTGGATATCAAAATGGATCTTATTTTATGTGTATATGATGAAGGCCAGTCCTGAAACTATTTTATCAGGCTTGAATTGTGCCAACAATTTACCCAAACCGTGTAAGTTACGAGTGGATTAAGAGGGGCTCCCCAGGGGAGAGTACTCAATCATATACATGAAAGTCGGTGGGGATCTCGTGTGGGTATCAAATTAATAGAGATTGTATATGCCAGTCTCCCTTAGGATAATCAGAGGCCGGAAATCCAGTATTTTTACCATGAAGGTATGGTATAGGGTTGTGGCTAGGGAAAATATCTGCATATAAAGACAAAAAACTAATATACAGTGCAGTGAGTGCAGTGCCGGAATAAGGTGTCCAGTCTGGGTTCAAACAAAACCAGTGCGCCACTGTAAGTTGAGGTATTAAATGTGTTCTTTCAATTGACAAAAAGAAAAATTGACAGGCACTTTAAAGGAATTTAGCCTTTTCGGTTACAACTTGGTGTTACGGAGCACGAGTTTATGTTAATTAGTGCTAATTAGTAGGTGTGGATTCATCATGCTTTCGCAGTTACAGTCGTTAGACGGTTTCGTGGTTTTATGGTTATATTCAGTATAGACATTTGCAACTACTAATTAGCATGAATTCCTGCTTTAGTAACACCAAGTAAGAACTGCCTTTTCACTCTCTCAAATATTCGTTTTTCTTTCCATGTCAGGCATTGACGAATGTGCTAACAACGACCACACATGTCATGTCAATGCGTCATGTTACAACACCGAAGCGTTTTATTTATGCGTCTGTAAGGATGGATTCTACGGAAATGGGACTTGGTGTAGTGGTAAGTAACAACATGACTCATGAACTTCCATGCATTGTTTCGCCCCGATATAAGGGAATCCGCATTCCAGGACATGTTTTCTTGTAGAATCCGGAATCCGGGAAATTTCTCTTTTGGAATCTGGAATCGTCATGACCCGGGGAGTATGCGCCGCTGGCCTCTCGTAGCCCCCTTCCCCATTATAGTCCATTCTGTGGCCAATTATAGACGCTATCTTAGTAACTTTTGGACAAATGTGTAATTTTCGCGATCCCAATTTAGTCACTTTCTATTTGTGTATCTACAAGCCTTATATTGAATGAAGAACACTTTACTTTTCACTTACAATACAAACATTCTGGTACGTTTGCTAACCGTAAATATGAAGAACTGTCTTACCCCAAGAATCAGAAAATGTGCGACCCCATTCTAGTAACTCTATTGAAAATGCCACCCCATGAGAGTCAATCCAGTCGTGAAAATGCGACCCCATCCAGCGGCACATGCCCATTAGCCTCTTATAAGGAAGTACCCCCTACCCCCCCCCCCCCCCCCCCAGTTGTGATGATCGTGGCGTTTGGAATCCGGAATACAGCTCAAGGAATCCCTCAATCCCATCAACGATTGGAATCCGGATCCCAGTTCCAGTATTACTCTGTTAGTTTAAATACTCTCCTCATTTGCCTCTCCTTTTCTTTTATTCAAGATATCGACGAGTGTACAGCCAACATTCATCGGTGTAATTTAAATGCGTCATGTACAAATAACTTGGGATCTTTTACGTGTAACTGCTTTCCTGGATTTTCTGGAGATGGTCAAACTTGTAGTGGTAATGACATTTCTGGGCTGTGATTTTTAAGGGCTATGTTATGCAATTTGCTAGTTTTGAAAAGCTAAAATCCGTCTTCGTATCATTTGGTCCAGGTTTGTTTGAAGAGTCTAGGCACCGAATCTGTTTCCTACTATACCGTCTATTGCTAATGATGGCAAGGATAAACATGGACTGAAACCTAAACAAATTGGGCCTACTTTTTCTAGTTTTCAAATTAAGGTTATAGTGCTCCCTGATGAAGCTGGTTTGATATATTTTTCATAACTCTAAAGGAACAATTTTTGTATGGGTTTATTCATTAAAAAATGACTTCAGCTCAGAAAGAAATGACATAAAATGGCAACATCTCGGTGTTGCCCGTTTATAATAAGCGGCTAATCCCATGTATTACGAAAGTCACCCCTGGTTGCTCGATCTTTTTGCCAGAGTTTTGACGGAGAAGCCGAGTTCACCAAAATGCATTTGCGAATATTTTTGGAATACATTATAGTATTTCACCGATCAAAAAAACTGTGAAACAACAAGAACTTACGTACACTTACTATTATTTTGGTTTATAGACTTTATTTCGTTTCTCTATGAAGTTCAGATCTTTCTCGAATGAACAAGAAAAAAAAAAATGAAAAAGAATTCACCAGGCTTCCAAAAAGTGTACCAATATAACCAAAATGGAAAGACATAGATATATTTATATATTGAAATTAGTGCCTTGTTTTTCTCAAAAACGTCTATGCTGTGCATCTTTTCAGCGTTTTTTAGACGGTTTATCAGTGTCTACAAAAGTCAGGAGATCTTGCCCAGAGATGGGATCAACGTGATACTCTACAATGCGGTCCTCATACATGCACCCGCTTCTGCAGGTTATCCCCCGGCTCAAACCGTGAACGCATAGAGTTTACGGTTTCATTCACTCTTAAATACTTTGCTTTCTTTTTTTCAGATATAAACGAATGTACCAGCAACACACATTCATGTTACGCCAATGCAACATGTCAAAATACCATTGGATCACATTACTGCGCATGCATGTCTGGATATACCGGAAATGGACAGAACTGCATCGGTAAGCTATTCGCCTCATGTTTACTCGTCCTACAGTTTTGCAGCCTAAACAAAAACACTAGGTCCTATGCTTTGCGAGTAACAAATCCCGCCAAAAACTTGAAGCCCATGCCACATATGTGCTGGGTTAAGCTCCTCCATGCCCAATGAGGAATGCAAGAACTATAGCAGCAAAATCACTCAGAAAAACGTACATAAGCTTAGGCACCAAAATGAAAAGACAATTTTGAAACTTAATTTTGACTAATTACAAGGCGACTATAGGATGGATTAAAAACCAGCATTAAATGCTGGAGCTGAATTGACCAGTTTAGAGAAAGATGCTGCAGGGAGCGTAGACTTTGGCTGGCTTAGCGAGCATACTGATTATACAGAAAAGCAAGCGGACTAAGTGCTATTCACCACATCCATACATCAAAACCCATTATGGTCCTTGCCGTGTTATACAAAACTGTTTCAGTATTAAGATGAAACAAAAAGACAAACAAACAAACAAAACAAGGAAAAATGACCATCACTAGTTGGAATCCATACCCCCTTCCTCTTGTGCATCTATGGATTAAATGCTGAAAGGACTTATAATATCTCTGTTTGCCCGCTATTCTTGATTTGTCAATCTGTCATTATCATTTACCCATATTTCTCCCTCTAGATGTTGACGAGTGTGCGACCAATACCCATTCATGTGATGCCAATGCTTTTTGTAATAATACCATCGGATCATTCAATTGCACCTGTAATCCTGGATACAACGGAACGGGAACATATTGCAATGGTTAGTATTGCCTTTATTGGCTCTTAAAAGCGGATTAGGTGGCAACGAGTCGAATGAACAACTATGTGGCGAGACAACAAAGACATTTGGTATCGATATATAAAATGACATTAGCCGTTTTAACACTACAGGTCTACGGATTATCCATCTAGAAGTGAAAACGGGACGATGTTCAATTTGGACGGATAATTCGTCTGATTTTATCCGTCTGTTTATCCGTCTTTTTAAACGGATAATTCGTCTTGAATTCACATCAGACGGATAAACTGATCCCAGTTGTTACCTGAATTGCCTAGAACGAGAAAGGGTGTGTTACATGACACCCAAAGTGCCAGGAATCGGAACATGAAAGAGGAATAAGGGGTCGAAAGTGGAAAAATCACACACAGAAAAGCAAAACCCTAATCATCATCCCACTAAAAAGGTTTCTCTCGTTTTCCATTCATTTTGGATTTCTGAGGGTTAACCCCAGCTACATACTACTGGATGCACGACCCCTCAAGGGTCGGCTCTGAGGCGTTTCCAGAGTGCTAAATTTTAAAGCTTTTCAATAAAGTAGTAAACAAGAACTTTCAAGTTTCCTTTTCTTAACATCAAGTAAGCGTTGGCCGCCATTTCAATGGTTTGGTAACCGCACCAGAGCTTCGAGACCTGACACATCTGTCTTATGTGAATATGACGTGGCAAGGCCAATTTGGAACTCACATTAAGATGGAAAATATACCAGACGGATTAAATCCGCTTTGGCGTTTTATCTTTCTCTGCTGTGAAAACGGCCATTATGCTTTGACAAAACGTTGGTTTTTTTCTGTATAAACAAATCTTCATTGCATTAATAGTGTGTCCTCTGCCACCGATGTTTAGAATGAAATAGCACTGCGTTTAGCTTCTACGGTATATAATCTCTTGCAATAACTACAAACAGTAGGAGAATGGTTAGGCTAATGCTAATTCATTTTCGCTGCACGAATAGAGAAAACATCTATTCAAGCAATATAAATTTTTTGCCGATAAAATAAACTGGTATATATATACTGGTATAACCAAAGGAAGTAAAGTTAGTCTTGTGCGACTTTTAATTTCATTTGACTGACTATAAGCAGTTTTTAATACCATGTTCTTATCAATGTTTTTATCACACGCTCTCCTCTTTTTGTTTCGCTTCTTTGTTTGATTGTTTTTGTATCTTTTTTGTTGTTGTTTTTACTTCCATTTAAGTGTTGACACTGTCAATACGTATACTTTAATTTATTGAGTATACGTTTTTATATCTGGAGAAAAACACTGCCAGTACCTATACTTTAATTTGTGGAGTGTTCGTTTTTATATCTGGAAAAACGTTAAACGCTTTCTTAAAGTCATCTAAAGCACATGTATACAAATTTTTTTCCTTCTCCTTTTAGACGTAGACGAGTGTACAGCAAATCTCCATACCTGTACCCATTCCAACGCTGTTTGTAACAACACCGCTGGCTCTTATTACTGCGGCTGCAGTTCTGGATATTCTGGAAACGAAACAGTATGCTTTGGTAAATATTAAGCTGAAAAAGGAAGAAAAATTTTCTCGCGCTTCCCCGTAGACAAGAATTTTCATTGCGTAAGCACATGACAGATCAAAAGTTTCCCACTTATATTACGTCCCGGCTCTTGCTAGTCCCTTAAAAATTACCTTCCAATACCCATAAAAAAGTGTGCGCGCGCCTGTGAAGATGTTTTAGAAACCAGGCTAAGAGCATAATAGGTGAGGATATTTCACACGTTAGTTTGACTTTTGATAACACTGTGATTGAGGGGAATGCAAGATACTAAGCTACTTGAGCTTATCATGAACTAATACTGTTTGTCTTATGTTTATCCTTAGCAGAATATGCAGAGCAATAGAACATCGATCTTTAAAACATGAATTTATCCTTAGTGAGTGATTTGCGTGGGATAAATAGAGATTAAAAAAATGATTTTTGGGTAGAACTATCGTGGTCTGCATACAGACAGAAATTTTGGACAAATTCTATCTTTACCAATTGTGTTTATTTCTGTCCCTGTGGTTTTGCTTTTTCTCCAGGAAATAAAAGCGTTATTCGATAAACCCTTTAATGTATATTTGAATATTTTCTTCTTTATTCAGATGTTGACGAATGCGCAACTAACGCTCATTCATGTCATGCCAATGCATTCTGTAATAATACCGTTGGATCTCATAACTGTACTTGTTATTCTGGATACAATGGCGATGGACAAAACTGCACTGGTAAATATTACAGCCTCATCTTCTAGAACAGAGTTAAGTTACAATCTCCTCTGGCTAGAAACAGACTTCAAGCGTGGATAAATCACGAAGCGAACCCTCGCAAAACAAAGCAGAAGTGGAACTGTGGCTGCTAGTCTCCAATTAGAATTAAAAACTATGATGATGATTAAGAGGTTTAATGAGAGCTAGCCTCCCACGAAGACGTTTTTAACGCGTGACGTACCCCTAAGAACGTCTGCGTGGGAGGCTAAATGAGAGTCTGACTGTTTTATATGCTTATCCCCCGCTCCATAGTTTAGCCAGTTTAATAAGCCAGTAGTCCTAAGATCGTTATAAAAATTCATGCGAAATAAGGCACGTTTTTATTCTTTGGACTTATTTTTCTAGATATCGATGAATGTGCAACTAACGCCCATACGTGTAACCATGCCAATGCTGTTTGTAATAATACCGCTGGATCTTATTATTGCACTTGCAGTCCTGGTTTCTCTGGAAATGAAACATCGTGTATTGGTAAATGTCTTTTAATTTATATTTTGAGCGTTAGCTTATTTATTTTGCCGGTAATAGTTTTGGTGTGCTGAGTGGTTAATGATCTCTTAGAGCGTTCTTTTATCTGCAAGGAAAGTTGATTCTTGCGGCGCCAAATCTCTTCAGTAAAGCCATACCTTGATAGGCAGGTTAAAAAACAGTTTAAATCTAATCTGTGACCAGGCTAGGTGGTTAAACGGGCGAGAAAGATGTAAGAGAACTGAGAGAAGACGTTAAAAAATTCGAATTTGTCTTGTTCAAGCTTTAGAGCTAACTTTGGAGCCTTACCTTTATCACTCCTCCAAGAACTTGTGGTAGAATAATAATGAATGTCCTGGCCCTGTGAAATTGATTGTTTTAGGAAATTCTTCCTTCAAAGATCCATGAAAAACGCCTAATTAATTGTTTACTTCTCACAAGCCTTTATTTTGAACGCCTTTGAGAAAGAGCGCCGCCTGAAAGTCCTCAAAACAGATGGTAGACTCTGGGTGTAAAAATGAACAAACGAGCAACAGAAACAACCAGCCAGTTGTGAATAGAGCTTCATAAATTGAAAAACGAATGAAACTTAACGGTTTTAAACAGTAGTAAAAACAGCCTTAAAACCGTTTGGTGAGGCTTATAAAGTAGAGGATGCCAAAAAACTGGCCTTAACTCAGGTTCTACAGTGATATAGTCATTTACATCGCTCCTTTCTTTTTCTGTTTAGACATTAACGAGTGTGCAACCAACACCGATAACTGTGACGTCAACGCTTACTGTAACAATACCGTTGGGTCCCACAACTGCACTTGTAATCCAGGATACACCGGAAATGGAACAACATGTGAAGGTTAATAAAAACAAACGTGCTCATCGTAATATTTTTGCATTGGCCCAATGAAATAGAATATACATAATAAAATGCCCAATTTTCAGCAATGCGTTACTTCGCGCGGAAAGCGTGAGCATAAGTCTTGGTTGTGTGAAGCCTTGAAAATTTTTATAGCCCGCGGTCCCAGCTTTCACCAAATTAAACATCACGAGTCACATAGGTCTTTTCTGACCATCGTGTCAAATTCATAAAAAATGAAACACGCGCGAATTGTCTTTATTTTCACGCTCTAAATGGAACGGCATTTTTTTAAATTGTGGGCGAAATAACAAATCTGATTGACTCGATAACTGAATAGGAAAGTTGGTGTCAAATACTGATCATGAAGTTTCGGCAAACTGTTTGACGGTCACCTTTATCCACAAACTTTGGATCCGGCCCTCTCAAATCGGATGCTTAGTTCAGCTATTGAAATGGAAGGCTTAATACGCAGCAATCATTCAATTGAAATGCATGCTAATATGTAATGCATATCTTTTACCTCCGTTTCAGATGTCAACGAGTGTACAACGGGATATCATAATTGTGATTCCAATGCTTTCTGTAACAACACTGTGGGATCGTTTAACTGCACCTGCACAGAGGGATACTCTGGAAATGGAACATCATGCAGCGGTAAAAATGATATTTTCTATCGGTACAAATCAATATAAAAGACAAAATTAAACTCAACCGATACATTGCTTTGGCTTTTTGTTAGCACATAAAAAAAAAACAAGAAACAGTTAACAAAACGAAAAATAAACAACCACAACTAAAACTACAAGAGGGAAAATTCTTATAAAGTTGTAAAACACTTATTAAAAGCTCATTTATCACTTTCGTCACTAGTGATTAGAGCTTAATTTTGTCCTGCCTAAACAAACGTCACAAGGACGTAAAACTTTGCGGGAGTAATTGCAAAGCCAAAAGGAAAAACACAGATAAACATACATTTCTATAAAGACATATATGTCTTGATGAGGGCTAGGTATGTATTCCTTCTAGGAAGTCAACGAAGATTTTTTAAATAAAAGAACTGTCTGGTCATCATCAATTTGCACTCCAATTCCCGCCCTCTTGTTTTCAGGATGCTTTCTCAATTTATATCAATTAGCAGCTACTGCGACGCGATGCCATTTGCGCGATGTAAATAACAAAAGCCCTAACATGTACAAGAAACTAAAACCATGGAAGATTCTAGTCGTATTAGTATTAAAATTACGCCAATATGGCCTAATGGCCTATTAAAGCCATATTATTTTTTCACTCTTCATTCACATTTAATTGCTTATTAATATTGTTTAGATATTGACGAGTGTGCGACCATGACCCATTCGTGCCATGTCAATGCCTATTGCAACAACACTATTGGATCGCACAACTGTACCTGTCACGCTGGATACACTGGAAATGGAAGAAACTGCTCTGGTAATTAAGAAAATTTTTTTCCTCGCTTTTAGTTTAACTTATTTGTTTCATTTTGTTTCACTATCGTCAAACTGTAGCACTTTGTTATAAAGATTCCGAGGTCTCGATTCGATTTGTCACTACTGATCTTCATTAAGTAATGGTATCTCCGTCTCTCTTTTCTAGATATTGACGAGTGTTCAACCGACAACGACTCTTGTGATGCAAACGCCTATTGTCATAATACCATTGGATCACACAACTGTACCTGTAACTCTGGTTATACAGGAGATGGGCAAACGTGTTCAGGTGAACGAGGACCATGTTTACTGTCAATTGAATTTAATAGCGGACTCACTTCTTTATCGCCTACTGTTACATAACTTATTTTTTCAAATTACATAAAATGTTTACACACACGGATGGAATTAAATCGAATTAGTACGTGAAAGGTTATCTTTGATTTTCTGTTCCTGTCCAATTCAAAGATATTGTTGCTTTATCTGTTTCTCTTCTTTAGATATTGACGAGTTCATTTAAGTTCTTCCTCCTGACCCTCTTTTAGTTTACCTACCTGTTCTTTCCTTTGTCTGTCTCTCTGTCTGCATAGCACAGCTTGAACAGTTCTGATCAGCTCTTTCTCTGCTTTATCCACTATCCTTTTACCTTAAGTTTGTTTTAATGTTGAAATAGTAGAAAAAGAGCCGTACAGAAGACAGTTTATCATTCAGCCCATGTTTGATTATTTATTTCATTTTAGATGTTGACGAGTGTATAGACCAGACTGATAACTGCGATATTAACGCTTTTTGTAACAATACCGTGGGGTCATTTAACTGCACTTGTGTATCTGGATACTCTGGAAATGGGACAACGTGTGTTGGTGAGTATTAATTTCTGTTCTTTTATAGTTATAAGAGAGTGGTCTGGCAAGGCCTACCTTTGTAAAGTTCTTGGAGACTGCCTCAAACCCAAAGTTACCATGTTGAGCTAGGGGGGACGGGGGTTGGGGGTGTTACTCCGAGTTTTCCACCAACCTGGTCCCTAAGACTTTTACCGGGAAACGCCCTAGGGACCCTGGGGACAAGGTTGGTTTTATATTCACCCGTTCAAGAGATCTGACACGTGTTTTTTGTGATATAGTACTTGTACAGTTTTAGAAGGCTCGTTATAACAAAAAGGGTTAAGTCCGCGGTGAGCTCGAGTTTGCTTTCTTCACATTTAGACTTCATGTAATGTGTTATGTGCTATAAAATGAACGGGTTCAGTTATTTTGTGGTTTGAATAAATAAAGAACTAAATAAGAGATGAATAAATAAAGATACTAGATAGATAAATAAATTGATATATAAGTAAATAATCAAATAAATATTGAATTGACCTCTACATCTGGCCCAGTGTAATCGATTTAAGATATTTTACATTTGTTTCTTTCATTAGATGTTAACGAATGTGTAGATAATACCGATTCGTGTGATACCAATGCCTATTGTAATAATACCATCGGATCTCATAACTGCACTTGTTACTCTGGATTTTCTGGAGGGGGACAAAATTGCACTGGTGAGTTTCTTGAGTTCCTTCACGAAAAGGGCTGCCTTTGTTCAATGGTGTCTAGCTGGCATTATGTCTAAATGTTTTAGGCTTTTCATTGCTACCGTTTCTGGGCGCCGCAATAGAAGTTTAAAAATTGATTTTCAAATAAAACCGTGTTATAAATTGCTTTATCTTCATGTTGTTGTATTCTTTTCTGGGCGAAGGTATTTGCGTGTGGCCTCGCGCTAACGGTTAGAATTGGGAATCGAATCCAGTACCTGGAATCCGGTTTCCGCATCGTTGAATCTAGATTCCAAGACTATCTTGAATTCTCTTACTTGAGGCAAGAAGCTCATTACTTACGTTTTCAAACTACCTCACCCTTCCACTGACTCATGCCCATAGTTAACCTCAATTAACAAAAGAATTCGTCAATTTTTAACGATTACTGCCGTTTTTTCTTCTTTCTAAGATATCAACGAGTGTTCAACCGGCTATGATAACTGTGATCCTAACGCTTACTGCAACAATACTATGGGTTCTCACAACTGCACTTGTAATCCAGGTTACACCGGAAATGGGACATGGTGCACTGGTAAATGAAAGTGATAACGATTCTGTAGAATAAGGCGGTAACAAAAAGTTTTTTTCGAGTCACTGATTTTAAGGCATCCATTTTCTCTTAGCTTTGTTGTTTACTTTTCTACAACATGTACAGTTCCTTACGATGTCCTTAAGTCTTGCTAGTTTCTCATTGCTTCAAAGTACTCAAGCACGGATACAATATGTGAGGTTATGTGGTTTAAGCGTCGGCAAGTCAATTAACACCTCCTTTTTTGCTATAAAACTGCAACATTCTTCAAATTCCCAATGATTGGTTTGCACAACTATGGCCAAAGTAACCTTTATTGACTGAGAATCTCCAATGCGATCGCTTCCGTCTAAAATTTTCTTTACTCATTGTCTTATGCTATCTTGACAACCTCGAATATACAGTATTTCACTTGATTCGATGCAGAAACAACAACTTTGGTTGCTTTCAGATTTAGACGAGTGCGCAACTAACACCCATTCTTGTGATGCCAATGCCTACTGTAACAATACGATTGGGTCTCATAACTGCACCTGTTACTCTGGATACAATGGAACTGGTTTACTTTGCGATAGTGAGTATATTCAGTAAACGTGAGTTTCACTATAGACAGTATTACAACCAGCTAAGCTGTTATTTGGAATGAGTATTTACCTAAATCCATGTCAACACCTTAAAAGAAAAGGCCCAATCACGCGAGCCATTACCCTCTAAAATCAAACGCTTAGGAGCGGTCTTATGGACATTTAGTGGCCCAGTTGCCTTTACTTTCACAATGGACGCTTCGCATACTGAACTCAGTAGGTATCAGATTCTGATACTTGAGGGTATTAAAGTTAAGGCTCGAACGATCATCTTGCTGCCATAGCACTGAGCCGAATGACAAGGTTTTCAAAATGAACTAAAAGCTTTCATAAACACTCATCTTGCCAATTTCTCATATAAACTAAAAGAATTGCGTGACATGTTTCTACAAGATCTTTAACGTTTCCAAGACAACCAGCCACTCAGCGAGTTAACATCATACCACTGCTTTTGAAATCATTCTGGATAATTTTCAAGTAAACCGAAAATCCAAGATGGTGGATAAAAAATAGTGGTTATATTGAATTATTACGTATTCGTTACGTCAGCTATCTCCACCAATTGAAGTAACTACCTTGGCGTGCTTCCACGTTTTCGGATCTAAAATTATATTTGATGCTTTCATTTTCAAAAGCATTTGAGCGCATGTGCAAGTTTTAAAATTTATTAGTCGCTCTCTATGAAATGATAACCCGATCTCATCCTCAGAAACTTAGATCCGATACATAACAGTGCTGTTATTCAATCATAGAGTTACTGATTATAAATATTTGAAATGCTTCGATCACTGTGAAATAATTTTTCGTCATCTTCTCTAGACATCAACGAGTGTACAACAAACGCCCATGACTGCGATCCCGATGCATTTTGCACTGATACCGATGGATCGTTTAATTGCACCTGTAATTCTGGATACACTGGTAACGGAACGTCATGTGCTGGTAAGCATAAGTTAGCGTAAATGTTATTGCCACTTTCATTTTTTTTTTTAAAAAAAAGACGCCTTTTAGCAGAAACTTAACAGTTAAATTTTTTGCAGTTGTTTTATTTGTCTTTTTGTTATTATAAAGTCAAACCCTACCCCACCCCCCAGCCGTCGTCCTCTTCACGAACGCCTGTCTATTACGAACAGTTCTCTTTAATTCCAACTCTGTACAGAACAACTTTTAACTGAGCATGGTTCTGTTCCCTTGGTTTCCTTTAGAAGGTGATTTGACTGTATTGTATTTGAGGGAGTTGGCAGAAAAATATTATCTCTTGTACAGCAATACTCTTATAGTAATCAAAGTTGAAAGTACTGATTAATGCAAAGGTGAAACTTCGAACTTAATTTGTTTCTTGTAGACCTTGACGAATGTGACACAGGCGCAGATTCATGTGATACAAATGCCTATTGCAACAACACTATTGGGTCTCACAACTGTACTTGTTATTCTGGATACACAGGAAATGGAACAACTTGCACTGGTGAATATTCAACTATTTAGCTTCGTAGTTTGACATTCACACAAGGTGCCATTGCCCTTCTTAAATGATTTTACAGCAATTCTTTGTTTTTGGTAATGTTTCGTTTATTTTCATTTTTATTTATTTTTTAATTTTTTTTAACAAGATAATTGATTTAGCTTTTAAATAAAGTACGCATCTCTTGTTTTTCAAACTTCAGTACTTTTCACTGCTTACTATTTATTCATGATGGACTATAGTGATATAAGTGATATGGCATTAAAAGTCCTCTTTACTGCACACAAAAAAAAAGACACACCTACCCAAAGGTCTGTGTACAAGCTGCCTTCTGATTAACTCTATAAAAAGTAAGATAATGTCTTCCCTCTCCCCAAATGTACAACTCATGCTTTTATCTCCGTATAGACATCAACGAGTGTTCAGACAACAGCAATAACTGTGATGTCAACGCTTATTGTAACAACATTGTGGGTTCTTACAACTGCACTTGTAACCCTGGATACACGGGAAATGGAACAACATGCACAGGTAAATATCTTTTTTCCCCTGAATATTTAGACTCGGCATGATATATATCAATTTGTGTATGAAGACTTTCAAAAAAACAAACTAGACTGCCGTCTCACATTCTTATGAAAATTGACATTCAGGATGCAAAAAGTTGTCAAATTGAACGCCCAACCCAGAAAAAATAGTGGTTAAAATCTATATTTCTGAAAAAGCCAGATTATAAAAACGTTTGATAAGAACTCTTCTCCAGCAGTTAGGGAGGTCCTAACCCAGACAAGAAGTTAAAAAAAAGAAAAAGGAAGGAAAGAAAGAAAACAAAAAAAACATAATAAGGACAAAAAAGAAAGAAATTGAGGAGGTGAAGATCTAAGTGGAGATCAAAATTTATCATAAGAGCTAATGCGGCGCTTAATCGGGAAAAGGTTTCTTGCTAAGCAAATAACTCGAGTCTTCGGTTTTTATTCATTCATTCCCGCCCAACCCATAGAAAAATAGTGGGTTAAAATCTATATTTCTCAAAAAGCTCGATTATAAAAACGTTTTATATAAGAATTCTTCCCCCAGCAGTTAGAGAGGTCCTAACCCAGACAAGAAGTAAAAAAAGAAAAACGGAAGGAAAGAAAGAAAACGAAAAAAAAAAAATAGGAAAAAGAAAGAATTTCAAAGAAATTGAGGAAGAAGATCTAAGTGAAGATCCAAGTTGATCACAACAGCTAACGCGGCGCTCAATCGGGAAAAAAAGTTTCTTGTTAAGCATAACTCTAGTCTTCGGTTTTTATTCATTCTAAGCTGATTTAATTTACCTTTCAGACGAGGATGAGTGTGCACTCGGCACCGATTCATGTGATGTCAATGCTTACTGTAATAACACCGTGGGATCCTATAACTGTACTTGTTACCCTGAATACACTGGAAATGGCACCTCATGCACAGGTAAATTCTTGGATAATACACTATCTTTTTACCATATTTTGTTGTTATTGAGAAATGCTACTCGGGTTTCAAATGTCATTTTTCTGATGTTTAAATTCGAAAGTTTGTATGTCTTTATTTGGTGTCTGGGGCGTCCATCCTTTTGTCCCCATGTCTTAAATCTATTTTAATCGGTGATATTGAAATGGCCGAAATTTTAAAACACTCATCGTGCTGAAATGTTTCTCTTCAGCATCTGTTTTATTTTTTTTCTCAGATTTTGACGAGTGTGCAAACAACACCGATAATTGTGATGTCAATGCTTATTGTAACAATACCGTGGGGTCCTTTAATTGCACGTGTAACTCTGGATACACAGGAAACGGAACAACATGTGCTGGTAAAAATGATTACTTTGTTCTCGATAGAAGGTCTTCTATTTATTTTTCATACATTGCTCAAAGTAATGGACCTGTTGGTTCCTTTTCTCTCGAAATAAAAACCAACTAAAAACCACATTGGTACACGCTCAGTTTCTTCCGTTTTTTAACTCAAGAAGCGCGCAGGTTTTACTAAACCTACTTACTGAAAGCATTTTGTAACGTCGCCTAAAATCCGTTAAGACTGACAGAATACTTAATCATTAATGCACTCAAAAAAATAATTATGAATAGGTACGACAGCGAAGTGGAAGGTATACTGTGCCTCAGCTTCCGGTTTTAGACGCGACTTTGATCGACAGTTAAATGAACACGTGATAATGGTGATTCAGCTTTCGCGTTTAACAGTCGACTCCTCGACCGTAGTACGTTCTTGTTAGGATAGCAAAATTTCGCCTTTTTAAACGAGCACAGAGCATAAAAGATATGTTGCAGTGTATGCTTTAAAAATGTTATGCGGTGAATATGATGTCTGCCGGGAAAAATCTTTATGACTTTCTAGTGAAGTGCTATAATAATCAGACAGAACCTAATTGATAGATGATGTGCCGTATGTCTTGTGTTTTTATTAACGGAAAGCCAGTGTAGTTTATCTTTCGGACGAGGATGAGTGTGCAATCAGCACCGATAGACTGTCATGTCAATGCTTACTGTTGATTTTCGTTTAAGACATTGATGAGTGTGCAAACAACACCGACAACTGTGATGTCAGCGCTTACTGTAACAACACCGTAGGGTCCTTTAACTGTACTTGTTACCCTGAATATACTGGAAATGGCACCTCGTGCACAGGTAATTTCATGTATGACACGTCTCCCAAACATATTTTGTTGTTACTCAGTTCTCAATGTCCATTGTCTGTTCCCCTACTTGCTACTTGCTACAGTCTGCCCCTCTTACGTGTCTCCTAGTTTTATCTTCGGTCCATCCCTTTGTCTGTCTGTCTTTCTGTCCGTCCGTCCGTCCGTCCGTCCGTCCGCCTGCCTGCCTGTCTGTCTGTCTGTCTGTCCGTCCGTCTGTCTGTTTGTTCAGCTTTGTGATCATGTGTTATAATGCTCTGAGCTCTTTCCTCTCGCTCCTGTAACTTTAAATAATATTTGAAGCGGCTAACATTTCACAATTCAGCGTGGTAAAATTCTTATGCTCAGCCATATTTCTTTTCTTAGATTTTGACGAGTGTACAGCTAACTTCGATAATTGTGATCCCAATGCTTATTGTAACAATACTGTGGGGTCTTTTAACTGTACTTGTAACTCAGGATACACAGGAAACGGAACAACATGCACTGGTAAATATGATTTGTTTTTTCTCGATAACGGGCTAGAAAACCTTTTATTAAAATAATTCTTTAAGAAAACTGAATCCAGAGTAGGTAAATCATTGCAACAAATAGAAACCTCAAAGTTGGTAAATAATGTTTTTTTTTTAGTTGATAAAATACATTGACCACCTTAGCAGAAGCTGACAAAGTCCATTGTCAGAGGGGAATGTAGCTGATTGTGGGTTGTGTGCGGTTTATTTAACGGATGTTGGATCTCTGCTTTTGCATTGTGGGAATATGGTAAGGTGGAAAACAGGAAAAAATAAGTTCCATTAAAAGCTTTTGTTGATTCCTTGGGGATAAAGCCTAGGGTGTCGATTGGAAAGATTTTCTTTTATGCCAGACTTTTGCGGCTTTCCGTGTTGCCTGGGTGAATCAGAAGAGAAACCACAGATTGTCATGTTCTGCCTGGAATGACTGGAAACATTTGAACTGTATGGCGAGCTGCTGGTTTCGTACCAGCAATTTATATTGTGCACTGATAATAATGAATGTACGTCAGTATTGAATATGCCTTTATAGTTACTGATGGTTTTCTTCCCACTTCTCCTAGATGTTGACGAATGTGCGGAAAATAGTCATAACTGTCATGGCAACGCTTACTGTAACAACACTGTTGGATCATACAACTGCACCTGCAATTCAGGATATTCTGGAAACGGCTTCAACTGTACAGGTAAAAAATATAAACGTTTGCAATAGATTATACCCGTGAGAACTGAACAAAGCGCTGGAATAAACTATGTTTAAACCCCTATTAGCCGTTACCCTCTCATAACCGCAAGGGACAATGTATCGGCCTTCAATTTTTTCAATTTTACCTTTCAATGACGGCTCCTAGAGAAGGGTCTTAGAACCAAAACAACGGTCGCAATAAGGTACAACTAAGTTACTATAATTGGTTACGTTCACTGTACATTATTCCTCTACTTCCCAAAATACGCTCCCAATACAGCAGTCACCTGGGCCGAATCTATCTTTTTTTTGACGGGGTCTGAGGCATGTTCCCCTGGAAAAGTGTGAAATTTAGGTCCTCCGAAAAGTGATTTCCTGCGTTTTAAAAGGTAATTGTAGGTTGTCACATGCCTTTTTGAAACGACGCCCGTTTAAAAATATTTTAAACATGGACCACTCTTAAAAATTTACAATAATCGGGACCATAGCTTGTGGAACGTTTAACCAGGAGAAAGAAACGTCCCAAGCGACGCGGAGCAAGGAGAAACGACTGTTTTCGCAGGCTATCGAGACCAATCTCGAAAATAAATCTGAAAGAACGGTTAGAAAATTTGTATTTGCCAAGTGCTCTAAAAAGCCAACTCTTGGGTTTCATCAAAAACGGAATCACATTCATTTAAACCAGGCAAAGACTTTCCCCTATCAATGTATTTTTCTTTTCATCACAGTCATTTTTCAAAAGACAACATATAGTGTTTGTTGGCGATGTATGTCCACCTACGTTTTTCGATAGAAACCGAACGTGTTAAACGTTATTATTTCGGTTCAGGGGGCTCGAACGAACCACTCGAACCACCCCCTGTTCCGCACCAGGCCACTTACCTCTGTGAGTCTTCAGGGTAGCAAGGTTTAACAACTTCATTTCCCGCGAAGAGGGCGGGACTATCACTGCGCAGACGACTCAAACCAATCCTCTTGATTCTTTCTAACTTTTTGGGAAAATCTAGATCTATTTTAGAATATTATATATTAGTAAAATCTAACTAGTGGTCTATTATCAATGCTGCGTTCTGATTGGTTGAGCTACTACTAGGCTATAATTATGTTATAGCCCACTAGTAGCGCAAAGCGCCGGCTTTTTGGCAGCAAAAAAGGATTAAAGTCTAGCTTTAAGTAGCTTAAATTCTTTTATTCTCGATGTTTTTGACCAACTAGTTGGATTTTACTAAAACAGTTATTCCTCTCGCCCTCATGGTCTCTGTGTCAATAGCCCATTCGGCCTTCGGCCTCATGGCCTGACTCAGAGCCCATTCGGGCTCGAGGAATAATTGTTAAATAGCCTATTAGATTGTTACACTCTGATAGGAGTTAGTTACACCCTTGAGGCTAGCTGTAATACTAGTTTTGTAAGCAATCAGTTAAATTGTTTATTTGAGGGCTTTTTTAAAATTTTCATGTTAGACATTGACGAGTGTGCAAACAACACTGACAACTGTGATATGAACGCTTACTGTAACAATACCGTGGGGTCTTACAACTGCACCTGTTATGCTGGATACACAGGAAATGGAACGACTTGCATTGGTGTGTAAATTTTGTTATCTTGGTTTTTAATGAATAACAAGCTATTTCACTGAGGATATGGTAGTTAACTGAAAAGTTATTTACAATGGAATGTGGCTTTAATTTATCATATTTTATATACAGTGTACGACACAGCTTTTCAATTGTGGTGGAAAAGTAAATTGCGAACAACCTAAGACTGTTTCCCAAAACACCTTGTTCCTTCGCCTCTGGATATTATTACAAATTTTTGCGCGTTCACTTCACTTGAAATAGTATAAGAAATTATAAAATAAAAAAGATATGTGTCTGAAAAGTAAAATGCTATGTAATTTTAAAAAATCTTAACTGTTAATACGTGAAGAAATGTTCTGGCAGTCATATGCATGGAAGCAATTTATGTTGCAAGAGAAGCCTCAGCAAAAACAAAAAATTGATAAAGAACTTCATCAATAATAATAATAATAATAATAATAATAATAATAATAATAATAATAATAATAATAATAATAATAATGATTTGGAGGTAGCACATCCACAAAGTGGTTCTTCGTCTACCCTATTCCTGATCGAATGGAATTTGGAAAAGTTAGTTTTTGAGGAGAGGGGAAAACCGGAGTACCCGGAGAAAAACCTCTCGGAGCAAAGGAGAGAACCAAAAACAAACTCAGCCCACATATGGCGTCGACGCCGGGATTTGAACCAGGGCCACATTGGTGGCCGGAGGCGAGCTCTCTCACCACTGCGCCATCCCTTGCTCCCTTGCTCCCATCAATAGGGTTGGACCCCGCGGGACCTCCTCGTTAAAAGTGTGGTACCGAACTAAAAATGCGCGGAAGTTATCTATTAAGTGAATTTTTAATCATGCCCAGAGAAAGAAATGAATGCAGGTTAACTAATTCATATAATTATGAACTAAGGATGATGTTAAGACCGCTTAGGAAACTCTTCAATTCAGTTTGAATTTACGTATTGGTGTCAGTGGAGTCATATCATGATGAGAATTTCAAGGTAAGTCTACAGGTAGTGCTTTTGTGGAAGTAAATTGAAAAATAAACTACATTTCTTTTTGTGCAATAGATATTGACGAGTGTTCAAACGACACCGATAACTGTGATGTCAATGCCTTTTGTAACAATACCATTGGGTCCCACAACTGCACATGTAATCCTGGATACACCGGAAATGGAACATGGTGCACTGGTAAAATAAGGCACCTTCTTACTTCTCAGATATTATTAAATTACATAAAAGGTGGATTTAAGTCAACTGTAGCTACTTGAACAGGTTATTGGTGTGCCGTTTACTGTACAATGTAACTTATAAAAAAAGACCTGCGAAAGTTCAGTGGTGATGGTAAGTCAGTCTTTCAGTCACCCAGTCTGTCTGTCTGACTGTATGCCTGTCTGTGTCTGTCTGTCTGTCTGTCTGTCTGTCTGCCTGTCTCTCAGTCAGTTAGTCAGTATGTCTATTCGTATGTCAGTCATTCATTCCGTCTGTCTGTCTGCCTGCCTATCTGTCAGTCTGTCTGTCTCTCGGTCTATCAGGCCAGCTCTGGCTCAATCGATCTTCTTACTACCTAATAGCTTGAAGATAAGTTCGTTTTCTTTGTCCGTTCTTCCTCTTCCCCGTTCTTCATCTCTAGGTCTCGGACTGTCCGTAAAAAAGGTCAACTCTGTTTGTCGTTGGTTAAAATTTCTTCTATTCATTTTTTTGAAATGTCATAAACCTTGTGCAATAATCTATCTTAATACTAAAAGCACATTTCTGGTGAGTTTATTACCTCCTTCATCAAGGAAACTATTTTCCTGAATATTTCAGATATCGATGAATGTGCAACCAATACCCATTTATGTCATTACAACGCGACATGTAATAACACCATTGGTTCTCACAACTGTACATGTAATCCAGGATACACAGGAAATGGACAAAATTGTACTGGTAAATATTACTCGATTTTTTTTTTCTTTTTTTGAAAGATATTTTTGTAGGTGATATGTCGTACTGTTGGTTAGCTCTTTAGCCCAATGAATCGAGGGTGACGAGGGGAAAGGCAAGTCCGATAATGAACATGACGAGAAAAGGAAAAAAAGTGGATGAGGAGTTTATAGATAAATTCACTTATATTTGGATGAAAAACTATTGCGCTAAAATGTTTCATATCAACGTCATAGTCAAGTAAAAAAATGTGTCTTTTGCAGCGTATAAATACTAATTTGCTTCATTAAAAACCTAATATAAAGCGTCAAGAATGTTAGTAAGTTTAAATAAAGAGTTTTGCACGCGATTAAATCGACCTAGGTTTTCAAGCTTGGATCTATCTCTTTTATGAGAATCTCTTATAATAAATCAGGCATTCAAACTTCGTTTAGCACTTGCGAAGAATGCGAAATTGGCTTTCTTTGGGCTTAACTAATTGTCCATGGGCTTCCACAAGGTGTTTACCGATAGCCGAGAGTATTTTAGCGCAGTATATTTTTTATCTAAATGTTTATCGAAATCGCTTCTTTCTTCGTATTTACTTATGTCTCAGTAAGTGAAAAAAAAAAACATAATTATTTTCCAAGATTTGAGGGGTAAATAATTCTAAACTGACTAGAAAAGATTTTATAACTTTACCTTAATTTCCAGTAAAGTTCTCTTTCAGTGACCACTTAGACCTTTTCAAGTTTTCAGTGTCTGCTTATGTAGAAAAGTATATTATGCTCAATCTATGCCCATTTTCTCGCTTTAGATGTGAACGAGTGTGCGGACAACTCCCACAACTGCCCTGCAACATCGGTGTGTAACAATACCGTAGGCTCTTTCATCTGCACCTGCCCTGCACTTTTGTTTGAATGGGATGGAACAAACTGTTCTGGTAAGCATAAATATTACTTGTATAAATAAAAAAGAGCAGCTGAAACGGGCAAAACTTCACTCCTAAGCTAGACTGGCCTTCGTCTGTTTTAATCACCTATGAGAAACGCTTATCACTGCAGGCCAAAATTTTTGACTCACGGACGAGAGGAAAATGGAGGGGGTTGGGATGAGCTAGATATGATCGGTAAAAATTCCAGCTTCAAGATGGCAAACAAGGTAATGACCATCAAGAATGATGTCACAGGTTCGCTGAAGAGTGATATGTAGCATGTTGCAGAGCTCATCACAGGCTATCCATTCAACTTTTAATCTGTGCGTAATATTTGAAAACTGAAAAAAAACCCAAGGTGTACTAAGCGAGTTTTAACAGTTTTACCCTGTAAATAAAATGTGTTTTCTTGTAACAAAACGCTGTGAGGTAACAGACATGCCAAACCATCTTAGTCATACTGTGAATTTTTGATGAAACTGCAAATTTATAATTTTGAGATCCCTCGCAAACTCTCGATAATTTGAAGACCCAATTCACTTAGAAAATTTCAAAAGAAATTGATGCGGATGACAATTCCTGCCCTTTGGCATACATTTCGATTCATTTTAAAATTTGGGCTTTTGTTTATCTGGGAGTTTAAGGACGACTTTGAACATACCTCTTATCAAATTAGAAATTGCAAATCTGCCTGGCAATGCTAGCAAAAAGGTCCATTCCAATTTAACGCAACTTTTACTTGCCTTATATGTATCTAAAATTTGCACTGAAAATATGATTGAACCTACGGTGGTTTGTATCACAGTGAAGACTTGTATCACAGTGGGTGTTGACTCTCCTAAAGTGTTCTTTTAGGATGGACATCGAGGAAAGATGTTTAATTTGACCTTATAATAGATCACTGTCGCTTAACCCTTATATATTCTTCTTTCAGACGGATGGATCTTTACAAACATAAGCACTGGTCGATTGGGTAGTATTCAGTCCTTCACAGTTCCAGAAACAGCTCGTTATCTCATCAAAGCATGGGGGGCACGGGGAGGAACACACACGACAAATTATGGCGATTTTCCCGGAACTACCGTCGGAGGAAAAGGTGCGCTCATGGAAGGCACGTTTGTACTGTTTAATCAAACTGTGCTGAGTATCGTGGTGGCGCAGAGGGGAGGAGATTCCGTGGAGGTGAAAGGAGGACAACCTACTAGTCAAACCGCTACTGAGCTGGGACTGTCAGTGGAGGACAATGCTGGTACAGGGGGTGGTGGAGGAAGTTTTGCTTACAATACCACCACCCTGTTTATAGTTGCTGGCGGGGGAGGAGGTGCAAGCGCAGGAAATAACGGAGTAGACGGTCAGGACGGTCCTAATGGCACTGATAGTGTTGGTCCTAACCCCACGTACGTGGGGAAAGGAGGAACTGATGGAAACCCTGGGAAATGTAACACTGTAGATGCTAATTACCATGGTGGAGTTGGTGCAGGTTGGTTACGCGAAGGCTGCAACAGATTTGATACACAGCATGGAGAAAGAGGTGACTCCCGAGCACAGGAATGGGTAGGAGGACGAGCTGGGGATATGAATAGTGGAAATAACGGAGGACCACCCCCAGGGGCAGTAGGAGGCTATGGCGGTGGAGGAGGGGGTGCAGAGGACAATGGAGCGTCAGGTGGTGGAGGAGGTTACTCTGGGGGAGGTAGTGGTCGTCGCATGCAACAAGCCGGAGGGGGAGGGGGATCGTATTGTGGTGGCATGAGTTGCTCTGGTACGACTGGTGGCAATCCTGAAGATCAAGGACGTGTACAAATAATTCGATTATTCGACTAAAATATTCTCCAGGGGAATATATAATTAGCAGTATACCGTTCAAAGAGACGGAGATGATTTAAATGTATCGCAGTTTGAATCTTTTGAGCACTTCCATTAGCTAGAGAATTATCAGACTAGTCATAACTAGCCTCAATTGTGTGTAAAATAGAACTGATAGATTAAGTAATTAAAATGAATTAACTGTGCACCAAGTGCAGAAAAGAAAACAAATTCTGTGGTCATTCGTTTGTTCACTGTGCTGAGGTCGCAAATGAAGACCAATAACAGCTAATGTACTACTCAATACATTGTAAAGATACCAATGGATATTAGACTGATATAACAGACTCAGGCACTTTTTCTGAGTTATGTCAAGATAACAACGTGTCTTAATTGTCAAATAAATTATATTATGAACTAGTGACATAGCAAAATAGTTCAAGTTGAAAGAGCATGTACAAGTTAAGTTAAATAAGAGAAGTTTTTTCAAACAGAATCGTTCAATATTTCGAATTTCGGTCTGTTCACACGGAACTGACGCACTAGGTTGAATTTCAACTTGTCTTAATAGTTTTTCCACCTGTCCATACATGTGCAATTTGCTACTTTACCAAATCAAAAATAGTGTCTGCCAACTGCATTACCACGCATCCATGTAAACACGCCTTTAAGGTACAAAATACAGACGTTCATGGTGGCACCCCACGCCTGTCAAATTGACCATACCAGCTGGTTAAAAATTGAACTCGATTTTGACGATCAAATTTTGAAACGCTGTTCGCCCAAACGTAGCCAAAGGCTTCGCTCGAGAATTTGAATTAGAGCTGACTCAGCGAAAAAAAAAATTATTATCCCTACCTGTTTGTCTGCTTGATTAGATATTTCAGCCTCGTGTTCATCAGACTAGGTGCTTCTGTCTTTATGCATCCCATCACCAAAAACCATTTCTACGGACACACTGAATTACAGTTCTCGATTTGTAAATGCAGCGAGCAGCAACGTGGTGATTAAATCATTTGGTTTGTCTATCCACCACTTTCACACTCAAAATTCACCGTGCTTGACCTCCAAAATTTGCTCTAGTATTGTTATCAATTTCTCTTGGGACGAATGTACATTGCAATCACTGATGGGAAATAATCGCTGCGCAATATTTGGAGAACAATGTGTTACATAGACAATGTAAAAAGTGGCGAATTGCACGTGTCAATGTTGCAAGAGCTAAAGTTGTTCACCAAAAACACTATCAAGCTTATGGGTACGCATTGTAATGGTTTGTTAACATTCGCATTCTTTGTTAAGCCCCATTCACACGTACAAGGTTTTCCTAGGGGGGTTTCCTCACACAAATTGACACACTGTACAAATATAGTTTGTAGCAAAACTTATTAAACCAGTGCCAAATATTGTAAAGCTGTTAGACTGGAATAAATTGTGGAAATTCCCAGAGTATGATGGGTTCCGCGCTTCAACCAGAAAACGTACCTAAACATGAACGTGTAAAAACTTCTATACTTTTTAAATATTATTTTTGTATAATTTTTCTTGGGGGAAGGAGGGTGGGAAGCGAAAATTTTCCTTAGTGTAGAAACAACAAAAAAAACACTATTCCATTCAATCAAGCTTATGGAAACAGTAATATAGTGAGATCTCCCTTTCCCTTGGCCGTGGGAGATCTGGGTACGAGATTAGTTTTTTCGTTCTTTTATGGGGTGTTTATCCTTTCATCATTCCTTCTTGAAGTCTAAAGGTAAGTGACCTTTGGAGCTGACCAAAAGGATCGCAGCCTCTGGAAACGAGAGTGTAGTAAACGTTTAATTCTTGCCCCAGAAGAGCATTGCTTGACAAGAGAAAAAAAAGGCTGCGTAGGAAAATACGTTTTAGGTTACGTGGAAGGCGTTTAAAAGGGATGGAAGGGAAAAGGGAATGTCCCACTTCAGGAACTCTAAGGAAAATAAGTACAACCTTTGGGCGCAGTTATTTCTGGAATTGCTTTGGTGGATATGGCACCAAATATGTCGCGAAATTTGGGAGGATAAAGATGTTATGGATACAATAGATAGCGATAGGGGTGGATATATGTGGTAAAAATTTGGTGGATTAGGTTAAGTGACCACTTATAGATATGTAATGAATGGTGGTGAAAGCTGATTGGGATAAGTAACTATCAATTAGCACCTATTCAAAAACATTTCTTGATAAATTACAAAGTCTGTTGATCGAACCGTCAGTCGCCGAACCCTGCAGACCAAATCGTTCACAGCTAGTTTGCAGCCCGACAATTGTTCGGCACCAAATAACTTCATTGAGTCGTGGAACTGCTTAAAACATGGCACTATTTTCATTGATTCTCGCTGGTATGATGTCGATGCTTCTGGTGGAGTCAGGCAGGTCAACTCTAGAAAGTCGTCAGAGGCCTCACTCCATTATTGAAAGGTACGATTTGACACTCAACATTTTCGGTTCGGTTTGTATGTTCAGTACCCTGGTCCCAGAGGTTTTTCTTGATTTTTCTTCGCGAAAGAGATCAAGAGCAAGCCGCGAAGCGGCGACAACGTGTCGCGAAAGCGATGAGGAGAGAGAGAAAAACCTCTGGTTACCTTGGCCTCGAATCTCACTTTCATGCAGACGACAGGGTCAGGATCTGACCCTCGGGCGTTCATTGGTTGATATTTTTTCAAACACGCAAACCAATTTGATTGGCTCGTTTAATTGTAACTACCGAGGGGACGCTGAGGATTGTTTGTATGCTGCACTCGCAATAACATTTGCACGGGATCAAGGCACGTAAAGGCACGCCATGTTTCAAGATTTTGACATGGATGTTGTTCCTGAAAGAATATTCGAAGAACTTTTGACCTCGTTACTAGATGAGCGCTTCCCTGGGTCTCACTGAGCAACAAAAGAAAGCTTTGTTCGCCGCGTTGAGTCGAAAGGATGTGTTCACCATTTTATCAACCGGACATTGAAAGTATATAAAGTATACAATATTTCAGTCGTTACCCGATGTCTGCAAATCCTGCAGCAGTCGTTTGGAACAATGTTGGTTTCTTTATAAAGTGGTGTTCTTATTCCTGGACTCTTGCCCACTGTTAACACATGCTTTAGCTTGACGCCGATTAACAAATCACTCTTTACCACCCAAGTGGAGATGGTTTGTTCATAACATAATTTCCCCAGGTCTACCCCCGCGTAAAAAAAATAGCGGCTGATAAGCACGTGTTTGTTAAATTGCCATTGGTCACTCTTTTTATTAGCAATTTGACGCGTTTGACAGCTGTCGTCTGCATGAAAGTGAGATTCGAGGCCAAGGTAACCAGAGGTTTTTCTCTCCCTCCTCGTCGCTTTCGCGACACGTTGTCGCTGCTTCGCGGCTTACTCTTGATCTCTTTCGCGAAGAAAAATCAAGAAAAACCTCTGGGACCAGGGTATATGTTCAGAAGATTAAAGAGAAACAAAAACCGATATGGAACATTAGGCAATCCCTTTGCCGTAGCTTGTAATCACGCGCTGTTTGGGCTTTTATTTTTTTATGTCAAAAATCCCCCTTTTGAAATCCACCATTTGTAGCCCTTACCAAAGAAACCTGCAATGCTTGATTTTGTTCCTTTCAGGTTTTCCTGTTGTACCACTATAGGCTCCCAAGGGCCTTAAGCTAGGACTATAGGTCTTCCAAATCAGCCGGAATTCCCAACTCTATATTAGAGAATTAATAGGGCTTGAAGCCCACGGGCTCCACACTGCATTTCCTCGCGAGCGTGTTTTAGAAATGTGGTGCTACTCGTTTCAGAGGACGAAATCTTTGTTCAAGGCTACTAATTCAATTGCAAGGACTCAACCCCTCGCTTTTCAATTAAGTTTTGGGGGAAGAACAATTGATGAAGGTGAGTCAACAGTATTCTGTATATCCTCGTGTATTTATCAATATTCTCTACATTTCTGATTACAGATACAACAGGACTATGGGAAGCAACGAAGAAACGTCTCGGGTAAATACGCATTTAATTAGCCGATAACCTTTCAGAATAGAGAGGGAATGGAAGGGATGCTACGAATAGCCACACCCAATATTATTTGGTTGATCCTTTATGGGCTATTTCAATTTCTAGAATCGCCGGATTTTATTTTCTGAAAGTCTTAAAAGAAAACCCTACACACTCACTGAACCAGAGAGAGAGTTAAAAGTAAACAGTAAAGGCGATGACCACAAGCCTGATCATAAAAAAAAAGAAGTACGAAAAATGTCCTCGTTCGTAACAGGGTCTAACTTGGTCACCAAAATTGGATCAAATGATTGTACGCGGATCTGTGAATCCGGCTGATTCTCAAACCATTTACCAAACCATTTGTTATAATTTTACATGATTTTTGGGTGCCATTGTTACTTATAAAATAAAGGACTCTATATTACCAAAAGAATGACAATACTCTATAAAAGGTGAAAAATGTTCTATGTTAAGTAATTTCAAAATGGCGTCCAAAGTGGTTTCAGCAGTGACTCATCCTATAATTTTGATTTTAACATTTTGAAAAGTTATAGACTGAGTAAAAGCCGGAGCCAGTCCTCCCCACCCCCTCAGTACCTTCTGACATCTGTGTTTGTGCAGTCAGAAGATATACTTCTTGCAATGGCTAACCCGAATTCCGATTTTACAGGGTGCATCCCTTTTCAGATCGATATCAAAACAAGTAAGCAGTTTCATACCCCGCCCTTCCCGGCGCATCTTCTAAGTTAAAACATCTGTCCATTGCAGTTTATTTAGCAACTGCACGGCGTTCTTGAACTCAGTGAACGTTTCTAAACACTGTGACAAGTGACACGAAAAACTGCATTGCTAATTTAACGTATTATTTTACCTAGATTGACTTCCTGGTAAGTTCTATTACCCTTATTTATTTCTTACCTGATCTTTAAAACGGCTTAAAAGAATGTTCATCCTCATATTAAACTTCAAGAAAACTGTTCTTGCTTGCTAACGCCAGTAGTACGTTGTGTTACCTCGTAGTTTTTTTCCTCCTTTTGCTTAAGTTATAGAAATTCAGATGTTGAAGTTAAGTGCAGTTCGTCCTTTTCTTTTCTTTCTTTA
>OZ038001.1:19599123-19601623 GCA_964035705.1 Porites rus | reverse complement strand
GAATTCGTTACTAATTCCTCATTGCTGTAAAACCATAACACATAGGCCAGAAGCGCTTTTTCAAGTCAATTGTTCTTATTACTAGTTTATTGATAATATTTTTTAAAAGTTTCTTGTCTGTTATTCTCATTGTAGTTCCTTACTTTACTCATAATTGTGAAAAGTTTGAACCTAGGAGCTTAAGTCATTTCATAATAAGGTTTAATCTTATTTTCGGGGACAAAAACGAACCGGAATAGAGACAGGGAGCAGTATACAAGATCAAATGCTGCGACTGCAGGCTACCTACATTGGTGAAACCTGCAGAAACCTTAGCACGCGACTGACTGAACAAAGACGAGTGATAAAAATGTTTTTGTTGCAAGTTGTTGTTGTTTGTTTGTTTGTTTTTTTTTTTTCAATAAAAAATCCTTAAAAATATAAAATCAAAGAAAGACTATCGTCAACTCGTGGGTACGTTGTTTAGAAAATAATCAATTAGTTATCACCTCTGGTTTTTCCACAGTGAATTTTAGGAAATGATTGAAATTCATATTATAAATATACTACCCTTGTTCTGGAAACACAATACTTTTCTTGCTGTTTATTGCACTTTAGTAACAGTTATTTAAGTATATATTTAAAAACAAAACAAAAAAAAACAGCAAAACAAAAAAGAAAAAAAAAAGGAAGAAGGGAAAAAGAAGGTCCCTAGCAGGATTTGAGCCCGGTACCTTCGGTTTGACCCGACCTCACATAGCCACTACGCCATTGAGGATGGTCACGTGATTTGGCGAAAAGTCTCAAATTTAATGCCTTTTCCATGGAACTTCCGCCGGCAAACGACCGGGGCAAACGATCGAGCCATAAAAACGTCTCGAAGCAATGGGATGAAATTAAGGCTAATTGAAACCAGGCTACTGACAAGTAAACGCATTTCATGGCAATGAAAGAACATATGCGATACAAAGCCGACACAACTCCTCCGCGAAGTAGGACGCAAAACATTAGCTTATGTTTTCTTATCTCGATTTCCGCTGTTATTTTAAAAAGGTAATGCTCAAACTCACATCCATTTCCCTCCGTGATCTTGGGGAGTCCTTAAGAAGAAAATACCATACATTTCACTAGTCCGTATTTTATACCCAGTCCGCAGTCCGTAGTCAGCAGTCCGTGTTTTATACTGACCGCCATAAATTCATTCATACACATAACCTACTACAGTACTACAAGGTAGGAGATCAAGCCAGCGTCGAAGTTGAAGGAGTCGAAGAGCAAATGCTCATCTTCTTGTCAAGTTTAACGCCTGGACGGGTCAAAGGCTTTTGAATCGTACTAATTTGAAAGATTCCTGCCTGTCTTAAATTTGGTAAGACCTCTATCCTAACCGTGCTGTAGCGCACGATGCACGCTCGCAGCGAGGAATTTGATGCTACCGAACTTCGGCGAGCGCGTCCTTCTTTGGAAACGATAGATCTTCGCGCTCTCGAGTTCGGACCCGATTAATTACGAAGTGCGTCTACTACGAGTGAGTGAGTGAGTGACTCATTTGCATATCTCAGTCGCTGCAATAACTCGTGGTACGCTCGCGCGTACCCACGAGTTAAAAATGAGAAGAGTTTTAAAAGCACCAACCTGTACAGTTGTAGCCATTTCCCCTGTACCCTGTTTTGCAACTACAGTTAAATGAACCTTCGGTGTTACTACAGTTGGCATTGTCGCTACAGTTGTGAGTGTTTATCTGGCATTCGTCTACGTCTGAAATAAAATGCTGGAAGATATTAACTAAATCCTGCTTCAAACTAACAGGTAGTAAGCTAATGAAAGATTTATACACAAAACCAGAGGAGTGGCAGAGTGGGTGTTGGTTGAAGTCCACCATTGTGTTTTAGCTTTTTTACAATATTTAAAACATACTTTTAGATAGTTGTTAGGCCCCGTTTATATGGTGGAAACTTTCCCCGGGCCGGGTATAAAGGTCACTGGCCTACCCGAGCTACCCTGGGCGAGTCAACTAATTCTATATTCGAGTAGAAAACTTGGCGAACTGTTCACATGAGAACGAAACGAAACGTCGGTTCAGCTAGAAATATAACCCGCCTTAATAAGCTGGATCCGTCGACCCTTTGTTTTCTTTGGTAGGGTTGTACTGTCCCAATTTGTAATAGTCATCACACTTTGCAATACCTGTCGCAATTTGTGATAAACCGTGTCGCACTTTGTAATAAAAAAAACTGTCGCAATTTGTAATAACTGTCCATCGCACTTTGTAATAAACTAAGCTGTCGCAATTTGTAATAATTCCATCGCACTTTGTTGTAAACCTAAATTATTTTCTTTGGTCAAACATGCATGTCTTCTGTTATAAATTTGTCTACCTTGATTTATCACATGACCAACGAGAATCGCTTTTATGAAAGACATGAAACTTCCTGTGACATGTCACCAAAAAAAGATGTGAATCATTTCATATATTTGAATTCAAAAATATCTAAATAACAAAAGTAAAATTCAACAACAG
>OZ038001.1:19436623-19594123 GCA_964035705.1 Porites rus | reverse complement strand
TTTCCTTCTCTGCCGAAACTTGAAAGTTGCTGCTAATAACTTGTGCAGAAAATTAAAACGTTCACAGTCATGTCATGCGTATTAACAGCTCAAGGGCTAACAAATTGTTCTGCGAGCCAGAATTAAAACGAACATTGTAAGACTATTGCAGCTGCACTGTTGTTTTCAGACAATTGACCCAAAGTAGATGTAAAGTGATGTTTATTTTTTTTAAACCAGTTCCAAAATGTAGCTTTTAACGTTTTTCAGTGCGTGTGGTCTTTTAAACAGTTAATTTTCAGACTTTTGCGACTCCAGTATTTTTCAAGGGCAAGAGAAGCGCTCTTGCCTAGGGATACTATTACATGGTTCAGTTGTAAGCACATCGCTACTTTATTTCTGACATAAACATTATATTAACATCGATAAATGTTTGTCACAGCGACCTAATTATTACCCCCCGTGTTAATGGGCCTTAAAATATACGCATCTACTTAAGTAAAACAAGCAAGCGGTCTAAGTTGTTAGCCTGAGTATTAGCGCAGGTGTTAAAGAGAGGAACACTCTAGTTACCAAATAAAATTTAATTTTAGTGCTTATTTTGGATTGGACAATTTGAAAGCTCAAGGGGTTTACCTCTAGGTTGAACCTAAGAAAAACACGAACCTCTAGGTTGAACCTACAAAAACACGAAAATTTAGGCCCGTTTTCAAGACGAACAGATTCCGTAATAGTTTTATTACGTCCAACGCCCTCAAAGCTTAAACTGTGTTCGGAATCTATAGTTTTAGAAGTTTCGATTGCTTTCTATGATGTTGCTTTCTATTTTTTTTTATTTTATTATTTTCTATTTCTTAACAAATCATAATTTTACTGTTATGTATCCATGTGTTGTTTCTATTATTCGTTTCTTCCATTTCTCGTCATAAATTAACTTATTTTTACATAAGCTCGGATTCCTTTGTTCTTTTCGGGGGGAATATATTATATAACCCCTGGATCAACTGTCTGAAAAGCTGGGTGGGGCTTTGATTGTTTGAAGGGAAGAGCGAGGCTAATTAACAGCTAATTAAAATGCGAGGGGATTAGTATTAGTATGCAAGGGGGATAAGTGACTTATCCCCCTTGCATACTTATACATAATCCCCTCGCATTTCAACTAGCTTTTCATAAAGAAAAGCTAAGAAAAAATTCACAAATGTTTATTGGAAATATTAAACAGGACGCTATAATTACTAAAATTAAACTGAGCAGCGTTTCTTTTGCGCCACATTCACGGATATTCTTAGTTGTTGGTTCATCGATTTCCACAGCTAGAACGACAGTCCAAAATTGAACGGTGTCTTTAATATTCTATGGTTCCACGAAAGTGTCGCTGTCAGGGTAAGGTGTTCCGTTCTTTAACCAGTCATCCCAAACTCGCGTACTCCATGAAGACATGTAGTTGGCCTCTTCGTGGTTTGTGGTATTCTTGCTTCATTCCTCGAATGAATTTCCTTGTAGTGATCCCTCGCCCAGAATCTTCTTTGTCTGTAAACATGCAGGTCGGTCGAAAGATCGTCGGTGCGAAAATTGAAATTGTCAACTGCTTGCTCGTTGTTTGCACCCGCAAATGAAGATTCATAATTGTTTTCCGAAAGCTCAATTGCAGTACCGCCACCGAAGCTGCTTTAGTTTGAGTAATAAACGGCTCTACTTCACAATCTGACTCTTTAAGCTGTTTCTAGCATTCACTGCGAACAACTAATTTGAAATGCGACTTTGAAAAACTAACATAATTTAAAAGCCAAGAAACTTGTGAATGCCACCAGTGCCAGCATGGCGTGTTAAAAAACAAAAGAAAGATAAACAATAGAGGCATTTTTCGTCACTGTATTTTGCATCCTTTGAGGAATCCTCGCCAATGTAAAAATAAGCCGTTTATCGGCCTTCAGCTCGTGGTAGGGCAACGCACGAGGGGAATAAATCACATAACCCCTCGCTTCAGGTCGATAACCCTTACTTATTAGTGGTAGTATTTTTAAGGAATCATAATTATTTGTAAATATTCGCCTAATTCAACCTCTCGGTTGCGATGTGATTATAAATAAACTATGTATTTATCTCTATCTATCTCAGTCAAGAAATAAACTCTAGCACACTATTTTTAAAACATCGTTAAAACTCGAATTAATTGATCTGCCAGCCAGTAAAATTTTTAGTGAATGACCCTCTCTACATTGAAATGTTTTTCTGTAATTTTTGGTACTTTTCCTGCAAACCCTTCACGTACGTAGTATTTGAATGGAAGACGTCCAGATATTGCAAGTCCAAATATTTTATCTCTTAATATTTCAAGTTGACTTGCAGAATTTTCATGGTACCCCTGAAGAAGATCTTCACGACGGGGAACTCGTGATGCGGCTACACTAACACGAATTAAAACTCTTCCCCACCCCCGGAAGATTCTTTTTCCATTCGAAAAAGAAAGAAAAAACTTGTAAAATGAAATTAGAACACATACCTTCAATGCAGGCGAAGGCAACCTTTAAGAAAAACAGCAGTAGGAAGAAAACCCCAACTTGAAGGGGAACATACAGGTTCCCCTCTTTTCCTTCTCTGCCGCAACTTGAAAGTTGCTGCTAATAACTTGTGCAGAAAATTAAGAGGTTTACAGTCATGTCATGCGTATTAACAGCTGAAGGGCTAATTAATTGTTCTGCGAGCCAGTCAAATTATGAAACGAACATTATAAGACCATTGAAGCTGCAATGTGTTTTCAGACAATTGCCCCAAAGCAGATCTAAAGTGATGTTTATTTTTTAAAACAAGTTCCAAAATGAAGCTTTTAACGTGTTTCAGTGCGCGTGGTCTTTTAAACAGCTAATTTTCAGACTTTTGCGACTCCAGTATTTTTCAAGGGTAAGAGAGACGCTTTTGTCTTGGGATACTATTACATGGTTCAGTTGTCAGGACATCGCTACTTTTTTTCTGACATAAACATTATTAACATCGATAAATGTTTGTCACAGCGAGCTAATTATCACCCCCCGTTAAAATGGGCCTTAAAATATGCGCATCTACTTAAGTAAAACAAGCAAGCTGAAAGCGGTCTAAGTTGTTGGCCTGAGTATTAGCGCAGGTGTTAAAGAGAGTAATACTCTAGTTATCAAATAAAATCTAATTTTAGTTCTTATTTTGGATTGGTCAATTTGAAAGCTTAAGAGGTGTAAGGCCTGGGTGAAATGTATGTTCGGAGCGTATGAACGATTGGCAATATCTCCCGTTAGGAGACCTAGAACAAAATGAATTTTTTCTGAAAAGTAAATATTGAGGTTTTCTAGTGCCTTAACTTTGAATTATGGCCAGGTGACGTGACAGGTGACCAAAAATTGAAAATGAAGGAAATTGGCGAGTTGATGGCGAATTTACTTTGTTTGGATAGACAAATTATCATTTTTGAAAGAGGATAAACACACTTAACTTTCTACGTTTTGAATGAATGTACGCGAAGTTTAAAATTAAAGTTTTAAATAATTCAAGATTAAAGTTGGGCATTTAAAATGATGTTTTCCCTCATAATATCATAGGTGACGAATTATTCCTTACTTTTGGCTCAAAATTTCAGCTATAATTTCAAATGTGATGCTTTGAGTTAAACAATCAACGGCCTTTAGATTCTAAACCAAGTTGTTCATGTATCGCTCATAAGTCTCATAAAAACAAGTCATAAAGCTTTGATTCGTACGTCCTTCTCGCCGAAAACTGAATTACAAGGTCGTATTTAAGTTTGGTCAATTATTTTGAAGGTCTCTACAAGTTCCCTACAAAACAGAATTATCATAAAACAGAGATATCAAAAAGACTGACCAAATATCGGTGAGATTAAGGTGGCTCCGTAATTAACACAAGAGCATTTAGCTGTGACAAATTTTCCGTCATAACTTTTTCGATTTTAACGCGATGGCTGCGAAACTCTGCAAAAAACAACAGATATCATTCGGCAATAAAACGAAATATTCCGATTTCATTGATGGTAAATATTTCTTGACAAATTAGCGCTTAAAAGAACCCTACTATTCAAAGAAAATCGCGTCTAGTAAAAAATTTTGCTGATATTTTTTACTGAAATTTCTGGTATCGGCTATTGATATAATAAATATGCCAGAGGAATTTCAGAAAAATCGTTGGAACAGAAGTCCATAACTAAAAGTCGCTCAAAATTCAGCTGTGAAATTGTTTTGGAATTTCAAAAATAAATTACTATCATGAAGAAGGAAACACCAGTTTCAGTTTTCAGGACAAGTAAATTCAGTGTTTCCTAATTCTGAAAACAGAAGCCGATTGCCTATCGTGCTATTCTTTAAAAGGTTCTTTTCAGTTTTAGAAGCACTACAAATTGCTCCAAACTTTGCTCTGACGTCGAATGACTTGTTCCTAGACATGTTTAAAATATCCCTTGGCAGTTTTGGTTCAAACTCCTGCTACATACATTTTGACGTATTACAATGCATCCTCAACGGCTTTTGCTGCTGTAGGTTGTTTCCAATTCAGGAAAAAAGTATTGGGATTGTAAGCTACCTTGTATCGACGCTCAGATAGAACTTTCCAGCACCTTTGTTTATGACCAGGAAATGAGCACGAGCGGCAGCTCTGCGAGGAATTCGCACCTCAGCCAGGGGGGACGAGTAACAATGATACCCATGTCTGTGAACCGATCTGTATAAACATGTATTGTAAAGCAAAACATAATAATCAAGAAAAAAATACCCATTCATTGAAGGAAGGAGAGACAAAAATTTCAGAGTTGTAAATTTATTCACGGGCAGTATTTTTGCGATAATTTTATTTTGCACTGTGGCTCCTGACTGTGATGTTATTCGGTTCACAGGCATGGTCATCATTGTCGTTCGTCCCCCCTGGGTGAGGTGCGAATTCCTCGCAGAACTGCCGCTCGTGCTTATTTTGTAGTCATAAACAAAGGTGCTGGACAATTCTTTCTGAGCTCTGATACGAGGTAGCGTCCAATCTGAATACTTTTTTCCTGAGTTGGAAGCAACGAACAGCAGTAAAAGTCGTTGAAAATGCATTGCAATGCATCAAAATGTATGTAGCAGGAGTTTGAACCAAAACTGCTAAGGGATATTTTAAAACCGTTGAAGAACAAGACATTCTACTTCAGAACAAGGTTTGGAGCAATTTATAGTGCTTCTAGAACTAAGAAGTACCTTTTAAAGAATAGCACGATAGGCAATCGGCTTTTGTTTTAAGAATTAGCCAACGTTGAATTTACTTGTCCCGAAAATTCAAACTGGTGGCTCCTTCTCCCTGATAGTAATTTATTTTTGAAATTCCAAAACAATTTCACAGCTGAATTTTGAGCGACTTTTCGTTACGGACTTCTGCTCCAATGATTTTTCTGAAATTCCTCTGGCATATTTATTATATCAATTAAAGCCGATACCAGAAATTTCAGTAAAAAATATCAGCAAAATTTTTTACTAGACGCGATTTTCTTTGAATAGTAGGGTTCTTTTAAGCGCTAATTTGTCAAGAAATATTTACCATCAATGAAATCGGAATATTTCGTTTTATTGCCGAATGATATCTGTTGTTTTTTGCAGAGTTTCGCAGCCATCGCGTTAAAAACCAAAAAGTTATGACGGAAAATTTGTCACAGCTAAATGCTCTTGTATTAATTACGGAGCCACCTTAAGAGAGACAGAACATTAAAAACATGCCGCATATTCAAATTGTTTCTAACAACACATTATTCTAGTTAGATCTCAATAAAAGTAATTTTTGCATTTCAAATTAATCAGTGTAGCGCCGGTCTAAAAACTTAAGCCCTCAATGATGCTGAAATGAGACGCTCAGAGTCAAATAAGGGCAGCTCTTTTTCAGTTTAAACTATTAAATTCTTTTCCTGCAGTGTGGCTACAGCCACAATAATAATTTACCAAACATTCTTAAGAAAACTCATTAGTCAGTGACCAAAAGAATCCTTAATCAAACATAGCCGCTCACACTATTCCGTTTTCTTTTTATTTTAAAAAAGTAAAAATAGAGAAAACATTAGATCCTATAAACTTGTTCAGTCAACTCTTGCCGTATTATCACAACCCGAAATACGAACAACAGCTAAATCCCAGGCAAAAAAATGTTGCAGACGTTTGACTGAAATAGAGTCCCACTATTACCGACTCTCGCTAATGAGAGGTTCTTACAGCGTCCGGTATTGGGTATAAAGGGAGTTGATTGTATACTGGACGAAGAGTACAGTTAACAGAGGGTCTGAATGGGGTTTCATGTTTAGTGTTATTCGCCCATAATTTGTAGTGTTTGCTGGTAAATTGGCCAAAATCGGTTCTCGGTCGTGCCGATTTTAATTTCTTTTGTTTTTCCCTCTTTTGACGGTCTTGTTTTGTTTTTGTTTCTTTTTGAGCATGACATATTTTTTACCTATTCTTTGTTCATGCTGCGGGCCTTTTGCAGATTCGCAAATTGGTGCAAAAAGTATATTTCTAGTTTAAAGATTTTTTCAAGCATGGCAAGGCCAACAGCGTAGCTCTCGTGGCATCGTTTTTAAGGTAACGTTTTCTGAGCCTGAAATTACTTGAATCCCATAACTCAGATCAGAAAAGAACTTCAAAAAAATCACGTCATCTCAATGAGTTGGCAAATACAAAATAAGATCGACCAAAAGGAGGTTTTGTGAGCCCGCGAGACTGAGCAACCTCCACAAACCCTTGTTTTCACTAAAACCGCTGGACACACCTTAGCCTACGATAAAGTCATGCGACACACTAATGACCTAATGACAAAATTAGATGCGGTGAGACAATTAATGTAAGTTTATTGACTTTCCAAAATTAGATTTCAGACTTTGGCGCACAACTATCAGAAACTTCTTGGAGTTACCCCCCCCCCCCCCCCCCCTGGGGTGAGCCCAGTGGTTAGAGCACTTGCCTCTTCTAAAGTGTTCGAGGTCCCGGAATGGACGCGATATGTGATTTGAGTTTTCTCTGCCTTTCTTCGAGATGTTTTCTCCTGGTGCCCCGGTATTCTTTTCCCCTTGAAAAAAAAAAAACACTCCCAAATTCCAAACAGAAAGTAAATCTAGAACGCACGGACACATTGAAACGAGTCATAATAAAAATAATAATAATAATAATAATAATAACTATAATGAATAAATAAATTTTGGAAATAACGTCGGTTAAGAACTGCAGGAAGTCAGGGTGGCCTATTGCTTAAGTATCATGTGTGATGACATCATCTGTCAATAAAACAGTGACTATCAGTCGAGTATGCTGAGAACCCATCTAAAGAAAAGGGACACACAAAGACAATTTGCACACTTTTAGTTTTATTGCACGATTATCAATTATCGTGTTTTAACCCACTAAAATGATTTCATCCATTCATGCACCACAGTTCTAAAAAAAGTTTATAACTTCGCAAGAGATTCGATGAAGAATTGCACGGCAACGAAGTTGCGTCTGAATGTCAGATTTGATCCCTGTAAAGAGATAAAAAGCGACGATTGTCATAATACAAAGACTGATGAGTCACTCAGAAACGAAACTTTGAATTAAGAAACTATACAAACATAACTTTAATCGAGAAACCTATAAACTTTCATGAGAACAGTTTAAACTTTGCAAACAAAAACACATTAACATTAAAAAAATGGCTAGAATTTCCACATAACAGCACAGTTGACGCCTGAGTAGTTTAAGTGCTCAGAACGTCACGATCAATAAAAAGTTAAGGTCACAAGTAACAGTAAAACATAGGTAAAATGTTGATGATATTATGGCAACAAAATTCAGTTTGAAGGTTTGTGAAGGGAAAACCAAGATTTAATTTACAGAATTGCACAACCTTGAGTTCTCAATGTCGCTTTCAAAGAAGTAAACAGCCAGATAAACAATACCGAGGAGTTGTAAACTTACTTTCCATAAAAACACCAGGCAACACCGCGTTTTGAGGAGTCCCAGCAACAGCCTCTATCCTTTACACACTGTTTTTCAGTAATTTCTTTAAATCCACAATTTGTTCGTTCAGAAACTGTGCATCGACCGATTTTGTCCCTAAAAAAGAAAGCGTTTGTCAAATTCATGCTTGAAGCATCTAACGTATAACGCTTTAGAACATTTAGAGTTATTATAATCATCTAATACTCTCACCTCAAAGAATACGTGTTTGCTTTTTTCCCTTTTTTTTTTCATTGACTTGAAAGAAGTAAAAGGTGGGTATTTTCCATCATAATATCATAGGTGACGAATTACTTCTTAATTTTGGCGTGAAATTTCAGCGATAATTTGTAATTTCACAGTGAAATTACAAAATTGCCATGGCGACCTTCCGTACGTCTCAGTGTCAAGATGGCGACGAAGTTTTAAAATGTCATGAATGAAGATGCCAGGGCATAAAAATACGCTTTACAAAACCTGAATACGCGATAGAGCACATCAAGAAGGATTCTAACAGGTATTTTGTCGAAAAATTCTGAACTTAAGCCAAATTTAAGCACTAAACGTTCGAGAGAGTGGAGTTCTCGATCGATACGATCCAGGATAAACATGTCAAAAATCCAAGATTGCTAACGTATTTCGTCACCTATGTTATTAATAGGTAATCAAATGGTATACTCGTGAAATTATTCGCTAATTTCACTCGTCACCATTTGATTACACATACTAATAATGTTCTATCTCAATTTATCGATAAAAATAAAGTAAATGACCGAATACCGTAAAATTCCGAAAATAAGCCCCGGGGCTTATATTTTTCAAAGGCCTTTTTTGAGGGGCTTATTTTTGAAGGGGCTTATATTCGGAGGGGCTTATCTAAGGAGGGAAATTTGCGTTTCAAAATCGATTGGGCTAGCCTTACAGTTGGAAGGAAATTTACCGTTTTTTCTTTGTTTTTCTTTTTATTTAAGGGCAATTTCCAAGTACAAGCTCCCCGGGGGCTTATATTTGGAGGGGCGATTTAACGGAGGTTTTTTTGCGTTACGAGTTTGGGGGGCTTATCAACCTCGTCCCCAGGGCTTTTCCCTTAAAAAATGGGTGGGGCGGGAAAAGGCCCTGGCATCGGCTGGTCACATGCACAGCCTAAATATTCCTGAGAAGCTAATTTATATGCAACCCGCTGGTTTTTCGCTGACAGAAGTCGAACGGAGCAACAAAGGAAAATAATAATATCGCGAACTGTATGGCAATATTTTCGCGTCTGTTCGATTCAAAAGCTTAAGGTCCATTTAATTGCGTATTATTCAAATGCTACAAGTTTATGAAAGGGCGTACCGGCTCTACGTTGTCACGTTCAAAATATGTCAAATGCTTCAGAGTTGAGACAAGCTGTTATCGAGTAGTACTTCGACTGAAATTCATCGTGACTGTGGAATTACTGTACGATCATCAAGCGGAAAGTGATTTTGTCCAATGTCAAACAAAAATGCGGGCCTTTGCCTCTAGGATCTGCAGTGAATTTAAACAAATTGAACTTAATTGAAATAGAATTTTTCATCAAAATGCTTTATGGAGTCTGGTCTTCTCTACAACCCGACCATGAAACAAACAAATCTCCGCGCCGGATGCAAGTCAGACCTCCAGCCAGGAACGATGACAGGTCGCCGATCTGAAACATTTGAAGATCTCTTATATCGTTTCTCTTCCGAGGATAAGTACAAAGGATTTTCCTTATATTAAAGGGAAGATTGACCGATCAATTGGAATCAACTACAACTATGTCAATTTTAAATGGACCCAAGTCTTTCTTTGTTACCAGTCGCTTGATACCCTGGGTGCCAGAGACCTTTCATGCGCGGTTTCCAGTTTCGGTGAAGTCTCTCAGAGGTCAATGAATTTTTAAAAAATACAGGTCATACAAGATAAGTCTAAACCAACGCGTATCGCTATGATGATATGGCTGAGAGTTAAGGTGAATGGAACTAGGTTGTGTACGGCGGTCCACTTCGCAAGAAATAAAATAAAACATCGAATGAGTCGCGAAAACGAACTTTTCCAGTACAAACTTTATGCATGGACGATAGCTTGTTTGTCATTTATATCGCACTATAAAGGAAGTTTTACAAATGTTACCGCTCGCTGTCCCCTTCATAGAAATCGGAGGAAAGCAAAAAAATACCATAGCCAGTATCTGTGACAAAAAGGAAACCTTGTAAAACTTTTCGTTAATCGTCAAGAGATATAAAAGGCCGCCCAAGATCGCGCGCTGTGAGGTTACGCATAATTTTAGCTTTTCACATAGCGCTAATTTATTACACCCAGGATTTTAGGGTGTACGAGGGGACACGTGACCAGCCGATGCCAGGGCCTTTTCCCGCCCCACCCATTTTTTAAGGGAAAAGCCCTGGGGACGAGGTTGGGGGGCTTATATTTGGAGGGGCTTATACATGGAGGGGCTTATTTTCGGAATTTTACGGTAACTAAGACATTTTAGGATAGGATAAGGAAAAAAAGAAAAATGAAATCGCTTTTGTTAGGTGAAAGTTAAGCACTCACTGTAATGCAATCTGTAAGCAGAGCCTTTCTTTTGCTTGCTCGAATTTGGCGTTCTCGACAAAGACTGCATGAATCGATTGAGGTCTTTGTTGAGTATGCGTTGCATGTTGCTGGAATACAGTTTCGAAAACAGGATTAATAGTGCTGCAGTACAGTGCAGGTACTGCGGGCTCTGTTATGACCGTCGGTTTTTCAGTAAACGAATGCTCGCACTTCCAAGGCATGAATCGATTCAGACACAACCTCCTTCTCTCCTTCTCGATCAAGAAGACGACAAAATTAGGCTCTACTCGCAGGGCAACTGCAGTAAAAATGTTGAGACAGTAGACCAATTTCGATTTATAAAAATTCTTGCTTGGCTCTGAGGCTTAGAGGAATAAAACAAAAGAAATCATTTTGAGGCTTATCAATGGATAATTATACATTTTTTTTGTTTTATAGCCGCAAGCCTCAGTCGTAGACAAGTATGAATTAATTTTCACAATTGGTATATTAACAAAGTTACTCGTTGTTAAGTAAAACTCTAAGCAACCCCTATACCGTAAATGTAGCGAGCTTACCTTCCGTGGAAGCACCAGGGAACATCGCGAACTGAGGAATCCCAGCAACAGCCCAATTCCTTCACACATTCTCGATCGGTTATTCCTCCATATCCACAATTTTCTCTTTCAGAAACTATGCATTTCGGCATGTCCCTAACAATCATAACGTATCACGCGTTTAAGTATTTAATAGTAACGCAATAAACCATCTCTCACATCCAACTCCACTTTGTTATAATCTAACTCCTTCGTCGACCTTGAAAACTAGCCTTCTTTTATCAACAAGACAGTTTCATTTCACACACGACTTGTGTCGTGTTACCGCAAAAAAAACAAACAAACAAACAAACAAACTAACTAACTAACTAACTAACTAACTAACTAACAATCCTCGTTTTTTAAATACTAAGACAAGCTTACTTTTTCCTTTCCTTGTTAATACCAAATTATAATCCATATTTCTAAATTCAATTGAACTTAAAATCATAGTTATTAGCGGAGACAGGTAATGAAATTAATCAAAGGAAGCAAACATCAAACATATTGGGAGCTCCTTGATGGTGTACAATCCTTTGCTTGGTTGTTCACAAATTGTTAAGGAACGATTCAATGCGACGTTAATTAATAATTATTATTCATTTCAAATATTTCCCCAATTCTGATTGGCTAAAAGCACACGCATAATTCACCATAACCAGTTACTGATGACCAAAGTTGGAAGAAGTTTGACTTTAACGAAGAAATGACGTAAAAAATGCAGCGTTCTTACAGGTTAAGGCACCGTGGGAACGAGGTTTAGTTGTTTTGGTTGTGAAGATAAAAATGGCGGACACTTCACTCATTTCAAGAGTAAAAACCACAGCTGTAACTAGGCGTAATAATAGCAAAAACAGCAAGAAGACAACTCGGAGGGCGACATCTGCTATTTGGAGAATATTTGCGGAGCTGGACAAACCTAAAGGTACACTATCGAAGATGAACTAAACATTTATGCAGGTAAGCATGTTTTAGTAATGCTTTTAAACTAACAATTATTTTGAATGAATAATAAAGCAATTAGTGAATTCGGCTTTCGTAGGATATGAAGAATTGAGCAGATCTCGGAGGGTGTTATAAACCTCGGTCTTCGGCTTCGGTGAATAACACCCTCCTCGATCTGCTTAAAGGGACTGTGTCACGATAATGCGCATGTGAAAGCTGTGACAGTAGCTGGATGTCTCTGAACCAATCGGAAGCGAGTAACATGCACGCGAGGAAATTTACATAATTCAAGATTCATTGTTCGCGAAGCGGGAGTCTTCCGGACGCTTTTATTCGATTTTATATATCCCCATAATTCATATTTATTCTCTGGTATTCCTCAGATAAATGTTGCAGCTGATAATAATAAGATTAACAACCCTGTCCTGCTTTGAAACAAACATTTACCTAAGTGTATTTTTACGTACCCACGCTAGAGAACCAGTCTCCGATCCTCAAACAAAAATAATTTGTAAACAAACCTTACTGATCTCTCTGTTTACCCTATTTAAACTTAGAAATACCTGCAAATAGCTCCTGACCGGTGATCAAAACACACAGTATAGGATGAGGCAAACGATTTGCTTAAAATGCCAGCTAAATGCGCGCTAAAATAAAATATGCTAGCGCGATGAACACTGTGCCAACTGAAGCTCAGTCGATTGATACCAGCTGAAAATCGTAGCAGTGTTTGAAAGCAATTCTTAGCGCTTCATCGTAAAACGCTTTCATTGTAATAGTAGCCACATAACGTATAAGTATAAAGATTATTCTAAAAGAACAACGCAAGAAAAGGCATAAACAGGAGCCCATCACTATGGCATAAAAAAATTCCTTCCGAGTCGTTGCGTCGGGTGTTCCGCAAAACAAACATTATCGATTCAACACATAAAGAAACCAGATGTTAAACGGAACATTCAGGCAACAATTTATTTTTAAAAGATCAATTCTTAAACATCTACGCTCATACAGAAGAGATACAAGGAACATTCCCAGTAAACTACATCAGTAAAGATCGCGCGGCCTGTTGTTAGTACTTTCTGCTATACGTTCTACGGATCGGAGTCATAAATCAAATGCCTGTTAAAACGTTTCATGTTCTATGGATTGTTTCCTCAAACCTCACACGACTTCCTGCACAACAAAAGATTGCTGGGTTTTCTCCTTCTGTTTCCAGGCACTCGATAAATTAAATTGTTGCAGTCATGTCGCAGATCAGCTTCACTCGCAGCTGCGTCCTATTAGCGGTCCACGGCTGTATCGAGGAAACCGTTTTTAACTCTCTTTACAAATTTATCGTTTAAAGATTATCCGTCAAAGGTAGATCGTTGACTGGAGAACATTAATAGACAGAAATGAAAGCCAGATGACCACATTAAAGGCCACATTTGATCTGTTTGTATGAACACTGACAACAACGAACATGGCTTCGTACGGTTATCCTCAATGACTTCGAATTTTCTCGACAATACTTGCACAAAAATACAAAATATAGCGTTTAAAACTTCCCAAATGGACCAAATAGCTCTTGAATACTGATATTATGGCTTTCTCGAGCGTCTCAGGGTCGATGGAAGAGGATTTCTTCACCAAAACGCCAATCTTGAAAAACTGTCCGCCGGAAAGAAATCAAGTTGTCGCACATGCGCAGAAGCGTGTCACAGTCCCTTTAATTCTTCATATCCTACTCAGCCTCATTAATTAATTGCTAATTATTCCAGGAGTTCGCGTTGGATAGCTACGCACCTCGTTGGCTATAATTATCTCATATCCAACAAGGTCGAGTGGAATAATTGTGTTATTAGAAGGGCCCACAAAATATGAAGAATTCTTGAATTCCCCGCACCCAAAAAACTGACAACCAGGAATGCGGTGCGGGATAAGCAGACAATTCTTAGCCCATTTATTGAACTAACCAACTAATTACAAAATCAAACAAACTATACGTTTGATGCGGCCAAAGTAAATTGAGTAAACAAAACCACTTACAATAACTGTCAATCATCGGGAAAACACAACTAAAATCGTTACAAGGAAATGGATTACAGGATTTCAATCAAAATATAAAAAAGAACAAAAATTTAACTGTCCGCTTGTAAAAATCCACAATGAAACTTGTTTACTGTTCAGCGAATATATACTTGCTACTTTGCATATCACACTTTCTTCTCATAATCTCATGCCGGCACTTAAAACACACTGCCGACAAATGCACCTGTGCTTGGGAATTCAAGAAACCATTTATCTTTTGTTTCATTACGCTTCGCTGCATTCAGGCAAAGATAAATGAACAATTCTTCCTGACTTTATTTGTAAAAACAACCGATTTCAGGCTTGTTTTTAATTTTGAGCAGACGCGTACAGTTACCATATCTCGAGAACATGGTATAATGGCTCATATACCATGATGGCTAAGCCAATCAGAACTCTAGAATTGCATTTTTCAATGACTCAGTTTTTAATAATAACTATTAGCTAACAGAAAGATAAAAATGATAGGAATGCCATTGAGCTTTGACCACCGTCAAGTCCACAAAAAGAACATGTAACAGAGGTGTCTGACGGGCTGGGTTTCATAACCATTCTTCTCTAAATAAGATCTAACAACCCGTTTGCCAATTCCAAAAACTCTCATTTTCATAAGAGATCACATAAAATACCTTTTTTGCGCGTTTTATTTGCATCACAGCAAAATTCCCCGAAAACCTGTCACGCTGGCAAAATCGAAATCAGATACGTTACCTTTTCTAAACTTTCTTGCATTTTAAGTAGCTGTTTGTTGGCAAATGTCTGTTAGAAACTTCCTCATCCCCTTATGATGTTTATCGGTGAGCTTATATATTCACAAAAATAAACAAAAGAATAAACTTACAACCGATAATGACAGTCGTAAGTCGGTATGTGATTCCTGTAAATCGCATCATCAAAGCAGCATCCTCTGTTTTCACATTCCGTCTTGGTGATTCCTTTCCATCCACAGTTCCTTCTGTTGCTGTCGTACTTGTTTACGTCACACACGTTATCTACATGAAGTCAAAGTAAGATAAAATAAATTAAATTTTGTAGCAATAAAGTTGTGACAACAAGTATAATTTTAAATAATTCTTCATCCGATATCTAGGCACCTGGGTCAATTGTAAGGTCAAAATAATTTCCAAATTTGACGCCGCAACAGACAGTACTCAGGGTCTCAAAGCTAAGGAAATTGTGCCGTCGTTTTTCAGGGACTTTTACAAAAAGCCAAGCTGATGATGATGATGATGATGATGATGATGTTAATGAGGTGGCTTGGTAGGGTTCATCCAACAACTGTTTTCTGTAAAATATCTGTTCGGAAAAGCGAAAATGGCCTAAAAATTTCTATTGGTTAGGGACGGCTAAAAATGATGCCCGTTCCATTCATGTACAATTTTCGAAGCTTGTCTGATAAATTTCCTAAGATTTTCTGAAGTTTATGTTTTCACATTTCACTCCCAACGTTGGGCTATTTTTCGTAGAAAAAGCAACATAAAACAGTTAAGTTTTTGGCATTTTAACCCTAATAGTAAAACATTCACCGTAGCAGTAAAATTTTTTTCCAGAATGATGGTTCCAAAAAAGCCAATATTATTTTGTTTGGTATATCAAGGAGTTTTCGGTCGTTGTCCGAAAAATTTTTCAAGAGCAGACAAGAGTTGACAATGCCAAAAGACTATGGTTTTTTGTTTTTCACGAAAACCCTCCAAACACTTGACAGTATTTTCTCCAGAAACAGTAAACATTAAAAACTTTGGCCAAATTAACAGTAAACACTAAAATTATGAGCAAATAACACTAAACACTATACCCTATTCAGACGCTTTCTTTTGAATCTGCAAAAATCATGGATCGACATTGACTGGATTATCTAAAAAAAAATCTACCCTTCAGTCGGGGTGGGCGGCAAATAGAATCTGACGCTGAGTTCATAAATTTGGGACTGTTGCATGTTGACCGGCCAAAGAAACTATAGCTTGGTCAGTTCTCTCCTCTGACCTTAAAAATGTTGAACATAACACGATTTGTCCGTTGTCCGGCTGTCATTTTGAGCCATTCAGTCTCTTTTTCAGTTGATAGTGGAAACAAGGCGATGCGGGCCATCGATTAGATGATATATATTGGATTGGAAACGAGGCTGCTCTAGCAATAGTAAACTTAAAAAAATAGCGTAAACTGATGTTAGAACACGAAATAGCTAAATTTCTGACTTAAACTGAATGGAAGAAATGAAAGATATGCAAAGCATGTTGCTCGATGGATGTTATCTACTTTTTGAGGAGTATCTGCAAGATAAATCATCTGTTTATATGCTTTAACCGTGCAAGAAATAAGTCAAGGTTTTGAAGAAAGTTTACGAAGAGGTAATCATGAACTTAAGAACTTAAGAATATTTTGAATGAATAATAAAACAATTATTGAATTAGGCTGTGATACAATGTATTGAATTGTGCAGATTTCAGAGGATATTATCCACTTCGGCCTTCAGCCTCGGTGGATAACATCCCCCTCGATCTGCATAATTCTTCACATCCTACTCAACCTCATCCGGTAATTATACACAATACCACCGAACGTGTAACCACTACTCGACCATTGTTATCATATATAACAAATAACTGAGTGTAAAGAAATACCTGGGGCGTTAAAGCAATAACCAACATCGTAATCAAAGCAACAGCCATAAGACACGCATCTATCAGGGCTATTCGTTTGACATGGAAACACGGGATTGTGAAAGTTTATAGCTGCACATAGTTTCTTCTTCTCCTCGGCTAAAAAGAAGTGAAAACAGCAGTCAGTTAAAACTAAAACGTTTTTCTTCATCCTTGTATACGGTTACATGCAAAAACATAGTAGATCAGAAGAAATCTTTAGATCCTTCTACCTGCGAAGAACCCTGGGAAGGTGGAAGGGACGTTACTTGGGTCAATTTTTGCTGGGTATGTGCCGCTGGCCTCTCAGAGGCCCTACCCCATTAAAGTCTATTCTGTGGTCAATTATAGACCCTATCTTATTCCCTTTTGGGCAAATATGTAAGTTTCGCTATCCTAACTTAGTCACTTTCTATTTTTATGAATTCACCCATTTTTTAGATTGAATGAATGGTACGTTTGCTAACCGTAAATGTGAAAAACTGTCTTACCCCAAAGAATCCGAAAATGTGCGACCCCATTCTAGTAACTCTATTGAAAGTGAGACTCCATTATAGTCAATAAAGTCCTGAAAATGCGACCGCATACAGTGCCACATCCCCATTAGCCCCTTATAAGGAAGTACCCTTCACCCCCCCCCCCCCCCATCCCCCCGCCCCTTCAGGAGGCGAAATCCCAAGGAGGCACTCTGGTAGCTCGCGCGTTTGTTACGTGTTATTAGAGACATTCTGTGGAACAACTATTTTAAAAGTTATGACCAAAAAGACACTCGTTTACCCCATATATATGAAGTTGTAAGATGCGTATAACTGTGTATATTTAAACACTTGCAGAGTTTAAACCAGTAACTAATTAGAGCATTTACGGTGTTTTTGAAAAATGATAACGTGAAGACTTTACTGCTTAAACTTGTGGCTGACCAAATAAATTCTTGATGTTTGCTACACTAGCCCCGCCCGCCTTTTGAGGAGGGGTGTGTGTGTGGGACCTGGACCATTGAAGTCATCCCGGCACCATCCCCGCCACCTAAGTAAAAATTTCACTTATTGGCCAATTAGAAGTAAAAGTAAACTGTTTCCCATATAACATGTTTTTATTTCACTTACATGGCGCTAGAAGCTGTGACAACCCCATTACAACCAAACTTGCAAACGTGACAACGGAGACAATTCTCATGGTGAACAAAAAGGAATGGAAGTCTGAAATCAAATGTTAACGAAATTTTTAAATTAAGACAATCTTGAAGTATTTCTTAAATAAGGATGTCAGTTATTTACTCATAAATAACAAATAATTTACATGTAATATTCCATATCAAATAGTTAATAATCTCGTCCCCAGAACTCTTGTTTACGACTAGAAGGCGAGATCTGGTCTAGTAACAAAATGCAATTTTTGTGATTGGCTTTAACAGATTGTAACCGAGTGACGTGAGTGTTGTCTCCTGCGAGCGCTATAGCGTTTGCATTTCATGCTTTGCAAAGTCTTCAGTTAACTCTCTCTCGGTATCAAAATTAAGACCTTTGCGAAGGGTAAAACTAGTTCTAGCCTAGAAGTGAGCTTTTAGCGCGAGCTATGATAATAAAATTTAAACTAACTAGCTGTCGCTTGGAATTTGATGTTATGAAGAAAAACAACCGCAAATCAGTTTGTTTATACGTAGGATATGCGTATAACCATGTTTTGTCAGAGACAACTTAATTCATGGCTCTATCACATTCGTTGTTTAACGCTTCTGAAACTAAAGATTTATTTCGAGGGTGCGCTCTTTCATCGCCTGTCACATTCCTGACAGGCGATCACGTGTACAAATCGGATTTGACCAGATCTCGCCTTTTGCTTCGTCAACAAGAGATCTGGGTAAGAGATTTAATAGTTAAGTTAGAGTTATCAAAATGAAACGCTTTTATCCCAGTGATACTGTGATAAAATGCGGGCGACCCCGCACCTAATTGAAAGATTGTTTGTGATTAGCTGGAAAAACAATGAGGATTGTCACATAACAATGCCCCTATCCCTGAAAACAATGGAGGTGCAGATTAAAGGGCACCAATAAAATAAGAGGTTTAGAACGGTGCAGGTCTACTGTGAAATGCACGCTGTGTACAGCTCTAAACGTTGTACTCTGAGATCGCGTAAACATCAACTGCACGGAGATATATCCGCGACAGAGAAGCTATATATATTTAAACTGATAAAAATCATAGTTCAATTTTTTGAGTGTAAAATCCCTGAAAGAGTTCTCCTTACTGGAGCAATTTCAATATGCAAACGGTTTTCAAAGGTTTCATCCGGGTGAGAAGCTAAGACGTGCGGCCTATCTCTCCCTGCAATTTTTACGTTTTGAATATTTACATTATGACATATGACACTCGTTTTGTATTCCAAACGAGAAAATAGCATAACAGCACAAGAGCCTTTGACAACAAAACTTATCTACAAGCAAGCGAGACTCAACGCTATTGAGAGCGTTCTTGTTCGTCCTAAACAGACAATTCGTCTCTAGTTTAAATTCGGCTATTGATAGGCCTAGTTCAAACGTCGAACTTTTCATGTACCGTCTCTAATGTAAATGAAAAAATCGGCATTTGAATCGATTAAGTCCGACATATGTTATTTGGGTCTACTCTTGAACTGAGTTCTAGTGGCCCACATTGGAATTTCGACTGAGGAGCGACATGGTTTGAAACGTCGAACTTTTCAAGCGCCGAACCTAATGCATAAATTACTGTAATTTTTTTTATTGGTAAACATTGTAGACTATTTTACATCATAAAAATGAACTGAGTTGGCATTTGGGTCGACCCAAATAGCTATTAAGTTCGGTACATGAAAAGTTCGACGTTTGAACTGGGAGTAACCTCTCAAAGAATGGCTCCAAGGCGGAGAATTTTAAACTTTGAGAAACTTAAATAAAGAAATACATTAATTTCACAGTGGATCAGAGAGTGAAAAAGAAAAAAACAGCAAAATATTTCCCCAAATCAACATTTAACTTACATGATCAAACTTCGGAAGGAAGATGCGTATGCGAAGACTCGCTTCTTTAAAATGCTTGACACGTTCCAGTACGTTTCATTGATCAGTTGGAACTTCTCGTAAATATTAAATCTTTTTGGCCAATCATAACACTGGGGCAAATAATCCAATCAGACCAATGGGAAATCAAAATGCAAAGGAGCTAATTAAACGACTTATGGACGCTAATGGTTTTGCCGTTGGAGAGCAGCAATACAATAACATTTGTATTTTAATGCACAGAATTAACGTTCCTTAATAGGAAAGGCGACCAGAACTTTTATGATTCACTGTAGCATATTAACATGATATACCTTATACCTGCAAAAAGGTTCAAATGTTATTTATATTTCCAGCCCGGTCAATGTTGCTCCTTACTGTATATTAACTTTGCATTTGCAAAAACAAGATCAATCTCTCTTTAACTTATAGTGAATTATCATCAACAGCTTACACCACAAAACCGGAAGAAAATACATCAAGCTCCATTGTATTTCTTTTATGCGTTTGGTGACAATGGAATCGTACGTTAACTTTTTATGACTCTTGAACTGCTGTTGAAAAACGCGCAAAACGATGTGGCTTCCACTTGTCTATTTTTAAGACAAAATAAATAATCTCTTTTGTTTAAAACGTTTGGGATCTTGATTCTTTGAGTTAAAACATATCATCATCACCAATAGATTCATTGCCTAATTATCATGTAGTCTTTGACTTTGGGCGTCAGTTCTAGTAAAGTTACTTCATACATGGTTGTATTTTCCTTTTGTCTTAGTAGCCAATTAATTAGCGCTAACGGTTCTGTAGGTGGAGCGTAGGAATGCAATTACCTAATCCGGGGGGGGGGGGGGTTATTTCTGGGAATTCTTGGTGGGGGTCTGCCACCCGGTTCTCCAAATCCTGTTCCTATTTCAGACCAAAAAATGCAATTTTCCACAACCGTTTTCACACCAGACCTCTAAAATCCATACCTGTTTTCAGACCTCTGGCCTTCAGGCAGAAATTATGTGGTTATCATTACTTAGATTGGAGCGCAAACAAAACAGTTCTTCAAATCCATTTCGAATTCGCATATTTCTCTTTCTTTCTTACTCACTTGAAATGGAAACGATTAATTTTTCATACATTCCCATAGTTCCCGATTCCAGACCAAAATGGGCACAGTGTATACCCGTTTTCAGACCAAAACGGTGCAAAAACCTTACCCAAAGGTGCGGCTCATACCTATACAGCTTATTTAAGGGAGCACCCCCCCCCCCCCCGGTCTATGTAAACAAACGAGGGTACAGATTCGGCATGAAAGAAGTTAAGTTCTTTTGTCAGCATTTTGTCTACAAGTTTATTATTCAATCACTGAGTTAAGACGTATTCTCTTGCAGTCTGAAAGCGCATAAACTGAAGACAATAGAAACCAAGGTAATTAAAAGAAAACGGGCGACTAAAGGATTACAAGCAATTCGATTCGTTAGGTAATATTGGATGTCAATGGTTTTGTGGTATGGAAATTAGCAATGCAATTATTTAGTAGAACACACAGATGTTGTTTTTATGTGTAATAAACCGAAAACAGGAAACTAAATTTAAGTCTTGTGAAATATATTAAGTAACTGGCTTATAACTGCAAAACGGTTCAAAGTTAGACCAGGTTTTTCTAATTTTATATTCCAATCCCAATTTGTCCTCTCAGGAGCAACTTTGACTTTGCGAGAATATCCTCAAATACGAAATTTGCAAGATGGAGAAAATGTGGCACCGGAGGGAGGTGAAGTAGCGTTTTCTTTTCACCCCCACGCTAGGATAGAGCTTGCTGCTCGCTGGCTGATCAACTATCAACTTGTAGATCCTATCAATTTAAATCACAAGTTTTTTTTCTGGGTTTATTAAAATGATGTTTGTCAAAGGCTAAATTATTGCGGGTGACAGACAGAAAGTTAAGCTTTGGCTGCATGCATGCTGTTCGATCATGTTTATTATCCCATCATTGACTCGGGTGAATAATAGCTGGCTAATCTTTCTGAAAAAGGTCTGCCATAGGTCTGAAAAATAGGTGAGATGCTTTAAGTTCAAATGTATCATGCAGTATAACCAGCCTTCAAATATTCAAACGTGCTTTCTCTATGTAATTGAAAGTAGGTTCTTTGCAAAACAAAAATTAAGTGACAATAACTCATGCAGCAACATCGATGAAATTAAAAGAGATCTTTCCATTGTAAGCTAAATTAAGACACGATTTTCTCCTACATTGGTGAGCAAAATCAACTTATTCTACAATGAATTTTTCCAGTCCAATTTATTATCTTGTACTTGCTTTTGTCTGAAAGCCCTCAGGCAAACAAATCTGCTGGGGTATTCAACTGAATCTCTTTCAGACAAAAAGAGGGGGACATTGGGGGAGGGGGGAGGGGTGCACCCAATACAGCAATACCGTAAGACAAATTGGCAAATACCGAAATACCGGGTCGAAAATCGACGAAATGCCGATACCGCATTTATGATCGGTCATGCTTAAGTAAAGTTGTATCCATCTCGCGTGTTTGATTACCTCAAGGCCTAGTAAGTACCAGAAAGCAACCTCAACCATTGCCAGAGAAAGTGAGAAGACCTCGAGTCTATCTGTACAACGATCGAAATGCCCGGTCATTAAATGCAACAACAATTCCATTGTAGATTAACTGTCAGAAATTTGTGTATAATATAATCATTTACCATTTTATCTAAGGACTTAAAAATATTAAGTAAGTTTTATTATCCTGTATGGGTTTGCTGTGTTTTATGTTACATATCAGTTTGTAAATGAACGGTACCGCAATACCGTGAAGGATCTTCTTTTACCGAATACCGTCAGCCAAAAGGGTGAAAAACCGCATACTGTAGCTAGGGCTAGATCATACCGCACATCAAAAATAAATTATCGAACAACTGCTTGAAAAAAAGGTCAAATCCCGCAATACCGTTACAAGCCCAATCGGTCCCCCTCCAAAATATATTATTTGTTTTGTTCACAGTCTCAGAATGTAAGCTAATATATTAAATGCTATGAGTTAAACAATCAACAATCAGCCTGTTGATTTTGTTGTAATTTATTTACTGGCGAAACCCTTAGGAGTTCTTAAGAACTCGAGGCGTGTTCGTGCGTTGCAGATCGAATTGGAATTTGAAAATGTTGGTTTTTGAGGAGAGGAGAAAACCAGAGTACCAGGAGAAAAACCGACAATCTATCCTATGGCTTCATTGTTCCGGGGAAGAGAGGAGGGGGAGGGGGGGTACCCCATGTAATGACCATCAGTGGTCTATACTGGGAGGCTCCACCCACAAGGGGTACCTTTTCCTTTCAGGCTGCAGGTATATGAAAGGGCGAGAAAATCTGTCATTTCGGTCTGTAAAAGGACCAAAATGGGCCAACAGACGTATTTTGTGGATGTAAAAGAGATACGAAAACTTCCTCTTATAATTAAGTAATTTCTTCACATTAAAAAGACGGTGCATTTACAGCGGTTAAAAGGGATGCATTACGTTCTGAACTACTAGGTATGTGAAAGGGGTACCATTTATCAGTAGGTATACGAAATGGGTTACCTTTTCTGTCAAAAATCATGGTTTAAAAAAAGGGTAAGAAGGGGTTGGACCTCGGGGCGGAGCATCCCCGTATAAAATTTCGTTGAGTACTCCCCGGGCATTCTTCATCTATGTGTTGTTTAAAACTTTGACTTGAGCTTCCTTCAAGTAAAACTGAACTACAAGATTGTATTTTGGTTTGATCCAAATCGTGTTTTTGAAGGTCTCTACAAGTTCCGTATACAAAACAGAATTACGACAGAGATATGGAAAGACCGACCCAACAGCGGCAAGATTACTGACAGAGAAAAATGAACAGCAGCATTAAAAACATGCCGCATTGTAAAAGATCTGATCGCTTTCATGGTTTCTATTACACATTATTCAAGTTAGGTCAAGCAAGTACCTGCATTTTGAAATTAGTCTATGTAGCGGTTAAAAACTTCTTCAATGATGCAGATATCAGATGCTCCGAGTCAAATAAAGTAAGCTCTTTTTCAGTTTAAACTGTTGCTTTTGCTTCGAAATGTATATCAGCCAAATATCGAAAATTTTAAAACTACAATATTAAATTTCATTGTTCCTATTATACAATCTTTGAGTAGGGCATCCTTCTCAGAGTAAATTGCTTTATACATGCATAGTTGTATTTTCCTTTTGTCTTAGTTGCCAATTGGCTAACTGTTCTATAAGTTAGTATCCAAGAACAGATTGAAAGTAGAAAGTCTTTGAAAAAACAGTGCCTGGAAACGGAACAAACAAGCAAACAATCTTCTATTGTATGTGACAGGCGTTCGTTTATTCGGCATCTAACATTTGCTTTTAAAAGTGCATCAGTCCTTGACCAATCTGGGATACACACAACTAAAACTGTTTTCACGCTTAACAAAGTTCACACAACAAAAAAATACCACGTTGTTCACCCAAGGAAACAATAAAATGACATAACATATACAAAATAAAATAATAATTAAAAGTGAAATGCCTAGTTCTTGTGTCCGGCTTCAGATTCCTGAAAGAGATAGGATATAATTACTTATGAAGCCACGCAGTCGAAAACTGAAAAAAAAAGACTATAAAATACCGAGAACAACACAGTGGAACCTCGATTTAACGAACCTCTATTTAACGAAGTCCTCTGTATAACGAACGAATTTGTTTAACCCAGTAACAGTAAAATATAATTATGGAAAAGTACCTCGATACAACGGACCCTCGTTATAGCGAACAAAGTTTGCCAGTCCCTTGGCACTTCGTTATATGGACGTTCCACTGCACTGTCAGTAATAAGATAACCTGTCTTGAAATACTGAGAGGTACTATCTTTCATTGAACGTACGTATAGCCTAACTTATGTACTAAGTAATCCTGTATTTAAGCGGTAACTTAACCAAACTTTCGGAATTATTTTTTTTCATTCACTTACCAAAGAAAAAAACTGGCCTCTGCAAAGGGCCTGTGGCAGTCAGCTAAGAGACCAGTTCGCCTCTATTAAGCCAGCTTTGTTGAGATGCGTTACAATAGACTTTCTAAAAATTCTTTTTTTGTTTTTCCTGGTTGGTTATGCCATTTATTGCCGCGCTATGTCGTCGTTCGCTCGTTCGCATCAGTGTAGCTCACTTCGCTCTGTTTTAAGAACTTATGAGAAGTCGACTTGTGTAGCGAGTCTAGCAATACAACCCACAGTGCCTTGATATATTGTGCAGAGTCTGCAGTGGCCTTTAATTTCTTTTCTTTTGTAACGAAAAGGAGGTAAGAAAAGATGTAATTGAACGGAACGTATCCGTGTCACTATCCTCTTTTCTTGATTCATGTTTCTTGATACAATTTTAAAGGCAAGCTCGTTCCCAGGTTGTCTCCGCTCCGTACACAAAATTAGGAGAGAACCCTTAGAACGAGGTTGGTTTAAAGGAAATATTGCATGAGGATATTACCTTTTTAGGTCAATTATCTGATGACGTCATTACTTAGCGCCAAAATGTTCCATTAGAGAAATTTAAAAGATAACAAATTCAAACAAATTTCATCATGGAGCACTAACTACTGATGATAACTTTTTTTTTGTGGTTTCGGCTCATAGCATCAAAACTTGAGAAAAGAATGTTGGCCCAACTTTTTCAAGTTCCAATCCATTTCCATCTTTGCCATTTGTTCCAACAGACAACAGGAAACACTTTCAATGCCCAAATAATTATCGTGAGTCTTATAAAAACAAGACTGGATCATTATTTGTGGAATTCAGTTGATCCGAAGACAAGATTTAGCTTTGTAAAAAAGAAAAAAGATAGCAAATGGCGTGATAACATTGCCCCTACCTCCCTCCTAATCTGTTAATGTTTCTTAAAAGACATGATGTAAAAACTGTAACGAGTTGGTACATTAACCTCCCCCACACTTCTTCCTGCTAAAAAATTATATTACGTGTTCTCTAAGCACCCATCTATTTCTTCTTGCCTGTAACACTTCAACACTTGAAATCTATATACAGAAAAACCGAGGGAAATTACGTATCTATATAAATGTAAAATGTAATGAAAATAAAAAAGGACTTAAAGAATTAGGACATTTGAGTGTCTCAGGCCTAGGCCAAACGTCTAACTTTTCACGAGACGAACCAAACTCTAATTTGGGTCGATCTAAATTAAGTTAAGATCGTCTTTGGGTCAGACGTCGAACGATAACACGTCGAACCAATCGACTGAATCAGATCAGTAATAAATTCTCTCCCGAACAAGGCTAAATATCAAGAGAGGATAAAGCTGTAAATATACATTTTCATACAAATTTTTTATCTATTAGTTCCTCACTTCTGAACATCGACGTTTCTCCTGGACACGATCTTCGGACGTTCTTTCCGTCTCAGTGGATCGAAACAGACGGACAGAACGCGTTGAAAGATCCAAACTCATTTGGACGAACTTAACTGGGTCAGACGTCGAACTTAACTCACGAACTTAAGTTCGTCTCATGAAAAGTTCGACGTTTGTCCTAAGCCTTATAATAATGACCTTAGAATAAGTTTACTGGCAATCATTGCCACAATGAGAACAACTCCTGGCATTTCCAGCCCTCACTTCTCGCATACAATTTTCACAGCAACCAGGATCACTCAGAACGGAGAGGCGTCCTGCATTTCCTCTTAGAAACTTCCTTGCTTCTCGAGCATCTTGAAGAACTTCAATTGGTTTCCTGTAAATTCTCTCTGATTATGAATAAATAAATAAATAAATAAATAAATAAATAGATAGATAGATAGATCGATAAATATATATTTTTTTTGTGGGGTACATTTGATTTGTATGGGTTTAGCAAGCGTCTTTGCTGATGCAAGCATCGTAAATGTGACTACAGAGAACTTGTTTAGTCCTTTTTCAAGGAGCTTCCGCTGGATAAATTAACAAACGTTAACGCTCTAATTTCTTTACGCTTTGGGCGAATAAATAACTCAGCAGCAATAGATCTAGAACGTAGCTGGAATTACGTGTAAAAATAGTTTCTAGAATACACGCGTTTGCTTAAGTGAGGGATAGTAAAAGTCAAGAATATTTTCCTCTGACTCTTATGTTTTTTTTTAATCTCTAGTTCCCAGTCTACATTTGTGAAAGTCCTGAAAAAGCAAAAATTACTAAAATGCAAAGATATAAAATTTAGTCAATTTATATGAATTTCTGCTTAGCTCCATTCGTGCACGGTTTTTTTCTTAACAGGGAACAAAACTAGCTTGAGTAAGCTGGCGGTTTTTGAAAAGGTGCGGTGGAAAATATATTCGCCGCAAAGCCTCCCTAGCTATGTATCTGTCAGGTACGCTGCAATTTCGCAGCGTCCCAAGAGACTAGAACAGCCCATACCTTCTTCATCCCGGCGACGATGCACGCGATAAGACGTCACTGCGATGATCAGTACTACAAGTATGACAACACAAAAAGCCTTCCTCATTATGACTCTTGGAAATACAAGGTAGAAATCTAAAAGATAGTGGGGAAAGTGAAAATAGCATGAAAATGTGAATTGTACTGGCCTTAATGTTAGAAGCTAGTTACCACTACATTCTTAGCCAAGGGTATAACAAAGCTACTTAAGCCTAACAAAGCTATTTTAGGAACGTTTCTTAGTTTTTGTTTTTCACTTGAATTTCAATAGAGTATCAATTTTCGTTGTCAAATCCCTAAATAGGGTCAGGGCCGGTAGGAGGGGAGGTGGGGGGGGGGGGGGGTGAGTTACGGAGGCCGGATCAGTTGGGATTTCTGTGTAACGGACCATCTACCCCTCCCCTAAGTCTGACATTAACACTTACTTTTTACTTAGGGCAAAATTGTGACTTAGGGGAGGGGTAGGTATTCAGTTACACAGAAACCTCAATTGATCATACGGATGCGAAATTTATGGGAGTCCCCCCGGATCACTGGGCTGCTTTCAAATGTCCTCTGTTTTACCTTTATTACACGGGCAGTCCAAGACTACGACGTTTGCCCCTCGCATTGGGAAAATCAGGTAGCAATTTCAAGGGTATATACTTTCAAGCCGACTCAAAAAGGCAGACGATTTCACACAGCAAAAAGACAGATATCACCTAGGAGTGCAAACTTCATTGCTTTTAACGAAAAGGAAACTACGAAGTTCAATAGGTTCCTTTCTGAAAAGATCTATTTAATAACATATCATTTAAAGCGGCGGCCAGTCACCTTTAAGTTTTCAATCCTGTTGTCTACGAGACTGTACACGATAAAGTGAACATTCTCTCTTAGCTAACGGCAATTAAACAACAAATACAAAAAGCAGTCTTAAGTTGCCTTTTTGTATTTCTGATATACTGACACACTGAAAACAGGAAAACAATAGCGTGGCTTATAGGATTTTGAACGTAATCTCGTTTTATTTTCGTATTTAATCACATGCAGCAAGAGCCATAATTATGGCTTTTGCTTGTAATGGCTAATTTGGCGACCAGAATAGAATTGGTTGACGCATGGAAAGGGTTGAAATTTCACTAAGCAGCTATTTTTTATTTGTTTTGCCAGCGTGTTACTGTTTGCATTTTCGATTAGCATATATAGAACAAGAAGTGCAGAGAAAACTAAGGTAGTTACTATCTCGTGCCATTATATGGAAAAATTAGCTTGATCTATCCGCAAGCGGTAGACGTATGACATATGTATACTGTGCCAATGCATTGTAGTATACATATACATTTTTTTCAAAGAAGTAGGAGTTGAATTCCAGTTAAATTTAAAGCCCAGCGTTCTTTTAATAAATCAAGGTAAACCGATGAAATTATAACTGAACTTGGGCAAATGTTAGGTATAGGCTACGTTAGCACAAACTCACCAATTTTAATAGAAAGAAAAAGAGTAATTAAAAATACAAATCTAGTTACCCCGCTAGAGATTAAACTTACCTCGCTGACACTCCGACAAGAAGGGAAGAGACTTGCTGCTCTGGATTGTTTGACGTTTCTAAGTTGTTCTCAAATCGTACACCCAAAACTTATACAATATTCTCCACCAATCATAGTAGATTCATAGTAGAGGAGACAATCTAATCAACCAATGGGAAGACAAAAGGAGTATAAACAAATTTAATAACTTGACCGGTAGCTGCGGCTAATGGGTTTGTAGGTGGAGCATAGCGATGCAATCATACAATGGAAGACAAGGTCATAAAGAAGAAAACGGGAATTTGAAGAGAGTATACACAACTCAATTAGTTTGGAAATCATTCATTAGTGGCCGCCAATGGTTTGGTAGGTGGAGCTTACCTGTGCAGTTATGCAACAGAAGACACAATGTTGTGTTTCTGTGTTTTTAAAAGTACCTGAAAACGGGAAACTAAATTTCAGTGTTGAGAAATATAGACTGTATGTAAAACGGTTCAAACTTGCTCCACATATTTCTAATCATTGCTTTTATTAAATCCGGTTCTTAACACATTCACAAAAATTATCAATTAGATTTTAAAGAATTATATGCAAGGAAAACACCGCAAGGCCAATGATTCAAGTTAAACTCCATTGTTCTTGAACTAACAAACCCAGACAAATGTCTTTCTTTCGGATTCTTTTCTTGTAAAGACAAAAATTGATGTGCTTCAGCCGACTGGATCTTTCATGCACTGACTGAATAAATCATTTTTTTTGTTGAAACAATGTTTGATTCAAAAGTTAGGGAGGTGGGAGAGGAGGAAAGGTAAGGTAGCGTTTTCTTTTCACCACGACTCTGATACAGTTAGGAAGTTTTCCCATTGCGGTTTAATCCCAGTCATCGCTTGCGTGCTTAGCTTGTGTCCAAACAAATTTAGGTTATTCAACTGGATATCTTTCAGACGACTGAATAACTTACTTTGTGTTCACACTGTCTTAAAATTTAAGCTAATAAGTATAATGCTTTGACTAAAACAATCAACGGCTTTCAGATTCTAAACAATGTATTGATAATAAGTTATATATAAAAAAAAGTCTTATATAAAAACTTGTGCGATGGTCCTTCTCGCCGAAAACTGAATTACATAGTTTGGTCGATTATTTAAAAGGTCTTTACTCACATGGATCTTTAAAACAAAAAACATTACTCGTTAATTTCGTTGTCGTTAAAAGCGTCTGAGAATGTAATGCTCTAGCTGAGCCAAAATATTGACAACCCGCATGCGCAGATTCTAAAACGGTTCTTTTAAAGGTAATTAGTGTTATGCATTCTTTGACTTACAGGGCGTCATTCGGGCAAAATTAATTACATGACGAAAGTAAAAGGTGGAGTTTTGAAAACAAAATTATACTTTTCAATTGCTGACACCGGTGTGGCTCAAAAGCTTGATGTTCACTGAGACAATGAACTTTTTTTTTGCCAAAGCTCTGAGAAAGTTAGTGATCTTTGCGTCAACAGTTAATGGCTGCTAATAAGCGGTTCTGTAGGTGGAAAATAGCGATGCAATTAGACAATAGAAAACCAAGGTAATTAAAAGTAAACGGGCGACTAAAGGATTACAAGCAATTCAATTCGTTTGGTAACCAGTGGATTTCAATGGTTTTGTAGCATGGAAATTAGCAATACAATTATATAGTAGAAGACACAGATGTAGTTTTTTAGTGTAATAAACTGAAAAAGGGAAACTAAATTTAAGTGTTGTGAAATATAATACGGCTTATAAAGCAAATTTGGTTTTGCGAGATTATCCTCAAATGCAAAATTTGTAAGACGGAGAGAACGTGGCACGGGATGGAGATAAAGTAGCGTTTTCTTTTCACCCCCATGTTAGGCTAGAGCTTACTCGCTGGCTGATTAACTATCAAATTGTACATCCTATCAATTTAAATCACAAGGTTTTTTCTGGGTTTTAGTGATTAAAAATGATGTTTGTCAAAGGCTAAATTAATGCAGGTGACAGACAGAGAGTTTTAATAGCTTCAAAGCTTTGTCGACGTCCGCATGCACGTTGTTCAATCATGTTTATTATTCCACCATTGACTCGGGTAAACAGCTGGCTAATCTTTCTGAACAAGAAAGCCATTTTCTGTCATAGGTCTGAAAAATGTGAGATGCTTTGAGTTCAAATAACCGGCCTTCAAATATTTTAACGAGCTTTCTCTATGTTATTAAAAGTACTGGTTCTTTGCAAAACAAAAATTACGTGACATTCAATGACCCATGCGGCAATATCGATGAAATAAAAAGAGATCTTTCCATTGTAGTAATATAGGCATAATTTTCCCCTACATTGGTTAACAAAATCAAGTTAGCCCCAATTAATTTTTCCAGTCCAGTTTATTATCCCGTACTTGCTTGTGTCTGAAAGCCTTCTGAGGACAGACAAATCTACTGGTTTATTCAATTGAATCTCTTTGAGACAAAATGAGGGGGACATTTGGGGGTGCCTAATACAGCAATACCGTAACAAAAATTGCCAAATACCGAAATACCGTGTTGAAAATCGACGAAATGCCGATACCTCATTTATGATCGGTCATGCTTAAGTTGTGTCCATCTCGCGTGTTTGATTAGCTCAAGGATGTATGCACCAGAAATCAACCTCAACCATTGCCAGAGAAAGTGAGAAGACCTCGAGTTTATCGGTACAACGATCGAAATGCCCGGTCATTAAATGCAACAACAATTCCATTGTAGATTAACTGTCAGAAATCGTGTTTATTATAATCATTTACCATTTTATCTATGGACTTAAAAATATTAAGTAACTTTTATTATCCTGTATGGGTTTGCCGTGTTTTGTGTTTCATATTCTTTGCAAATGAACGGTACCGAATACCGTGAAGGATCTTCTTTTACCGAATACCGTCAGCAAAAAGGATGAAAAACCGCATACCGTAGCTAGTGCTAGATCATACCGCAATAACGCACATTTAAAATAAATTACCGAAAAACTGCTCGAAAAAAAGGTCAATCCCGCAATACCGCAAAACCCAAACACTCACGAAGATTATTAATTAGATTTTTAAAATAATTATATGCAAGGGTAACACTGCAAAGCCAGCAAAACAAGTTATGCTCCGTTGCTTCTAAACTAACATACGCACTAAGGATCACGTCCTTCAGTCTTTTCTTGAAAAGGCCCAAACTGATCTACTTAAATCAGCCGACTGGATCTTTCATGCACTGACTGAATAAATCTTTTTTATTTGTTCAAATATAATGTTTGATTCAAAATTTAGGGGGATGGGACAGGGGAAAGGGGAAAGTAACGTTTTCTCTTCACCCCCACTCTATGCTAGCTAGCGGAGCTTGCTCGCTGGCCTATCAATGGTGAATTATCTACGTGTAGATCCTATCATGGACTTTATTTAAACGTAGACAATTTTAACCACAAGGTATTATTTTTGGTTTGATCAAAATGATTTATGATCGTTTTTTAATGCTTTTGTTCGATCAAGTTTATTTTCTCATCATTGACTCGGGAGAATAACATCTGTCTAATCTTTTCGAAAAGAAAGCGATTTTCTGCTATAAGTCTGATAAATGTGAGATGCTTTGAGTTAAATTATATCGTCGAATATGATCGATCTGCAAATACTATAACGGCCTGGCCCCAGTTCTTTATGTTTTTGAAAGTATGTTTCTTGCAAAACAGAAATAAAAAATAATAATTGTTTAAAGAAGGACCCAATATCGATGAAATTAAAAGAGAACTTTCCATTTGTGTCTAAACAAATTTGGCGGGTTATTCAACTGAATCTCTTTCAAACAAAATAACTTACTTTGTGTTCACGTTGTCTTAGAATGTAAGTTAATGTGATGCTTTGAGTTAAGCAATCAACGGCCTTTAGATTCTAAACCAAAGATGTTCATGTATCGCTCATAAGTCTCATAAAAACAAGTCTTATAAAAACTTTGATTTGTGCGTCCTTCTCGCCGAAAAGTGAATTACAGGGTCGTGTTTAAGTTTGGTCAAATATTTTAAAGGTCTCTTAAAAGTTCCCTACAAAACAGAGATATAGAAAGACTGACCCAATATCGGTGAGATTAAGAGAGACAAAACATTAAAAACATGCCGCACATTAAAAGAGACCTGATCGCTCTCATTGTTTCTAACAACACATTATTCTAGTTAAATCTCAATGAAAGTTATTTTTGCATTATTTTCAAATTAATCATTGTAGCGACGGTTTAAAAACTTAAGCCCTCAATGATGCAGAAATGAGATGCTCAGAGTCAAATAAGGACAGCTCTTTTTCAGTTTAAACTATTAAATTCTTTTCCTGCAGTGTCGCTACAGCCACAATAATAATTTACCAAACATTCCTAAGAAAACTCATTAGTCAGTGACCAAAAGAATCCTTAATTAAACATAGCCGCTCACACGATTCCGTTTTTGTTTTATTTTCCGTAGTTAAGGTAGAGAAAACATTACATCCTATAAACTTGTTACAGTCAACTCTTGCCGTATTATCACACCCCGATAATACGAACAGCAGCTAAATCCCAGGCAAAAATTGAATTGTAGACGTTTGACTGAAATAGAAAATGAAAAGTTCGACGTTTGAAATGAAGTCGCTCCACAGTCGCAATTCCCATGTGGGCCACTCAATCTTAATTCATGGGTCCACCCAAATTAGATGTGTCGGACTTAATTGATTCAATTGTCGATCTTTGTATGTGCTTAATTGAAAGGATTCATCATCATCACGTCTCATCCCGCCAGTAGGCGCATAAGGCCTCCACGCTGTCTGACCAACACTTTCTGTCTCATGCAACCGGTTCGGCGACTTCCCAGCTCTTCCAGCCAGCTTTCTACCCCACCCCTACCCCCCGGAATAGCAAAATGGAAATGTTTCTGACGTTGGGTTTTATGCAACCATACCAAGAAAGCTAACAATAGAGTAAGAATAAAACTGAATAAAAGATACCAAAGTTACGAATTCTACTTTAATTCATTATTTTTAGGGACGGAAAATTTTTTTTCAAGGTAAACTTATTTTTGCAGTTGGTCAGAGACTGAGGGAGTTTACCATTTGTCAAAACTGACTGGCCAGACCAGGAGAATTCCAATATTGATAGGGACCCCCTCAGGGGAGGGGAGGGTCTGCTCACAGGCTATCCAGCCAGGTCAGTTTATTTCTTGCACGGCTGTAAGTAAGTGGTTTTAGTAAAACATTTCGGGAAGACTAATATTTCATATTGAAAATGACAGGTAAGCGCCCTAAGAGTTCTCCTCTTGTTTGTTCTTAAATTTGTTTTGGATGAGTTTATCAAAATTGACTACTTTAAAAGACTGACCAAATAACCAAACTAACAAACAAACGCAAATAAGGTAACTTATTTATTTGGCTCACTGAGATGTATCCTGTTTCGGTAGTGTTGTCTACTTTCTAGCTCTTGTTTATAAAAGTCAACGCAAGGAGTAACTCTAACAGTTTTAAGAATTCCTTGGGACCACTAATTTGCTTCCCTCTCAGTTTAAAGGTACGGCGCCCAGCCAATGTACATGCGACTCAAGTTTTCAGCACTTGTGGCTTCCTGCAAAAACCAGTAGAAGCAAAGATCGGGATTAAAAAGAGAGGTTAGCCTATCACATGTAAGAAATACGATGTGCTCACTCAGTGAACTTCCTTCTACTTTTTTTGACATTCACGTGATACGGTAAAACGTTGTTATACTTGATGGCTTCACACTAGAGCTTCAAGTATAATGTAAGTGTACTTGCAACCTTCTTTGAGTGTGAAGGGGTAAAATATACCAACTACAACTTGGTGACCATGGAAACGTTGGTAGTTCAAAGAAGCCGAAGTTCACCGCCGAGTATGGGCTACATCACACTTGAGAACACACTTGACCAGTAAGAAATGGAAGCCAGGTGCACGATGTGCACGTGCAGCGGTTCCAAGAACGGAGAGATTAACAGCATTTTCTTCAAGTAATATACTTTGTCAACAAGTGTGGAGCCATGTTTTCTACAGAGCGACTTAAGATATCCAAGAGCACTTCAATCAAGTACTTACTTGAAATTAACTTCGCTTCTAGTGTGAAGCCAACAACTATGCTGTGCAAAAGTACAGGGACATGGAAAAGGAACGTGATAGAGTGACATTAAGCGAGCAAGTGCAAAAACACGAAGAATAGATCTATTACACAAATGTCTCATCCGGTCATCGTGCTGAACTGGGGAGGCTGCGCAGATAAACGGGTCAAAATTTCCTTCCCCAACCCGCATCCCACTCACCACCACACAATCCCATAGTGGAATTCGACACAAAACCGACCCACTTTCAAGCGCAAATAGCAAATGCTATAAATGAAACTGTTATTTGTAGATGAGAGTAGCCAGTAATAGTTAATAGTAATAGTAATAGTAATAGTAATATAAATAACAATAATAATTAATAATAATAATAATAATAATAATAATAATAATCGTTAAAGATTCAGTGAATTCCACCTGCAAACTTATTGATATAACTGTTCCATCAGATAGAAACATCGCACTGAAGGAAACTGAAAAAAAAATGCAAGTACAAAGACCTAGAACTAGAAATACAGAGAATGTGGCATATGAAAACCGTAGTGATCCCTGTGGTTGTTGGTGCGCTTGGTACAGTGAAGAAGGGTATGGTAGAAAACATCAAGAAAGTATCAGAGAGAGCTACTATGACAGAGATTCAAAAGATCTGCATGCTGGGATCCGCACGAATCCTCAGAAAGGTGCTCAGTGTATGAACAGAATGATTGACTTGAGTGACTGACGCTCTAGGTGCATGGTTTGCGCCCGGCTGATGCACAAAAAGAACACCAGCAAAGACTGTGATAATAGAGACCATAATAATAATAATAATAATAATAATAATAATAATAATAATAATAATAATAATAATAATAATGATGATGATGATGATGAAAAAAAAAAAACTAAAACTCACATTGATAAGATAATGAACATGTCCCTCTATGGACAGAGGTATCATGATCCTGTTGCTTCCCTCAAAACCTTTAAATCGCTTCTCGATGTCTTTCAATATCTTCACACCCTAGGTAGACAGGATACTTTTAATCTTAGGCCCTGTTCGCACTATGACAAAAAAAAAAGTTTGGCGTTGCAAAAAATTTGAAAATTTTGTACACCAATTTTTTGTTTTTGCAACCTCATTCGCATCTGAGACAAAAAACGGTCAATTAAAGGTACTTTAATTGGTCACTTTCGCGAAACAAGGTGACCCAATTAAGGAGAGACATCAAGAAAAAAAGGAATTTTTGTCGCCTGATAACAAAAAAAAAGAGGAGGAGGCCTCCAAATCTTCTCGACAGCATCTTTGAACTTAGGTGACAGTTGAGAAAATTTTGGTCGGTCAAAAAAATCTTTCGCACTAGAAATGGCTTCCTTTTGACAGAATTTTTGCGTAGTGTGAACAGGGCCCTATACTCAAAATAATAACGGGGTAAGTTAGCACTTCACAGAGAAAGCTCTTGGAATCTTACGGAGTTTTTACAAGAGGAACTTCGTATCAATACATGGTGGAAGACGCAATACTTATCTAAGTAGCATAAGTTAAGACTTATAAACACCACGATAAGTAAATATCGACGAAGGAAGCGATAATTCATTTAAAGGAATGAAAAAACAATTTGATTGGACCGTGCTACATGACAAACACGCATAAGAGAATACTCTGTCGGCATAGTTATTTGAAAATCTCCATGAGAAACCTAAGCAATCACCACGAACCGACGTTAGTTTCCGATTTGACATCGCGCATAAAATCGGAGGACTCACACTCATAACGGTTACTGACCATACGTGCCTAGCGAGGATCAATGTAGGTTTCTGGGAAAATGCCCCCCTACCCCTCCTCTAAGCCAACATTACCGCTTACTTCTCGTTTAGGGCAAAATGTTTACTTACGGGAGGGGTAGGTGAGCAGTTTCCCAGAAACCTAGATTGATCCCCCAGCGAGTACCCTACTCGGGCACCCTGCCCGAGCACTAAGTGTGAACGCTGCCATGGATACACTGTAAGTTACTACGACAATGACCTAATGGCGATATTATAAACGGAAGTAATAATTGTTGCTTTTATGCGCACCACAAACTGTTGCAGGAATGAATGAAAAGGATCAAAACTTACTTCCTCATTCGTGACTTCTCCAGTTTCTTTGTTCTTAGAAGCTTCGGCCAATAACTCTCTCCCTCTTGTTTTCTGCCACTCCACAAGAGGATCGTAAATGAATGTTCGAAGAACACTGTGTAATAAATAAATAAACTCTGACTTGACCGTGCATGACCAAAAATAACATTCCAATAATTTTGAACTTACTGGCCCATAGCAGAATTAAGGAAAGATCATCGCATTTATTGACGCAATTTTTGCAGTCGTCAAAGGAAAGCCTGAAAAAATTCAGGCTTATACGGGTGCCAACCATTGACCTCTGCGACTACCAGTGCAACCCTCTACAAGTTATCTAACAAGTCGGTCGGGACAGCGGGACGAGGGACAAGGGACAAGGGATGAGCCCACGACCCCCCGCTTTGCAGACCTGCGCTCTATCAACTGAGTTAACTTAACAGCATCAGTTAATTAATCTGTTATGATGACACATAAATTTCAGTGGATCCTCTACAAGTTTGATTTGAAATTCTCTCTTGAAATTTTTGGAATTCTCTCTTAGCACCAATATATATTACCTGTTCACAACGCTTTCCAGCTTTAAGAAAATTTTGTTAGAGTTTTAACTCAAATGATCCTGAATTGGCCAAGCCGCACACGCGCAGCTTTTATTTTACTTGTAAATATAGTATTTAAATTCGAGGTGGCCTCTGTTTTTTAAGCCTTGTGGTTTCTATAAGGTTTCCTCGCTAAAACAAATTTAGCTGCAAACTTGCTCTGTACTGGAACAAGGCAAATAAATGATGATGATGATGATAATTACAGTTTAAAGATTTAAAGGCTTGTTTATAGTGGAAAGTGCTCTTAGCTTATCTAGCTACTTTACAGGCACTCCACTTAAATCGTTAGAAACAAATAATTCAAACACAACATAACGGGATTAAAAATCCTAACTGGCAGGGGGCAACCAGATGGCTATTTACAAGCGCAGGCAAGGATTTGAACTCGGGACGACCGAAAACAAATCCAGCAAGTGGCCAAAGCGGGACTAGAACCCGGAACCGCCGGATTGCGAGTCCGACGCGCTGACCACTTGGCCACGCTGCCTTCTGTATATGATGATGATGATGACGACGGCGACGATGATGATGATGATCGCGATGATGATGATGATGAGGAGCAGGAGGAGGAGGAGGAGGAGGAGGATGAGGATGATGACGTGATAAAAACGACCAATTCCACTGAACCTTGCTCAAGACATTGACTTACGTTAGTAATGAATCACACTGATTCCTTAGAAGTCTGAGCGTCACTTCACAAGAACGCCGGAAATCACCTTCACAGCCAAGAGGACCCTTTATCCAAAAAAGGAAAAAATCCAATACTTCAACTGAAAACAACACTCATTTTTCAGTGCTACGTAGTCTCCTTCGCGGCCGCACTTCCCTGCGTGGTGGGGGCAAGGAACATTGCCTGACTTCAGCCCGAGCGCCTGCAAAGGAGACGAAGCGCTACGTGGACCGTCATACAGAGTAACGATCAAAATAAAAATTGTTATTTCCGTGTTTTAACGAACTTGATATTTGGAACTTTTAAAGCAATTATTATCGTTTTCAATATCACCAAAGGAGCTTTTTTCACCCTATACTTAACCAGCATATGAATTTATCTATTTATTCATTCTGATTCATTATTTTAGACCTGCACTCCAATGAAGATGCTGATGGAGTGATGACGGCGATGAAAACACGCTTGCCATGGTCTTCCAGTTTTTACCAAAACTGACAGCTAGTAGAAAAACTGAGCAGAGCAAATTGTGATGGAAAGACAAAATTCAAGAGAAATTCAAGAAGTTTCCAGGAGCTATTGTAAACAACAGCCTTAAAACCTCAACTTTGCGAGGATTAACAATAACGAACATTGTTTGGAGACCGTCTAGAGTCTACCATGTCTAATTTCCTCCCATTGTAGAGAATTTAGAAGAAGACTGTTTAATTCGCCGGCAGGGATTTTTTTAATAGACGTCTTTTGTTTCACGGAGTTCCGCCATCACCATATCTCTGTTAAACACGATCAGGTCTGATTTCAATTTCTTTGTTGTTTTTTGAGCTTATAAAGTTTGCATGTTGTAAAAAATTTTAATAAGTGTCGAACTTTCATTGTTGTTCAGGCGACGTCTCTCTAGAAACTCCGTTTTATTTAAGCTTACAATTTGGCTCTAATTCGAAATTTTCTTAAGGAAGCGATGCATTTTCTACCATTTGCGAAGTTTGTAGAAAAACTGTCCAACTGGTTTCCTGGAGTACAAATACTGTGAGATGGTTGTACTCATTTTGGGTTTTATTTGTATGTACAGTACTCTGCTGAGTGAAGTTTAATAATAAAAGGAATTAACACAATTTGCTTTTTAAGATGCAGACCAAGCATACTTTATTTCGCTCAAACGTTTACTCACCATTGCATTAACAATGTTGTGCGTCAGTCGAAATGGCACTCGCTCAGGACAGTCAAAGGTTTCTCCCTGGAAAATAATGATAAATTTTTAAAAAACTATACATGTTTATACTGAAAATTAAAGGATGAATATTAGATGATAAGTGATTTGTAACAATCATTTTGCGAAAGGCTCCAAATTCTTAATGTACCCTTTAGGAGAGAGTTTTTGGAGTCATTACTGACCTTTTTAAAGAGACAGTTGAAGTCTACATGTACACAGTCTCCACACTTAGCGTCAAACAAAATGTTCTCCCCATGGCGATCACCAAGACCAAGGATATAACCCACCATACACATGACCGCTGAGGTACGGCAGTATGCCAGGCGGCTCATGTACCTGTAGAGGAACAGACAGTTGGTTCCACTGTACAAAAGCAATAAGAGCAAACTTCGCCAAAACTGGGTACAAGTAGCCCTGGAAACTGATAAGTTATAACGCAACCGCATAATCACGTGTTACAAGCTCTCCGATTATAATAAAACAAGATTGACAGCATTTTCTCCAGTAAGTCGGCCGAAGCCCTAAGTGTTTCTCGATAGTTACCATGAAGTTGGATTCGGGAAAGTCTTTAAGAACCACTCATGAAAAACTGAAGGATGTCTGAGGAAAAAACAAAGTCTCTGTTACTCAAACTTCATGATACAGAATACCATATGTATGCTAGACTGGTTAGAACTCAGGCCGGCTTTAAGTTCCGCTCTGACTACCAGCTGGAGTTATTCACATACCTTGGTAGAATTTCGTTCAAGAACACGCGCACTTTGTCCCTAGAATAAAAAAAACATATATAAATCATAGCAATGAACAACATAACACTAGAAAACAAGACAAAAAAAGAAGTTTACAACCGGGGGGGGGGGTACTGGCATATATGGACTATATAGGTATGTGCCGCTGTGCAGGGTATGGTTTTCAAGCAGTTTACTCTAGGATAAGGTATATAAATCAGAGCGTTTGGGTCTAGAATAGGGTATTATTTTTCAGGAAACTGATCAGTTGGTTGAAGATTTTATCTAGACTAGGGAAACAGCTACTTTAGGATAGGGGGAATTTGGGCAGTTTACTGTATAGGATAGCAAAATTTAGCTGAACTAGCTCTGGTATAGGTTAAGGGTTCCAGGGTCCCAGCGGCACATCTTCACCCAGAAATTCCTAAAGTACCCCCCCCCCCCCCCGCGGGGTTTACAAAGAGTGGGGTGTCTATTACCCGATCATCAATACTAAAAAGACTACCGGAACCCCCTATTAAAACAACGACGACAACACAGACAAATACAGAAAACCTTCAACTAAAACAACTAACGTTAAGCTTACTCTAGTTTGTTTCCCGCTCTGTCAATTAATTTTTTTACTTCAGCCCCTCTAGTGTACATGTTTTTCTCCCTGTAAACAAAAAAAATAACAATGATAAAAAGGGAAGAGGTAAAGATCTAAAAAAGAGAGATGTGTGATGTACACAAATCAAAACTAACAGTTCCGTATCTTCAGTACCCGGCATAACGCTTTTTACTGTTCGATGGAAATTTTTCTTCCTTTTCATTGGCCTAGAGCCCACCACGTGACCTGCAAATAACTGCCTACAAATAATGGTCTGCTCATACTCAATGTCGTCCAACGATTTGGCTGCAAATAACATTCTGCTCAGGCGTATATGAAACCACGCTTTTCTCCTTCTTAAGATTGCTCTTTCGTGAAAATGGCAGATCGCTTCGCTTCCTGAATAAACTCATTAAAAAACAAACTCGCTGATTGGATGGTAAAACAATTACTGCACTCGGTTGACGCAAAATATCGCGATTTGTCAGTGTCTCGCAGATCAATTATTTGCCACAGCCTACGGCTGCCGCAAATAGTTGATCTGATCGGCCCGCCACTGACAAATCACGATATTCTCCTCAACCTCGCCCAATAATTGTCAATAATACCCCTGGTGCGGTATGCTTACAAAAACACTTACAGTTGACTCCCGATAACTCGAACCCTCGCTAACTCGAACCAAAATCGATTTCCCCTGGATTTTCGTCATACATTTACTGTAATTTTACCCTCGGTAACTCGAACCCTCGATAACTCGAAACTCCCGCTAACTCGAAGTAATTTTTGTTTCCCCTCAGATCATTTCTATATAATTTTACCCTCGATAACTCGAACCGTATTTTGAGCCCTTAAAAAGTCGGGAAAAAAGAGTGTACTGCCTCCGAAACACTGAATTTTGAATTTCCCATTGACGTGTTGTAAGTATATAGTTTACTAGGGGATCGATAGTGGAGGCGGATGTTGTTTGCCACAAATCTAACGTGAAATAGCTTTACTTCTCAAAAAGTAAAATGCATGCTCTATTTAGGCAACGTTTGGTTACTTAACGTTCTGATTTATAATCTAACAGTATCTTTCAATTTTCACTCAACATTTTTGCAATTAGATGTGATTAGAATACTCACTGTGCAGTAAAAACTGTTTTTTTCCTTACTCCCGGCTATTTTCTTCGAGCTCCCGATAACTCGAACTCCCGATAACTCCAACCTTTTTCGATTTCCCTTGAAGGTTCGAGTTATCGGGAGTCGACTGTAATTGAAACACCGTAGAAACAAAGAAACAAGACAAAACCAACACATACTTGTAAATTTTAGTGAGAATATTTCTCAATCCATGTGTGTTCTGTACCCATTCCAACAGACCACATTCCTCATTCAAAGGAATCACCGCCTTAAAAAAAAACACAATCAAATAATAAGAAAATAAGAAGCCTTTTACGAGCGTTCGAGTAAACTCATTTAAAAAATCTAACGCCATTTGGAGTAGTTGTGTGCCGATCATAGATTATAATCGGTCTCTGATCGAAAACCTTACGCGCCGCAATAATTGGTTATGGGAAATGATCAATCGATTATTCCAGAAAAATAAAAAATACATTTTTGAAACTGGTGTGATGTCTTTTCAAAGGAATCCTGATGACACTTTAATCCGTTGGTTCAATCCTTTTTGATATATTTCGTGTGTTTTTGTCGTGTGCTAAAACACGGCAAAAAAATGAGTGTTCCAAAAAAAACCTGAAAAGTTTAAATTACTTTGATTTGCTCACAGATGAAAAATGAATGAACTTCTAAGTGCTTTTTGCTATTGTTATCGATGATCGATCGATTGAGCTAATCCGATTATTTCTGACTGGGATGATCGATTATGAAATCGTAGCCGGCTCTCAGCACTAATTTGACGTCAGCCAGATCTACGTAAGGACACACTTCCAGTGGTTAGACGATAAATAATGGTTGCTTCCGCAAATATCTAGGGTTAGTAACTGTTCATTAGCAAGATGTCTAGAGTGTGTACCCTTCCAAAATTTAGTTCAGCACTAAAAGACTTACATAAGTACGGATATGAAGTTGCCTTCTTCGGGATTCAGGATCTTTTCGCAGACACTAGAAGGAATTGAGCCATATCAGTTTTGTCGGTTCTCAAGTACCAACAGTTCATCTCGCATTGTTTTATTAATATTCTTACAAAAGTAGAAATATAACCTCCGCTCTCCTCTAAATATAAGTTTGTCCCAACAAGAAAACACACAAACCTTGGTTGCGGCTCGCTTAAAGCTGGAACAGCAAGACCGAGATGAAAGAGAAAACCAGCACGCCCAAATATATACCCCTACTAATTACCCACATACCCGCGCACATGCCTAAACAAACATAAGATACCGATGAGAGCATATTTTCCTGCTGATTACCAAGTCAAACGCAGGAAAATACTATTCTCACATCTATCACCACTCCCTCTCCCCCCATATCCCCCCTTCCCTAATCCAAAAAAGAAAAATTCCATTGGCAGTTTAAGCATGGGACTGGGTGAGTACCGTGTCGAATTGCACAATGGGAATATTTTGTGGGTGCTATCGCTGATTTCATTGGCTAGTACGGAGTTGCGAAGGAAACAGGGTAAAAATCCGTCCGCCAAAACATGTATTTCACATGTATATTCCTAATCTCGTACCCAGATCTCCCGCGTAAGACAGAGTGAGATCTGGGTACGAGATTAGTACAGTCCCATAAAGCAACAGGACAGTTTTCCTTCCCGTCCCGTCCCGGGCGAATATCTACAACGGTCAATATGTGTTACTGACAATGTTTTAGAGCAAAATGTTTAGATGTTTATCTAGACTGTAAAACGACAAATGAACAGTCGAAAGCAGACCCCGAGCATTAAAACGTGCTAAACAAAATATGTCGAACCTTGTTTACAAGAGCATTGAACTCCATCGTTCTCGAGTCTTTCCTAAGGTCGTCCTACAAGAGACAAATATACAGGTTTTCCTCCTCTGTTAAGACAGTGCGGGATAAATAAATGTTTGCGACAACAACTAAAGATTTACCGTTGCTTCTACTAACATACTTGCTTAAAAATTGCTGGCGACCAGAGGAGCTTGTAATCCTAATCTACAGGCCACGGTTAATGGATAGCGCTATCTAGTATTAGGGAAACCAATTGCGTTATCCGGTGGATAGAGATTTATCCATCGAATAGCGCTACCCATCTTTTAAATAGCTGGGGCCAGGTCGCTATTACGCATGCGCCCACGCAGCCGTTTGGACGTCACTTGAGAGTGAATGGAATGCATAGAACCAAAAAGGCTGATGACACGTAATATGATCACGGGCGCTTACACCTTCTAACAAAGGAAACTTACGCAAAGCAAAGCGTTGGAGCTAGAGTGATTTGTCACATTGAGCACACTTGCACTCCCTAACCGTTGGTTGTAACCAGCGTCAATGTGAAACGCTTTATTAAAACAAACATTTCAAAGGGAACATAACGAGATTAAACATTTCCCGCAGGAGGCAGGCAATTGGCTATTTACAAGGATGGCTGAGAAGTTAAACTAAGGCAACCGAGAAAAAAAATCCACCGGTAGTGGTGCCCGAGGTTTTCGAACACTGAAACTCCGGGGATTTTAAGCGCAAGGCCGTGACTACTCCTTCATGTATTGTACCCACATGAGTATGCACTTATACTCAAAGGAAAAATAATTTGCTGATCACTGAAAGAACTAACCTTAGGTTTGCACATCATGGTGTAGGTCTTGCCATCACTGCCTTTGATAGTAATCTTCTTTGGTTTCTGAAGAGACTGTAATACGTCAACCTGGAAATTTCAAAATTAAAAATGGATGGATAAATGAATAAACAAACAAATTATAACCTGGAAATTTAAGATAAACTATGAAACAGTGATAAGAACAGTTGATATCCGCGTTACGTGATATCCCCGTTTGTAGTTTCAAACTTGAATCTAACTTGTATCCTCTTCGTTACAACAACAACAACAAAATCACTCGCTATTTACTTTATAAAATGTGCTTTCTTTGACAACCAGTTTAAATTTTTCGGTCAGCTGGTGCCAGGTCTGGAACCGAGAAATCTTCGGGGGAGCTCGGAAGCTCGGTGCAAGCGATCGGATCTTCCAAGGGTTTTCCGAATTTCCGACCCCCTAAGATTTCTAGGTTCCAGGGGCCCGTTTCTCGAAAGTCCCGATAATTAACGGACCCGGTAAGCTGTCTCCGTTTACATTAAAGATCGAAGTTTTAATAGTTTTGCATCTAACATCATGATAAAACTATCAGTTAATGAAACAAAATGGAGTAGTCTGCTAGCCAGGACCTGCGCTCTTATTCTTTATATTTCGATTTCAATATTTGATTTCGCGCCCGAAAAGTTACCGGGACTTTCGAGAAACGGGCCCCGGCCCTGAACCAGCTGACCGCAAAAGAAACACATTTTTTGCATCAATAAATAACTATTGTTTATTTAGTTAAAAATAAAAGAAAATTATTCTAATCTCCGCAAGGAAAAGTAGCCGCTATCGACAACTGTACGCAAAGTAACACAACTGAATGACATGTTTAAAAGACATTTGCACTGACCGTATCCTCGAAACCAATAATACAAGCCATGGAGCCTGGAAAAGGATTGTGGTCATGGTGACTTCCAGCGCCTGAAGGTAGCGTGACGGTCATGGAGGACTGGAGTGGAACAACTATGGGACTGAAATTTCTGAAAACAAAGAGGCATTATTGAACTTCTGTTAATTAATTAATTGTAGGTGATTTTCATGTGTTGAATTATTCTTTATAAGGCGGTCCTTGTGAAAATTGCACAAATTTTAAACACCGACCTGTCTAGAAAATGAACTTTATATTCTAATCACACTGAAACGATTATAAAATATTTTGTAACTAATCTAAATAATCACAAAACACAGAATAGGAGCGGGCATCTCGTTTATTGAATTTAAGTAAATTTAAATATCATCTATTTTAAACTTTTAATAGTACCAGATGTAATAACTTACGGGTTAGATACGAGTCTCTTTAGCACGACAAAATCATGACTCATACTGAGCTTGTCTTTAGAGGGACCTTTGGGCACATCCTTGTTGCATACATCAAGAAAGTTGTCTGTCAGCCTTGTAGCGTCCTAAAAAAGAAAGAAAAACATGGCAAATTGTGATTAACAGATCGCCTAATTTCTCTTGGTGAGATGATTTTAACACAAGACTCCGTTAACAGGGATGGGAATCTGCAGCCAAAGAATATCTACGATACAGTTCTCTTGTCATGCAACAGTCCTAAGGTCACGTGAGTGCTATACAACCACGCACCTTTGGATAATAATAGCTGATCGATTCAGCCGAAATATTCCGGAACAATTTTCAGTTCTTCGTTTCCAGTATACAATTTTTTTAAACTTCACAAAAAGGAAGATTCCAACAACTTACCTCAAGGAACTTCTTGAGGGTATTATCTCGCGAGCTGGAAAGAGAAAAAGAAAACACAAAAACGATATGGACAATTGCGTAGACCCGTTAAAAAAAAGGATGATAATTTTGTTAAATATCAAAACTTACGTTGCCTTTTTGAAAATCTGATGACAGCGTCTTGTCCTCATAGCAAACGATGACTGTTTAAAAAAAAAAAGACGAATGTCAGCTAAAAAAAAGTGGGGAAGATTTATAGGAAGCTAAGTTAAGCCGCGTTACCGATAACCAACCTCGTTTCCACGACATCAACCGACAGCAGCACGCGCGCGCTGAAATAAGTGCGCCATCGAACAATAAAAGTATAATTGTGACGTAAATTGTTAAAACTTTCAATGCTTTAGTAGCATTTGATACATGCGCTTATTTGAGAGAGAAATGGAGAGAAAAAAACCTGTGTTGTTTCTACTGTTTTTGCTTATTTCCAGTGCACTTTGCAAAGGTAAGACCTACGTTGGTGTTAAATTTTGCCACAATTCAAAACCATTGTTAGAGGCCGGGAAAGTCAGCCCGCAACTTTGGCAAGAAGAGAAACACGCAAGCTTGTGATGTTTCGTTCCGCGTTTCATTACGTTCACGATTTTCTCTTCATAAGAAATCGAGACACAAACTGTTATTTTTGGAAAACGAGACCTTAAAGCGCAGGACCGGCCACTGGCTTATCTGACAAACAAATAGCGCTCATAGAAATAACTCTGATATTGGCAGTTTAAGACCCGCTCCATTCTAGAGCAAACAACAGTTTACGGCGCTTGCGTTAAACTGAGAGCAGTTATTTTTTATTTCTAACACTTTTTCAACCAACCGTTGCAGGTGTCACTGATAAAGCAGAAGTGGAAGCTTTCCAGAAGAAGAAAACAAGCCAATCATCTACTCACGGCCAGCTCTTAAAAGGACGTGAAAATCTGAACAGAGAACATTTTTTTTCGCCGACCACTGAATCTGAAACAATGTCTGACAGTGACGGTGACTACAGTATCCAGGAATTTCATCCGTCCAGGCTGAGATGGAATCAGCATGCAGTCCAGTTGGAGTATAAACATGACGGAGGAAGACGTCGTCGGAGAAAAAGACAAATCATCGCTGCTGAAGACACAGTAAAACTAGAAGAGGATGATTCCAGCGCTACATTGTTGTCTGGAAAGAATCTAATCATAATTGCGTCGTGTGGTGTATTTTTTCTGGTGGTCCTTGCCGCTGGACTCGTCTACTGTTTCCGGTATGATAGTTACATGTAACGTCTTCTTGTTTATTTATCAAGCGAAAAGTTAGAGGTACTCTAGATCACTCTATAGCGGATCCAAACCACGTGACTTTCGTTTTTGTATAGTGCCCCATTCTGTCGTTTGGGTAAAACGTACTCAGGTTTAGTTCCAGACTTTCAGCGTGAAACCAACCGTAAGAAAATTTCGCCATATACGGCGCACCTTTGCAGATGGTTAGTCATGTGGTACAAAACCGCCCCGCTGGGAAGCAAGAAACGTTTTGGGGTATGACGACCATCTAAGGACATCACCCTTTTAAATGTGAGCTTTTCGTCCTGGCGCAATGTGTTTCTTGCGCTTTAGCATAGTGTTTTTGTCCTCCTTCAAAAGCCCATTCTGGTACTGAGGGCCTGTTTATATGGAGGTGGGGGACCCCGAGTACGTAAGGTAACCCACCTGCTCACATAATCTCTCTTTAATTTGACCACGTTTACGTGATAGGTAGGATCACCATATGAGAGATTATACGGACAGGCCGGGTGAGGATGACGATGAGGATGAGGATGATGATGATAATGATGACGATGACGATGACGATGACGATGACGATGACGATGACGATGACGATAAGGGTGACGGTGATGATAATGATGATATGTTGGCATCTCGTGTAAACTCCTTATCCTTTACACTGTCTCTCCACAGAAAGAGATGTAAGAGGTGCTGCAGCCGCAAAGATCCTGAGGTCGGAATCCCACAGGAAGAGAGTCTGACAAACCCAGTTGCTAACTCGTCCACTGTGATGCCTATAGTGACCGTCACAATCCCTTCTAAACACTTTACAGCAAAATCCTGTATTATTGAAATTCCAGAGCCCATTCCTATAAACTTGCCACTAACTCCAACCGCAATGACGCAGTCGTCTTCTTCCACGTCGTTCCTGAACGCTGACCTGAAACCTTGTGGCCAGTCTTCACCTGTAGAGTCTGACTGTGAAATGCCAAGGCCGGCTGTGCAGGAAAATCATTCTGGCTCCACCGAATCGCTATCTTCACTCCAGTTACTTTTCGAACCGGCAATGTCACTTATCACTCAAAAATCTCATCAGAAAAACTCGAAGCCACTGGAAGCAGGCGCTACTGAGGACCTCACGTCAAATAATGAATGCAACACGGCGGCGATAAAGGGAAAAAGAGGTAAACAGTCCTTATTTTTCCCTGATTCAAGTCCGTAGCTCGAAATAGATTCCATCACACTAACCAGCCTGAGGCCGACGGTGCGCTTATCCGTTCCCCCCCCCCCCCCCCCCGGCCCCTTCTCCATAAGTGCTCCGTTTTACGGGAATCTAAAGCCACTGAAAGCTACCAGTAACTAAGGAAACAAAAGGATCTAAGGCGAAAACTACGAGTCGAAATCGGGACCTCAGCACAGAAGGCCGCGCACAGGCCAACTGTGCAGATACCTACTCTTCCAATAGCTCTAATAGTTACCGCAACATCAGTTCGTGTCCGTCCGTAAAGCGGGATTTTAACGTTCTTCGCAATAAGTGCGTCCCATGTATTTACACTATGCTATATCCAACTCATTTCAGGAAAGTCCATGCCTGTGAAGAGAACTGCTTCTGAAAAGAGCCCTGTGACCAGTCAACACTCCCAAAAGACTGCACATTCCTCAACTGCAAAGGGCATTGCAATGGCCAAAGTAAGCAACTGAAAAAGCCTAAGTAGATATTGAAAATATTAAAGATCACAAAGTTCAGTAAAGGTGACATTAGCTTTTTCTCTTAACGATTCACTTCACATAATCCTATGCTTTATAATGACAATCGTTCGTCAACAGCAGGTGAATAAACGAAGGAGGAGAAAGCGAAAGATGCGGCGACGAAGATCAAGAGTGGGATGGCCAACACGGCCATATCCAATGAGAGTTCTCATCTCTCCTTATCGGGGTTTTATAAAGGATCGACTGGCCAAGCTTAACCAACAGGAAAATAACTAATTGTTTAAAGGTAAGTTCTGAAACAGCATTCGTGTTCTCATTCACTTAGGCCCCGCCCACACGAATCCGGGTTTTTTAATGCATTTTTTTTTAAACAAATCGACCTTCCCCGTCCACTCCAATCCAATGAATCCCCCAACAGAAACCGCAGCCCACACAGCTGTTAAGGCTTCGCCCACAAGAATCCTGGTAAAAAAAAAACGGTTTCAAAAATCTCGCAATACCTTATTGCGGGCGACAACAGGAGCCCGCAATCCTAATCTCCAGGAGGTTATTACGCATGCGTCGCATGCATGTAGCCAGCATTTGTTTGGACTTTCACTAAAAATGAATGTAATGTACAGAACGCAGTTTGATCGCGCGCGTTTTGACCTTCTACCCCTCGTAAACTGATCACGCGTGTTTTGACCATTTGTCACGAGAAACCTACGCAAAGCACTCACTGCGTTGGAGCAAAAGCGTTTGACCTTAGATCGTTGTCGCCCGCACTCCGTAACCTTTAGCTATTACTTGTTGATGGTACCTTATTCTTACAACGGGAAGCTCAAGGTGGCTCGATGGGGTCTTTCAGGGTCAATACATAACAATTCTGAGCATAAATTACACAGCTGTATTAGATAAAGGTAAAAATTTGTTATGATCAGTTACAATGACATCGGAGTTGTCTACTCGTTCACAAGAGCTTTTTTCTCCAATAGCCACCTCGATGTTAGAGCGGTTTAGGTTTTTAAGTGCGTTATCAAAGGGATGGAGTTTTTATGGTTAGAAATACAGTACAAAATGGACAATTTTTATGTTCGGCCGTTAGCTGCAGAAATCGAAGCGGATTTTAAATGCAATTTCACCTCTGACTACTGAGTAGTTTCAATCTTCTTAAAAACGTTTGCGAAAAATCATGGAGATAGCTTCAGGCGATTGCTAAAAAATTTTATAAAGAGTGAAAAAGAGTTGAGATATGAACTCAGTAGACGGCATTCGCCGTGTATGCTTGATTATTATGCAGATGTCCTAGTAGAAAAGCTTCGCGTGAATCGAGTCTGATTGCACGTTTGGCTTGGGTTTGAGTTTCTGGATCAACACATTATTCCTTCACTTTTTGAGGTTCGAAAAATTGTTCTCGAGAGTTTATTTCTCGACCCCATGTTGTTTCATATGCCTCCCAATCGAAGGACTTGGAAACGTGTGTTCGTGACTATGAAAACGAACATTCAATAATTGACTAACACCATACTGGTTCGTTTTCGTTTTCATTTCAGACCACTGACGACATGAAATTTGACTATTATGGGATTTGGATTATGTGTACTTATTTTCCAAACATCATCTGAAGACTCTTTATCACCAACTGCATCTTTCTTTTGTTGTTTTCGCAGAAAACAGAATGTATATGAATTGCTTATTGCTTAACGAAAATCTTTTAACTATGAATTTCAAATCGATGATAGGGTATTTACCCAAAATGCATTATAAAGTGCAATTTTATATTAATTTTAATTTTAATTAAAGAAAAGAACCTTTGTAAACTTGTCATTTTCTCTTCAACATGTTGCTAATCTGATTTCGGTTATCCACGAAACGTATATTTTACCCTTCCAATAAGTAACAACATACCCTCTTATAACATAAATCAAAACAAGTTTAATGTTTTTAGTCTATAAACATATATTTCAGTCATGCTTTGACGCTATTAGGGAACTTAAGCAAAGGCGAACGACGTAGGTCGACCGGAAGTGAGGCCTTCTTCCTTTTAATACGCCTTGATGCTACCAAATTTGAATTGCTAAGCGTCTATACCCTCATAGAGACAATTTGCACGAAAACCTGGTCAAAATCACGGCGCAAGAAGGCAAAAAGTCCACTTCCCACTGACAGGTGTCCTTAAAAAAAACGTCGTTACTTACGCTCCCTATTCCGCTTAAGTCCTTTTGACATTCAGTCTATTCACTCTTAAAGTAATGCTCACCTTAGCGTTGGTGTATTTTTTCTTTTGTGGTTCGCAGGGTAAGATTTATAGCGGCGCGAACGCTGAACCAAGGTCAAAATAGATGGGAGAGGGGGTAAACCACAAAATAATAATAAAAAAAAACCCCGAAAATAACCGCCAGCTAGGCAGGCCTAATGTTTACCTTAGAGACAGCCATCATCATCCACATTGCTTGTTGGGGGTACGTAATCAAAAGTTTGGCGATGATTTCCTGGCAAGGGACAGAAGGTAAGGAGAAGTGTTGAGAGGTTGAAGATCAGCATGAAAATAATCTTTTTTCAATAATTGCTCAAGTGACCAACAATATGAAAATACCAAAAAACCCGTTAGCTCCTGAATAAATGATTCAAGCAGGAATTGAAAGAGCGGATAAAAATTTGGAAACCTTAATCTTAACAACGGATACTGAAAATTAGAAGCCTTTGCGTTACATGTGAGATATCATGGATAAGTTCTTTTTTCATATTCACAATATTTTCCGGCACATTTTGCCTCAACTTGGGGCAAAGCGTACCGTAGTCGCTAAACAACATTGACTTGGCATGAAAATCATTGTGTAAGAGAAGTGCAAAGATAACAACAAAAGGATTGAGCCATCGTGCAAAGCTGTGAAATGAAGCTGGAGATATTAGATTCCATTATTTTACAGTAAGCTTACACTGAAAATCTTACCTCGATTTGATTGAAGACAGTCTGATTTGCATGACAAATACGTGAGATGAGCAGTGAGAAGGCCGTGAGAAACTGGTACGGAGGAAGCTTATTGGTCAACTCTGCCATAATCTATTACGTTAAAGGAAAATATACTAAACGTGAGACAAGTTAATAACGATGATGACGATGTTGATGATGATGATGATGATGATGATGATGATGATGATGATGACGTTAACAGAAACGATGATTATAACCTAAGGCAAAAAACTTTGAATTGAACTAAAACACTAAAGTTTTAGGACAGCTCTCATTCGTAACAACGTAAACAAAAATCGCTGGAATAAATTACAGACCTCATTAAAATCCGCTAACTTTTGGCGTTTTCCTCCTCTGTCAGAAGATTTCGTCTGGCGACCTGAAAGTAATATTACACGGCGGAATTCACCTAGTGTAATATTCTTTTTTTCGGTTGAATTCTTCAAATCAGTTATTACAAGCAACAAGGCGTCTTAAACAAAGTCAAAGGCTCAACTGAGAAATACACTGCACTTGATTATCTGTTTATAGTTGAATAAAGAGACGTTGCACCTTCGCCGTTCCATTAACCCCCACATAAGAGAATGTTGGCATTGACAACGAGAGAAAGAAGAAAGTCCCTAATGAGTTGAGAACGCGCAGTTGCAAGAACGGATGTGCTCGATCGGTAAAAACGTTGTCAACGTCGCACTCGTTGTCAATGCTAACATTCTCTATTATCACATAATAGGGCCAGCATTTCTCTTAAACTAGCACAATGTACAACGTTTGCAAGAGTACAGGGCATTTAACACATTATTCTATTTTAAAATGAACAACGCGAATTGGTCTATAATTGCTCAAGTTCTTAAAACATACTTCCCTTGACCACAAACGCAATCCAGTCCCAAGCCTCTTTCCCGCTTCACTCAATTCCGAACCCAGCAAGTACTGGGGAACATCGACATAACGAACCTCTATATAACGAAAACCTCGGTATAACTAACGATTTTCTTTACCCCTGTAATGGTATATCGTTATATCGAGGTTCCACTGTACCAAGAAAGGTTACCACCCACTTGAGTCACTTCCGCGACTTCATCTTTACAATGCCCGACCAAGTGGGGAATACTTATGCGGAGCTACCTTATAAGCTTGTGAATGAGGAGGGGATAGGGGGTAGGGGCAGGGGAATTTTCCTTTTACCTTGGTCGGAGACAGTGGCACCAAAGTCCAACCAAATGGTCAGGAGGCGCGGCATTGACTGGTAAATGAACTTGTTACCAAACTGAAGAGACTGACCGTAATGCTTCAGAACAAACGGAATGAAGTCACTGCAAAGATAATAAATTCGGGGGTAGAGTAAAACGACGGAATGACAAAATCCCAGTTTCGTGACCATCCAGAGAAACCCTTAAATTTTAAATTGTGCTAACAAAAGAGAAACTTAGAAAACTGATAGGACAAACAGTGATCAAAAACCCCAATTGCAATGCGTTTTGATCTTCTTTAAATTTCTTTATCCTGCGCCTTTTTCTATTTGCTGTGCTATTCAAATGCAATAATTATTGTTACTTTACTGAGTTTCTTTGGGATATATTTATGTTCTGATCAATTTGGTGACCAGGACCTTGTGGCCTATGAAATAAACCAAATTCCATGATACAGCTCCTTTAAAGGACATGAGACTCGACAGAACCTAGCCTGCGAGCAAGCTCTCCTGTTTGGGCGAGTGAAACAGGTCTCCTTTCCTCGGCCCCTCGCTCGCGCGTTCTCGCGAGGCTCGCTTCACTTGCCCAAATAAGAGAGCTTCCTCGCAGGCTAGACAGAACCCTTGAGGAAAGAGAGAGAAGTCGTTACGTCACGTTGTCATGGTAGCAAAATTACTGTATCTCAACAAACCGTGGTTCTTTTTTTCCATCGTCCGACGATGTACATGAGGGAGGGATTGTTGAGATCCAGAAATTTTGCTTCCATGGTAACGTGACGTCACACGTCTCTTACTGCTTGCATTGACCACGTGTACAAGTAAGACAGATAATCCTTGAGGGAGAAGGGTTCTTACACAGAAAGTTTGCTGGATTTTTCTTCTCCGTCGGTACAGTTTGCCATTAACTTGTCGTAATACTTTCCTAAATAAAAATGACCATTTTCCCAGTTGCTGTGTAGAGTTGTTACTTCCTGTCAAAGAAAAGAAAAACGTAGTGAAATTTCCACTAAAAAGAACAGGACCTAATCAAGGACGAAGAGGAGCTAAGTTTGAACTGATTTTATTATTTAAAGTACAGTCGTACCTTGCCTTTCAACTATCCCGTTTATCTGACCAACCCTTAATTACGACTTTGTGTTTCTGTTCCAAACAAGCTCAAACAAACCCTCCACTCCAGATTGATCTTCATACATTCCTTTAAAGGATCTAAAACTAGTTGAGCATTTTCCCTTTGGCGATCATTTTATCAGTTCTCATGATCTTTTCTCTTCAATACGTCTGGATATATTTGGGCGCCAATTGATATCGGCACCCTTACGATGCAACCCTTTAAGCCCCAGTATCCACAATGTGGATACTGATCTCCATACATTTTCTTTAAGAATTAGTTGAGAGAATTTAATAAAACATTAAGGCATTTTCTCTTTAGTGATCACTTTATTAATTCTCATAACCTAATCTCTTGACAATGTATGGATATCGTTAGGTGAAAATTGCTGTTGGTCACTATTGGGACTTAAAGGGTTAACAGAGACCTGAGGACGACAACGAGGACGAGATTTAACTTCTTATTATGCATCTTGGAAAGCTTCACTTTACTTTTTTCACCAGTAAAGTTAACACGATTATTTTTAGTGAAGAATGTTAAGCCTTCTCCAGAAAGCAAAAAGGACAAAACGTTTAACATTCGATAACTTGTTTCCGTCACTACGACTTCTCCCTAAATCCGGTTGAATAATGGTGAAGTTATCGCGTTTTCCCGCCAAATGACACTGGTTCACGCGCGCGCACTACTTAGTAAGGGACCGGTCATTGTTTATCGCCAGGGGGAGGAGGATTTTAGGGGGCATCACTTAATTTTTGGGAGTACAAAAGGGGGATCAGTCGTAACTGAGAACCCAAAAGGGGGCATCGCTGAAAACTTTGGAAGGATTTAGAAGGGGAACCACTCAAATTTGAAAATGAAGGCATGGAGGGGGGGGGGGGGATAATCGCGAAAGTCATTAGGGGGGGTCACTTCAGTGAAGTAACATTCAAAGGGGGTATCCTCCCCCACCCCCGGCGATAAATAATGACCGGTCCCTAAAGGACTTTGGTTGTGTTAATGACTTGAGAGACACAGAAGTACTACCTTGTACTGCTGGATGACCCTGTTGGGCTCATAATAAGCTGTTTCTTCCATCCACCTGCCTATAAGAAGTAGTGCCTGAAATCGGAAAAATAAACGAATGTGTAAGGTACCATTCACACTTGGTCCCCGAGAACCAGTGACTGGGTACCGGCACAATACTGTGTTGTGTTCACACCCTAAGTACCAGTTATGTAACTCTTAGGTGCTGTCCACACTTGGTGCTTGGGAACCAGTGCCTGGGTACCGGCACCAAATGGTGTTGTGTTCACACTTTGAGTACCCGATATGTGACTGACTGTGTACATAGTTATTCCATTTCGCCCTGTCAGACGCCATTTTGAAACATGAGCTGAGCGGCGAGAACAAACCAGTGGACTGCTCGGAACTTACAAAAATTGTGTGCACACAGGGACCCAGTGTCCAATTTTCTGCCCGAGCACAAGGACGAGACGTTGTACTCCGGCACCGGCACCGTGTGCGAATTCTAGAGTGGGTATGCTTGAAAAAAGAGTGTGTTCACCACGTGTGAACGCTGCCTAAATGAATGAATAAGTAAACAAATAAATTATGGTAAACGCATGACATATATGCTTAAATTAAAAGGCAAAAACCGACATACCAGTAACTGGTCATGTCATATGTTACCTTGTGTATACTCGTTTTGGTCCGGAAATGTCTCAAAAGTCAAAGGTGACTCACCCAAACAAATTTCATAAGCAACTAACAGGACTTATGAGAAAAACCACACTATTGAACATATGACGCTTCTCTTGCCTCCTTGCGAAAAAAAGGCCGACGAAAATAGTACTCATACAATACGAACCTTTGCGTGGATAAATCTCTCTGCACCACCACTGCTGGACATCTTTTTAACGCCGTCAGGCCATTTTTCACTACAGTGAATAAAGAACAAACCAACACGTAACTAAATCTAAAACACAATACATCACGATAATTGTGACGGTCATGATGATGATGACGAAGATGACGATAATTCTACCTCACTGCTCTTTGTAGACTGATCAGCGCCTGATGAACATCGCCCTGAACGGACAAAACAAACATGGGGACATAAATAAGGGCAAAGAAATACGCGAGAGGTATAACAAATTGCAAGGTCTGGATGTTTTATACGAGGGTTGATGTGTTTATCCTGTGTAGATGAAATAATCATCATGTCACGAACGTGAGACAAAGAAAAAAATCTGAGTCCCCGACAGAAATGGAACCTATGACCTCCCAAACACCGGGGAGGCGCTCTACCCACTGAGCTACGGAGAACTCATGGAGTGCGAGGCCATATACTAGGTTCATATTTCATTATCCTGTCAACCGAAACTCGCAGTGAGCGTATCATTATTACTGGGTTCATTTTATGATCGTTACCTGACTCGCCATCCATTTAGCTCTTTCAATGCAGAGACTTGGTAAGGAGAATGCACTGGCACTAAGCAGAGAACTATCCGCTGTTTGCACGTGACCTGCCCTGTAGGAAAGAGAAATGACACACACTTATTTCAAAGATCACTCCAAGACGTTCGCCTTCGGTGACATTCGGAACAATTGTTAGATCATTGTCCTACCCGAAACGTGTGCTGAGTCCATTTTTAGCACACTAAACAGCCTGGGTAAATGGTAAGGCTTTTGCAACAATCAGATAATGGGGACAGCATGAAGAGAAGTGAACATATTTCACTATTTATTTTGGGCACAACTCTACACTATCCTAACGTCTGTACCAGGCTACCGAACAATCAGCTCGTCAGACTTGAACTCCAGGAGTCTTACACTGAATCTTAAATAGCAAAATGATATGCCTCCGGTCAGAATTTTAAGCCGGTTAAGCTTGTTTTGGGTCAATTCTTGTTGACCTCATTTTTATTATTTTTTTGTCCTCCCCGTTCTTTATTTCGCTTAATTATAACATGACTAAAGCGAGTAGACAATACTTACGCCCTGGCCGCTTTGGCGCTCTGTAACCAGCTTTTTCCTTGTTCTTTCTGAAGCTCCTCTGAGCTAGAAATGTACCAGGTAAAAGAAGTCTTGTCTTAATTAGGCACTTCCTTCTGCAAACTGATTTCAGTCAAGCTTAACAAATACCTAAATACCGCAATTCCTGTAATGAGCATTCTGCCCTCAATCAGCCCCCCCCCCCCCTTCCTCCAACCCCTGAACAATCAAAAAAATTACTAAGCCCCTTTGATTGATACGCCCCCCTGCTCCCAAAAACTGTTATTTGATACGTTACACAAAACATTCGCCCTGCTTGTAACCAATATTTTTTTGGCGTGTTCTTTTGTTGATGTATGTAGGTTGCAAGATTGGGTTAAAGACAGGGTTCCCTACACACCGATTTCAACATCCTTCAATGAGTTTTCTAGGATACCGTGTATGAAACAACATGAATACGGTTTTTTCCTCAGTTTTGAAAACACTCCTCTCTAGTACGTATTAGGGAGATGAAGATAATACATGTAGACAGCGCAGGTGAATTGCGAACAATAGCAAAACAAGAAAAACAAACTTAATTACCTTTGTAAGAGTTTCAAAACAATGCGTCTCAAACTCAGGATTGGCTCCCTTGTACGGAATGATGTCTAAAGGAAGATGACAAACTCAAAGTTTATATCCTCGTGGAACTGTATTTGGTAAATGGGAAATAGTATATTCGGGTCATAGAAAAGAAGAAAGAAACAACTCTTGACGAATCCAGCCGAGTCATCCAGCGCGAGCAGTACAAGGAACAATCAATCAATCAATCAATCAAAAGCTTATACGGAGCTAAACAAAGGTAATAACAATAAAAATAAAATGACGTCGTTTACAAGTGTCACTTAATTATCATAATTTTACAGGCTGATAGATACCTATTACAAATTGATAAAAAGTAAGATAACGCAAATATTTTAAACTACGCCTAATGACATTTGAGAAATTGTTCGAACCTGTGAGATGTGCAAACGTGACTCCCAGTCTTTGGCTACATCTGTTGTTGTAGCAGCACCAGGAGCATCTGACACTTGAAACTGCCTCTGTACAGCTTCCTCTAGCTCGCGTAACATGTGAAGCCTTTAGATGAAGATAAAAAGAAAACAAAAAAATATAATTAGCGATCTAAATGGGTAAATGACAGGCTTTGCTTCATAAAAATACTCGTAATAATTAAATTTAGAATAAGACACATGCTTAAAGCAAAAGTTTCATCATCCAACATTGTTGCTCCAACATCATCCAACATTTTTGGTCCAACGTTACCCTAGTCAACCGACAGTGCTGGTGTAACATTATCCAACACTTCTTGGTCCAATATTGAACGCGTTTAAGATCACCCAAAATCATTTTCTTTGTTAATGTTACATCACCTTATGTTGTTGATCCAACATTATCAAACATTGGTTGTGCAACTTCATCCAACAGCATTGGTCCAACACAATCCAAAATTGTTAGCCCGTTCATCACCCAACATTGATTATAATGCTGGATCCGTTTGAACTAAACGCGATAGTTTTTACTTAACCAAAGCTGATTCGACAATTCAATAATCTTGCGGAGAGGAGAGGGTTTGTTGGACATATCGGACCTCTGTCTTGCAATAATATGGCGTCTTAACGGATTGAAAGCAGCGTCCAACACAAAAAAAAGACGAGCCCCGGCAAAATTATCCCTTTTGTTTTCGCGACGTTTACACTTAAGGGTACCTGACAATATGCTCGTATCCCCGTTGGTAGGAACCAGACTCCATGCTTGCAGCAGACAGGAAGCCCATCTGCTGACTACGAACAACTTTCAACTGGTGTCGAAATTCAGCCTCATTCTAGGACAAATATCAACAACAGAGGTACTGTTTAAGTATTGACAACGGTTACTATTTGACACTTAAGAAACGAGAAGGAGACTGGGTCGAGTTAATTTTCGCAAAGACTTCTGGGATCGTTGCTGGGTACGCGTCGTCCCCAGTAACAGTCCCAGAAGTCTTTGCCAAGTTAACCCGCCTCAGTTTCCTTTTCGTTCTAAAGTGGCGAATGTTCAATGACCAACTACTTTCCCTGAGTATAACCGTGAAATAAGAAAGTTCTATTTAGTAGTAGTATCAGAATCGTTGACCATTTGCGTTCAGAAAGGCATTGTCTTGACCCATCCCGTAACGCTGATACTAATATATATAATACACAATCAGCGAGATCTAACCTTTTCTTTCACAGCTACCAAAATTCGTCCCAAACCAACATCCCAATCGCCAACACCTCTCTCCTATTGAAAAAATGGCAACGAAATAAAAGTTAAAAGTTAAGAATTGTAACAGTGTGAATTGTAAACTACATTTAATTCGTGTTCTGTTTAGAAAACACGCGGTTATACCAACAAGCGAAGACTGAGAAGAGGGTTGGGGTTTGGGTAACCGAACATTTGAAGGATTCGTAACGTGACACCCTCGAAAAAAAACGAAATAATGACCGTTTCTGGAGCTTGCTATTCACCATTTGTAAATAGACCAATACGCACCTCGTGTACCCCCTAAAATTTGAATAACCATTGTTTTCGATTTCTCCTGGGTATTACAGTTGTCAAGACACATCGAAGACACTTGTTATGAAAATTTTGAGGGGGTGGGGGGGGGGGGGCAACAATGGAGGCCAAATTTCTTAGGACAATTTACGCGGTCAGCCTCAATTTTTTCCTCTTTCCCCCTCGCGCCCAAGCAGTGTTGTAGTTTGTGCACTCCTGTATACTTTACCCTGTCTTAAAAGTGTTCGTTCATTCATCCCAACATTGTTTGAAGGGGGGAGGGGTGAGCAATTTGCGGTATCCAGGCGGTTAGAGAGGTGCATATTATGCTACATCCGAATATTTGATAAATTACGGATGTGGAAGGAAGGTTTTCAAGAACCGTTCAAAGGATTTTCGTCCTCCATTGAAGGTGCTTTATGGTCTATGTGAAAATGGTGAATAAGCAGGATAATCCCCTAAAAAGGTCCTTTCTTATGTCGTCTTGGTAAAACCTTGTTGCTTTAGCTCTCCGCCAATTAAGAGTGTCCCCTAAGGTTGAAAGGACTCTTACCAGCTATATAGACGAGCATGAATTGCTAGGAAGAAAGCAAGGCCGTGTTACTAGTCATACCAGTTTCAGGTAACTCTCCAATGAGTCCCACTGTCCCAGCCTCCAGGAGGCCTCCACACGGTACGCATTCAACGATCGCTCCCATTCAGATCTAAATGCAACGCAACATTAAAAAGGTGCAATATTTTTCAATCAGAACAAAGTATCCAGTTGGTGCAAATATGGTCTATTCCGGTCTGGATACTTAGCTATCAACATTGGATATTTTTGTCGTTCCTCAAAAGTTACGTATGAGTTATACCCTCTAATTCACTAAGAAACCTTGAAGTTGGGTGTGACAATCATCATTATCATTACAATTATCATCATTACTAACATCGTAACGATCTTAAAATTGGAAATGATAATTTTATGGGGTCGCAACATTCAACTCACGAAAAAAGACAAAAAATGTCAATCAACTAAGCGCATAACCTGATTGGTCTCTCACAGTCTTTTAATAAGTTGGACTAGCCACAGTGTTTAATGATAACAAACCTTCGTGTGACTACGCCATCCACATGAATAAGCGCTGTGGTGACTTGACCCAGATCAATGAGACACTGCAACAGACCCTGGTTATAAAATAATAGGGAGAAATTATCGCCAATAAAACCGCAAGGTTGTAAAAGGGCTGACCAGCTTATCTTGTCATGTCTTCCAGTGAACCAAGTTTTCACATGCTCGGTTTTTCCCATGAGCCAAAAGTTACGAAAATAAAGTAGCGGTATTTACGAAGAAGACCCTCACCTAAGATTAGGAACCGAATTTAACCCAACGCGGGGTGGCAGGGGATGTAGTTACGCAAAAGAGAAATTAGCCTTCAGATAGATTAAACCTCTAAGATTGTGAGACCTATTATTTTGTTGAATGACAGTAAGTAACGAAATTTCAAAGAAGGGGTAGTTTGGTTTGGAGTACGATAATAAGTTTGAAACAAAGGAAAATACGATCAATACCCTGGACAAACTTAATACATAAATTATTTGAAATACAACATAATTATACACAAACTAGCGTTAAGAACTCTAAAAATATTCAACGATTATTGACCAACAATTCTCCGGGACTTCTTTGTCTCTTCTAAAACAAATTACACATCAATGAAGACTGGAACTCCTGTTTGGTTTATAGTGTGATAAGACACTTTTGTCAATATTGATTTTTCCCATAAAAGAACTAACGTTACAATCAGTCACCTTGTGATGTCCAATCTCATTTGGTTCTTCTTGGATTGCTCTTTCGTAACGAGCTGAAGCATCACAGAGTTTTCCTAGTTTAAACATAATATTAACACATATTTTATTGATAACATACCAACTATTAAAATCCTATTTACAATTAATTCACTTTTAAAAAAAAATTATTTCCTCAAAACACTATTTACAATTCCTTTCGTTAAAAAAAACACTTAGTTTTGATTAGAAAAAAATAGTAACAATAATGATGATGATGATGATGATTATAATTAAGCAATTAGGCGAATTTTAACGAATTAAAAAGTTAACAATACATCTCTAAAAAGATGGCGTCATAAAAATTATGGAATTTGTCGTGATATATCAAAAGAACAACATCTGAAAGGCCTACTTGCCAAAAACTAACATTGTTGGGCAAATTGTCTCGGAGATACTGGTCCCGCTTTGCTCTGATGGCTCCATACAAGAACCGAGATTTAGAACTATTTGTATGGAGTCATCAGAGCATAACTGGGCTATTAATTGCTCTGGAATGCTAATTTTGGCAAGTAGGCCTTTTAGATGTTGCTCTTTTATAATATCGCAACAAATCCCATAATTTCCTAAATTATTTTTTATGACGTCACACTTTAGGACTCCATGAAAGTAAAAATCAACTAAAACAAAATAGAGTATGACAAAAACGCATGTAATGATGAAAACTTGCCAAAAGGTGCTATTCACTTTACGTCAACAGGGGAAGCACTCCTAACGGACACCCTCGTACGCGGACAGCTCTGCTTACGGCCGCCTTCACAAAACCTCGTTTTTCTGAATTCCCATACAAACTCTGTATTTTTACATCCCGGTAAGTGGCCACCAGCTTCAGTTATGCACCTATCAATGTAAACCCCGTCGGGGGGAGTGTGGGCAAAGGGTGGGGATTTGACAAATTTTAAAATTTTTTGATCAAATCCCCCAGGGTGGGAAACGAAAGGTCAATCAAAAGTGTCAAAAAGGGCCCACCCCAGGTGAAAAAATCTAAACAAACAATACTATAATACTGTATAAAACGAATTAAAAGAACATTTCAAAAGTACGTACTTACTAAACGTTAGCTCCGTTAACTTACTCGCTGTAATTAAGTATTTTCTCTCTCCACTAGCATCTCTTATTTTGAACAACAAAATCACTCTAGGAAGATTGACCGTGCTATTATAATATTAATGAAACGTAAAATGCTTTATAAGATCTGCTCAACATGTCGGATCAGTGACCCGTAAAAAATCCTCTGATTTCATGGTGGAATTCGATTTCAATCGAGTTTTACAATCAGATGGGAACTTGAAGATAAAAACTTTCTCAAAATAGACATTATCTGTTTAGATGACAGTTTAAAGTATCGGATTATGGCGATTAAAACAAATGAAAACTTCACACCTTTCTCCAACAACGTGACTTTCAGAAAGCCTGAATCTTCTGAATTGATACCAGGCTTCTATCGGTCAAAGCCAAATGTCCCGACCCCGGGGTCGCTTCGCACGATCAAAAGCCCGACAGGGGGATAGTCTCGGGCATCAAATCCCCGCCCCTTGCCCGCACTCCCCCCCCCCCCCCCCACGAGATTTACATTGATAGGTGCATTACGAGCACCTTTTCCAAGTCCCAAAGATGTCCAGTTATGAGAGCTTCCACTGTAATGTAGTCTCTTGTTTGTAGTTTCGGGCGACAAGAGGAGCCCGCTATCCTAATGTCCAGGTTGTTACTACGCATGCGTCGCCTGTATGTTGCCAGCATTCGTTTGGACTTCTACTAAGAATGAATGGAATGCAAAGAACGCAATAATTGGATCACGCGCGTTTGGACCTTCTATCACACGTAATCTGATCACGCGTGTTTTGACTACTTCTCACGTGAAGCTTACGCAAAGCACACTAGCACAGTGATGGAGAGAAAGGGTTTTGACCTTCGATCGTTATTTCCCGCACTCCATAACCTTTGGTTATTACAAGTAAGTTTTGTATTATCGGGATAATATGCGTAGAACGCGAGGGGAGATGCAAAAATAACAGGGCGCCAGCCTGAGAAAAAACACTTTGTTCGCAGTCTACAGCCATCTCACAAGTCGGAGAATTATTTGCCATACCAGAACTTTTCTGATCTAGAATCTGTTCATGCAGAGTTGGCTGTCGTTTTCTGCTCGCTGCTACACCAGCCACGCCATCTGGCTCATCTAGAGCTATGTACAATTTCTGAATAAATCCTAGGTGTTGCTGTATATCCTGTTTTTGGCTTGAAATGAAGGCTTCAAAGTGCATCAGGGCTCGAGCATAAGCCTTGCAGTGAAACGACGCATAAGCCAAGACGTCCTAAACGAAAAGAAGATCGTACAGGCAGAAAAAAAAAACAGAAGAAAAATTGGAGTCGCAACAAAGGTAATTGGTCACAAAAGAAATCATATTTTCTTAACTGCAAATGTTTAAAATTACCGGTATGTGAACGCATTCAAAATATTTACCTGTGGAATCTTTTCGAGGAAATTTTCTACTGACTTGTGCTCATCCAAACTTTCTTTAGAAGACAAAGAATAGTAATAACAATAACAGTTTTAAAGACGATGAGAATGATTATGGTGATAGTGATAGTGTTGGTGTGTTAAAACTAATAATGTTTCCGATACAGATACAGATACCGATACTGATACTGATACTGATACTGATACTGATGACGATAATGTGATAATGATAATGATAATGAGTTAGAAATCCTACAAATGGAAAATCACCTTGAATTACTAGAAAAAGAGCCTGTCTTTTGGGAACTGCTAGAATTTGAGGGTCTTTGAAGCAAATAACAGCGGATTTCGCGGTGGAAAGAAAAGAGGAACCAAAGACCCAAGAAGGGCCTTGAGACTTCGGGAATTAAAACCATAAACGTGTGGCAGGTTAATTATGATAACAAACACTAGAGTAAAGAAGTGTAAGGTAAAAAAAACAACAACTTGAAATTATTGGATTGATGGGCATATTCACAAAGAACAAGATGAAAAAACCCCGTTGCCAAAAATCATTCTGTTGGTGCATATAGGTGGGTAGACGTAAGCACTGGTTTGTTCTGATGACTCGATTCTGCAATACAAGATACATATGGGATAAAAGTGCATTTCTCTGCGAAAGAGTACATAATCGTACCTGATATGGATGCAGCGGCACGTCCCTTTGATGACAGCAATTGCGTTTTAACTGCCAGGCTGTGAGCCCTCGCTCTGCTCCAACGCTTCAAATAGTCTAGAGCTGAGAACACTGTCTGGGCACTCATTTGGCGGAAATCTAGAAACAGATGGGAAAATTAGCGAGAACATTTACCGCGGAAAACAATGCACTTGACCTTGTCAGCAGAGTTCACTCCTTTCAATTTGAAATACCTCCGAAAGTGAACTCTAAAAATATTAACCTAAAATGTTTGAATGGCGGATCTTCCCCCACCCACCCAAAAAAAGTAACCAAAGCCCACAAACAATCTAAGGCAAAAACAACACAATCGTGGAAAAGTCTTTAAAATTCGTTATTGGTGGTGGTGTTAGTGCTACTCACTGCTGCTTTGCCCAACAAACAACAGCAAAGCCGCTAGGTTTCTTTTTAGGACAAAAAAGGGTGCTTAGCTTACCAGATGATGGTGCTGGTAGTTCTTCATTCCTTTGAAGGTGTGTAAGAACGGCCATAATTTCCACGTACACCTGGTAAAGACAGGTAAAGAACACTTATATTACGTATATTGTTAAAGAAGCGCAGCTCTTTTTGAGAGAAACCAACAAGGAGGAATCTCTTGGAAGTCTTGGAGTACTTGAAAACGTCCAGTCACAACCACTGGTAAATAGTCAGGAATTACACTTTACTTGTTCACCTTTCACCGTTAGGATGCCACTGTGTGCTTTTAAGCAAGGAAAACGGGTATCGCACATCAAGTGAAACTCTATAGCCTACCTCCTCTGAGTCATCTTGTGTCCCATCCAGCAGCACATACAGTAATACATGAGGCAGCAGAAACAGGGCGGTTTTCACATAATGCTTAAATCCAAATTTCACATAAAATAAGCAAATGAAACAAATACAAAAACAGTGAAAATAATGAATAAAAACACAGACTGGTTAGGTCGCAGGTCACACTAATCAGGACATGTTCAATCCACTTTGAATTTGTATATAGTACACATCTGACTGTCTACAACATAAACATCATTATCGTCAACACGTTCACTCAGTAATACGGACGTGGACTTACCTTGAAAATCTTACTGCAAGCTTGAAACATATGCGATGGTTTTTGCCTTTTAACCTAAAGAAAATATACTAACCATGAAGGAAACGAGTTTTAAGGAGGTTGATACAATTCATCTTTAAACACGATGATTTTAAAACCATGCAAGAAATTCAGATAAGCAAATACAACTCCCAAGGTATCATTTTTTCCACGTGAGTTTCAAACAATAAAGATGAATCTTTAAAAAAATTCCCATCCGTGCATTTTTGCATTTGCCGTGTTTATTACCTTTCTTTCAAAGAAATAGTTCTTATATGTCACGAAATAAGGAGGCCAAATACATGGGGCATGAATTTGGCTAAATGGCATGTCATATATCGCTCCTCTAGCTTGTCACAGCATACCTTGGTGATCAAGTAGGAAGTCCAGGTGCTGACCCACTCATTAAAAACTCTGCCCTTGTCACTTCTGTAGATGGGCTTCGGAAGACGAGACCAGTTGGGAGTGGTAGAACTTAAGTACCTGTTTAAAAATAGGAGACAGCACATTCCACAGTTATGAAAACACTGGTTTGTACACCTTTTTGTATTTCATACATGAGAAACACTCTTCTAAAAGGATAGCCATTGTGGTTGACGATCGGTGGAAACAGCGGTGATTTATCCTTTGAGTATGTAAGGTCATTCTTCAAGATGTGATTTGAGGATTTTAATTCGCTACACCGGTTCTTCAAAGAGCCTATATGCGATATATGAAATGATGCAACCAGCAAAAATGATTGACAGGAGAGCAAACCGTACAATTAAGCTGAGAACGAAAAGGAGAAATTCTAAAAAAAGAAAGATTCTACTTTTCTTACTTTGAATAGAGATGAGGTCTGAGTAGTTCTTGAATGTGTTCAGGAAATTTAGTCCACAAAGCATAGCCAGCCCTTCATTGGTAAATATAAACACAACAATAATAAAATTCTCAAGAAATGAATCAACATAACAAAAGAAAGTTTTTAATTCATTAACAATACTTGAAGTTCTTAAACTTTGATTTAAAGTCTAGTTGTGCAAATCCAGTAACCGATTTAACACCTTTCACAGGGAAATACTCACACGGCAAGAGGCTTCATTAACAACGGTTTCAAAACTAACTTGCACGATTAACTTTCAAACCTTTCAACACTGTTATCTTGAAAACTGAGTGTCAGGACTATGGAATAACCACTCAATAGCCCACGTTCGATATATTAAAATCCTAACGTGACTCCGAGGCTTTCTGTTCATTTTTCTATATTTGGTTTGGTTTCTTTGTGCTCAATTCCCTTTTGGGAATTGCAAGACAATGGAGTCGTGAAAAATTTGCAATTTTGACCCTAAAGCTTCGGAGTCATGTTAAAATTTTAATAATATATCGAACGTGGGCTATTTTTACGTAGAGAGCTGTTTCAGAGTGTACCAAATGGATCTTATAAGTGACAAACAAAAAATGCTGTTAAAAATAGTCACAAATCTACATACCCATCTTTCTTGGATTCACTGCACTCATATGTGAGGAGTACTTCTTGGATGGCATAAGCTGAACAGTCCTAAAACGTAAAAAAATAATATCAAGATCCCTTGAAATAACTGAACTGAATACATAAAACATAAAACCTGATCATAAACAATCAAAACGTGAAGGAAAGAAAACTATTTATCTTTGAAGTTTTTAGGTGAAAGTGACTGTTCGTTGTTTGTAACCTAATTTAAATAACCTTAAAAACAAACAAACAAACAAACATCAGCGACATGTTTAGTCTGCCCCAAACATTAACGGGACGGAAAACTCCTTACTGATACAGGTACGTCTCAATTGTGAGTCTAAAACCACACTAACCACGTAGGATTGGGGATACGTATGTTCCATGGAGACAGCCCTTTATTTCCTGCCATCAAATACACCTTCTCTAGAAATTAATAGCAATTCTAGAGGACAGGAGACCAATTATTAAGGACGTGTTTGGGATTTTTCTTTCATAAAGCGAGGAAATAAACTTTCTTTTTCAGAGAACATAAGTCTGACTGCAATACCTGTGCTCTTGTATCATGGGCGGCAAGAAATGCTTGAACAAGCTGATTTATAAGCTCCACAGCAAAGTCCGTGTCGTCACATCCACTCTACAATCAGTGGAACCACAACAATATTAATAAAATGCACATTATAAGCAACAGACAACAAATCACGATCTTAAGTCATCCGACGTTGTGCTTGCCTAACATTGTGACCCACAATCAACATTTAGCTACTTGTTCTGTAGACAGTGTTACCTCAAAAACAGCTTGTTCATCCACTGGATCATGTGTCAACTTATCCAACCTATAAGAGGACAATGAGGCCCAGTAGTTAGTAAACCAGACCCAAAATCAGATGTTGAAACGTTTCGAGTGTAAGTATCACTGACCATACGCTGAATCACCGCTTTTAATTCCTGCGGCCAAGTAGTAAGTTTTTTTTTTTTCGATGATGATTTTCTTTTTCACCCAGCCACCTATACAAGCACTTCGCACTAAGCGTACTTAACAAGATCCAATATTATTATTCAGCTGCCAACTCAAACTCAGTGTGAAACTAAGACTCGAGCTCGAACGCTAATACCAGCTCCACTTAAAACTAAAACTCGAAATCAAACCACTCAAACTTAAACTTAAACGCAAGGTCCCTTATTAGAAATCAAACCCAAACTGAAATTCAATCACGCTAAAGCGCTCACTCAACCTCAAATTCGAACTCAAACTCAACCTAAAACACGAATTAGAAAACAAATCAAGCTGGAAATCACACTCAAACTAACACACATTTAGTGCTGCGATATCAAACAACAACAATACGGGGAATAAAACACTTAATAGAACTGAAACCACAAATTTGGAAGATTGGATGAACTCAATCCTCACGTTAATAACTGCTTGGCTAGTGGAGGTGGGTGCTAGGGATGTCCAGAGGCTTCCTCCACTTTTGGCAAAGCCAGCCCCTAATGAGACAGAGTTACGCCCCCATGGCTGGTAAACCGCGCCTACCCGCCACGAACCCCAAAGGCAATGGTACCAGGCATTTATCACACTGATTTATCAGTGGAAAAATATAGGGGGGAGGAATGGGGGTAAAAGAATGATCCAAAGGCTAAATGAAGAGAGAGACCGCCAAAAAACGCTGTACTTAGCTCCTGGAGTTGATGCAAGCAAGGCTGACCGCGCTTGAGACACCCCACTGACCGCTGACCGACAACACGCGCCTGCGCTCCTAGACGTGAACTGCGTAAAAATTTTATTTAACTTCATTTAACCATTTACCCTATGAATTTCCTCTAACCCCAGAAAGCGAACAACTTCAATACAATGACTGCAGTGGTAAATAAAGATAAAAACGCTCGACTCAAGACTCACCTGCCAGGATCAACCGCACCCAGTTCTCCAAGACATTCAGCGACGAGAACCTTGGCCTCAGAATCATTTTTATGACAGCTGGACATTAACTATGGAAAGAAACAACTATTCAAGGAAAATAACTAACAACTGAAAGGCAACCACTTTTGGAGATGACGATGATTATAACAAACCAATTATGTACCACGAAGCAAGAAAGAAGCAGCAAGAACGTGATGTGGCATTGACAGCTATCCCCTGCACACACAAATTGCGTAAGCCAAGGTTTTCTCATTGGGAAACTACTGCATCAAAGGCTCGTTTGTCTTTTTCTTGATCGAGGAGGAGAAAAGGAGGTTCTCGCGTCAAGCCTTTGAAGTCGCCGCAGACCGAACTTCTGGACAAGTCTTCTTTTTTCTTTTTTTAATCGTCAAACTTGTTTTTCGAGTACAAGCATCCGTTTATTAATAAACCGATGGTCATGTCTCAGCCTGTTGTACAAAGCGCACGGTTAATAGAGATCTTTAGATTTTAGGACGAGAACGAGTACGAGTACGAGATTGAACTTATAGTTTTTGTGAGTGTTCTAAAAAATTTCACCAAAAAAGTTAGTACGTTTATTTATATTGAAGGACAGGTTAAACCCTCTACCTATAACAAAAAGATAAAACTTCTTACATTTGATAACCTGTTCCCGCTGCTACGACATTCTCGCTAAAACTCGTAGCAGAATGACGACGGCTAAGCCTAGTTTTCCCGCCAAAATGACGCTGGTTTACGCGTGAGCAGTACTTAGTATTGGGAAAATCTCGTTCTCGTCGTCGCCCTCGTCTCAGAATCTAAAGCTCTCTAGTAGTCCTGGGAAACTGTATCCTACCGACATACAGCGCAACTCATCAAATAACTTAATCGAATTATGTAGAGTCTTTCTCCAGTGCGCCAAAATCAAGCAAGTGAAAAAAAAGGCTCTTCTGGTAGGGTAGAGCAAAACAAAAACAAGCAAGCAAGACTTACCACGCTTATAAGTTGCGGTATAATAGGGTCAACCGTTTCATTGCTAAGGACATAACCGTGCAGCGTTGCCTGAGAACAAAAAAGAAATATTCAGAAATTCGTTTACGTAAAACAAGTCAAGGTGTCAATGACATTAAACTACCCTGTTTTTAGAATACCCTAACAAACACTTTCCACCGAAAATCTAATTCAGCTTCACTGAGGAAATTATGCCCCAGTCGTTGTGTCAACAGGAGAGCAGTAAATTTCTCAGAAAAAGAAGATGTCTATATGGAAGAGGGTCACGCCAAGTAAAAACAGAAATGATCGAGCTGAAAGCTTGTGTGCAGTTGAATTAAACAGCATTTGAGCATTGTTGGCGTTGATGGGGTACAAGTCCCACAATAAAAATAAAATTACCTAAACTTAATTACAGCCAATCGACCAGCAGTTTAGAAACACTACGCAAGTGACGCAAAACATAGTAGAGAGGTTTATCATCATGTTTGAGGCACACCACAAACATATGATCTAATTTGGCAGTTTCTCAAAGTAGGACTTGAGCTTCTATAGATGAAACTGCAACCAGTTGCTAAAAATATTACTCGAGACAATGTACCTTATTTGGGTTTTATATGCCCAATGCAATTTATGGGCCGTTAAAAGGGGGAGGGTCATGCAAATATGTGTCCGTGATCGTGTAGAGGTTCACCCACAGAAGAAAAAAGAAATTAATATTTGGTAAAAAAAAAAAAAAAAAACTGGGAGAAATAGGAGAGTCAAGTGATCAGCTGTCAGAGTCAGAGTCGGACTCTTAATGCTGTCATCTAAAATGTATGTATATGGCATGACAAAGAACAGATTGGAAATATATTTTGAGCTTCCATAATACTGACTCACCCTAGTGTATTGCAAGAACTAGGTTTTATCATTTATACAAGAGGGGGAGGGTCATGATATTTTAGGCCAAGGTCAAGGGGAGGGTTAGCAAATTTTACTTCCATTGCAGGGATGGGTCACCTCATTTCCGAACCCAAATTTAAAATTCCCAACCCCCCTCCCCCCTGCTAATTTCTGACAAGTTCCTTACCTGGTTATCATGAAGTAATTGCTTTAGTTTTGTTAACGCGTGTTTCTGGACATCTGCACTTTCATTACCAACACCTTTGAGAGACTGTCGAAGCTGGGCTTGCAAATCCATGTTCCTGGAAGACTTTCCACTGCACGATCTCAGCACAGCACTTACTCTACGAAGCTCAGGAATATCGGGTAGGAAATAAATCTCATGAAAATAATCTTGCAAGAAAGTCTTGTTTTCAACAATCAGAAAATGAAATATCTGGGTTACCCTGGCTGGAAGTTTGTTCAGGTAGGGCAAAAGGGTGACGACTATTTGACTCAACATAGGTCCTAGATTTGAAAGCTTGACATTTCGCACAAAGCTTTCCCAAGCATCACATGTCAACTCGGGAAATCCCTTGTCCTGGAATCTGAGGCAGAGTCGAAGAATGCCCATAATTTTCACACGCACAGTGGTGATGTACTTCGGACCCATGATCTGCATCAGCTTAGTAAGACTTTCTAGAGCTAATTTCTTTTCTTCCAAGTCAGTGTTGGTAAGAAGCACAGTGTTGTAGAAGGCTAGGATACCAAGCAGTCTTGATTGAAGGAAATTGGCCTGTAAGCACAAGAGATAACATTCAAACACCTGGGTCCAGCTGTTCAAAGACCGCTTAGTGCTAACCCGTTGTTAAATTTTACTCAGGATTCTTTTTCTCTTGCTCAAACGCATATTCTTGGATAATTTTCTGTAATTCTTTGCAAAGCATACAATGAACAAATTGTAGACAAAAAGAATTATTTTAAATTTGCTTTTTAAGCTTTTTGTACTAACCCTGCCTTATCTTAATCCAGCTTTGAACAACCCAGCCCAGGAAATTATAATGTAAGATGTGACCCGAGCAAAACATTCACAGTTTCAACGACAGAAAAGAATTAATGACACTGATTACGCAAATGAGACTAAATGTTTTTAAATCTTTGCCCAAAACATCTCACTGCTGTAATAAATTATCCTAGTCTTCACAGCTCTTTGAACATTCTCCTTGCCCTGTTTTCCAGTCCTTCAATATTAAGGGTTGTTGTATGTTTAAACAAAAAATTAGAAGAAATATAGACAAAATGTTCTGGCAAATCTCAAGAAAAACCAGCGGAAATGGCTGCAAAAAAAGAAGGAAAAGAATAAAAAACTGATTTTTTTTAGGCTTTCTTTTTGCAACTGCAAACGTTGCGTCTATGACTGCGATTAACTTTTTTCATTTCATTTTTCATTTTTTTTTTTCGTTTTTTCTATATATGAGATCATATATTCCTTTTTTTTGGCCTTTTTTTGCCATCCTTCTATGAGATTATAACAAGCCATAGCTCTATTGGTTGAGCGCTGCACCAGTATCGCACAGGTCAGGGTCCGAGTCCAGACAAACTTTCTTTTCAGGCTTTCTTTTGGCAACCGCAAAAGTTGCGTTTATAACAGCTCACCAGATGTTGAGTGGTTTTGAGATCTTTAGGCCCAGTGTATGTGTCATCCTTTAAAGCCAGCATTGCCAGTCCACTAAATACTTTGTCATAGCTGACACTCAAGTACAGCAATAACTGATTGTAAACACTTAGAGCTTCAGATCGTAGCAAGCTTCCAAGTTCCACATCTGTCTCTTTCTGAAACGTAATGATAATTATCATCTCTAAACCATACCTTTCCCGACCAAACAGCAAAACGTGTACACACAGGAGTACACAGAGTTAACAACTGCGTCGCCTAGAGGAGGTGGGTGCCCGAGCTGTCCGGGAGCTTCCACTTTTGGCAAAGCCAGCCCCTAGATAAAGTTACGCCCCCATAATTATAACTCCAAAAATGGAGTAAAAATACTAGGTACAGGATAACCCCTTTTTGGGGGTTACTTTAACTCCTAATTTAACTCCGAATTTGGGGTTATTTTTACTCCTTACATGGGTTGTTTTTACTCTTTTTGGAGTTAATTTAACTCTGAAAGTGGAGTAAAAATTTTAGGTACAGGATAACTCCTTTTTTGGGGTTATTTTAACTCCTCAATATCTAGGATCACTTTTACTCCTGAAAAAGAGTTCTTTAAACTCCTTTTTGGAGTTAAAATAACTCCCCAGAAAATAACTCCACTGTAAAGAGTCAAATTAGCCCCACTAGAGGAGTCATTATACCTCCTTGAAAATTGTTGTGTATGCCAATGGAACCAGGCACCTATCACACTGATCGTTCAGCAAATTCTTACCATTTGATTTCTCATATCTTTAGAACGGAGTCTGGGTAACGTGCGAATGTAGTACTATACGTTTTTCGCTCAGAGTAGTAAACGGTAAAGATAAAATTAATGCATACCTGCACGTATCCAAGAGCTTTCTCCAGCTCAGAAGGTGAACAAGTCCTCACAAGAAATGAAAATATGAACTTAAAATTCTCTAGCAGCATCTCTCGTCTGTTCATCTTCAACTCCTTGGCAATATGCCTCAAGATTGCCGAAGATGAGGTCGAAGCTTTCTTGACAAGATAAGGGATAACAAAATGCAGCGTACTCTGTGGACGAAAACCCATATTTCTTAGCAAAAAACATTATCGAGACGGCAAAAGAAATGCGATGATATGCACAAAAACCATCATACAATTGCTGCACAATGATACGTTTTGAGATTCTTGATGGAACTTTTTTACATTGACAAACAGAGGACAACGAGACAGAAAATTGAATATTTCAAAATGAAAACGTCCTTTTCATCAATAACAGTTTGGGAGATTACTGAGCAAAACAATAATGTTTTACAACAAAGAAAGAAAAACGAAACAAAGCCAGTTCAAACCAGATTTAGCAACTAACCTTGGGTGCTTACCATTACGACACGCGTGGAAATATACCTTGTGCTTTTTTCATTAAACACAAACTATAAAATTTGACCAGGTGGCTATACGTCCCGCTAAAAATATATACATAAATCAGCTGCACAGACTTCGAAGGGCGGAAAAATTGCATTGCCTCAAATCACTGCCCCCCTTTTCTGAATCTTCCCAAACGAAACGGCGCGAACCAACTGATTTTCCAACTGGACTTACCGGTTTTTCCATGTATATGAAAAGTACCCCTGCGGGTCATTGCACAGGGCACCCAGATTCACAACAGCCTACTGGAAGCCACATTCTGGAATTTATCGTCAGATCGATAAAACGGTTACAATGGACACAAACAGCTATTACAGTATAATTACCTCAAAAAGAGTTAAGTCTGTGTTGTTTTTTTACTATTACTATTTCCTGCCCTATAAACGCCATTTTAGCAAGTTTTAATGTTTTGGTTTCTCACTTAGTTGGTATAATTTGGCTTCCAGTAGGTTGTTGTGAATCTGGGTACCCTGTGGTCATTACGACTCAGTTGTCACAACATCAGAAGGAAAGTATTTTGCTACCTTCAAAAATGAGTGAACATCCCTAAATTCAAACACAATGGCAACCTCTGACACCATATCCAAGGAAACTTTAGAAGTAGGGTTCTGTCTCTGTGTATCATCAACTGCGTCTACGACAAAATTGCATATCTGCTGCTTGAATCTCGAGAACAAATCCTTCAATGTCTTCCTCTGGAACTTAGCCACCTCTTGGACCTAAAATACAAAATAGTCGGTCCACTTCAGGAAAAACATACTTGTATAGACTACTTTTGGTAATGTTACTGCCATAACTTCACTGTAGCAATGCATGTTATATCGTTCGTACGATAATTGACATGCCCAAAGTAGATTGTATTCATCCGCAATATAATAGTCCTTAGGATCAAAATTTGTGACAGGCATTAGGACGGCAGAGGAAAGACGGTAAACCTTATGCGACAAGCGTGACAATAATTGCGTTTAAAAAAATTTTCCACCAAACTTCACCTTCCTTTCAACAGATCTTCTGTAAAGGACCTTAATTCAGTACCGCTAAGTGTCACGTTTGAACGTCACACACAGACGTTTTTTCGTCCTCTTCTTTCTGCCGTCCTGTTGCGTGAACTTACTATGCCTTTGCCTAGACAACATCTCCGATCGCAGTTAAGATTTCTCTCATTCATGGGCCAAGTTTGGTCAGACAATCTCCGATAACCGCCTTATAATTGAAGTTATGCAGTTGCCAAGGGGGCGCAAGTAAATGCTTTTGCTAGCAGTTAACCAATTTCCAGAGCTAACCTTAACTACTTGGTGACAGTGCTATTGTGTCAGATTATTATATAAATGTCATAACATCCGGGCTTTGCCATACCTGTTTGAAGGCAACAGCCCTTATGAGTTGCGAGTGCGCAGTTAAACTTTCTAGTAAGCTGACAATCACAACCAATAGCAATTCTCCCTCAGCAATCCTTCCCAACTGTCCTATTGTTAACACAACTGTTTCCTGCAGGCTGCAGTTTCCTTGCGATGACGCCTTAACAAACACTTTCTTTAACTTGGAAATGACAGTTTTTTGCATGTTATTGTTCGAGTCTGATCCTGCGGGCTTGACTATATAAGGAGCTACAGTGCTGTAAAAAGAGCAAACAATATATACTTAGTAAGTAGAATTTTCAAAAATCGTCATTGGCATCAAAAGAAAACGCGGCTTCTAGTATTTGAGGATAACAATATAAATTTGAAGAGTATACTCTATTTCAAAAGGGAACAAAGAGGTTGCCTTTCCTTTAGTCTAGTCCTCATACAACTTTCTTACCAACTCTCCACATTATTAAATACGACCAATTTCGACGTATAGCCTTGCACGCTTTTTTTAACTTTTGTAAATCCATTGACACCACTGGAACGAGCGCCTCAAAATCGGTAAAGCTGCCAAGTATGAGACAGACATTTTTTTTATTGAAATGAAGACATACCCCCGCTGTGTTGCAAGGTTTTACAGACGTTTGTAATGAGGAGGGGAGTGGCACAAAATGCGTACCTCACACTTACTACCAATACAACCAATCTTTTGGAAAAATTTCGCAAATGTTTAAAGCCATTTCGTACTTCGTTTCTAACACTTCTCACCTAAACGCCATCCTGACCTCAAACTCCGGGTCCTCGATAAGATCAAAACATGTTGCACTAACAATGGAACTATGAGCTGCAGAGTCGGCAGTAAATGTCATGTGAGTAAAAATTCTTTTCATACTTTTGACGAAAGCACATTTGATGGAAGAGCCCACATCGGGTGCTAAAAGTTGTAGGTACGGGGTGAATATGGAGGCATTCACTATGGCATGTGGTTTGTTGTCATCGTTGCCATCTAGGAGTGTTAAAAGTACCACAAGTTAGAAAAACTACTCCTACTATTATGCGCAGCTATTTTGGAGCTTAAGCAACGACGACGGCGACGGCGACGAAAACGTCACTTACAAAGTGAATTCGCGCAGCTTGAACCTTCATCGCGCTTATTCAACCTCGTTCAGTTCGTCAAATGCTGTCCAAATTTTTTTCCAGTTGAATTCTAAAGGACTGTATCAAAGATCAGGAAAAGAAAAAAAGAAAGTTGTTGTCGTGTGTTCCCGTCCTCGACAAAACCTTAAATTAGGCACTTTCACGTTGTAGTCGGCGGTTGCAACGACGGCTAGGAAATGTACAAAAAAGGGTGATGCACGTCCGCAGTTGTTGTTCTGCCAATCTAAACCTATTGCTTTTTTGCCGTTAGCGTTGCCGTTGCCGTCGTCGTTGCTTAAGCTCCCTACGGACATCTTACTACATACTCGCTGCAGTTACCTAGTTAAAAACTGTGGGGGACTGGCAACAAGCGCTTGCATTATGGGATTGTCAATACCAATGCCGCTTTAAGCTGCAACCCCTCATAAAGAGGAATGCAAGTCCCACGTTGACATAAAAAGCACAGCGAGCTTTACAAAATCCGCAAGTTTGGTGTTAATTGGACAGATACTGAAGAAGATACAGCCATTTAAAAACTTGAAAATGTGCAAAGAAATGTATTACCAGACATTTGTCTTAAGGACACTCTACTGAATTGACCCTGTAGCGCTTTCAAACTTTGCGATGTCCTGTTTAAAAAACGAGCAGGAGCGTATTATCAGGATTAAAAACTCGAGGCGAAGCCGAGCGTTTTTACAACTGATAATACACGACTGCGAATTTTTTGAACGGCTTCAAAATCTCTGATATAGATCAACTCATTCTTACACTAATATTTAGATGTGGGGTGATTTTGGTCTAAAAAATTGGGCGTAAAGTTGAGCCGTGTCTTTATCAGATATAAAGACACTCAGTAAACACTAATTTCTTTGGATTTTTCTTTATTAATTATTAATGCATTTTTGAATAAAGGATAACACCTTCCAGGATATCTTGAGGTTCAAAACCAGCCTTGCAAATTACACTTTATAACTTCCGTTAATTCGAACCATTCATTTTCTCTCCCTTATCGTAGTTTTACTGCTGATGGAAGTTCGAGTTGGCAGAGTTCTACAATACATGTACAAGTCAGAAGTAAATACGCTACCTCTTTTCTTAATGATTTCTGAGTCGCAATCAGGGCAGAGGAAAGTGATACTGTTACAGACAGCGTCATCAAAACACAGGTCACTATTCATCTTCCTTATCACTGTATTATCGGTAAGTACACATGCTAAAGGTCCAATAATATTAGCAATTTCCTCTTGAATAGCACCGCTAGCACTCATAACTCCAGGAAGAATGTCAGTCATCAGGTGAAACGAGAAGGAACCGAGAGAAGACAAGAGAAGGGGAAGCCACTTCAAAGCCAAAGTCTTAACGTCAGGTGAAGCGTCTTTCTGTTATATATGAATGAGACAGACTTGTAAGAAACAAGGTTAAAGCTAAACATTAACCCCTCTTTACGGATACCTTTGATTTGTCCCTGGGGAAAGAAGGTCCTTACATTTTTTTCTAAATTCAACCCGCTTTATACGTCAAACGGCAAACGCGAAATTTGTACAACGTGACCAAGTTCCCCGTTACTTGTCGTTTATTGTTCACTGTTTCTACTCATAAATTCATAATTTCACGTAATTTTTTACCCGTAATAATAATGTGGAATCTTGTACCTGGAATCCGGGATACACATCGTTGAATCAAGAATCTAAGACTTTCTTGGCTTACCTTACACAGGGAAACCACTTTTTGATGTCTAGATATTCGATGAACGTCCTGTGCCTCGTGTTATTAACAATCAATATTATCATTCCTCGAACCCGGTTGGGCTCTGAGTCAATAGGCTATCGACTCAGAGGCCATGAGGGCGAGAGGAATAATTGTTTTAGTAAAATCCAACTAGTTGGTCAAAAATATCGAGACAAAACAACTTCAGCTAGCAAAACGCGATTCAACTGCCATTGTTTTGGTTTTCAAAGCCGGCGCTTTTCGCTACTAGTGAGTTATAACATATAGCCCAGTAGTAGCTCAACCAATCAGAACGCAGCATTGATAATAGACCACCAGTTGGATTTTTATAAAAAGTATTAGTACATATGTGCATTACCAAGGTTAAGAGAAATACTTGAGTTCTCCATGTAGGCGCAGCATCTGATGGAAAAACCGCAAGTAAGTGAAGACACATATCCATGTTTTCCTTGGTGATTAAAGGACCAAGTCTTAGGCCAAATCTGGCCAGTGCATCGACAGACAGGCCAAACTTGTGAGGTAGGTCATTCCACGAAGAATCTCCTCTCGATAACCAAGTGATGGAGACCAAACATATGGAGAACTGCCACAAATCCATTGGGATTTGGATTAAATCTGACATACAATAAAGGGCTCCTGAGACCTGAACAAGCTTTTGATATCCTGAATTGAGAGTCTTCGAGGCGTCCAGCGGTTGCGTCGATTCCTCCACAAATTGAAGCATGACTTGCAAAGACTTATTAAGAACAGCAAAGACACGGCTTAGATCCAAGCTGGTAAAAAAGTCTGCAATGAAAACAAAAGCGCTTAAAATTAAGGTAGTGTTTGCAAGTGTTGAGGTTGAAATTTTACGCTTGATTAGAACTTCCCTTGCCTTTATTAGTTTTGGGTGATATCTGATACTAAGTTAAAAAAGAAAGGCAGATGAGAGTCAAACAAAGACAAAAATAAGGCTACCAGCTACCACCTAATTTTTTTTTTTTTTTTTTTTTTTTTGAAAAAAAAAAGGCCAAACTTTACAGTAAATACGCGAAAGAACATACATCATAGTAAATCAAAGGACTCATCCCCAATTACACCACCCGACTAGACTGATCAGAATGCTCAGCCTCATAACCATACAATTACCACCAAAAGGTTGCTTAATGTTATGTAAGTTACATAGGTAACATAGTCAGCTTCGCTTGCATGTATTGTGCTTTGCTCTCATTCCATATTTTTGCCGCTTCATTGTCGCAGTAAGCCAACGTTGGAAATTGAGTTTGCGTTGTTTGAGTTTACAATGGGACGTACATGTAAACAAATTAAACAAAGCGTCAAGGAAATCCTCTTTTAACTCCGTCTCGGTTCCTTGCAACTTGCTGCTTCTGCCTTGGTTTCCTGGATTTACATCAAACTGGGAACGTCCTCGCTTCCAACTCCATGGCCTTAACTAACACTATTGTTTCTTACGAGCCCACCAATGATTATAACAGATATGGTAGTGTTTTTTGTTTTTTTTTACTTTTTTATTAAGGATTCTAATGTTGGAATCTTGCATCGTATTTAACTACAATGAAACCTCTATTAAGCGGACACCTTCGGGACCTTCCCAAGTGACCGATTAATAAAGGGTGTCCGCTTAATAGAGGTTGTAAAATTGCGCAATGTTTGTTAACGATCAACATTCAACGTTTACTCTGTACTGTGATAAAGTTGAATGGTGTTAAAGAAGCTATCCAGAGTTCAAGTTCATTACCTTTCATTACCAACTTTAATTTGTTTGTAAATGCAAAAACATTAACTGACTTCAGTCCGTATTTCAAGGACGTAATCCAATGCTACTATTGTCAATTCAGTCCTGTGTCCGCTTAATTAGAGGTTTTTAACGACAGAAATTAGCCAAATACACCTTATTTTAGTGCCCGCGTCCGCTTAATAAAGGTGTCCGCTGAATAGGGGTTCGTTATAAAGGGAAATATAAGACGTTTTTCGGGACCTGGGGCCCGTTTCTCGAAGCTCCCGGTAATTACCGGGCCCGTTAAGCTGTTTTGTTTTCCATTTTAGAAGGGAGTTTTAAAAGTTTTGAAAATTATACAGTAGAGTTATTAGCTAACGAAACAAAGTGGACTTCATTAGAGGTCAGAACACACCCTACTTTTCTTGAGACTTTGATTTAAAAATATGATTCCGGGCCCGTTAAGTTACCGGGAGCTTCGAGAAACGGGCCCCTGGCTTAGTGTCCGCTTAACAGAGGGTGTCCGCTTGATAGAGGTTTCACTGTAATTGCTCTTTTTACTTTGTAAAGCATAACTACCTCTAACATCACTGGGATCCGTGGAGTTCTTGATGTGATAACTGCATAGATGGACCATTACTTCTGCTGTTACACGAATACCCTCGAGTTTACAAACGACTGAAACCTGAATTGAAAGAAAGGCACTAAATATCAAACATTTCAGAACCCAAAGCCTGTTTCAGTATCTGTTTCAGCACTGGACACTAAACGTCAGTATATTGCATTATCTACATGACTTGAGAGATATAAAAAACAACATAGGCTCAACAAACCAACCCTAATGGACAATTTTTCGGTCCTCAAAAAGTGCAGGAGTAAATTTGAATGCCTTGGCTACGAAATGCAGATTTTACCCGAACTCAAACCATCGCGGCTTAACGTGCAATCAGACTCGATTCGAGCGGAGCTTTTCTTTTAGGATATCTGCATCTGAATCAAGCGTTCACCAATTCCATCTAATTTATTCAAACCTCAACTCTTTTAACATTTTTGACACAATTACTGATTGTCATCCTTGATAATGATGTTAGAAACATCGATACATCAAATAACGTTCCTTAGTTTTTTCTTGTTACAAATGTAAATGCTTTAACAAGAAACTGAACATCCGATAATTTAATAGTTTAAACGAATTTCATTGGTCATCTTGAAGGGACATAATAGCTGATGTCTCAATCACAAGCTTTTATCAGAGTAAGTTGGGTCTAACAAATAGAGAAGCTGTAAATTTTCCGGCTCGAAATTAAAAGCAAAAAAGGAAAAAAAAAGGCAAGACGTGTCTCTAACAAACAAACAATAGACGAGATGAATACCTTACCAAATCAGGAGGAATTTCATTAGCATCTTGCAGAAGAGATTTTTCGAGGTCTTTGTACCTTTCCAATATCCTTTCCATTGTTGCTGAAGCTTGAGTTTGTCTGTCTTGTCCGTTCTCAGGATCGGAGATAACCAGTGTTTTTCTTTTCTTTGGTGTACTGGGCTTGCTATAAGGACAATGTTTCATATTCAATTTGAGCTTGTGCGCACATTGAGAAGAAATGAAAAGTAAGGGGGCTTTTCAGAGATATGTGGTAGGAAGCGAACCTGCTGGCTATTTTACAAAGGTGGCCAAGAATTTGAAATTGGGAGAACAAATCCAGCGAGCGGTCAGGGCAGGACTTGAACGCGGGGCCTAAGAATTATAAGTCCAGCGCTCTAAGCGCTCGGCCACGTTGCCTCCACGAACAGGGCTGATCTTGCACAAGGGACTCAAGAAAATAAGAACAAATGGTTAACGTACAGACCTGTAAATGACATGACGGTTATCGTACAATGACCGACTTAAATTCACCTGCTTCCCGGGGAAATTAAAACCTATATGTAGTTGCTGTTCAACACTATCGACAACCGGACACATCAAGCATCGTTGGCTATGCTTTTGAAGCTAAAATATGCGCAGAAACGAACGAAATTTTGCACGACTGGGACCTGGTCGGACAGGCGTATTTTCAAAACAGAAAAATATTCTCATCCAAATTGTTCATCTGTTGCTAACAGTGTATTTCTCAGGTTCAAAAGTATAACAAATACTAATTTAGGGATTGCTATTTTGGGCATTACCTTGACGTTTGGTCAGCAGCAGAGTGTCTCCCAACCTGAACACCACCCGACTGCAGAGAATAGAGCGGACAAAAGAGAAATTAGAACAATTAGCCTTACAATCGACCAAAAATAATTATCTTAAAAAGAAAGAAAAGGACTTTTCGTAAAAGTACCTGATTTATGAATTTAAAATCTCAGACTGATATAGACTGCATATACTCTGTCAAGTCCAGGTTGTTTAAACGTTTTTTAGGATAGCACTATCCACTGGTTACTAAATTACTATCCAGCGAATAATCATTTTAAGGAAACCAACTCTGGGTTATCCACTGGGTAGAGATAATTATCCAGTGAACAACGTTATCCACGTACTGTACAACTGAGGTCAAGTCAGGAATAAAGGCACAGCTTATCAAAAAGGCCTTTTTTTTTCGTACCAAAATAGGGGACGATTATTCGAAGGAGGCGATTTGTTTTCAAATATTGCTCACTGGAAGTCATGCCTTAAATATTCTGTTTCATTATCCCATTGAATCAAAAAATAAACTGAACATGGGCTTTTTAAGTGTTCCAAATTTGGTTCCTTGATTAATTTTCAAGTCAATATCATCGGCGTCAGAGCTTGAATCGTCACTGATCAGTTTTGCTGAGGGGAGAGGGGATGAGGAAAGAGAACGGAAAAAGAGAGGGGGCGATAAAAAAAAGAGAAGATCGCTAGAGGGGTGGGGAGGGGGGCAATTATTCGAGGGAGGCTACTATTTTCAATATTATTTTCCGTCAAAGGGGACGATTATGCGAGGAAGGCGACTAATCGAGGGACGGCTATATGTACGGTATTTGTGAAGTAAAAAACAGCTTCCCTGACTCTGGAAGTTTTTAACCAGGTATCACTGACTCAAGGCCTTCCGAGTATAAAACCTTGAGTGGAAGCATCAAATCGAAAATGGTGACAGCTAGTATTCAGTATACTTAGAAAACTTGTTTCTTTCCGTGTCTATACCTTGGTGAGCAGTGGAGTTTTCTTGTTGGCTTTTTCATCATTGACAGCCACATATAAACAGCCCACTAAGAACTGCAAAGGAAAAGCAAAATCTAAGCGAATTAACACCACGCTTAACCTTTCCTTGAGCCCATTGCTAAAATAAATGAGTTGGATAATGAAGATCAGCATTATGTGGTTTCCAAAAAGAAATTTATCGGTTTTCAACACCATGTCCATTTAAACGGGCAGTTAAAGTAACTGAATCCCCCAAACAGCTCGAGTAAACCTTCGTTTGGATTGATTGACCACGAAAAAAGCAACAAGCCTATCTGTTGGAGAAGAAAAAACTACGTCCGCAATTTTTTCTTAGTGTTAACACCAATACTTAGATGAAGTCCATCTAAGGTATCTATAAAAGAAAAGCTCTGGGTACAACATCTTTTAAGATGTTGTATTATTACAATAGGAATTTAATGTGAATAGGTAACAATTGGCTATTTGCCTTTACTAAAATCCAACTAGTGGTCTCTTATCAATGCTCCATTCTGGATTGGTTGAGCTACTACTAGGCTATATGTTATAGCCCACTAGTGGCGAAAAGCGCCGGCTTTTTGGCGGCAAAAAAGGATTAAAGTCTAGCTTTAACTAGCTAAAGTTGTTTTGTCTCGATATTTTTGACCAACTAGTTGGGTTTTACTAAAACAATTATTGCTCTCGCCCTCACGGCCTCTGAGTCAATAGCCTATTCGGCCTTCGGCCTCATGGGCTGTTGACTCAGAGCCCATTCGGGCTCGAGAAATAATTGCCTATAGATTCTTTTCGTGGCAAATCCATTTTGTAGTTACCTGCTGTTCACGCTCCACGCCTATATAGCTGGCCAGCCTTTCATTTATTTCATCTTTAATGCTGTACCGTGATAAAGGGGCATTTGCACCTCCAGTGCTAACTGGAATGCACCTGTAAATATGGGCAACAAACCGGCATACTGCTCCCTAGAGGAACACATAAGAAAGACATTATTCTGTGACAAAATTGGTACATCTTTCTTGGGGTACAAATATTACTGTTAATACTACTTGATACTATTCTGGTTTAATACAAAAAAATAAATAAAACAAAACAGCCGACATTTGGCGATGACACCACTGGTTTCCCCGCCAAATGACGTCTGAGAAACGAGCGCAGAAATTCTATACTGACGACGGGTCACTACCCAGATCTGGGTAGTGACGCGTCATCAGTATGGAATTTCTGTGCTTGTTTCTCAGACGTCATTTAGCGGGGAAACAAGGGTAGCGTTGCCAAATGTGGGCTATTTTCTCAGGCTACGTTGTAGCTTAAGTTCCCTGACATCTTGAGCTACGTGTACAGAAACTATCTTCAGAGCCACCGATCAAAAAAGAGCAAGATAATTGAAAAACAGAATATCACAACTGCAGTTACTGGGTTAAAATTCCTGTGGTTGTACACTACCTTCATTTCTTGGGTAACAAACAAATGCAGACCGCCATTACAGAGAGTTTTCTTAAGTGAAAGAAGGAAATTGTTGACATATGCTCCAGGGAATGAATAAAGAGTGGGCTGTTCTGTTGTGCTTTTATGACAACTTGGCTCTTTTTTTCCACCAGAGAGGACATCTAGGCACTTTGCAAGACTAATCTCTAGCCCAGGGACTTTTTCTCTGCAGAAAATGGATGTTTTTGAAAAGTGAAAATGACATTGTATTAATAACAGACAGTGTACAAGACCAACGCAAAACCAGAAATTACAGCACCGCTCAATAGTAAGTTACCTACCTCTCACGAGATGCGAATCGCGTCGCGCACTACGCGATTCCTGTAGCGCAGGGCGCGGTACTTCACTGTAGCACGTGATGGCGATTCTTGTCGCACCGGAAACGGGACGCGACGGGTTACTTACTTTTGAGCAGTACTATAGACCCCATTATAACCAACAAAATTCTCCTCACAAATTACAGCTGTATCATAGACAAATGAGTAAAAAAAAGAACCCGATATCACATAACCTTGTTAAAACAAACATATTTCCCAGCCACTTTCCATTGCGCCTAAAGACACTAAAGAATGTCACATGTATACCCATGAAAGAACCAAAAACACTGGACATCAAGAAAGATGGTCTTGAATGTAAGCATGGTTCATGCAACTTCAGGCAATCAAATGTCAAGGACTTTTCAAGGATTTTTTAAGGCCAAATTACAGTTTTTAAGGTCTAAGATTTATTTAACAAATCCGCATTCTTTACCCCCTACGATCACCCTCTTGGCTAAAACACGTCATGGAGGCATTTATGATTTTTACTTCTTCGACCATCGTTGATCACATTATTTACACAACTTTCCACAACAAGACTTTGTAAAATGACTGGGTATGATTTGCAATTGCATCTGAGGTACAGAAATAGCATTTGAAATAAAGAAACAGAAATAAAATATTGTTCATACACAAAAATGTTTTTACGTTACCCGTGAGTTTTACAGGTTCTTACACCAAGGATGAGCCAAATATTCCTTGGCAAATAATGTAATTTTGAAGAAAACGGTGTCTGGCGTAGACAAGATTGTGAATTTCAATGACTGCTTAAGACCTAATAAATAAATTAAGTACTTTTTAAGGACCTAAACCGAATTTAAGGACTTTTCAAGACGACTAGTAAAATTCAAGACCTTCACAAGATTGTAAGTCATGCTACAATGATGTTACCCGTACCTTCCGTGTGCTGGTAACCTCTCAGCAACAGACACGAGTAGCTCTAGTAAAGAACACAGACACTTGACAAACTGATCCAGCACGGGTATATTGGGTAGTCCAGTCCAAGGTAACAATCCAGTTATTACATCAAGTGCTGCCTGTAATAGAATTATCACACCAAGACAGCATTTAACACTTCTCTGTTCACGAAACTTTGAACAACAGACATTTTAATTATCCTTTTAAAAGGCAGAATATAGAGGGAGGGGCTTATTTAAGAAGGAAGCTGATTTCATTTAAAGGGGCTGTGTCACAGCAGTCCAGTTCACTTTGTTTAATTTTGCCAATTACTCGCCCTCAATCGCTATGGAACTTAAAGCAAGAAAAGAAATTACATGTAAATGACAAAATCAGAGATCCGAGACAAACAAATATGTCTCCTGAGCATTATTTTTGAAGTTGCAAGCAGCAGGGATAAACTGTTAGGCTGAACAGCTTTCAAAACCCTAATTTCAATCTGTTTCAGTCTTCTTCCGTTTTTCCCATCCGTGGCATCTATTGTTTCTGTTATGTTATATTAACCTTCCTTTAAAGTTTTAAGCGGTTATTTTTATGTTTCTCTTAATTTAAAGGGCATTTTGTAATTTTCTAATTTGGCTGAATTTTGTGACACAGCTCCTTTAAGGAAGACGATAGTATAAATTCTCCATGAACGCTAGAACGCGAAGTGAAAAAACTCAAGCACGTGAAGTTGGAGGTAATTCAGCCAAAAATCAAAAGCAAATCCAAACTTCAGGCATATGATAGAAGATAAACAATAGGTAAATACTACCGTTGACTAATCAAGTAACACACCTGTTTAACATTAAGGAGACCCGTCTTTATCATCTGGCAACTAATTTTCCATAAAACTTCTACATTGTCTTGGGCAAACTGGTAAACATCACCAATGACATTGGCAATTATCTTACTGTAAAGTTAATAAGTCAAATAAATTCCATTAGATAGTTTTTATGTGGCTGGGATAATACACCTGTACGCAAAAATATACCGGTATATATACAATACCAGTTCCAGTTTGAAGAAGACATTTAACAGGGCTTCTGATATTTCGTGCGGTCGCGGAGCCACAAAATTCAGGTAAATCCGCGAAATCCAGCGGAATTCACAAAAACACGCAAAATACCGCAAAATTCGGTAAAAACCTTATCAAATACATGCCTGTACAACATATTTGAAACTTATCTCCGCTACTGGGGCTATTTACATGCCGTAAACTTGCAAATTTATCTTGAAACTTCGTCACTGAGATGTGCAAACAAGGTCCCAAAACTACGAGGCGTAGATTATGTCGCAAAAACCAGACTCAACCAGATTCCCGCGAAATGGGCCGATTTTTCCGCGAATTTGTCCCTAAAAATCCCGCGAAATTTGCCTTTTTTCCGCGACCTATCAGAAGCCCTGATTTAAGTTGAGAGAATTTAATAAAAGATCAAAGGATGTTTTGTCTTTGGTGGTCAAATTATTACTGATTCCCATAACCTTATCTATTGATGTTGTGTTTATAATGTTAAGAGAAAATCCATGTAGGTTACAAACCTAACAGACTCCTGTAAGGCATAACAATCCTCAGCATGCTTTATACACATCAGCTTTTTGACCATGTTCAGCTGCTCCTTCAAATTAAGTGGAAATGAGAACTGACAATTTGACTAACAATAGACGACTGTTTAACGGTGACAATAGACGGATTGAAACGCACTAATTACTTATTACGAGCCTTCACAACCAATAACATCACAGCTTAACTGACAGACGACCAATAACATCGCTACGTAATTGACCAATCAGATCAATAACCAGAGTATAATACCATCAACTGACGTGATACAACTCACTTTGACTCTGAAGATGACTACTGCACAGGTTGTTGAAACGTCAGTCAGGGTCACCAACAACAGTCCCATTCAGGACTACGTTCACCCCGACGATCAAACTCAACCTACTTTATAACAAAATTCTCAAATCTGATTGTCTATCAACTGTCTGATTTCAGCACTAATAGGACAGTGTGCTAGGACAGTATGCGTCATGATGCCTAAATAATTGGACAGTACACGCCATCAGCGAGCGCTTGAATGGCTTTTTTTATTCACTGTTACATGTGGCAACAAACCTCTTGGAATTTCTTGTTTTGATTTAAAAAAGCCTAAAATATCACAAATTTTGTTCTAGTTATGATTAATTGGTAACAGAACTTCATGTCATCCAATTAGTCTGTAAACATACTCATGATCAACAAATTGGACTCCGGCTACATGGTCGTCCAATTTTGTCAATCACTCATATTATTATGGACCGAATTGTACTCTACTCAGTCATATTACCAATTACCATTACTTATCACATACAAGGTAGTAATCACATTGTACAATAAATCAAATTTACCTCACTCCCACAATTATCTGTAAACTGAAAATGACGAAGGAAGAGTGGCAAAGCATTTTCAGGGGAAGAATGCAAACAAAACAAGGTTTCATCAATTACTGTGAGACCTGCCAATTCAAAATAAAAAAAACAATATTAGAACCGCTAACCATCAAGCTCTGCAAAAGTTGCCAGGACTTCTAATTATGCAGTAAAAGGTAAGGTAAAGGCACACACAAGCCAGAGGCCCAAACGGCTGGAGCTTATACCAGTTTCCGTACCATGAAGCACCTAGGAGTATTGCTACTCCCGCCTGGATGGGATGCTAGTCCATCGCAGGATTACCCCCCAGCAGTTTGTCACCGGTACCCATTTATACACCTGGGTGACGAGAGACAAAGTGGAGTAAAGTTCCTTGTGAAAGGAAACAACACGACAGGCGAGGCTTGAACCCCAGAAATCCAGATCTGGAGTTCGAGATGTTAACTACTCGGCCACACACGCCTCCACTGATTATCCAGTGATTTTGCACAATTGATCACATACTGTACTTCATAACAATTTTTTTAATGTTATGACTGCACACCTTCAGTTTTGTTAGCAATAAAGTGTCAAGGAAGGAAAAAATTGATCATGTTACATGTACATGTAGACTAACAATAATATTGTTTCACTAATCACCACACACACAAAGCACTGGTTGCATGTAAAAATTTCAGTGCAAAAAGTAAAGGGAAGCAAAGCGGGAAAGAATAATGGCAGGGCTGTCACTAAGATTTCAAGTTGCCAGGTAGATACAACAAGTAGGCGGGGAATCAAACCAGCTAGGGATTTCTTTTGGTTCTATTTTTCTTCTATTTTCCTATGAAAGTAGCCGGGGGCCGCGTTCTTAGTAGCTGGGGCAAATCCCCAGCCCCTGCCTCGTAATGACAGGCCTGAATGGGTATGAATAAGTGGGATTAAACAACCCCATAAGTGCAATAAACAAAACAATCAAATTGATAATCTGAATAATAATTTGTAATAATACTATCAATTCAAAATTAAGATGTAACATTCATTTGTAAAGCAGAGGTACTAAAAGATAACAAAATACTAAGTCCAACCTGGTGTTCTGAGGTTCTGATGTTGTTATTAATACTGAGACAGATAAATTAAAAACTTTTCAATTTAACTGCACCAAAGATGTTGACATCAAATGCTGCCTTCAACACATTGTGATAGCATTTAAGCTTCAATTTATACATATGATGTAACCCATACAGACTCATTATTTCTTTACGGACAACCCTTAGTGATACATGTACCTTTATGGATAAACATTAAATTTTATAATTTGGCTTTGAATCATACACCCAGGCAAAACAATCAGTAATTCCCAACCCACTTTACAGTATAAATCTTTATAACCGGGAACACTACGTTTAAGTTACTTGTTACAGGTTTGTGAAAAAAGACTAGTTTGCACAAAAACTGATGATTTAATTTTGACATGATATAATGTACATTGAAAAACCTGTGCAAGACAGTCAATAAGAGTAACTACAATTCCATACAGTTGTTAATGCACAGCTGAACTCATCACTAGCACTTACACATGTCATAAATTTGTTCAAACAACACTAGTTACAGATAAGGGAATTTAGAAAAACCCACCTTTAAAAAGAGAAACAAACTCATTCAGTAGCTTGTTGTAAAAGACTAGGTCCTTTCCCTTTACCAGCTGTTTAAAGAAAAAAAAAAACAAAAACAAAAACAAAATAGAAAATGATTATTCCAGAACTTTAAATCAGGTTATAAATGGGTGGGGAGTAAGTGGGAGTAGCAGTAGCAATGCAAGTAATCTGTACAATCATAGCTTTGACTACAGACAGATTTGCGCAACTCAAAGATCTGTCACCAAAGAATCGTAACAGCCTTACTTAACAAATAACAAATAATTAAACTTTGAAGTAATTTCAGTTTGTGCTGAGTTTAATTAAATGCAACAATCTCACTGAACTTCCTTTTTTTTTTTTTCAAAAAAATTGAAACCGTTCAAGAGCAACTGTCCTGTACAGAAACTGTATTAACCCATTCGCTCCTGGAGATTTTGCCAAAAAACGTGTTTTGAAGCTAGTCGAGTGGTTTTCTGGTCACTGTCGTGCTACAAAGAGCTAAAACTTACCACAAAACCGGTTTACAGGTCATACACTTGATGGCCTTCTGATCCAGATGCAAAATATCAGCTTGCGAAGTTCGGGCATGCGCAGAAAGCAAAATTTCGACATAGTTTTTGGGTTTAAAAGTGTCACAGCAGTCTTGACTTTTACTTTTCGCTTTCTCTCCTCCCCTCTTTTTTCGCTTTTCTTGCCTCATTTTTTTTTTCTCTTGCTGGGCATTTAGTAGGCTACATTTTGGTGGGAATAGTTTTTAGGAAAGCGTTTAGGATCTTAGGATTAGGTGAAAGGAAAGATAGGTGGGCAACGGAACAAGATTTTCATGGAGATTTTCAGGTCAATGTTACATGGTTTTTTGCCTCTTTCTCCGGTGTCCTTGACTGAATTGTGCTCATTCTGGTATGGTTTGAAAGATTTCTTCACTCTGCACAAGTTAGCGGACAAAGTTGTCCTTGACCGTTAAAACTGATGACGTCACAAAGGCTAGAAAGGACGTGGATCCGCACGGGCGGTTACGGGCGGTTCAGGGGCGAATGGGTTAATGCACAATTAAAATGTCTAATTACTGTACTTGGGGGCATGGCACACACTGTCCTATTACCCTGAGCTACTAATGTAGAAATTAAGGCTGCTGATAGCTAGCCAGATTAAAGAATTTTGTCATAGTTATAATAAAAGAATTACATTTTGTCTTACACTGTGAGATGTGGAAAATATTCATTAGACACTTTTTTTCATTCACCTGAGAGTAGGAATGGTTGCCAAACAGATGAAGTAAGGAAGAGGCTGAAGGCTGAGCCCGTAAATTAACTTTCATTTAGAACATAGAGCGGTTTTCACTTGACTGTCGAAAGGGATTGGTTTTGGTTTTGGTTTTGGTTTTACTACGTCCTTTGGTTGGCTAGTGTATTTACTTTGGTTTTGGTTTTACGACAGTCAAGTGAAAACCGCTCTACAACAGTAAACACTAAATCTATTGATTAGAGCGGTTTTCACTTGACTGTCGTAAAACCAAACCCAAAGTAAATACATTAGCCAACCAAAGGGCGTAGTAAAACCAAAACCAAAACCAAAACCAATCCCTTTCGACAGTCAAGTGAAAACCGCTCTAACATGTACAGTGTACAAGTGTACATAGATTACCTGCAGCAAGGGGATAATAAATGAAATACATTTCTCATGTAACAGTGAACAGTCTGGCTCAGCAAGGACACAGAGAATTCGAGATAGGATCCAAGATGTAAAAACTGCAAAGAAAAAAATGAAGAATTACAATAACTGCATGTACTCATGAATTACACGGTAGTTCCAGACTGAATTCCACATTGCAATGCATAAACTTGAAAATCAACAGGCCAACATTTTTTCAACATTAATTTTTAGCATGTTTGTGCTCCAGGGTGCCCAGCAAAGAGATCTCACATTGTCACCAGAGGGAAAAATTAAGCTGCTATCATTTCTAAGATAAAATTCCCCAGAAATGAGAGTATGAATTGATGCCAGCTTTTTTTTCGAAATTTACTGTAAATCCTTATTGCAGTGAATTATTACTACCATTTGCCTAATCTTTCCTCATTATAAGATTAGAGATTTACTAACATTTACATAAAAGAATAAAAAATAAACATTTCCTACACCTAAATTGACTGGCCCGTCAAGATTAGCTCTAGCTATGTACAGGCCAGTGCACTTTTTGTAAACATTAATGATTTAGAAAATAAAGACTACTATTGTTGTTGTTGAGGGTAGCTACAACATGTATGTTTCATAGAGCATGCAGTATTGGAGTGTTACGGATTTAAATGTAAAGGGTCATTCCAAGACAAATTTACAGCTGTTTAGTAAGTGCAAAGAAAGTAATATTATTACGCAACACAATGTAAAACATACATGTTCACAGGCCTGCAAGTTCTAGAAAACATAATACCTTTGACTGGCTCTGATATCTTGTTGCCATGTGCATGAGCTGTACCATGGGAGGTACCAGGCAGGGGTTGTAGACCTTCCTGCGGTACCCGCGGCTCAACAAATACAAAACACTCTGGAAAAGTGTCAAGGCAGTGATGTAGAAATTGCCAGATCATCTCTGAATGAGGTGTACCACCAGTCTTCCTTGACAGCTGCACAGCAACTGAACAAAAACAGTCAAGCAAAATAGGTGAATATGTTGCAGGTCATTAATTCTGTAAAATAGTTATTATTTTTTGAATACTGAAAAGAGCAGGTAATGACTATAATAAAAGCTCTACTCACTGGACTAATCATTCACAAATTTAATGCTAATCTAATAATTAATTTATTATTATTAACAATCTAACACAGCAATCCAATAAGCCCCATTCGCAAGGCGGCCATATTGTCCCGAGAGACTGAAATTTTGTTTTACCATCCTCGACCTCACAGTGAAAAACTTGGCAGGGAGGCTAGACAGGTAAAACAAATCTACTTTAGTCTCTCAGGACAAAATGGCATCGCATGACAAAGGCCCATGCCATCACATGAAGGATAGCAATAGGAAGTTGAAACATAGTGAACAATACTAGCGTCTATTACAAGAAAAAAGCCTACCAACTGCTCCCCTCTTCTTGATTGGCCCTTATACTGATAAGAAGAAAGTTATCTCTACAATATTATTACTAGGATGTGATGACACATACACTACATGTAGGTCATAAGAATAGATGGGAAAAAAATCACCAAAGACAACAGTCCTTAAAATTACAATCATTAGCAACACTGTACAGAGTAAAATGTAGCAATAATGCACAAAACAAGTTCTATTTTTTTTGGGGGGGGGGGGGGGGAAGGGCAAAATCAAGTTTATCAAATGAGTGTAAGTCAATAATAATTTTTACTAAAACTGTGCTCTATAATTACTTTTTGCCAAATAAAAAGCAAACCCAACACATTCACAAAACCAAGCATCAATAAAAACTTCACACTATAGAGTGCTTCCCTACCTGCATCCAAATCTGTCAAAATGCTGTTAATAAATTCACAGAGGAGTTTCCTTATTTCCTTAGCTGACATGTAATGTTCTTGAGTGCTGAGGCTGAAAAATACAGATACAGTGAGCATACATCATAAGAAAATTGTTATGCGCAGCCTGTAGTTAATGCATGGCCGATCTCTAAGGGAGCCCAGTATACCTTACTGGTACCTAATTTCACCGGTCTTTAATTTCACAATTTTCATGATATAAAAAAAAATTCACAAAATTATGTTTTCTAATGTAATTTGAGCTGGCAGAGCTGTGCTCTAGAAGAACCCGAACTTTTGCTCTTGGGCAACTAGAAAATCTTAGTTTTTTCAAACAAATCATATGCTGGGCACCCTAGATTTTGCAGGTTCAAGCACTAAGCTCCCTTGAATTTTCCTTGGAGCACAGCCTTGGCTGGAGATGAGCTAATTTTCAGCAATTAAAATCAACCAGTAGGAGGCTGTAGGCTGCACCCCTGGAAATCTGTTTGGGTTGAGAGAAAACAAAATGGTGTCTCACTGCCTGTCTCACCCATGGAGCCAGTCATTAAGTTTTTTTAACACATGGCATGTGAAACATTCTCTAACAAGGTTCACCCAGGGGAGGTACTTAGGTTAATTTTTGCTGGGTATGTGCAGCTGGCCTCTCAGAGCCCTTACCCCATTAAATTCTATTCCGTGGCCAATAATATTATAGACCCCATGTATCTACATGTACCCTATTAATCCATTAAAAAGGTCATCCTAAAATGAATTGACACATTTAGTTTTAAATTGAATGAAGAACACTTTACTTTTCACCTACAGTACAAACAATATGGTACATTTGCTAACTGTAAACATGAAGAACTTTCTTACACCAAAAATCCGAAAATGTGCGACCCCATTCTAGTAACTCTATTAGAGACAACCCCATTATAGTCAATTCAGTCGTGAAAATGCGATCCTATCCAGCTGCACATCCCCCCATTACCCTCTTATAAGGAAGTACCCCACTCACCAGCCCCCCGCCCCCCCAGGAGGTTGATCAGCAAGGAACAATTAATTTTGTTTACCATATAGGGCTCTCATAGTCATTTACTCACACTACCATATTTGAAGAACTATTGTCAGGTTGAAGTTTACAGTGTAGGCTGAACTTTTAAAATTATCCATAATTTATTCCTGAAAATCTGAATGCTTCTTTCGAAAAATAAGAAACATCCCCAAAGCCTTTCCTCACGCCCCTCGCACCCCACCACCCCCCCCCCCCCCCACTCACACCACTACCCCACTTCCAAAACGTTTGCTATAGTGCAAATCCACGGATCAAGTAGAATCACGGACACCGAAGAGGCTTCAATTTTAATTCTTCAACGTTTAATACACGTGCACACAATCTCTCATCATAAATTTTATGTCACTAAATCGACAAAATAAATAAGCTTAGGCTTAAGCTCACCTTCGATCGATAAATCGAACGCTCCATTTGATGACCTTAAAGAGAATTCTCCCCTAAAAACCAACTGGCTACACTGTCATCAACTGTTTCATAGCCGATTAAAGTTTCTGTACCGTGAGCTATCCTTAGCGGAAGGAATTTACAAGAAGAACTGATTCCCACGCTTACGACTAAGGCTTACAAAATGTACTTATTAAAGCATACCTCTCCGTGTTCCTCCTTGAAATTAACGACGCCATAATGGGAGCCAGTTTTTCGCTCATCAAAGCAGAAGCCGCCATCGTGGACCCCTGCTCTTGGCCGATCGGTCAATTATCTTAAAAAGTACTGTACAGCAAACTAAAAACCATTAAACTGTGTCAATTTAAGTTCGACAGCCCTGTGTGTTCGATGGTTCGACCACAATTCTCCCGCCACACTATAAAAACCGGGTGAGACTGGGACTGGACTAGTTCTTAGTCTTCTAGCGCAGCGCGGCGCAGCGCGGCGCAGCGCGGCGCAGCGCGGCGCAGCGCGGCGCAGCGCTCATCACAGGACAACCAGTTCAAAATGAAAAAGGTATGAATTTAAAATCAAATGTCATTTGTCATTTAATTCTGCAACCAAAAGTTATTTTGCAGTTTGAATAGAGAATTAAACTTTTACTTGGGCATTTTTGCACCATAGAAATCTCAACAGTTGGTTACTATTTCTAAAATGAAATGTTCCCTGGCATTTAATTCTGCTAAAAATTATTCAAGCATTGATGAACAAAAGAAATCTTAGATACCTTCTGGTACTAATATGCAAAACAACAAGTAAACATAAGCTTATATAAACGCAGTTGAATTGGGTAAAAGACTCTGCTGCTCTCTCTTCACACAAACCTTTCAAAATCCAAAACAAATACGTACTCCGTTTTAATTTTGTTTAAAGAGAAAGCTGCTTGAAACCAGTCTTACTGTTGAATTGGAAACTTCCTCAAGCCGGATGAGCGATTTGCGACAACAAAAAACGTCCACAATTTACGCGCATGTTGATTTGAATACTTGCGACGGCAGGCGTTCCGATCCCAGCCCAGATACACACACTGTAAGGTCTAGTCACTAAGGCAGTTCTTCGCGCCTGACCAAAGAAAGGAAATGGTGTAAACGTGTGAGTAGAGACTCGTCTGGGACGACTAACGTGATTGGGGTTGACTGGGATTACTAGGGATGACTGAGCTGACTGGGATGACCTAGGATGATTAGGAACGACCGGGCTGACGACTGGGATGACTTGTATGACCGGGATGACTAGGGATGACTCGGATGACGGGGATACCGATCGTTACGGGCCGGTCAGCTATTGGCTCGTTAATTTCTTCCCTGTCCCCAGTAACAGTTTCAGAAGTCTTTGCGAAAGTTAACCCAGCCCAAGTTTCGTTCTCATTTTTAAAGTGGCGAAAAGCTTAAACGGTTTTTAAGTGTAACTTTTTGGCGAGAGGATGGGGTGGGGGGGGGGGGGGGGCTCCAAAAGCTCCCCGGTCTGAATAGGGTTAACGGATGAGTTAATCAAAAGGGAAAGGCGAATTTGGACCACGTGACCAAGTTTCCCGTATTGTTCTTTATTTTTACACAAAAAATTAGTAGTTTCACGCAATGTCTTTACCCGTAAGAATTGTTTTGAGCTCTTTTTATCAGCTCATTTTCTATTTTGGGAACTTCTCAATTTGAATCTGACGTTTGCCGTTTGCCGTATACGTGAAGCTTAAACTCTCTAATGGTTTCAGTCCCTAAAAGAGGCTAGGAGCTAGGGTGACGTAACATGGCAAAGGTTGAATAGAGCTATATACTATTCTAAATAGGAATTGATGCTTTTCTTTAGCTTTTTTTGTTGTTGTTTTGTTTTGTTTTGTTTGTTTGGTTTTTATAGTTTGCTTGCTTGTTTGTGTGTTTGGTTGTTTGATTTTTCCGGTCAAAGTGACCGGTAAACGAAATAAAAGTTATGCGGACACAAGGCACGACCTTTTTCGGTGGCTGGCAAAAAAAAAAAAAAGAGATTGATATGACAAAGTTGGACACTGTGTTTGAACTGGACTGACAAAAAAGTGAAGACAAAGAATATACCGTTGGGCAGTTGGAATAATTTCAATTGCAGTGCACTTGTCACAACGCTTAAAAAAAGGTTCAAGTTATCGAGGGTATATGGAAAAGATCTAAAGGGAACCAAACAAGGCATCTCAGCGGCCGAAGGTTTTAGTTATATCGAGGGTTCGAGTTACCGAGGGTACAACTGATTACTGTAAATGTATGAAGGAAATCCAGGGGAAATCGATTTTGGTTCGAGTTAGCGGAGGGTTTGAGTTATCGAGAGTCGACGAAGGCTTCCTTCCTCTCTGCCCCCGGGGGGAGGGGGGAACACTTGCTTATTTGGCCTAAACGGGAAAGTGTGTACTGCTAAACAGGTATGGTTTTTAGGGTCTTGAGTCTACAATTTCACTATTTTTTTCGAGGAGAATGAAGGTTGGCGACGACCTAGCTGTCTACATTTTGTAGCACCAACAATTCCATGATGTTGGTTTCGAACAAGGCTTTATAATTACACTGCATGTGAAACGAAATATATCAGGGTCAGAAAATATGATGGTTGTTTACGGTTTAGGAAAGTGGTACGCAAAATATATTCAAAACTGGTAAATTTCGTGTCGGAATCGCGTTTACCATTAGTACAGAACAGTTACATTTACCGGAAAACAACCGCGAAGGGCTGAAATTCGTATCAGAGTGAACAAGACGAACAAGAATTTCTGTTTGGAATATTCCTTCCGGAAAAACAGGACCTTGTTTCAGATGTTCCGTTGCTGCTACCAATTTGGTCGAATTTGGTCAAATACCTAACTCGAACTATTAGAAAAAACTAGCTAAACTAAACAAAAAAGCAAAAAAAAACAATCAATTAAACAAAAACAATAGAGTTTAGGAGTTTCACCAATGCTAATAATGAGGAACATTTCATTTTGGAGAACTTTCAATGACAAGAGCGCTTCTAGCCTTGTTTGGCCGCGAAGCGGCCGACCGCGAGCGACGAAGTCGCGAGAGGCCACATGAAATCCGACGCTTCGTAACGCCAGACTACTTCCCGGTCTTAAATTTTCCTAAGTAAAAGGCAATTATATACGGCCCTTACGGTCTTGTGCTTCTCCAAAGCCGCGCTCTTGTGCAGAACTATCTTTCAATTACCATGACACATACATTTAGAGATCTATGGTAATCACCCTGTTACGCCTATATTAGAGTGATTTGCTTGGCCTGTGAAACAGTATACTAGTGTAAAATAGCCACAAGTAAACAGAGGATGACAATGGAATTAGTGCATAACAGTGCGTAGTATTCCACTACCTATTTCATGGGTTAAGTAAAATCACTATAAACTTTTTTCTAATCTTCATGCTCCGACGATAGCCTTTTGCATTCTCTAATGTCGAATGTTCTTGATACTCATCTTACCTTGTTTCTTAAAGAAAAAAACTTAACAAAATAAGTTTCCCGTGTCAATAAATTACGTACATTAATTTTACTACTAATAACGTTTAATTCAACTGTGAGTATTCAATATGGCCTCTGATATTAACGTTTCAACCGAAGTGCTTGTGGCTAGTGTAGTGACTCTTTTCAGTTTATTTAATATCCTTACGCTGTAGCGGTTAATTTTAGAAGGCGTTTTCATTTAGACCCTGAAAAATTTTAAAGTAGTCGGAAAAATTATATAACAGCGCATTTAGGCCCATGGAAAATCGAAAAGTATTAATTTTTGGCTGCTTTTGTATGTGTGTTGTGTTAAAAACTGAAACAACAACAAAAATAAACAAGCGCTCTGTGATAGGACAAAGGACGCATTAAATTGCACAATGACACTGATTATTTCTATTCTTGCTTTAGCGCTCAACCAAAGGAAATTGTAAGAAACCACTTAGTGTTGAAATAGGGTGGAACAGCTGAATTGTCAACTGAACTCAGAGGGGGTGCGTTTGGCGGGAAATGTCATGCAAGCCTCGTCAGTAGTATGCTGTGATTGGCTAAGAACGTTGCTCAGCTGTTTTATCTCGAACAGGTGATTGTATCGTGAAACTGTTTAAAGGTTTGCGTTTCTTAGAGCAAATCTTCGTGCCTTACGATAAAACTTGAAATAAAGCGCAAAACACAACAATAAGCCTTTAAAAAGCGCTTCTATCCGTACCTCTATACTTTGTTTTTGTTGTGGTTTTATATTCGTGACTTTTTCAGGGTTTTTAATTATTCATGACCCAATGGTTTAATTACTTAGCCCGCTTACACACTCACAAAGTTCTCCTTCAGCGAATCAGGCGAGCTACAAAAACAAAGGCACTACTGTGACTTGTATTAAACGCGTCATAAACGATTAATTGCATAAAGTAGCGAAAGTGAATTTACTATTTAAAGCTAAAGACAGCCAAATTATTTGAGTGAAAAACTGTGGTTTTTTTTTTCTTGCCTCTTCGTCCTGAATTTTATTTAAGGTTGTTGGTGTAGGACGAATTATCTTGAAATTTTAGTAACCATAGAGATCTGTTTTCTTTATGTTCCATTGTTTTCCTTGCCTTTTATCGTGTATAATCACCTTTTTTTTACAAAACATGCTCTTACCGACCATTATCGTGAAACGACGTTTGATTGAATAGCTAATTGTAACAGAGTTGTGCTCATTCGCAAGACACAAGGTGCTTCTAATAACATAAAGCCTTCTGAGAATTCCAGGTAAGGCTAGTAGATTCTAGTTATATTCACATTGCTCTTTATAAATATAGTACGTGTGTAAGCATCAGGAAAAAATATTTATGCAACAACGAAAAAGGAAGCCTGCAAGGAGTCACTTAGCTTTTAAGAGTATTTTCGCATTCTCGGTATATTTAAAACTCAAAATTTTACTTCAAAATGTTACATCATTTCTTAAACCTTGTTAGGTCGATCAAGTCTTCTCAAACCTGCTAAAAGTAAAAGGATAGGCAAAAAAATATAGTGAATAGTATCAAATTGGTTACAATCCCTCATTTTGGCACCTGCTAGTATACTTGAAATGGACGCATAACTTTTCATGCTAATATAACAGCTAATTTGAAGTGCAATGTCAGATTAAAATTTCGAAAAGGAAAAATCGTTAAAAAAATCTTGGTCTGAATTGTGTTACATCAATAAATTGAAAAAAAAAAAATAGCATGCAGACAAGGTGTTTTTGATACGTCAAAGACATCTTCGGGCAAACAAGCAATTGTATATTGTCCAAAATATGTTGTCATTTATTACTTAGAAAATCGGAGCACAAGCTTTGAATACAAATTAAATTTTTAGTGTTTGTGTACGTCAAAGAGATGAACTAACAGGCAAAAAGTAGTTTAGAACCGAGCTTTTTACCGTATCATGAAGAAGACTATCATTCTCTTAGAGGTTAAGGAAATTGTTTCCACTTTAAGTTTTAGGGAACGGTTTCTTCGTAGCTTTTGTTATAACAAACTACAGTGTAAGAAACAGCAGAAAGAGAGAACCATAAGCATTTACTTTAAAGACATTTGAGAAAGGAAAACAGCAATAATGCTAACGAAAAAGAGAAAAACAAAACAAAACATTCATTACAAGAGGGACATAGAGCTCTGTAGCGTTAATTAAATTTCAGTTTTGTCAAGCTCAGTGTGGGTTTTTATCATAAAAACCTGGTCAGAACCCTGCGTAGAAATTGGGACTTAGGAAGATTAATGATCAGAAATGTTTCCTTGAATGTCCTACGCATATTTTAGAAGAATTATTTAGACGTGAGATATTTAGTTTTTTTTGCCAGAACAAACTGGCTATACACAAGCGGCGGAACAGGTGTAGGGGCAAGGGGGTCCGCAGCCCCCCCCCCCCCCCCCCAAAAAAAAGCAACTAATTCATGATAGCCTCCATATAGTCTCCCCATTGCATTGTATTATACCGTTGTAGTCTCTGGTATTGCATGACTCTTGTGTAACTGTATACCCTGTTTCCCTTCCACACTAAAACGCATTAGTGGCTAAAAACGGTACCATCTTTGATGGGGGCATCCGCATTTACTGCTATCCAACAGCGTGAAGTTATCGTTTTCAAAAACCACCGCCTCATCCATCCATACGCCGTACAGCAAAAAGGCGTTTTCAAGAATCCCCAGTCTGAGGAGCGTTTTCGAAAAGATGAGGGTTCCGGTGACCGTTTTCCCCCCGATACGTGTGGGCGGTAGGCCAAACCGGAAAAAAATCTTTGTTTTCAAACAAAAACGGGAAACGTATGGACGGAACTTTATATAACCAGATCATAACTTCACCCCTAGTTTTGAAAGCTAGGGTCACTTTGTATGACGGTGCGCAGAGCAAAGTAAACAATAAACAATGTCATCTTAAAATAGAGCGGAAAACGGTGGTTATCCAGCACATCTAGTACCTTTACATTTCTTTTGTTGTGGTTCTGTTTAATGTATATCTGTTGCAAAAATTAAAGTTCTTTTTTTTTACCAAATCAGAAGATCTAAAACTGTTGTTAAGGTTTTCACGAATGTTGAGGCCTTTCAAGACATTTTTTTTCCTGCTAAATCACGGAGTTACAGTCTCACGAAAATTGTCTTATCTAGTTTTAAGCTGTAAGGTATGTAACAATCATGAAGCTTGACTTAGCCGAAACGTCGGTGGCAAATCGACAATTTTCTCGCGTGATCAGGCTTTCTGTTGCACCACCTTGTGAGATACGATAGCCTGCGAAAACATCCGTTTCTCCTCCCTCTTCGCTGCTAGGGACGTTTCGTGTTTCGCGTTTCCTCCGCGCGAAACGTCCCCAGCGGCGAAGAGCGAGGAGAAACGGATGTTTTCGCAGGCTATCGTATCTCACAAGGTGGGCTAGAGGCTAGAGATACGACGTCTGACGATAGCCGCGTAATCAGGCCTTTTTCAACTGTCGAAAACGTATAGTACTGCTCCATAACAATTACTTTTCATAGCGAGGTGTTTCGCAAAACACGTTTATGTGACCCGAGTTACAAAGGAGAACACGCATGCTAATTTTCAGCTTGCACTCTAAGAAGTAACGAGGAATGCATGGCGCCACCTTGGAGCGAGGCTGGGCCTAACCTCGCTCCTATGTTCATTGTTTTACGTTCAGAAGTTATAATTAGGTTTGTAAGATCTGTGTTTTGAGTTCACCCAGGCGGGTCTCAGTTTAGGCAAATCTCCCTTAAGTTAGTTTATTTTGTACTGTTAATGATGCTCCACATTAGTTTTTCGATCATTGGCGCTTTGCAATTAAGATTCAGGTTTTTCCAAGGAACATTTCTACTTAGATCAAACGACTGCCTGGAAAACATAATTATCGTTTGATGCCTTTAGCCAGGCGAAAATGACAGGTTGCCGTTTCTTTTAACTAATAAATAATCAATGAAATCAACTAGTCTGAACGGTTACGCAAATTCATTCGAACTCGTTACAATTTAACTATCTCTTCATTTCATTTTTCAAGACCAGGCTCATGCGTGGCTGTTTATGTTATTTCTTAAGACATTTATAAAAGGGTTCTTTATTTGCATAGATATAACAATATCTTTTCTCCGTTGAAAATAAAATTTGTGCGCATTACTTCAAAAAAATGAGTCGTCCTTTTATATAAAGCTCATAGAAACTGAAACCAATAAAAATGCAACTCACGTAAGTTATGATAGAGTGAGAGATATGTATCACTTAACGTTGCTCTGCAATAAAAAATGATGAGCCTAGACAGTAGACTGATAATTTCTTACGCTGAATGAACTTGCCTACCAGTCCCTCTACAACTAAAATGTGGAATTAGACAAAATAACGACGTTGAATATTCTAAGAGCCGCTAAAAGCTTATTTTAGAGAGTTTACGTAATTATTTTTGCAAATGTATATCATCGATATCGTAAAGGATTTACCAAGCAGGTCCGTTTTTGACTGATAGTGTCAAAAGACAAAGTATCAATGGACTTGTTATACATTGATGGCTGTGTTGCCCTTGCGTCTAGCTTTCTTGTCGCCTCGTAATGAAACAATAGCTGAACTGAAAATTGCCCCAATTTAGGAACAAATCACTTCTTTGTTTTTAACTATAATTAATAAAACAGTTTAAAAGAATTAATGGTCTTGCGGTACATTTTTATGACCCTAGTATGGCCAGTATTTTTTTTTTTATATATTGCCATCGAGAGATACAAATTGATCATGAGTAAATTCCATGAGGCATACATTACTACGCGGAATAATGACCCGGTAGCTTTCGATCTAGCGGCGTTCAACGGAAAATAAACCAAACTCCGCGACTCGAAGCTCCAATCAAAGAAAACCACCATGTCTTAATCAATGAATAAAGTTTCAGGAAAGACTTATGGTGCTTTAAATTCATCAATCAAGACCCAATGCAGCATAGAGTATTATACTTGGGAATGCAAAAGATGAAATGAGCTTTCGGTGAAATTAATGCTAAAGGCAAACGTTTTTTTACATGTACTTCCCATTCATGATATAGATAAACAATACCGACAGGCCTGTTTCTGGGAATCTCTCTGCGCCATTAATTATGGAAGAAGCTTTTGCCAGTAGCCTTAAATATCTTATTTAATTGGCTTAAAACGAAGCAATAAGCTTGACAAAAAAGAAAGAAAGAAAGAAAAATATTATCATAAAATAAAAGAACTAAAAAAATTATTTATCATTTTTAATGTGAAAATGTTCATTCTAGTTCAACTTCAGATCACATCTTCAGTCTCTGGTTAGCAAAGAGGTATTCTATTGAAACCTGCTTAAATAATATTACATTTTACGCCAATAGAATTTCCTTCATAGCTTATTTTCATTCACCGCTTATTGAAAATCAACTTTGGTTGAACAAGCGATGGTAATTTTAGCTGTTACGGCTGAAACACCTTGGCTACAGTTGAAGAAAGGTCGGTTTTGACCTTACACGACAGTGCCAACATCACGAGTTGAATTTGACCGAAGCTGAACAAACACAGAGGTCTTTTGCATGTATAATTTTCATGTAACCGAAGAAGACAATTCCTACTCGTATACTTGATGTTTTAGTGGAGTTGCCTTTCACGGGGTTCAATATCGAGCCCATAAACTTATCTAACGACCTTGCGGTAAGTAGATACCACATTTGAAGATAAATCATCCGACCCAGATGCACTTCTTTGACCGACCCTTAGCAAAAACGTAATTTTTTGTGTTTTAACAAGTAACAGCTAAACCACCTACACAAACTGTTTTGCTGTCTTTGTTGTACAGAGACTTCCGATGTCACCTTTTACTTCAGCACATCCATTTGGTTTAATTACAATAACGTTCTGTAGTCTTGATAGCAAACGTTTATGACTTATAAATTCAATTTTGATTTTAGTTAAATCAAACAAAGTTAAACAAGCTAACCTGTGATATTTTTGAAAGCGACACTACTAATTTTAGGCGTATGGTTTAATAAATTTGAAGCGTAAAGTTGGCAAAGGTGGAAGTGGCATAATCAGTCTGGGGGCGCCTTAGTGACTCGGTTAATTCAAAAAGTTTTTAGCTCAAAGGAAATCTGATGAAAAGAAGAAACAGAAACGGAAGCTTTTTACTCAGCGGAACAGAAAAGCTGAACAAGTTAACCATGCTGCTTTCGAATTCACCAGCAATTATTTGATTTTCGTAAAGGCAGTGCTAGGTAACCGTTGGCTAAGCCAGAAAAATGAGAACTTCCTTTAACGAAAAGTTCAACAATAATTATGAATTGTCTTGGGCGATTGTCGTAATGAAAGAAAATTGTTAATTAAGGATAACTTTGCAATAAGTTACATGAATTAACGAGTTCTCTTGTAATGAAAGAGTCTTCGTTATTGTCTACAAATTGAAGAAAATCTATTTAACCCCGTCGTCCAATCACGGTGCTCAGTAAAATCATGCCAAACAGCTGGATTGTATAAATATTAGAAACAGGACCACTTGCTTTCATAAACTGTGCAACTTCGCTGAGCATAAGGCAATGCAAAGACGTCTTTAGGAAATATTTAAGGTAAATGACTACTTTAAAGAAAATTGGTAAATATGCTGTGATAACTAATCTCAGGTTGAAATTAACGAAAAACTGAAATGCACGAAAATGGGCAAGGGGAAGTCTTGTCTCTATTGAATAGTTTAATCGGAGTTAATTGTCGCAAAGTCACGGTCTTTTGCCTGGCTTTTTTTTTTAAAAAGAAAATCAATGATTATTGTTGGAGAAGTTGGCCAACATGTTTTTAGAAGTTAACCGGCTTTTAAATACTGTAAAAGGCAGTAATTAAATTGAAGAGAAGAAATGAGTTATCACAGTTCGATTTTTTTTGTGTGTGAGATTCAGTAAGCTGCAGAACTTTGTCCAATGCTTACACATGCCACGTTCTTGATTTTAAAGGCAGTTAATTAGCTTTCACTTTGTTCTTTTATAGCCCAAAAAGAAAATTTATCTTGTCAAGATGCCAAGATCGTTCCTGATTAAGAAGAGGCGGCAGAATCCTACCAAGATGGAAAACAGAGACGTCGAAGTTGCGAACATCGTAAGGCAATCTTCATCTGAAAATGTTGAAGGTAAATATAATCCCTAAATGTTCGAACTGAGCTCTGTAATATGTTCCGAATTGTTTTTTTGCTATGTGACTCTCATCGTATCATAATTCTGAAGCTGCACTGGCAAAATCGCCGTTTCTATATGATTCATGAGACAATTATATCAATCAAATGAGCCTCTTTTTCGTAAAAGTACATAATTTGTCCTCAAAGATCGCAGAGGTATCAATTCGCCAAAGAGGTGACAAAATAAATAATTCAAACAAAGACGTTAAAACTAAAAAAGATGAACTGAATTTCAAATGACAAACTTGCCTGTCATGGGGGCGGTTTACATTGCTGTCGATAATTTAACTTTTCGTTACTGAAACGCACCTGAGACTGATCTGAAAAAATTTTTTAGCCGAGGAGTAAGAGAATGAATTAATTGTTATCTGTTTCCAAATTTTTTAACACATATTGCATGGCTGAATATATGAAAAACATGCCCTTTTTACCTTGCCCATCGCAACTAAGGCTCTGTATGTCCACACGAATCATTTTTCATTTTAATGTCGCTCCTAATGGGATGCATTTTAGAATCGTTGTGAAAAGAAGAAAATGTTCATCGAAAATCTAAACATAAAAAAACGCATCCCAGCGGCGTCTGACATTACTACTTCTTGCGCGCTTTAAACCACGGTTAGCGCTTGATAAAAATTGCTCCATTTAATTCGCTCTCGAGTTTAATCAGATGTATTTAATGCTGCATCCATTATCCATCAGGGCAATTGATCGTCAAAAATAAGAAAATTATAAATGATACTGATTGCGCGATCGCGTAGACATTAACACATACACTAGCGCCTCGGCACTGTCAGCCTCAGCAGTCTTTAAGAGTATTCTGTAGAGATTTAGCACGCGGCGTAAACGCTTTATACTGAGATTTCGGAAGTGAGACTACCAGTGTGGAACTACACTATTTGGTGCGTGTTCGGTAAGTCGGAAATGAGAACTATTCGAATTAGTGTGAACGGGCGCTGTAAAACTTTTGGTGTACTAGTTATTAAATCAGCCAGTGGTCAAATAAGCCCTCTCACTCGAGTAAATCCATTTAATAGGTTTGTACAGAATCGACGCATTTAGTAATGATGACAAGAAAAACCGGCTACGATTTAGCATGGCTCCGTACTTTTTGTCTGCGTAAAATTACATTTTTATTACTAAACCTAGATACTCTTATGCAGTCTCCGTTTTCTTTCGCTGATCGATTTAAGTGATTAGTTTTATAAATGATAACATTAGGGAGTTTACGCAACGACGACGGGGACGGCTACGAAAACGTCACTTAAAAAGTGAATATGCGCTACCTCAAGATTAATCTCGCTTATTTCAGCTCCTTTAATTCGTCAAATGTTGGCAACTTTTTTTGGAGTTGAATTCTAAAGGACTACATCAAAGTTCAGGAAAAGAAAAAGAAAGTTGTTGTCTTTTGTTCCCGTCCTCATTAAGACGTGAAATTAGGCAGTTTCACGGTGCAACGACAGCAGAGAAATGTACAAACAAGCGTGATGCACGTGCCAAGTCGTTGTTTTGCTTGTCTTAACCTATTGCTTTTTTGCCGTTCTCGTTGCCGTCGTCGTCGTTGCGTAAACTCCCTATTGTGAAGTAGAAGACCTTTTTCCTTGGGTCGATTAGGCGAGACTGAAACAGGAAAATTGAGAAAAAAGAGGGGGAGCACCTCTTCCCCTCAACTTTTCCTCTCTCTCCATCCCTTTCTCTTCCTTCTTCTCCTTATTTCCCGGCCTGTTCAGGCTAGGGATATTTCGAACTTCAGTGATATTCTTAAGACAAGCGATCTCTATCTAGTTTAAACGATTAGAGTGCGCAAGCCACCTGATTCGAATGTATTTTTTACTTCGACTGCTGATAAAGAAATGAAACCTTTTTTAACTGTTTGTTGGTTGAGTCAGTCTATCTTGATATCAATGGATAACTAGAAAACGATTCAAATTGCTAGCGAATACCCTGAGAGCACGCTGGTTTATCAAACTTGGCACTATAGTTAATAATTCCCCGTATCTAAATTTTTGTCGGCTTTATGTCTATTGCAGATGTGGAACATCATGGTAATTCGCTAAGCAACAAAATGGTTACCACCGAGGTCAAATTAAGCGCTCTCACAGCACGGTTCTTGGAAAACAAAGAAATGAATTTGAAATTTCCTTCACACTTCCAAACGCCACAAGAACTTTCATTAGAGCAGTCAGATGAGCAATCTTCCGCAAAGTACACCACAACTGCTGTCAAGTGGGGCTTGACTTGGGAAAAAGTGAATGAAAATGGCTTTGATGTGGATTTTTTCAAGAACGAGGGCTATATTCTTCCTGCGATGATAAAAATAGAAGATAGAGATGATGAAGATAGGGTGCAAAATATGATGTGGGGAAGGAACGACTGGCAAAACTCGTTTGTACAAGGAGGTGTCCTCGAGAAGGACAAGGTGGCCGGGTGTCTTCTCCCAGAAAGAGAAAACCATGGCAGCGAGACCATTTCAGACGTGAGAAATAAGGAAGGTTTTGAGAAGTCAACCCTGTTTCAAGAAGGTGCTGTCCTGAAATGTGAAATCGAAGAGCCAGTGGATCAAAGACCCCTATCAGCCTCCAGTTTGAAAGATACGAAAGAGGCGACGTTCAGTAGTGATAGCGAGACCAAGGAAACACTCTTACAGCAGCAACATGCAAAAACAAGTAGCTCTTCGAGTAAAAAATATCGCTACACATGTGATGTTTGTGGTAAATCATTTAGCCGTTCCAATACTTTGACAACACACAGAAGAATTCATACCGGAGACAAGCCTTTTATCTGTGAGCAGTGCGGCCGTGCCTTCCGACAGCCTGGAAACCTGACGCGTCACCGATTAACTCACACTACCGTCAAACCGTACGTGTGTACGCAGTGCAACAAGGCATTCAACCGTGCTTCCAACCTGCATACCCACATGCGCACGCACACCAACTACAAGCCGTTCATTTGTGACTTCTGCGGAAAAGGGTTTCACCAGAAAATCGACATGAAGATCCATCGATACACCCACACAGGCGAAAAACCACACAAGTGCGACAAGTGTGGACGCGGTTTCAAGCAGCTGACACACTTGACGTATCACCTGAGAACCCATTCCGAGATGCGTTTATACCAGTGTGAATACTGCGGTAAAGGCTTTAATCAAAAAGGAAACCTACAGGCTCATATCTACGGTCACACTGGAGAACGGCCCTTCAAATGTCAGGTTTGTGGTAAGGGATTCACGTTAGCGTCCACGCTGAACACACACAAGAGGACGCATGCGCCCAAGAAGCCTTTCCAGTGCCAGTTCTGTACCAAAGCATTTTATCAAAAGAATGCGCTTAAGACACACTATATAGCTTCCCATCCGTTTGCAAATGGTGTTAGCCTTTTGTAATAAACCATTTTAGAGAGAAAAAGAATCTGACTTCAACATTTAGCAGACGTTCCGCTTTTCCGTGCAAATGGGCAATCACAATTAATCAGTTGAATTCATTCAAATAAACTCGTGATAATTTTCTCAGGCCCAGTCCACACGTACCCGGATAGTTTTGAACTGAAACGTTTTCTGTCCGGATTCAAAAATTTCCGCGTCTGCGCGTGTCAATATTCAAATCGAGTTTACCCGTCCACCGTATCCGACACGTATCCGGATTCACTCCAGTACCTAGGACTCCTCTGGGATGGCAACAGGGCATGCGTCGTAAAGACGGGTAAGAGAGAGAACCTGGGAACGAGGTTGCCATCTTGAATACAGTATTCAAGGTTAAGAACTGGACTCGATCTTGTTACGTCACCGGTTAAAAAAAAAAAAAAACAGGTTTCGCGTCCAAACGATTCCGGATTCATAGCGTATTAAAAAAATTCTACCCTGGAGAGCGGATTCAAAAAGTGGCGGATCGTATGCCGGATTCATCGAATACGTGAGGACGGAAGCAGTATCCGGAAAGAAAAATTTGCGAATTCAAAAATATCCGGATACGGGTGGATGGGCCCTCAGTATCTTGCCACAAAATCACTTTTCAACAAAGAGCAACAGTCTTCTTTTGGTGTTTCTTGATGTTTAGAAAATTTTTGCTACATACCATTGTGCTCTGGCGCGGATTTTATCAGTTGCAGTTTTGATTACACCTTCTGCAACATTAAGTAAATGAAAACATTTTAAAAGGTAACTGACTGACATTTTTTCGTGTTTATTCTTGGCTGACAACATAAAACAAACGTTTTGTAATGAGGTACAGTAATATGCATTTTGTTCCATTGTTTCCTTTCTCTTTCCCCAAAGGAAACTTCATTTGTGTGTACATCATAACTGAAAAAGGAATCCAAGAAGATAATTTGTATGATATGATGTAATGTGAAGCCACATTTATATTTAAGAATGTATAGAAATCCAGTGCTCATGAACTAAAGAAAAGCCGTCCATTATTGCGCCGGTTTCAATGTTTGTCACTATTTATTTCGGTTAGAATAAGTTATATCAGCTTATCTGTTATCTCCACGCTTTCGTAACAAATTTGCTAGTACATTTTAACCTTTTGTTTGATGCACTATGCAAGTGATATATTACAGAATATTTAGTATAGAACTGTACTAGGTGCCGGGTGTTTTGCTGACAAAATAAAATACTTATTCAACGAATTGTTCTTAGTTGTTACTCAGTTATCTTGATTTTGTTGTGTTGTTATATTTGGGAGATTATAGCTTGAGTGGATCGTTTGGGATGAGCTCTTTTTGCCTAGTCCAGTCCCTGTACAGCTTCTTCCTAGGCCTTGTCGGTAAGTAGACCTCTATAGTTTGCATGTTTTGTTTTCCCCCAAAAAACTTGACCCTTTGTCTTTTCATAAATCAGTTATGCGTAGATATACATGTAAATGAGACGAATTTGAAAGAAAAAGTTCTCTAGGGTATTATCACATGGCCTGTGTTGGGAAACCAAACATACAAGCTAAAGAGGTCTATTCATTTCGATGACGTAATCAAATCTGATCACAAACGTACTTGAAGTATTGTCTAGGCTCCTGACAGAAAAGTAACATGATTGGGGAGAGAGGTGCGTGAAGTGAAGTGCGGTTCCCTATCTCACCTCTCCCCTTTCCCTCTATTTTATTTTTTCGCGCTCCTTTTTACTTCGCACCGCTCCCCACTATCTGAACGCCTGGAACAGGCTAGAGCCAACTGCCCTATCAGCTCGGAGCTTAGCCTGGTCGCCGTGGTATGAAACCCCTGTTAGTACTGCTAATTCCTCCAGGAATCGAGTGCTAATGCATCACAGTTTTAATCCTAGCAGAATGTCGCTGATCCGTGTTCGCACCTGGTTCAAGAGACAGTTTAGAGCAAAGTTTCACTTTCAAGGAAAGAACTCCCAAAAGCTTATGTAAAACGACACTAGGCCTCAATGCTTTTGTTACTGTAACAATGCATAAATTTCTAAAAAAAATTCCAAAGATGTGCAACGGAAAAATATTTTGTTGAACTGAAATATGTACGACGGCCTCAAATTATAGAAAGAAGTCAAGCGTTTGAAAAACACAACACAGCAGGTCATGATCAGTGTGTGGAAAAATGTTTCAGATACGTGAATATCATTGATTAGGCGAAGTAAACTAGTAGTGGGTTTCGCTGATTATCTATGCAATTTTAATATTCAGGAAATTATACAGCAGATCGAGTGGCGAAATTGTTACTGAGCCATCCCCTTTCAGGTTTTGAAACCGCGTTACAAAGAGTATCAGAGTATAAAATACACTTGTAAAGGCAAAACCACAACAATAAACTAGTGAGATCAGCCAGATCTTTAGTAGACCTGGATCAGTAAATCTTCAATACCAAATTTTAAATTAAAACATAGCAAACAGAAATTGTTGGGCTAGGAACAAAAATAAATGTCACTTATTAAGTTCATCGCGTCTAGTGTATATAATTATGTGTGCTGAAAATTGTACAAATTTCTACTTTTGTAATGGGCTCATCTATCGTAGGCTAAAAAGATCACAATTGGGGGGCATGACGCCACGTCAACTATGAATTCACTCATATTCTCAGCACTTCTCAGCAACCAAGAATCCCAATGGATATCTTTACGAGAAAGTGGATATAGATGTTGACCAACTTTGCAGGTGGCGATTGGAATGTATTCAAACTGTTATTTCTGAACAGGTGGTTAATTGTGATTCGACGTTTAATTTATTTTTTGGCGATGGTACATCTCTGAATTATGATAGAAATCGATAGAAAACAACATCAAAAAATTATAACTGCTGTTCACAGAGGTGATACAAGATTTTCGAACTAGAGGAGATTCATTTACGGATTGCTCCAATAGTTTCAGAAAGATGAAAGAAAGAGACGTTATTCTACAAGGTAGAGAAAACGAATACAGCTCCTTGGAGGATGAAGAGCATATAAAGAGGAGAGCGCAACGAGGGGAGTTGTCCGTCGATTTCCTCTTCTGTTGTTTCTTTTGGTGTTCTTGTATATGGTGGGTGTAACAGGTGTAACTTGGACACTGACGCTGAAAAGAATATTTCAAGAGACCTTCTTTATTCCACAAGGTGGCTTTTATCTATTTTATTATATAATTTGGACACAAGTTTAGTACCGTAGGTTTCATATTGAAAAGAAAATGGAGCAGAAAATTACACCGCAGACCTCGATCTTATTTCTAATGCACCTGCGTTATTACCTTTGTTCAGTTGAACTTGCTACATTCTTTTGGTCCTGACCAATAGGATCGCAGTCATAGGGAACATGATGTGGACCTCTTTGTGTCTTAACAATTGAAAAGAATCTATTATGTGATCTACGCTTCAAGATGAGCAATTTAAAATTCATAAACGGCAGGTGGTGTTATCCTACCAATCCAAACATGAATAATCACGATGATTTCCTGTATGTACATCCCATAGTGGTTCTTATAACTACGCAACTTATCTCCGAAGGAGCCTTCAAGGACATTTCAAGAATTTATGGAATTCAAGGACCGATAGTTAAAGGAATTTTTTAACCTGCTTTCTCACGCAAGTAAAATATTGTGATGCCAGACATCTTCTCCAAGTTTTACAGATACTCACAGTATATTTAGTGACTACGTTAATAAACAGTTTAAAAGTTACGTATGCCATCCGGGCTCAGTTCTAAGACTTGATGTGGTCCTTTTAAAGGTAATGTTATTACAGTTGTCTCAAAGACTATTCTATTTCGTCATTTCCAAATTTTTAAATGACGAAAACGAAATCATTTGTGTACATTGTTAATGTTCTGAATGTTCAGTTGCAATCTCAAATTCTCAAATTCCAGCGAAGGTGAGGAATTTCTAAACTTTAGAATGCGTACTCGATGTCTAGTCCTTAAAATGATGCTCTATGGCTAGGAGATAGGCCAATTTAAAAAATAACCTGGTTTCTTTATCAAGAGGGCACCATGTGCATCTGATAGTTCCAATATCGTCTGCGTACTCTGAATTCCATTGTACCAAAGTTAACCAATAGAACTGGAATAAATGAGTTCCAAAGGGGTCCAACTTTACAGAATACATGAGAATACTTAACAATTATTCCTCGAGCCCGAAAAGAGTCAAGCGTTTTATAGCTTTTTTTAATTGGGGGGGATACAGGGATTGGGGAAGGGGTGGGTTGTCGAAATGTCCCAGTTAAAAATAACGCCAATCATATCTTGTTTCAAAAGGCTAAGTATGTATATCTCTATTCCATTCCACCGGTTTGGAATAGCTATGCACTCAATCCGGAGGAAAAAGTGTAATTATAATCTATACTTCCCAAAATATCAAAACTTTGTATCGCGCAGTCGGCAGCCTAATGAGCTCCCTCTATGGGGATCTTAATGTTTCAAGAAGCAACAGAAGTAAGTTTCTTGGTGAAGATAATGTTGACAATGACAATTGACGTAATACAAAATAGTATGATAGTGTGTACTAGTATTCTAACCTGAGAAAACAGCCCATATTTCGTGACGCCACCACTGGTTTCTCCGGGAAATGACGTCGGAGAAACGAGCGCAGAAATTCCATACTGATGACGTGTCACTACCCAGATCTGGGTAATGCTTCTGATTGGTCGTGTTGCGAGGGAAATTTACTTCAACCAATCAGAAGCATTACCCAGATCTGGGTAGTGACTGGTCACCAGTATGGAATTCCTGCGCTAGTTTCTCAGACGTCATTTCGCGAGGAAACCAGTAGTGGCGTCGCGAAATGTCGGCTGTTTTCTCAGACTACGTGGATCCCTGATCACTCTTGTAATTTAGCTTGTGCCACTCACCCTAGTACACAATAGAGAGTACAAGACACCACGACGGTGACGGCCACTAAAACGTCGTTTAAAAAGTGAATTTGCGTTCTTTCAATCTCTTTCACGTACTTCAACTCATTTACAAATGCAAGCGAACTCTTTTGAGCCGAATTCCTAAGAACCATGCTCAAGTTCGAAAAGAGAAAGAAAATTTAGCCGTCGCTTGTTTACGTCCTCCATAAAAGGTGAAACTAGGTATTTTCCCGTCGTAGTCGTGCAGTAATGGCAAAGAAATGCACGAAAAAGCGTGATGCACGTGCAGTTACTGTTTTGCTATTCAACCTAATGCCTTTTTGACGTTCCCTTTGTCGTCGACGACGTCTTGGCATCTTAGGGCCTGTTTACATGGAGTGGGGGACCCCGGTCAAGTGGGGTTGATTTCTTTTGTTTTCACGCTCTGGGGGCCACAAAACAAAAGAAACCTACCCCACTAGACTGGGGTCCCCCACTCCATGTAAACAGGGTCTAAAAGTCCTTAATACCTACCACCAGCACCACAAATAGTGCCCTACTCCCACTTCCACCTCTCCCACCACTACTACTAACAGTAGTTTCCGAGATACCAAGAAACAACCAACAAAAGGGGGAGATGAAAAAAATGAGGGGTATATCTTCGCCTATCTTTAGAAAATATGGCTGTGACAGTGAGGCAATCTACTTAGTTAAACGAGCTATTTAGATTTAATACATTTTACAAGGTTTAAATATTTGTACAAGAGTTACAGTCCATAGCGACTCAAGCTATTTTTACGGAGCATTTTTAAGAATACAATAAATAACTCGATTGCCACCATGGCAATGACGACGTCAAGTCTCAAAAAGCTCCAAATTAGTTTAACCTTGTCACTTTACTAAGCCAAATCATCTTTTCGTCTATTACAATAATTCAACATCCGGTGACCCGGTCTAACTCAAACCAAAGTGGACGTTTTACTCTCTGTATTGAAATGCAGCCACTTTGTCGACGCACGTGTTTGCATACAGTCAACTATTACTTAGCAAACATCTTAAGCTGGTTCCTGCCATGACAAGTAGTGCATCATTCGTTCAATCAGTAAAACACAACTTGGATAACATTTAACTTCTGACCAAGAATAAGAAGGCTCTGGGAGCAAAGTTGAAGAGGTGCAATGTAGGTATTTGTCAGAAGTCAGACCGGCGCATGACATAGTGGGCAATGGTTCAGAGCGCTGATTTCTTGCTCGTAGGCTCGGTGTTTACATGTGCCACACATCCAGAACTGATAGTCCATCAGCGGACGACCACTTACAATGCATGTTGGGAATTTGGTATCACAATTTGGACAAACTTGGCTCCTATGAAAGACGGGAACGAAAAAATCAAACCAGGAAACAAATTTCCGACCAACCATTTTACCAAACAACTCACAAAATACAAAGAGACAAGAGGTTTATAAAAAAAAAACAGCAAGAAAATTATGTTTTCAAGCTTGGCTCCGGAACTTGGTGCCTTGTAAAGGAGTACAGGACGAGGTTAAAGAACGTTTTTCCCATTAGAGTTCAAATTAGCGTAGTTCAGGTTCAGGTTAGATATGCAAATAGCGGTCCCGAGTACAGTGAGGGCATTGCGATATTCTTTTTAAGGGAAAAAAAGGAGTGGCCAAACACAGGCCAACCATAGCCCACATGTAGACCGAAATAGCTGGTGTTATTTTTAAGTGTATGCAACACCCATGCCTACGTTGTATATCATTCAGTTCAGTTTACCACAAAAACAAAGGACAAAAATACAGGACAACACAGAAGCAAATGAATGAGGCGAGGAAGCCCAGAACGAGCCAATAGGGCTTATAAATATTGGGCTCCCTCAGAGTATGAAAGTATATGTTTTAAAGACCAGGATGTAGCGTATACTGAGTTGTGTAATCATGTTTAACCAATAGCAAGTAATCCAGCAACCTAACTGTCCAACACTAATACATGTACATACCAATCAGGGATCATAGTTTCGCAGCTAGTACACTCTGCCTTGTTACCGCGGGAATCCTTTGGTGAGTGTCTACAAACAACAAGATACAATCAATTCTCTGTAACACGGGCACTCCTGGGACCAGTTATGCGTGTCTGTCTTAGACAAATGTTCACCTTATAGCGGAGCTCCACGCGCGCGCGAAAAGCGGAGCCCAAAGGCTAAGAAAATTTGGTTATATATCCATCCGAGAAATTTCGGAAGTCACGTGACCGTCCTCCGTCCAGCGGGAAGCAACCAAAGTGGAAGCTTACACTTTCTAGCTGACATTGCACATCCAGGTTGTGATCAATTGACGGCTGTCAAAACAGGATATCCGCTGACTAGTTTCACATGCTCATATCACGGGCTTAGGTGTCCACCCATCGAGTTTACGATCTTTCTTGGAGATATCCGCTGTTAAGTTACTAGTTATCAGCTAATCGCCGGCTCAACTCCAAGTGGATTTCTTTGCAATGGTTACAAGTCTATTGTTTGAAGTAAATTGTGTGCCATATAAAACGGTTGTCACCGTGAAGGAGTTTATTACGATATAGCGCGCAGCCCCACCCGTGAACCCAAAGTACTGACAACTACCCATTCGAGTTCTGAGGTGCTTAAATGAGACATACTTAGTGAATATTTCCAAAGCAAGTTCTTCATAAGCATTCTTCTGTTCCTGTGTGAGACTCTCAATCGACTCCAACTTGATAAAAGCCTGAACAAAAACAAAATGCCCCCATACCAGGTAAAGTTTATGATATTCCTGGAAAATCTATATCTATTTACAGAGTTTGGGACAACACCCGATTACGCTTTAGAGAAGTAGGATCAAGCTAATGGCTATTCACAATTTGAAATGAATCGAATATTTCCGATCTTAGGACCATCAACAGACAGAACTAACAATTTTGAAGGAGTCCATATTACGGTATTAGTTAGCTTATGCAATGAGACAGAATATAGAAGACAACGGCAAAACGTTTTTGTGTGATAAAAGTTTCAGTTTTGTCGTGATCTTAACCTTACTGTGTTCTGGACTTTTACAATAAGATCTGTTTTAAGAAAGGTGAAGTTTGGCGGAATTTTCAAACATAATTTTTGAAACGCTTGTGTCGGAAGTTTTGCCGTCTTCTTTTCTTCGCCGTCCTTTTGAATAAGTTCACGATTTTGGATTCGAGGACTGTATGGGTGTTAGTTACGTCGGGACCAAGTGAATTATCCGTAGTAGAGAAGTTTCGGTATAATAGATGAGTTTTGTAGGTTTATCTGTATCAGTTACAATCCATACATTACCTTTGAGCAGGTTCCAAAGGCTCTGTTAGCACAGCTGACCAGCGCCAAAAGAGAGTGAATACAAACTGGATCTAAGACGTCTTCATAATCACACAAGCGCAGTGCCTGGGAAGAAATCGTTTGGTCTTCAGTTTCAGCATGTAAACTATTACAACACAAGACAGTGAACGACGTGACAACGCAGCTGAATTTGCCACTTTAGAAACGGCAAGGAGACTGGGCCGAGTTAACTTCGTAAAGACTTCTGGGACTGCTACTAGGGATAGGGGAAAAAATTGACCAATAGCTGACCGGCACGTCTCCAGTAACGATCCCAGAAGCAACTGCGGCACCACATTTCCGCTCCAGTAGTCTTCTCGTTTCTACAGTTGAGTTTAAAAAATAGGCTGATTTAGCAACAGGACGGAAACGTCAGTTGACAACGGCGCACAAATCAAACAAGTGGCTTGACCAATGGCAGAGCGGCAAATTAGGCACCGGAGGTCGCGTTTAGTCCTTTCCGCGCGCTTTCCCGTCGCCAACTGACGTTCCCGTTCTGTTGCTAAATCAGCCTAATGTGACAGCAAGTCTGCGCCTTTATTACTTACGGTCTTCATTGCAGCGTCAATAGCTCCCTCGTACATTTGTCTTTGTGCTAAAAGAAAGAAGTGGTATGCCTGGGAAAAGGGAGAACGGGGTAAAATAAGTTAACTTCAAAGAGTATCCAAAACTAACACCAAAAAAAAACGGCAGCAAATGTCGATTTGTAAAATACTAATTTGAAATTAGGTCTAGCTTGCGAAAGTACAAGCTATTACGTAGTACCATGTGATTGAAGGTATGCTAAAGAGATATTATTTGGATGGTTACCTCCGCTCCACGCCATGCGTTATCGATAATTTTACTCTCGTCTGTGGCAATGGCGTCTTCTTCAAGCAAGCCAGCCAATGCTGATGTTGCCTGTCAAACAAAAGAAATTAAGTATTATAACTTTAAGATTCAGTGTGAAATTACGGGTCAGTGCTGGAAATAAATGATAATAATGTTAATAAGGGCTCCAACAGAACTTGTGTTCAGATTGAGACTGCTATGTAGTTAAGTGAAATAACATCATTTATTAATGCAAAATATTTCACCCTTTCTGATTGGCTTAAATCCCCCGGCAAATTCTTTAAAACAAGCTACAACCAGCTGCAAAATCAAATCGCTGCTGGTCACAGGTCTGTGAGATACAATACTGACCTCCCTCCTCCCTCCCATACAAAGTTGAATCTAACTTTCCTTTTTTCCACACCCGGAAACTTTGTTAGGGTTTATACAGTACATGGATTTACTCTTTCGATAGCCAAGCTTTCAGCGTCATTCTAAAAGCGAGGCTTGATGCAAAGCTTTGAAAAACATAAGGAGCGCAATTTGTACATCTTGTAAATTAAAAAAGTGAAATATGGAAGAGAGTGGACTAACAAAGCAAACTTGTATCAACTAATATAATCGCTAGTACTACAGAGAAGACTATATCTGTAACGTACCGCAACCAGACGTAACGTAACGTCACGTAATGAAATGAAATGTAATGAAATTTAGTGTAATGTAGTATCCCGGATGAGAGGACAAGAGCACGTGTCCTCTGTAAATTGTATATATGACCAGTAAGCTCGGAATTCAGCCTACGATGGAGCCAGTGGCTGCTGCTGTCTGTCTATTTATATCGGGTGAATTTATAAAATGTATGACAAAACGACGTGATAACGAACGTAGAGGTCTATCTAAACTCCAAAAATCTTCCCTTCCCACGCACCTCTCTCTTGCTTTTCTTGTCTTTTCCAGACGCTGTTTTCATGCTCGTCATCTTTACGTGCTCGTGGTAGTTTTCGACCTGTCAGTTAACACATTGGTTCAAAACTCAAAACAATGTAATGGATTTATTAGTTGTTGTTTATTTATTATTCTGTAAAGTGGGTCGTTACTTTCGGAATGAGAAGCCTTCATGGGATCGCTAGGGCGGATACCAGTACTGAGGTCGTTGCAATCGGGGCTTTTATTCCATAAATTATTATTGTTTTTTGGGGGGAATGGGGGTGGGAGGCGCAAAAAATGTCACTGTCATCTTTATAGTCAGAATATAATTAAGAAATAATACCTACCAGTAGAGCAGCAAGAACGTACAATTTCTTCGCTCGAAGGGGGTTGGTCTTGGCGTCCGAAACTTCAGCGGCGACCTGGATTTAACAAGTATGTGAATAAAAATAATAATAATAAACAAGAAAAAAAATCCTGCAAACAAAAATTGTATAACGAATGTTCAATGTGTGCAGTCATCGTATAGGGGTGCAAACAAAGAACGGTTGTTAACAAAAACCAAACAAATAATAAATTCTAACCAATACTTACTTTGAAGAGAAGTTTTGCGGCATCAATAAAATGGTTTGCTTTTCGGTACCTGAACATTGTCAAGGGGTTTACCATTATGTGGACATTTGTTACAATAACTGAGCGATTTCTCGCGCGCTGATTGGTCGAGAGCTATGGTCGATAAGAGTGCAGGCCACAGAAATGACGTGATGATTGCGCAATTTATTTTCTCCTTTTCATGGTCTATACTCTTATAGACCATAGAAATGTCGCCAAAAATGTTCAAAACTTTGCAGTGAAACCACCAGCCAGAGGCTCGCGGTTCCACTTGAGTTTTGAACATTTCGATGTCATTTCTATGGTTATGCCACTGATATTAATATATAAAGGAAAATAAAGGGAGATGTAAAGAATTCTTTACATCTCCCTTTATTTTCCTTTATATATTAATATCAGTGGCATAGGTTGGTTGGTTGGAGGCTCCTTAGTGAGACATTTCTTACTATTAATGTGACTGTGTGATAAAGTTAAGCCTTATGTGTTGCCTGTGATGGACTATGTGACTGCGAGATGCGGTACGCAAGTCCAACCCACAAAAATGACCCTTGCTCACCAACGAGTCCTCAGTAGCTTAGAGGTTAGAGCATCCGATCTAGAACACGGAGGGTCGTGGGTTCGAATCCCATCTCGGGCTCAGATTTTTTCTGTGTCCTCTTATGGTTGATTCTTTACATCTCCCTTTATTTCTATAGTTGATAGGAATATTGCTGTCTATTTGTTAATAAATGCGAACAATTTAACAAATAAAAATGCGCAAAGCACTATTTTCCGCAGCGGAAACATAATAGGCCACTTCTGAGTTCCAAAACCCCTCACTTTCAAAATGAGGCCAAGTGCACAACCTTTCTTGCGAAAGTGAGTTCTATTTTCACAAGAATGAAAAATCATTTCCATATCAAAGGCTGAGCCCTTAACCATTAAGGGCTCAGATGTCCGAGGGAACTCGGAAACGGCCAATACGCCACTTTCGAGTTCCAAAAACCCTCAGTTTCGAAATGAGGCTAGGTGCACAACCTTTCTTGTGAAAATGAGTTTTATTTGCATGAGAATGAAAAATGATTTCCAAATCAAAGGCTGAGCACCTACCCTCGTTTTGAAACAGAGGCCCGGGGGAACTCGGAAATGGTCAATTGGCTTGCAGTCCACTTTTACCCATTTTGCGCGAGAGACTGGGTCGGTGCTGTGTCGAATTGGACTGTGGGAATGTTTCGCGACGCTAACGCCTCTTTCGTTGACGGGAGCATTAGATCCCATCGGCCTAAGCCCCTTGGTCCCCTTATGAAGTTTACACAACGTAGTATTCTTTATTGCTGCCACACTACACTTAGATGAAATTTCTAAGTCTCTTGAAAATTCTGCTCAGCAAATGTTCGTTGACAATTGCAAGATTGCGCAGAAGACTGGGGCAAAACTTTTCCCCCAAAACAATTCCATAATGCAATTCAACACAAAGGTGACCCAGTATCTCGTGCAGCCTCAAAATGGCCGGCAAACACACAAAGAATTCTATAAAAGGATACAGTTCTATTGCATCAAGTGTTTTGTTCTTCTCCAGGAGGTACGAGGCGTATTTGGCCAGTAGTGTGTCAATCTCTTTGATGTTATGCTGCTTTGCTAGCTCAATAGCTTGGTCCCATTGGTTTAGTTGAACACAACAGTCGATAGCTTCTTTGACTTTTCCTGTCTGTACAAACGGAAATACAAAAGAGAGCTAGTGTTTAGATGAGTTCGGCAAAAGGAATTTGCGCAGGCCTGGACAGAACAAGTGAAGGTTGGGTTAAGTCAGAAGCATATAACCCCGAGAGGTTATATGCTTCTGGTTAAGTAAGTAGTAGAAGTCACAAAATTATAGCAAGTTGCCTCTTGTTACCTGGTTTCAAATGCAACACAATACGACGGAACAAATTCAAGCGGATAATAGTGTCTCCTTGTACCATACACACACAAACAATGCCTATCTCTATAACGCGCACAGCTTCTCCACAATAGGCAAGGTGGTCAAAATAGGACTTACCTTGGTAAACGCGGTCACGGCCTGTTCACACATACCAACCGCGGAAAACATTCCGGCAATTTCCTGTAGAAAAGCAATTTTAATCACAATTAGTATTTGTAGCCTTTTGATGTTATGGTTTGTCCGTTTAATCAAAGGGAAAAGTGGACAATCTAATTGTAATTTCAGGTACATTGTTAATTTAGAAAGACACCATAACATGAAAGGGACTGTTTTTCTCGTGCACTAACCGATAACAGGGTGTGGTTTTCTGGCAAAGTATTAACCATTTTCTCCAAGCCACTGTAGTCTTCAAGCATATAGTAACACTCTGCCAGACGAGCCTGATTTCTTCCTTGTACGTAATATGTAACCGCGTTCTGCCATTTCTGCCGGTCAGCGTAATAATCCCCGATAGCGTTCCAGGCCTGCTCCAACAGTTGGTCATCACCTAAAAAAGTTTATACTTATGTAAGAAGGCTGTTTTCGCTCGTCTGCACACAAAAACGCCTTAAAAACCTCATGTGGCCTGCAGCTATGAAAATTCATTGCAACAAAAGAAAGCATTCACATAAGAAAAGAGTTCAACTCCCACAGAGACACCAACATGACGGACGTGACTTCATGTGAAAAGGCTCTGTTTTTGCACGAACTGGTTTCATCTCCACAAAAGTATCAGTGTGTCACGCAAGGAACAAAAAATCATCTACCAATTATTATACTGATAACCTAGGCGGCGAAGGCTAGTCTACTACAGTACACAGCCGGTTTTTGTATCTTCAAGCAACGGTCCTTCCCACAACGAGGAGTCGCGTGACTACACAGAGTACGGCTGCGTGAGAGACTTAGGCGAAGGCTTGATGGGAAAAATGGCATTAGTCATAGGAAGAAAGCTTATAGGTGAGACATATCAACGACAATCATTTCCGAAGTTTCCTAATTGTTTTACAGTGTATGTTGATATTAGGGCAAACGGCTAAATACGAACTGTTCGACCTTAAAGGAAGGGATAAGGGTAAAGAGTTACTCACCCCCTCCTCCCCCAGTCTTCAGAAGTTGAACAACTCTGAACCAGTCCCCAAGCTTCAGCCTGAGGTCAACAGCAAGGTCTCTGAAAAATTCACAACCACCAGCAAATTTCATTTAACTTCGTGATATTTCACATTTTAATATCGTTCAGCATTCAAACAAAACAGAAAAACAACAACAACAATAAAATGATAATACCTTCTATCCATCTCCAAGTAAAGTCTTTCAGCCTCTTCGAATCGCTTGAAATAAGCAGCAACCTCAGCTTTCTTCTTGGTTTCGTTCTGTAAAAGAATGACGGTTTTTCTTTCTCATTTCTTTTTAAGCTACCCACAAGCGCTCCATAACTCTCCACCTTAGACATAGATATACTTTGCCTCTCTCATCCGAGAGCTAAACCAACCAACCAACCAAACAAACAAACAAACACAACAGAAGACAAAACTTAGCAACAAACTTACATCTAGTTTTGCGAGTTTCTTGACAAACTTGATTCCTTGGTAATCCTGGCAACGAACAAAAGCTTTCTCTGCCACCTCTAGTTCCAGTCTTTCAAGAGAAGACTCGGCCAACAAACGCCTTCGGTAAAAATAGAAAGCATTGCACGCATGTAAAGGTTTGCTGATAGAGTTAAACTATAAGCGCCTCACTAAAGATTTAAACGTTAAAAAATGGGATACTCGGGTACTGAAACAACGCTCGAGCAGAGATTACTAAGTTTTAAGTTTTTTTCACGTGTTGAATTCATTTCGAACCACCTAGTGCGAGAGAAAGATTCGTGTGGTCTTCAGAAAGGAGGTAAATTTTGCTAATCGTCGGAAATCTTCAAAAAACTCTACGCAACCAACGAAGCTTTGTAATTATTGCCTTCTTTCCCGTTTACTCATACACTGCCTTTTTTAAAGGCTTACAGAAACTAGGAAATCTTCGGAGATATTCGGTACTTACCAAACTTCTCGAAAAAAATCGGAAAATAAAATGAAAAATATTCCGAAAATTGGACGGAAATTTTTTAGAACCAGCCGTAGGAATCCGCCGTAGGAAATTCTCTAAGGTTCATTGCTGGTGTCCTGTATATACCCCCCACATACGAAATTTTCGGCTTCTTGTGATGTGAAATTGGGTACAAGGGACTGCAAGAAGGGCAACAACTTGATAACCATACCATAATCTTGGATGAGGATTATCTTCAATGAACTGATAGGCATCAGGAATACCGACTTTTTCTAACAAATCACCAGCGTCACGCAAGGACTGTTAAAAAAGGAGACAAACAACAATTACAAGTAATATGAAAGAAAAGATTGCTACAAACGAATATAGCTACATTACTCCTACCAATGGTAATACTCATTGGGTTATTTGGCTATTTCAAAGTCATGGTGACGTCTAGCAATGAAACGGTTTCCCGCGAAGAGTCTATGAGCGGGCAATAATGGAAAACCTATCAACTTGCCACTGTTAGTTGGGAATACTGACCGCTAGCGGCTATTATTTTTTATTATTGAATATATCGATAAGCAATCCAAAAAGCGTTGATGCCTTTACCTCTACTAAAGCCTCGGTTTTTCTAAATAACAATTCATTTAATTGCCGTGTGAAAATCGTTTTTTTTTTCCATTTATTAACCAAAGAAAGGCTTGACCCTTATTTTACTCACTTAGTTATGTAACGCATACAATCGAAAAAAAAAAGGATAATTCCGGTTACCCAATTCGGTTCAGGGAACGCAGGAAATTGCATTTTAGAGAGACCAATTTTACAAATTTTCCCGGGGGGCATGACCCCGGACCCCCCTAGGAGTTCGTGCCTCCGGCACTCAACGTTCACGCCAGTGGCGCGAACGGTGCACGTCCGCCCGCTGAACCACTGCATCCGGTACTTCCAAATGCTACCGAAAACCCTGGCTGTATGTAAGATGGTTTCGCAGAATTCCTGGTATAGGTATAGCTACACAGTTGAGTTTGTTTATCTTACCTTAACCTCCAAGTCAATCAGGTTTTCCTTGTTTGGATGGTCAGGATCCTATCAGAAAAGGAAAGGAAATGTGAAAGTCACAAAGCATTAGGAATAAGAAACAAAAGCGTGTGAAAGGTATAGCAGAGGGGTGTTGACTTTGCTTTCGGTTTTCATCCGCGTGGGTTCTCTTACATCTGACAAGAGACGCATCAGTAAGGCACGGTTCAGGAGCCGAACTTTTCATGAGTCGAAGCTAATATATTGAATTAAGTACATAAAAAGGTTTGGCGTCTGAATCAATTAGGAACGCCTGTTTTCATTTGGAACGGCCTAGCCGTTGTTCCCGCCCAGCCCGACCGAGAATATCGACTTTGGGTCGCCTTTAGAACAGCTTTGATTCAGGACGCCAAACGTTTCATCTACTGACCCAATACATAAATTTTCATTAATAACGTCGAAACGAGCAATTTCCTCCTTTTGAATTTAGTTCAGCGGTAGTTAACATCGGCGTCTGCATCAATTCAGGCAATCTAAATAATTCCCGTCGGCCTTAATTCGAATTAGGTTCGGCTTATGAAAAGTTCGGCGTCTGAACCGGTCCTAAAAGTGCGGCCGTAAAAGTGCTGTGAGACGATGAGGCCTTGCGTTTTACTTCCTTATCCGAGAGAATACAATGTCTAACCATTTGTAGATATCAGAACAGAGAACGCCCTTTCTCGCCATTTTCTTTAAGACACTACATCGTGGTCTGGCCCGAAATCGAATCCGAAGTCTGGTACCCTGTCAACGGTCAAAAATTCTTGCGAAAGTTACCATGAAGCAGTTCCTTTCTGCAGTGTTGTTCATAATTCTACATAACGTGGTTCTGACGTTAAGTTAAAGAAAGCCGCAAGTATGACCATTCGAGAGAACTTATACTAAGGCTGCGTGCAAACGGACGCAACAACTCCCAACATTGTTGCGCCAACAATGTTGGGAGTTGTTGCGTGCGTGTTGGCAGTGGTGTGCAAACGGATGCAACAACTCCCAACAATGTTGGGACCTGCAGTGCATCGTGGGAAGGATACAACCCATAAGTCTTTGTAAACCATGCGTAATGAGCGCGCGTGGCCCCAACAGTGTTGGAAGAACTGCGCAAACGGATCCATTATTGTTGCGCTACGCTTCGGCGATCACGGAACAGAAAATGTTGGGATTTGTTGGCTGAAATTTTTGACCGGTTTCAAACTTTGCGCAACAACATCCAACAACATGCAACAGGGTGTGCAAACGGACACAACATGTAACATCCCACAATTTTGGGAGTTGTTGGCCAACAATGTTGCGTCCGTTTGCACGGGGCTTAACAGCACTCTTGTAATAAAATTATTTCAAACGATTAACGCTCCTCTAGTTCAACAGGTCAGCGTTAATCAGCGTTTCCTTATTTTATCCTTTTTTCCCCGTTCTGACACTAGGAACTCTTATTCTACAGAGGATTTGATACAAACCTTCATTATCTCATCAAGTAGTACAGCTCTCACTTCTAAGTCATTGAACTGACAAATGTATCCAGAGCTCAAAATTGGCTCCTAAAACAGGGCACAGCATACCAAAATTAAAGGCAAAATAATGAACGGGGAAATCATTCACAATCTACATTGTAATTGCTTGTTAAAGGGAAATACCCACCGATAAGATAGTGAATTCCAGTCTTAGTTGCTTTGTCTGCTTCAGTTATTGGATCATTTAAGACCTTTACATTTGACAGACAATACGAGCCTTACGTACGAATGCAAGCCGAGTTTTCCTTACAACGGGCCTCTGTATGAAAACGAGGTTACGTGCTCGGCCTTTGATATGGAAATGATTTTTCATTCTCATGCAAATAAAACTCAGGTGGTGCATTTGGCCTCATTTTGAAAGTGAGGGTTTTTGGAACTCGGAAGTGGCCTATTTTTTTAGATAACCATTCGCCTCACAACAGTTATCTGATACCTCTCCGTATGTCAGGTCGACAGCAAGAAAGAAAGAGAACTCAGGAGTTTTCACACTGGTTTGAAATTCTATAATCCTCCGCTCAGCAGTGATCTTGTACTGGTATTCAAATCTAATGGTCGCTTTAAATGAATAGGTCTACAGCCAAAGATAAAGTGAGATATTATAATTACGCCTACGCTTCGACGAATACCTCAGGATCCAGATTGCGGAATATATACATTCGCGTCTTCTCCATCATCGCAAACAACTCAGAATTATCCTTCAAAAGTAAGAATAAAAGAAATGAGCTGACCGAAAGGAGAAAAACACATACATAATGAGACAGCATTAAAGCATAAATACAGGAGAAGAGAGTGTTGCTTCAGATTTAGCGGACGGACTATCGTGTTACAACTGTTTGTCGGATAGGGCAGAATTGGTTCTACAAACTTCCCAGCTGTCTCTCAAATGAACTTCAAAAACTGTATCTAAATAGGTATTTACTTAGACAAGAAATGTTTTTCAATAGTTTTTGTTTGGATGAGCTGAGTGGAAATGGGGCTTCAAAAAAACGATCTCATTATTGACTTTTGAATTTGAAAAAATTACGTTTGCAGCTACAATCGTAGTATCCACCTTAGCCGTTTTTCATGTCCTCATCAGGGTGGAAACTGGATAAAATTACGTCCTACTAAATAGTCCCAAAATGCACTTCGCCAAACAACATCGACCCAGTCTCATGCACAACCTTTAAGCCCCAAGATTGACCAACATCTATATTCTCCTATTCAACCATATCTATACATCATCAAGAGAAAAGGTTAGGAGAATTAAAAAAATGATGAACAAAGGAAAAATACTTTCCTTTTTTTACCAAATTATTTCAACTAATTCTATAGAGCAATGTATGAACACTAGAGTGGAGAATTTGTATTTGGATATTGGGGCTTAAAGGGTTGAATGACTAATTGTGTAACTGAAAATAACTTTCCCGCGTTTTTCAGCGGTGGTACATGAGTGATTGAAGTTCTGTTAAGGGTGATGTTACAGGAGACGATTCGCAGCGACGATTTTTAGCGCAACACAGCGTTGCAACATTGTTGCGACACTGTTTCGAATGGTTACAACATTGTTCCAACATTGCAACGCTGTGTTGCGCTAAAAATCGTCGTTGCGAATAGTCCCGTGTAACATCAACTTTAGGTTCACGGAAACGTCTGCGCCTTTGAATAGTGACTGAATTGTGACTCGCTCTAAAGGACTTGCTCAACGGGCCGACGATACAACTTACGTCTGCCCATTTCATATCCCACACATCTTTTCTTTCAAACTTCAGATGCTCGCCTACAACAGTCTCATTTTTTGTGATGTCTGTCTTCCTCACGTCCTGTAAAAAAATGAACTAATTATGAACTAATCTAACTAACACACAACGAATTGTCGTAAAAGTAAGGGTCTATATTACATTAAATTTTCTGTGTACTGACCTAACATAGGGTCACATAAGGTTATTAAACCGCGGCCAGAGAGTATACTTATAAACAGACGACTTTATTCGTTTGCGTTTTCTCCTGTGGGCATTTATGGCGGCACAACCTTGGGAAAGTCAACGTCATAAAGTGCACTAAAATCGTTGTTTTATACCTTACGCACTAAACTAACCTGATAGATTTGAACTAATGGGCGGCAACTAACTGATGATCTTCTTTCTAACTTACCAAGTCAAAAAATGATAAGACTCCGGAGATGTCAATGATAGCTAAGCGACTAAGAGAAAAAAAAACAACGTTTAAAAAAGGTAGAAGTACTTTTTTTTGGCCGTTAAAGCTAACACAAAATTTCATAAATACAAAAAAAGACAACGATATCTCTGAAAACCCTTTGAGCCACTGTGTGGTTTAAGTGAAAATGCTACTCCTCCAGCCTATATCCCTCTCCTCTGAAGAGCCTTTCTTTTACAACAAACGAAAGATCGCTTTTTGGATTTAACATTGACTACTAAGTCCAAACAAAGACTTAGAGGACCTATAGTTGCTTGAAGATTCCAGAAAATTTAAAAATTCTAAACAGACAATAGCAATTGGGTCATTCTTTCGCTGGAATTCTTCAATAAACTCACGCCAAATCTTGAGATATCTTGAAAAAGTCATACGGTCAAGGCGAACTCCAGACTAGTTATTCATTAAAAAAGAAGAAAGTAAAGAGGGAAAAAGTATTTAGTTCTCTAGAACTGATTATAACTTGCGTTCTTACGAGGAAATGCAGTTGAGTGACAGTTGGTGTGGACGGCAATTGAGGACATTCTTCATTTCAAGTGCGAGTTTGGGTAACGAGTATCGGTGAATAGTCCCTGATTCACGACCCTAGAAAATAAAGTACAAAGTTAACATCGAGTAACCTGAAGTCACTTCTATGGTCAGAAACTAAAATGGCAAAAAGGACTATCAGTTCATAATGAGAAAAATCAAGAATAATAATATGAACAAAACACTAACCAAGATCAGTAATTTTTCCGAAGCACAGATACAACAGACAGGATCATGAGTTGGCTGGAAAATTAACAACAACACGCATTTTAACACAAGTAAAGCTGAGAAGATAGATCAAAACATCGGGAGAGATTTTTAGTGCCAGGTTTGCGTTAGAAACACGCTGTCAGAATCTAAAGCAGCTTAAACGGATGCACATCTGTAATGCGACAATGTCGCAGTGAAAATACCACGTTCATTTGCCTGGCAAAAGAATTCCCTGACGGACGAGACCAGCTTCTGAAAATATGGCCTGTTCCAGGCATTCAGATTGTGGAGACGGCGGAAAGAGATGCGAGCAGGAAAAAGCAGCAACTGAAGGGGGTGGAGTAGGGAGTGAGAGCGAATTCTCTACCCCTCTCTTCCTCCATATTTTCCCGCTCTCGGGCTTGGAGCCGCACTGTACCATCTGAACGCTTAGAACAGCCTACTGAAAATGGAACCAACAGAGATATTTTAGACAGTTAAAACGAACACACATACCGCAAGAGCCTTATTAATGTCTTTAATGCCTTCTCCAGCGCCTGACGGTACATCATCGATATGAAACATTCTGCTCAGAAGTAAATTAAGAAAGAAAACCCTGCTAAATCTATTACGAAATGCGTTTCCTGAATTCTTACTATTGGAACAAATTAACGCCAAACCCTTTAATACGAAAAAAGAACAGGAATCATTTGTCAAAAAAAGTAAATTCAATGATTTTAAAGGAAATACGATAATAACTATCATAGGACTGAATTCAGCGCAAACTGAGGATGCGTCAAGTTGAATAACATCGATTTTAACTACAGTTTAAAAACAAGCAAGAGTGTTTTATGAATGTTAAAATATAACGCTCAGCCGAGAGTGGTTAGACTTGATAACCCACAAGTTAATTAAAATGCTTAATTAAAATGCTTTAATTTTTGGAACAACCCTTTGGTTTTCATTATTTTCCCGAGAAAAATGGAGATTACAACTCAGCCGTGTTTTATCAGAATTAAAATCACTCAAAAATATTTACTTCCTATCGTAATTTCGTTATGAATTAATATTGAGTTTTTGAAGTTATAAACAGAAACTCGAGTTAAGGAGTTAAATATTACTTCTACTGGAGATTAATCACATCTTACCGCAGATTTGTATATTCTGGATAGAAAGTCGATCCTCTGTCGCTTAAGGAGTTATGTTTAAAAGAATGAAGAAATGAGTACATAGTTACTTGTAAGAAGCGGGTTATAAAGCCTTATACAGTTCGTCACTTATAACTACATGATGGGGCTAGGGGAAAGGCTTATCTCTTGTGGCACTAAAGCCAGTTGCAAAATACCTAATTTCAGATTTATTCACTGTCCAACGTTTGTCGTTAAAAAAAAAAAGAGTCTAATAAGCCTGAACTTTACGGGGTTAGCTTCAACGTTTGACGTTAAATTTTAAGCAAACGGAAGATGTTTGACAGTTTAGGACTCACAATGACATACGTTTATGTTAAAACTGTTCATTCCTGGTAAGAAATTCTTACTTCATTCCAAACACCATTTAATTTACACTACATTAATAACACTCTTCAATTATGGATTCTAAACCCTCTAGCGTTTGAGCCGGTGTAAAATAACTGAGAGCAAACGTACAACAACAACATTACAAAAGCATTTTAAGGCTTATTCACATCAACTCCTTACTAAATTAAAATTTAACGTAATTAATTATTAGTAGCTTTAAAATTTTAATAGGAAACAAAAAAATAAACTCACGACTACATCACGTGTGGGGTTTACTATTCAACAAGTAGAAAAACGATGCCAGCTGAGGTAGAAGAGACTGGAATGGCTAAATTAAGTCTTAATAACACCATTCTTGGCTTCGTCAACAATAGGCCAGCCCATTTCCCAGTTGTCCTGAGCCTCTGTTTCAAAGCGAGGCTAAGTGCGAGGCTTTGACATAAAAATGGTTTCTTATGGTCATGCAAATAAAACTCATTTTCACAAGAGAGGTTTTGCACTAAGGCCTAGGCCAAACGTCGAACTTTTCATTATAGGAGCCAAACTTGGTGAGTTAAGTTCGTGAAAAGCAAGTCGACGTCTGGCTCGGTTATAAAAAGTTTGTCTGAATGGATCATCCAACACGTTCTATCCGTCTGCTTTTGACGGATAGAACGTACGTCTGAAGATCGTCTCCGAGACAAACGTCGATATTCACTTGCGAGGAACTAGACTAACTCAAACTACTAAATTAAAAAAAAATGTATGATATTGTATATTTAGCCCCGTTCGGGACAAACTTTATTACTGATCTGATTCAGTTGATTGGTTCGACGCCTCCTAAGTCAGCCCAAATTAGAGTTTGGTCCACCTGGTGAAATGTTCGACGTTTGGCTCAGGCCTAAGCCTCACTTTGCAAGCGAGATATTTAGGAACGCGGAAATAAACTATTCCAACTCGATCGTGATTGAGTAAAAGAGGAATAATTCCTCAACTGGCTCGACGTCAGAGAAGTAATCTTTCGAACCCCTTTCCTAAGCCAACATTTTGCCCTAAGTGAGAAGTAAGTGTTAACGTAGACTGCAAAACAGTCCGTATTTTTGCGTATTCAAGTACGCGCGAGCAGTCAAACAAAAGGTCTGGAACGAGGCTGAAAATAGACAGCGAGACTGGGGAGAGACGCTAATTTTTTCTCTCGCCTCACACGCCCGTAGGGCGTGTGAGACTCGCGCGCTTCGCTCGTGTAAGACGCTTACGCCACGCTTTACCGATGTCTTTACTGATTTTGAGAAAAAAAAAACGGACTATTTTGCAGTCTAGTGTTAATGTTGGTTTAGGGGAGGGGTAGGTGGGCAGTTTCCCAGAAACGTGTAATGATCCCAACTTAGTAGGGACCGGCTTCTAGCACTTCAGAAGTGTGTAACTACAGACGAAAATAAGAACCAACCTTTCCCTGATATCCTTTCGTTTTGAGTGAGTCTGAAGCTCTAAAGCAGTAAGTTTCTTTGGACTGCGATACTGCCAAGAATAAAAGGCTTCCCTTGATGAGGCGATCACGTGACTCCGAGTCATGGCTACAAAAAGGGGCTCTATAAAGCAAAATAAGTGGACAGTGAGTCAAGAACATCTAGAAAACTTTACTGTCTCCCGTCAGGGAACAAAAAACAGCTCCTCATCGCTTACTAGCCTGAGAAAACAGACGACATTTCGAGACGCCACCGGTGGTTTCCCCGCGAAATAACGTCTGAGAAATGAGCGCAGAAATTCCATACTGATGACGCGTCACTACCTAGATCTGGGTAGTGCTTCTGATTGGTTGAAGATTTCCCACGCGGCACGACCAATCAGAAGCACTACCCAGATCTGGGTAGTGACGAGTCATCGGCATGGAATTTCTGCGCTCATTTCTCAGATGTTATTTCGCGGGAAAACCACCGATGGCGTCGCGAAATTTCGTCTGTTTTCCCAGGCTAACTGCTTACCGATTTCAATGTACTTTGAGTCTAGTGGAGTACCGATGGCATTGCAAAGCACAAGAACATGCTGAAAAACAAGATAAACATGTTCACTAGGGTGTACACATTTTCACATACAGTCAAAATCTCCCGCGTGAGCGACCACCCAAAATGCGGTCATTTACGGGAAGTAGGACTTCGCTCACGAGATTCGAACTGCAGGAGGTTTTTTAAGAGGAGAAGTCAGCCGAACACACATATTTTTCAGAGAGAATGTATTTCCGGCTAAAAATTCTTTTTGTACTCTAAGACCGTAGAGTATTACATAGGGTGAACACATAAATCAGATCATTTTTCTCAGATGGTCGCCTAAAACAGAATGAAAACAATTGTCGCGTCGCTTTCGAGAGGTGTCTCCTTACGAGAGCTTCCAACTTTAAGGCTTTGACAGGGAAAATTTTAATGTTTTGGATTTATGTGGTCGCTTATGGGAGGTGGTCGCGCATGAAGGCTCGACTGTATACAGATATGAGAGGTATATTGTATATCTTACAATCTTTTAAGTTTTTTAGATTATACTTGGGGGATTGGTTAGTCCGTTATCCTCAGGATTTTTACCGGAGAGCGCTAAAGAATTCATTTACAACAACTTCTAAGAAAAACAAGTTATATCTGCGTTGAATAAAAATATGTTTAAAAAAATTATGAATATATGAAAATCATATATGTGAACTGCGGAGTGAAGAATCATTTGACGGAAGATCATCGCAGTTATATAGGCAACTTATGTAGTTGCGAAAAGAAAGCCTGAAAAAATAATCAGGTTTGTACGGGATTCGAACCCTTGACCTCTGCGATACCGGAGCGCTGCACCGGTATCGCAAGTATTTAATTTACCAACGATAAATTATCAGCTACCGAGAATTTCACTGGCACTACCTGTCCACTGCTGTCATCTGCCCTGGTTGCCAAGACGCAGTGATCTCCTGAAGCTGTGATTGACAGCAAGTTTCGAACATACTTCACATATTTCTGACGGCAAAAAGAAAAAAAAAGGAAAATTCAATTAATTATTTACGAAATCAAAACTGGCTTATACAATAGATACATCACGGTAATATTATCAAGGGGTTAATGGTATTATTGCACTAACAAAATTCCATATTGAACTAATTTGAAAAACAAATTACGTTTGACAAAACTCGTTATACATTTAACAGCCCTGAAAGTAATACACAGCAACATTTTGGCTGAAATATGATGGTGAAGTTTTAGCTTGTTGAATGCATGTATGGGAATGACTTTTCTTCAATCAGTGACACAGGCAACTCGCCCCTACATTATCTTGCACCACTTTGCATATGCCACAGTGGACTTCTCTTTAAATTTGTTTTGTTTTTTCCGGGTCGGCTGTAGCCTCCCCGCAGACGTCCTTTGGGGTTCGTTTGTCACGCATTCATTTCTCCTCCCCGTGGGGGAGGCTGTGTCTCTGAGTGAATAAGCAATCTCATTTTGGCGCAGTTATTTTGCATAGTGAGGGAAGTTCTAGGCTCCATTTCCCCCGCTGCGTGACCAGCCATCTTTTCGGATGAGAAGCGCGAGCTCATTTCTCCAACATCGGCTGATACAAATGTAATCTATACAGCCTAATAAAAGACAACATTTCAGCATTCAAGCATGTTTTGTATTAATTTTATGCAGGCATAATTCTTATAACTGCTCTGAAAATAAAAAAAGAGTCGATTCGTTCTCGACACCAGGTCGTCTCCGACTCGATAGAGAGAAACCTGGAAACGAGGTTTAATTCCATTATGACTTACCTCTCCGTTTTTGGTATCCCAGAATACTACGCAATGTTCTTGACGATCAGGCTTGTTAAATGCATACACTACTGTATTTGAAAAATAGCCCCACTAAAACAAAGAAACAAACAAAGAAAAATAGTCCGTTAATAGTTTTACAACCAGAAGCATATATATGCTTCTGTTTTAACTTAAATGATGGAGGCTTAATTTTAGGCAAAAAGAAATGGTATGAAACTACTCTTTTTTTGTGTAGATATAATGAACAGTGAACGACAAGTTAACAAAAATTCGGTCACATGGTAGAACTGACGTTTGAGTTTACCGTAAACATGATTCTAAAGGTGATGTTACACAAGAGACTATTCGCAACAACGATTTTTAGCGCAACCCAGCATTACAGCATTGTTTCGACATTGTTTCTAATGGTTGCAGCATTGTTCGCAACCCTGTATTGCGCTGAGAATCGTCGTTGCAGAACGTTTCGTGTAACATCACCTCAAGGTGATGTTACACGGACAATTCGCAACGACGATTTGTAGTGGAACAAAGTGTTGCAATGTCTCGTGTAACATCACCCTTAAACCTCTCAGTTTCACGTCGTGATCGTGCAACGACGGCAAAGAAATATACCAAAAAAGCATGATGCACGTGCAAAGTTGTTGTTCTTTTGACTAAACGGAACCCGACGCATTTTTGGCGTTCTCGTTGCTGTCGTCGTCGTTACTTAAGCTCCTTATTTACAAACATGAACATGGAGTTATACTCCAACCATCAAGAAACAAATCCAGCTGGTGGTCAGAGCGACCGGGATTCGAACCCAAGTCCACCGGATTACGTGTTACATAAGCTTAAATCGTGGCCAGAGAGTATTCTTGTAAACGGAGGACCTTATTCTTTTATGTTTTCTTTTATATATGACGGCACAACTTTGGGGAAGTCAACTTCATAAAGTGCACTCAAAATCGTTGTTTCAGACCTTGCAGGGTTGTCACTAAGATTTCAAGTTGCCAGGTAAATACAACAAGTAGGCGGGGAATCAACCCAGCTACGGGTTTCTTTTGGTTCTATTTTTCTTCCATTTTCCTATGAAAGTAGCCGGGAGCCAAGTTCGTAGTAGCCTGGGAAATCCCCGGTCCCCGCCTCTTAATGATAGCCCTGGCCTTGGGCACTCGCTGATTCGAAACTTAAGTTTTTGTGGATCCTTTCGACGCAATGGCGAGGAATGCGTGCAAATTTTCATTGGCCATCATGTGTGGACAAATGTTTGCGTTTTCAACAACAAATTTACAATGTACGCGTGAAATCACCCTGACAGTTACCTTAGAAACCAGAATTAAATTGATGAAAACACAAACTATTTCACTTACCTTATAGTTGGGTCTTATGTTAGCAAAGTAGATGAATGAATCTACAGCCAATGCAATGCGCAGCCCAGCGCCTTCCCAGCATGCCTCTGTAATCTGTTTTCCAGGCACTTTCAGTGTTCGCAAATGCTGCAAAGAAAATTACAGGTAGACGACACTAGGGCCTAGGCCAAACGTCGAACTTTTCATTAGACGAACCAAACTTAGTGGGTTAAGTTCACGAAAGTTTGACGTCTGACTCAGTTAAGTTTGTCTGAATGATTTTTGGATCGTCCAACACGCTCTATCCGTCTGCTTTAGACGGATAGCATCGTCTCCGGCGCGGGTCAAACGTCGATCTTCACATGCGACGAACTAAACTAATAAATTAAACATTTTGTATGATAACGTATATTATTTTGGCCTCGTTCGAGAGAAAATTTATCACTGTTTCGACGCGTCCTAAGTTCGATGTCTGACCCAACAGACGATCTTAACTTAATTTAGGCGATTGACCTGCACCGATCCAAATCTCTTATTTCATTGGTCCCTATAACCTGCACTACCTATTGTTTTTAGGAATAGGGGCATTTTTATGTCAAAATCCAGGACCAAAATCCTATAGCTTACCCGGCTAATCACAAACCTTGTTTGGAATAGGTGCAGGTCGGCCCAACCTAGGAAAAATACGACGTTTGGCCTAGGCCTAAGAGCAAGAAACGGATCCAGTTTGAGTTCAACTGAAATAAGACAGAACCTGACCTAAGGTACAGAAGGAAATATTAGCGCAGTTGGTTAGTGCGTGGCCTTCTGTGCGGGAGTTTCGGAGTTCGATTCCTTGGTGTGACCACAAATCCTTCTTTCAACTTCTTTCCTTTCCGTGTAGCTTTAAATAGCTTTAAATAACCGTAAAACGGAGCACTAACGACGTAAAATAAGCACTCTTTACCTTTTTCCTTTTCCCTTTACAGAGTGACCACAGAAACATGGTTTGTGCTCAGTTCTGTTCTTTGGCTTTCATAGAAAAATTTCTGTGACGAGATGATGGAAGAGACAGTTGCCTCAACCAGTTTTAAAACACTCCCCGTTCTTTTCGCCGTCTTTTTCTCTTCTCAACGTTTTCGTTATCATTATCATCATTATTATCATTAGTTTATTATTTTAATTTATTATTATCATTATTTGTTTACTTTTGGGCTTTACAAGGCATTCATCGCTAAAACGCCGTGGAATGTAAAAACTAACTTATTATTCAGAACCAGTCGGTGATGAGTCAAGATTTCTGCGTGTATCTCTCGACGTTTTGATAGAATAAGTCACATTTGCTTATGCTTGGGAAGGTGTCTCTGTTCCGCACAACTCCTAACATTGTTGGCCAACAATGTTGGGAGTTGTTGCGTCCGTTTGCACGCAGCTTTACAAGGTCACTTACCTCGCCAAAAGGAGTGTAAAATTGGACCACATTGATATCCTTCTCCTGCAAAAACGAGAGTGGACAAATTATAGAGATTATAATTATATAAATTGAGGTGATGTTACACGGGACGATTCGCAACGACGATTTTTAGCGCAACACAGCGTTGCAGTGCTGGAACAATGTCGTATCCATTCGAAACAATGTCACAACAATGTTAAATGGCTATGTTGCGCTATAAATTGTTGTTACGAATCGTCTCGTGTAACATTACCTTTATTGTGTGGGTACATGGTATGTAGTGTATAATAAAACTTAGGTTAAAGGTGATGTTACACGAGACAATCTGCAACAACGATTTTTAGCGCAACACGGCGTTGCAACATTGTTTCGAATAGTGACAACATTGTTCCAATATTGCAACGCTGTGTTGTGCTAAAAATCGTCGTTGCGAATCTTACCGTGTAACATCACCTTAAGAGCTTGCTGACAAGATGTCATTGTCACTGGTTCAGTGAGGGTTCAGACAGGGGATTTTAAATTAATTTTGTACTTTTTCGTGGTCTATATAATTTTTCACATACGACCGGTTCCTTGGGAAACTACTAAATATCGTAGCCTGAAGCTGCTTCCCTCAGGACAAGAACGGATAACGTTTTATAATATTACAAATTTTCAGTAGTAGTTGTTTTCAGCATTTTTCGCATACTCTTTAGAGATTTAATTGACGAATTTTCTAATGGACATACTGATCCAATAAAAATTTAAAATAAAAACCAAAAAAGGTACAAATAAAAAATGTTGTCGCATAAAAACTGTCAAATGATCTGCTAACAAAGATAGCGCATCACCTGTCCAGTAGCTCTCTGCATGCCGGCAACAGCTAATACGGCACCACAGTTGTTCCACTGTATATTCACAACAGCCATTGATGTGTCAATCAATACAGGATCTATAACGTTTATAATGTACTCAGAAAACTCAAAAAAATGCTTCTGCTCAATCACGATACAAGTTTGTAATAATTAAATAATACATCATTGCAGATAAATAGACTAACAATTCATATTATACAGTGGAAAATTGATACAACGAAGGGCCAAGGGACTTCTAAACTTTTTTCGCTATAATGAGCTTTCTTTATATCGAGGTTGTGTCACTGGGGTAATCTGAACGAAAATCGTTGGTTATACAGAGGACTTCGTTATCTCAGAAGATGAGTTATCTAAGGTTACGTCCTTTGGTATCTTGGTATCTTCTCCTTTCTTCTATGTACCACATGACGAAAACCATTAGAATGAACAGTGAAAAAAAACTATATTGAATTTAATTATTGTTTGTTAATGACTCCACTCTGCTTTAAGAGGACTTTCTTACTTTCATCCAGTTCATGTCTCATAATCTGCATGCGTCCAACATCAAAGCACACTGCTAGACAAGGACAGTTTGGTTCAACATATCCTTCTCTTCCATCATACCTAAACCACAAAAAGCATTTTATTTAAAAGTTCTACACATGCCAAGGCTGAAACTAAAGTTTTGAAGCCAGCTATAGCAAATGGATATTCCCTGCTATTCCCACAAAATCTTTTAGCGTCACCTTTTGCTTTCTACTTTAATCGCCAAAAAGATTATGTAAGCTCAGCCTTTACACTTCTTACGGGTTTAATATTGGCCTTAATGACAGCTTTGTATGCACTCTGTCAGTACTTTTTGTTGTTTTCCCTAACAGAAATCCATAGAGATCTCTCTTTTCCAGCATGCCACTAAATACCTACATGTACACACAAAAGCTCATAATACGAGATCTTGGTTCATTGTGGCCAGTTCAATCACAAACCCTGTTAACCAATATTATTGCACTTAAATACTTAGCAATCTTTCCACTTTTTCCTAATTTATTCCCATAGCCATAGGGAAATATAACTTTAATATGCACTGTATGAACACTGCCATTTTGTTTTGTTGTTGTAAACTAATTGTAGGTCTATTTGCCAGATGGGTAATTCATCCATCAATGCAGACTTATCTGCTGCTGGTTGAAATCCACTTGCCTGGATAATATAAATTTTTAAAATTAGATTGCGACCACTATATTGTAACATACTGACCATTCAATACCAGCTATCTTGACAGCTCCTGTGACATTTGCAAGGCAGAACAATGTCATCTTTGTCTGAAAACAAATAATACTTCATATAAATTAAAATAAAATATTTGAGATTTTGTACCACTTTTATTTAATGGAAATATCTGAAACTACTCATATTATTGTCTTGAAAAGTTTCCACTTTGTGTCATTTTCGGTTTCCTGGGTGACTTTCTATAATAATATTTGCATGAACTCAATAACCTCAATACCATTTTTTAATATATATATATAAAAAAAACAAAAACAAAACCAAACGACCAAAAATAAAACAGGCTTGCTACTCACACAAAAGTTTCCAGTGTTGTCAAATATTTGCACTTCACCATTACTGATACCAAAAATGATATTCTTCCCATCTGGTGACCATTCTACATTTGTAAGCTGCAGGTTTTTCAACTCTTTTCCCCAAATTCTGTTTCCATCTACTGAACCCACAATCACAGCACCTAAAGACAATGGAGCATTAATGAGGTCTTTTTTCGACATTACATGTAAGTTGTTATCTTGATGCTCTACCAATTCCCTGAGTAATGGCTCGTGTTGGTAGACCATCAGACTGTTGGGCAGGAAATCGCAGGTGTCAACAAAGTGCTGTCCAAAAGCCCAGGGTTGGTGGCATAAGCCGTTGCAGGCTAGCATGTTTAAATTTTGAGTAGTCTGACAGGCAAGCAGCAATTGACAAGGTAAAGTAAATGTTGGTAGCAAAAATGGGGGTTGGTAGGTTCGGCTAGTAAACTTCTGAATCAGCTTTATCTCACTGTCCCTGAGGTTGTAAAACACAGACACAAGGAATGTTGTGAATACACTGCATTGTAGCTAGGGTCTTCCTACATTGGTAGCTTTCATGTTTACTTTGAGAAAATAACCGGTAATTATACTGGATGTTTGTTACGCTGCTACCTGGATGAACACTAAGCCCACACAACTGTAATTTTGCAGGTTCTATCTCTAAAAAAATACAGCAGATTACCATTACTTTTGCTAGTTTTTTTGTTTGTTTGTTTTAAATCCTGTCAACTACATTACTAACAACTTGTATATATTAATTACCGTCTTCATAAACAATGCATATCCTTTGTCCATCTGCATTCCATTTCATGTCTCGAACAACACTTCGGTTTCTGTTGTTGATCATCTCTTCATACCAAGATCCTATAAAACAGAGGTTTAAAACAAATCACATTTAAATAGCACCTTCTTCAATACACACTACACTAACAATAAGAAAAGAGCTTTCCCAGAAAGGAAAGTGGTATGGGATTGCTTTGGTTAATAAACAGTTGGTGGAAAGGGTAATACTTTACAAGGATTTGAAAAGATTAACTCAGAATTAATAAAAAAAGTTTAAATTAATTTCAGTTTATAGTGTTACCCCCCCCCCCCCCCCCCTCCCCCCAACGATCTGGCCAGCAAAATTTCCAAGATTCAAAATCTTGCTGGCAAAATGTTAAAAAATCAGGATGCTGCCAGCAACACTTCAAAAATTCAAAATCTTGCTTGCTGGCAAGATTTGGAAAAATTCAAAATCTTGCTTGCTGGCAAGATTTGGAAAATTCAGAATCTTGCTGGCAAGATTTGAAAAATTCCAGATCCTAACAGCAAGACTTGCAAGATTCAAAATCTTAACAGAAGATTTGGAAAATTCCAGATCTTGAAGGCAAGTTTAGAAAATATAAGATCCTACCAGCAAAATTTGGAAAATGTTAAATTCTGACTGCAAGAATGGAAAATTCAACACTGTGATGGCAAGATGTGGACAATTTCAAGATCCTTCCAGCAAATTACATTAACCTTAATCCCTGAATTAGATTTAAAATTTTGGTTCTTGCATTAATTTAATGAAACTGACTCACCTTTGTAGAGAATCCATACAATAATAAGACCATACTGATCACTGGTAGTCAACTTTTGAAAGTGTTCATTCCAGGTCACCACTTGAACAGCACCTAAGGGAAAAAAGAACTAAGTTAATACGCTGTGGACAATTTTTTTGTACAGCAGTTGTACAAAAATAGTTATAACATAGACGGTGCACATTTTGCACTTAGGCTTGTAACTTCATGGTAAGGTAATTATTACCTTACCATGAAGTTACAAGCCTAAGTGCAAAATGTGCACCGTCTATGTTATAACTATTTTTGTACAACTGCTGTAATGGTTTTGTATAGTGTGCTAGTTCTACTGCCAGTAGCAAAACATAGAGAGCAGACAGTGCAGCTTTAAATTGATCCAGATCATAGATAATGAAACAAGGAGGGTAGTGGCACCTCAATCTATTTCAACCTCAATTACGGGGAAACTCAACCCTTCCTGCCCCCCCCCCCCGCCCCCAAACCCTTTCCGACATGTATGTGACCCTTACCCTAGGTGCCACTTCAGGATAAAATTGTGCAGATTGGCAGTTTACACTACTCAGTGCATCATTGCAATTCTTGTTCACGTAGTCATTGAGCCCCCTATTTTAACTCAAAAGCTGCATGTGTTAATTAACAAGCAGTGACTATTTTATTTTCACCGCTACACAGCATTGGTCATTGCAAAAGTAATTGTACAGAACAATAATAACCTCATAAACCAGAGAACAATGTACTTTGCCAGGTGACATTATCACTTACCAGTGTGCCCGTCAAGGTTTTGATTCATTGAAAGATTACTAGGAGCTGCAAGACCTCTAACTTTTGCATCTTTACCTAAAAAAATCAAGATGTAAACAACAAACACATTGCATTATTTTTTGTTTGATGCAATGTAGACAGTTCTGACAAATGTTCAATGTATCACGTACATGATCGATGCAAAATTATGTCATTTATGTGCGACAGTACTTCATAGTTCTAAAGATCTGCCGTATTTGTTTACATTTGCATCATCTTGTCTACCTACAACCTGTACTACAAGAACAATTCAAGCCCCCAAAAAAGCTAATAAGCCTAAGTTTACCTTGCTGTATCTCTAGTTTGAGTACTTTAAGTAATCCATCCTCTCCACCACAGGCGATGTAACCTTGCTCCCGATTCCAAGCCAAACATCTCAGCCTGACATTGTTTGGTATGGCGATCTAGAAATCGGTATCAGTGTTTCAAACAGATCGAGAAAGAAATGAAGATCAGTTCGCCAAAAGAAAAATATTCACCTTGACAACGTTAGCTGGAAGTAAACAAACTTCCACACCGAAATATTAGAAGGGAAACGAAATAACGACGCACCTTTTTGCTCAGATATATAAACATGACTTCTGCTTCACTCTAAAACCAGCTAAAATGATATATTTGTAGCTTAGGTTTTAGAACGCGGTACAACTGTCGAGCACTACAACTTGTCTTTAATATTTCTCCGCCATTTTCCTTCAAAGTGACGTACCCATAAAACACTTCGAGCGTTTCGTCAAGACGATTCGGTTCGTGTTACATAACGCAATCTGTGTGCAAAATGGCGGCCAAGATGGCCCTGAGAGGAGTTTTGAGATGGGTATGTATGCTTAATTCCTGTTATTTATACTCAAAACAAAATGCATGTTTACTCTTACTAGAAATAAAAACCTCGTCTTAACTGATTATTATGTCTTTTTCAACTTACATGTTAAATAACTGCATAATATTCGCAGTTTCGCTAAATTAAATTTGGAGATAATGTACCTGCATGTTCTTGGAAAGCCAATATTCTAATGATTTTGACAGAAAGGTAAATAAATTTTTGTATAAAAACATACAAATAAACAAACACCCTATAAACTTTAGAATACTCAGCTACTTATTAAGTTACATCTTTCAAAGTATTAACAAATTGCATAAATAGAGGTCAAAAAATATATAAGAAATAGTAATAATAACATATTCCTCCCATTCTCATTCCCAACAGAGGGGCCGTTTTCTAGTTGCTGTCTCAGTTCCCGTCCTTGGTGCACCGTTTTTGTCAACAGTAAAGGCTGGTTCCATTAAAGTCCATCCCAGGGAGGTAAAAATGAGAGATTAATTATATGTGAATAAAGTTATTTTGTTGTTTAGCTGTTGTTTGGGACATTCCATGTTTTATCCACAACCCCCTCTCCCTCCACCTTAGGATGGTGAATTTTGGATGGGACAAGGAGAGTTGGATTTTTCTTTAAAGAAGCCAGCAAAATTTTCAGACAAATTTTCCAATGGTGCCAGCAAAAAATGAACTCTTCGGATTTCATTTTTTCAAAGGCTGTGGAAAAAAATTTGAGGGTTCAGATTGCAGTCATATTTAGGGGGAGGGGATAAAAAATGGAATGCCATTTTCTTAAAGAAGTTACTGAAAACGAATAAAGCGTTCTCCTTGATAACATTTCATACATTCCTAAATCTTGAAATTTTATTTCAGTTGGAAATTTATGATCCTGTAGTTGATTCAACACAAAATACTGCAAAGCCAGCAGAGAAGCCAGTCACTGAGATGGAGCAGAAAGTCTCTGTGGCAAGAAAATTCGTTTGGGGATGGACATCCAAGGTGAAGGTAAGCAACGGGAGTGGTCAAGTCAGTGATGTGGGTTTTTCATGTGTAGAGAGTGGAGAGTTAGGTAAGATGCGGTGTGAGAAAAATTGGGACCACCTGGTCACTAATAAAGAGACTTGACAATAATTTGAAGCTAGTTTCCTAACTATTTCTCCTGTCAAATGTCTTGTAAAGTGTTGTTTGAGCAATATGGCGAGGAAAGTAAGAAATTAATTGTCAAATCTAAGCTGCAATTGTCTAGCAGCTGACATAGGTTTTGTCATGAAATTCTTTCTGTCCAGAGAGACTTGTTTATAGAAAGAATCAGTAAGTCTAGGATCAGTGAAATGACCTTAGGTTATGGTTTGTTGTAACGTCACAAAACATGATGCGAAATGTCTATAGTGGGTCCTCACTTGGATCTTGCTGAGAGTTTGGCAAAAACACATCAAGTCACCTAGTCTATTATAGCAAAAAGGTTGCAATGGATTTAAAATCAAACACATTTAAGCTTGGACCCATTTGCTTAAACTTGGTCTGGTTATCATGTTTATTTCATAACTGTTTAAGCCTAAAAGTAGAATTCCTATCTATATAACACCTAACAAAGTGCCTGTAACTGAACATGTCTTTATATTCAACAGGATGGTATTTCACAAGTTAGGACTACATACTCATCTGTGGAAGAGAAATCATTTGGTGAGTAGACTTACTTTATGCAGACATAATGTTTTGTTGCCTACAGCACAGAGACATTAAAATATTTAAAATTAGAATGCGCTGAAGACCAATTCTTCAATGAAATTTCTCTAATTCAAGCTTCATTTTATTGCCAGTCAAGTGCCTCATAGTTTGATGCTGTTGTTATTTTAGTGTTAGTGCAGTGATATTGCTAAAAATAGTTGTGGTGAGTCCAGGACTCAGAGGTAACAAAATCACTGCTTAGTGTCATTGAGGTTAGATATATTTAAAGTTACACACTGCATTCCTATTGGCAAGTTAGAGTCATTCCACAATAACATTTGCTAGAAACACATGCCAAAGACTAAAACTGTTGTTTTGACAAGATGCAAAGAAAAGAAACTCAGCTTGGAGCCAGTCATGGTCACTCCTTGTTAGAATTATTATCAGTGTTTTTAAATAAATATTTCATTCAAGAGTAAAACGTGGTGACTGTTCAGCATACAGAGAAGTGGAAAAGGTAATAAAGGTAAAACAATGGTAGAAGAGGAAGTTAATGTGTAAAGGTCATTCTCTTGCCGCAGTCAGTCGCAAACTTACATCTAACTTATTTCCTTGTCAGTGTGATCGTGTATACAACCAAAAAGCTATTACAGGGAAGTACTTTAATGATTGAGCATGGAGAAAGTTCTGTGTTGCATTTATTTATGTAATAAATAATCTTTCAATCATGTATTAGAGACCTTAATACAATGTATCATCATGAAAGATATTGTTCATCGTAGATAATTTATTTATTTTTTATCATTCTCCATGCAGAGTTTTGGGAACTAATTCAGACAGATACAACATTTCAAATGAAAGTTGGTGGAATAAGTGCAGCTGTTTTGGTTGGTGCAGTTTTGGCTGGAAGGGGGCGTAAGTAGAATATTTGTCTGTCTCATGAACTTTTAAAAGTGGGGAGCAAGAGAGGCAGAGAGCAGAAACATACCATGTAAGGTAATCCAGATTCCAGGATGGGAGAAATCTTTGCTTGTGGAATCCAATCTGGGAAATCTTACACGTGGAATCTGGAATCCTGGGCTTTGGATTCCGGAATCCCACTAACAATTGGAATCCAGTACTTGGAATCCGGAATCCATGATATGGAATCCAGAATCAAAGACTGTCTTGGATTCCCTTGCATGGGGTGTGCTGAAAGCATTCAGTTCCCACCAATGTGGCCAGGGTACAAATCCCAGGGATGATACCATATTTGGATTGAGTTTGTCGTCTTATCCAAGTTGAATAATGGTTACCGGAATTTTTTCCAGCCATCAATCATGTCTCCTTTTTTGGTGAAATAAAAATGGGAGTAATATCATAATCAAACAACTACTATCGCATTTCTGTTACAATTCTGTTGTAACAGTAATATTTCAAAAGTTGCACAAGAGGTCCTATGATCACAGCACAACGCCAGCACAATGCCACTGGTAAAAAAAGCGACTGAAACATCCATTTAATTCCCTTTTAGAGAAGAGCAGAACTTAACTGTTTATCTTTCGTATGTGGTATTTAACTTCTAGGTCGGCCAATCAGAAGGATATTTTATTCTGCTGTGCTGGGAACAACTGCTGCAGCTATCTGTTATCCAAATCAAGCGGTTGATATAGCATTGGCTAATTATGATAGACTAAAGGTGTATACAAGAGAACAGTGGCACAAGTTCAACCAGACGAGAACAGAAAAGGCCGCTTCCAAGAAGCTTGAGAGTCCCGTTAACGACACGGAAATTTCCAAAGATCAAGATAAACCCACCGAAAATGTGCCCGAGCAAGCTAATGTGGAGCCAAGAGAAGACAAAGTAGAAGTTAAAGAAGTGCCTGAAGAAGTTCCAGAAGAAAGGGTTGTGGCAGTTGCTGAGCAGAAGCCGAAGACATCATTCTGGAGGAATATCCCGTTTCTTGATAAGTTCATCGGCAGCCGGGAATCAGCAACAGGTGATGAGGTTAGTCCGCCAGTAGCCGTCGGTGAGGGAGAGGATGTGAAAGGGTCTGGAGGTATTAAAGACCAAGTTATAGTTCAACAAGAGTCTAGAAGTCAAGAAGTAAAGATCGAAGGAGATATTGGACAGGCCAACCCAGAAGACAAGGACATGTACTCAACACGATCATGAATTATCAAAATAATGCAACCTAGACAAATTTAACAGTTAACAATTTATTACCGTTCTGGAACTTTGAAAGGTCGCACATACGAAGAAACTAGTAATTGACTGGTTATTTAAACCAGAAGACGTTTTTTTACTCCGAAATTCTGAAAGGATCGTGCTAGTTACGCAGTTTATTGCAAATTCAAAAATACCAAAAATATATAAGAGACCTTTAGATTCGACTACGAGTACGAGATTTGATTGAAAGTTTTTTCGCGTATTGTCAAAAGATAGACACCCCGGAATTCTTCATTGTACTTTTTTTCACCCGAAAAGTTAGCACTGTTATCGATATTGAAAGAGGTTGAGACCTCTCCCGATTGCAAAATGCTAAAACTTCTAATATTTCATAACTTGTTTCCGCCACCACGACAGAGAGCTTTAGATTCTAAGACGAGAACGACTACGAGTACGAGATTTTCTCAATGCTAAGTACTGCTCGCGCGTGAAGCAGCGTTTTTTTGGCGGGAAAACGTGGTAGCTGTCGTCACTCTACTACGAGTTTTAACAAGAGTGTCGTAGCGGCGGGAACAAGTTATCAAATGTTAGAAGTTTTAGCATTTTGGAATCGGGAAAGAGCTCAACCTCCTTCAATAACGATAACAGTTCTAACTTTTCTGGTGAAAAAAAGTACAATGAAGAATTCCGGGGTGTCTATTTTTTGAGAATACGCGAAAAAACTTTAAATCAAATCTCGTACTCGTAGTCGTTCTCGCCCTCAAATCTAAAGGTCTCTATTCTCGTTAAAACTCGTAGAAGAATGACGACGGCTACCACGTTTTCCCGCCAAAATGACGCTGGTTCAAGCGCGAGCACTGCTTACTATTGAGAAAATCTCGTACTCGTTGTCGTTCTCGTCTTAGAATCTAAAGCTCTCTATTGAAATAGGGTTAAGATTAAGATGGACAGCCCGTAGAGTCTGTGAGTTACTTGTTACTTACTAATTTTGTCTTATTCGCAACAAGTTTAAATCAGTCTTGTGTGGTGAAAATGGCTGAGAGACTTGACCTGTAAGGCATAATCCTTTTTTTTATGCAGATTAATTTTGCTGCTAAAAATATTAAATATTATAATAACTGCACGAAGAAATAAACGTTTCTTGTTGTGGAAATATCTCCTTCGACCCAATTTTTTTTATGAAAACAGTACTACACAAGATTGTCAAGTTATTTTGCAACAGGGTAAATATGTATTTCGCAGCGTTTGGGAATTTGGTCGTTTGGTTCGTCAGGCAAACTCATATTTCAGGGTATAACATATTGGTTTCTAACAGCATTTAAGAAACAAGTCATGCTTTAATTTAAGCACTTTATTCTTTTAAAGGATAACGAAAGAACCAAAAGGCGTGTCTTTACTTAAACCTCACTGTGATTACCAAATTTAGATAAAAGGAATTGCAGAAAGCGAAGTTGACACTAGAAGATGCTGTCAAGTGATGTTAGCCGTAAATTAAAAATAGGGTACAAAAGCACGTGACGTCCATGTTGAATTCTTTAAAATTTCCAGCCTTGGTTTGATCTTGAAGTTGAATCTACATTTGCTTTCAAAACCATGGTCGTCCGTTTTTGCCACTTCAAGTCTGAATTCGGTCTCTACCTTCGTGTCACTGAAGACTTGGTGCACGGGGTACCCCTTAAGGACGTCGATCAATACAGTGAGTAAGAAATTTGATCCTACCAGTTACAAATACATAATAGCTTTGTTTGGAAAGTATTGTAATCGGAGAATGAACTAAACATAATTTGATCAAGGGCGCTGTTTATATGAGATGAGCCGCACTGACTTAGCCTCCCACGCAGGCGTTTAAAAACGAGCTCTCCTAAAAACGCCTGCGTGGGAGGCTACGCTGACTCGGCTCGTACCTTATTTCCTAGTAAAATTTTCGTTGTGTTTCTATGAGAAAGCGGGCTTGCCCACTTGCCGTGATCTCGATGCAAATAACCATGGAAGCAGGCTGCCTTGTCCATTGTTATAGGCCTCCTAAACAGAAATTCAATCTAATAGCTTATAACATGAATTCCATTCGCAAGCGTAAGCCACAGGGAGCAATTTAAATTGGTGAAATCGAAATTAGTTGGATCAAACCTAAGTCAACATTAACACTTACTTCTCGCTAAGAGCAAAATGTTGGGTTAGGGGAGGGGTAGGTGGGCAGTTCAGTCCAGAAACCTAAATTGATCTAATTATTTACCGGCTGGTCCTTATTTTTTCGTGGTTTTGAACGGTGTTGCAATTAAATTGCATATCCGCCTATCTCAGAGGTCGTGAGGTGAAAGCGGTTTTTGGAAAGAAACCAATGCCCATGTATAGATGATGTCAACAACAACACCGAAGGTAGCTGATTTTAAGCTGAAAAAGGTTAATTTGAAGTCTGTCAACTTCTTGATCATCTGTCCGATTTTACCTAAATTCTCCATCTTGAAAATTCAAATCTCATTTATTTTTGGGTACTTTTCCTTGACAAACCTACAGCATTCATGTGGGGCGCGGGAGTTCTAGTCCCTTAAATATTACATTGAAAGCCTTCAATGATCGAATCGGCTGAAAAATTACTCCTTTAACGTCAATTTACGAACAGAAACACTTGAAAAAAATCTTCCTAAAAGATGGTCTTACGAGTGAAGCGAAGGGACACCTATTTAATTTTGTAAAAGGAACAAACTGAAATATATGTAGAATAATGGCCTCTCAGCGTGATTTAACGCCACTACGACATCGTCATTTTCATACCCAGTTTCAGTTTTTTCGAAATTGAATTAAGTAATTAAATTTCATTTAACCCTCGGATGTACACGCAAATTTATACCACCACCGTGGTACAAGGGGGGGTTTTTGATATGTTGCAGTATTTTAAAACGATTTTACCTTCAGTGTTGAAAGCCTTTGATCTTCTTAACAAGAAGAGGTATAATTTATGGGTGGTGGCGCTGCTAGAGGGCTGTGACGTCACCAACAATGGTGTACGCCCCTTGTACGTCCGCGGCTTAAGTGATCAATGTTGCATGAAGCAAAAGCTATGAATTTATATAGTAGAAATTTTCCCTACGAGTATGTCAGACTTCATCGATCAGTTACACTTATTGTACCGGAATGAATGAATAAACAACTTTATTAACGTATCAAAATCTTCTAGCTGGCCACAAGTAGCCTACTAATCGGGACACCTTCAATTCAACCGGTACTTTCAATTAGTTAATAAAGTCAAGAGTGTATGCCCTTCGATCAGGGCTTCGATTCATCCTTTCCTATAATGGCCTACACGGGGAAACTCCGCCCAGCCGAGACCTAGGGGTTCCAAAGTACAGTGGTTGTGAAGCTTCTTAGACGTCTTCGTTATATAAGCTTTTGTTAGCTTTCCAAGGCTTGACCGTGCAAATCGTTCAATAGTATTCCCATCCATTTTGAACTTACTGACCGAAAAAAGGCGCATTATAATTCAAGATTCAGTCTTTATTTGTGAACAAAACCGCTCAAAGTGATTGTGCAACACAACGGAGCTCCCGACATAAAATGTAGCACCGTTGTTTTATCGAGCTTTGATATGCGATGTTTGCTGTGCCAGTTTCATGACCAGCAGTCTCCTTCACGAACGTTGTTCAGTATTGAATGACTCAGGTATCTTAATTGTTTAGAATCAGTTTTGCTTTAAAAAAAATCACCGGGGTGGGGAGGTGGGTGGGGAGATGCGAGTGCTGCTTTCTCTAGGTGAACCATGGCCTCAAGCTTTTCTAAAGTAACTTATGATATCGCTTGTCGTTTGATTTAGATTTACTACATTTCGACAAAGATATATAAATATTGCTATAAGCGTTGTCAAGAGGCACTGGCTCATGTCTTTCATTTTAGGGCTCAAATACAGGATCCGGTTCCTAACGGAAAAGAAATAAAATGAGTGCTGTTTTGTTTCATTACGTTCCTCTCAGCAATTTCCGCTTCCGGGAAAAGCCATGAGAACAAACAAAAAGATAACAATAGAACGACAAAAACCAACAACAAAAGCAGGTAAAAAAAAGCAATGGCAATTTATTTCTGGAGATGTTATAACTGAAGGAGACCCTATGGGTGGATTTAGCTGCAGAATAAGTGCGTATAGTATTCGCATTTGGCTGTTAAAAGCTTAGAAACATTAAAATATCAGCGCGCAAACTAGGCTGTATGCGCTTGTGTTATGAGAAATTTTTGTTACACGTATTTCATTTTCAAATCATTTTATATTTATTTATTTGTTTCTTTAATTACAGCTGAGATTGAGATGCGTAGTGACGTTGCCGCCGGCGTGGTTACGCTGAAAGGGAAAGTCTCCAATAGATATATTGCAATGAGTACAACTGGCTCATTGTACACCACAGTAAGTGTGGTAGCGGGATAAGAACCTGGAAGGGGGAGGGGGTACTCCCTATAATGGCCTATACAGGGAGGTACCTTTTTCAGGCCTCAGGTATATTAAAGGGTAGGGATTTTACTTGTCGTTGAAGTATATGAAAGGGTAGGGAAATCTCAGGTAGGTGGCTCTAGTGGAGACGTACCTTTCTGTCAAAAAAGGTATATAAAAGGTAAGGGTTTGGACCTCGCGGCGGAGCCTCCCTGTGTAAATCTTTGTTGAGTACCCCACCCCCGGGTCCCGGTTTAAACTTTGCGTTACTCCTTGAGCCATATGAGCCTATGATCATATCAGAATTCTATGCTTTCGTGGAATGGAGGGCAATTTGCCCAGACACAACACGTCTGATACATCTCTGCGTTCTGATTGGTTGAGCTTAGATTTGGTTCTTCCCGTGGGATCCGGATACTCGAAATGGTGTTTGACATGTCTGACGATAGACAAACACTTCCAGCTTACGTTTTAGAAATCCGTTTTTGTTATTGAATCAAACAACAAACCCAGTTAAATCCTGAAACAAACAGACAAAAGATACGCCTGATCGCAGGTCACCTATGAGCTGAATCTGAAGCAGCAATTTATATGCATATGCATGAAAACTTGAGGCATTTTTTACACTTCATAGAATAGCTTTAATTTCGCTCTATTTTATAGTCATGCCGGAGAAGTCTATTGTTTATGCTTAAGGGCCTGTTTACATGGAGGTGGGGGACCCCAGGTAGGTGAGGTAACCCGCTTAGGTGGGGTAGCCCGTTTGTCCATTTAATCTCTCATTTTAAATTGATCACGTTTACATGATAGGTGGGGTGACCCACCATATTTTACCTCACCTACCTGGGGTCCCCCACCTCCATGTAAACAGGCTCTAAAACACCATTTTCGGCTGCGTAGCTTACTTATTACTATACACTGACAAAAGTTCCGCCACTTCGTTATCCACCACCATAAGTCGACGGTATATATGGGCATGACTGTGCACGATTTTACCCTCTCCCAAATTGAAACATTTTTCAAACCTCTTCTTTTCTTCTTTTTTCAGACTGAGATATGCCAAGATTGTTTCTTCATAGAAAACTATAAGGAAGATTATAATTCTTACCAATCCAAAGTCAACCCTTCTTGGTATTTAGCGCTTAGACGCTCTGGTCAAGCCAAGTATGGCCCTAAAACCAACCCAAGACAGAGAGCTGTGAATTTTTTAATAAAGGAGTTAGAGAGATAGAATTGTCTGCCATTCGTGCATTATTTGGCAAAATTAAGGCTATCAACAAACTCCATGAGTTTCGTAGCTAATGATTTTCGTTTTTATTTGACTGTACCTTCCTATTAAATGGTTAAAGATTGAATACTTTTAAATAAAATTTATAGATGTAAATATCAAGTGAGTTTTTGCGATAATTTATTTGTGATGAGGCTGAGTATGAAGTTTTTGGCACATCTCGAAGAGGGCTATCTTCGATTGATGTAAAGGTCCCATATTTTTCTCGCTTCCTCACAAACCGTTCCCCCGCCCTTTAAGTAGATTTGACACTGATCTGAGATGGCCGCCCTTAACTTAAAGTCTTCCGCCATCTCGATGATCCACGATTACGTAACAGTCAGGGCTATTCCATCTTCACCGTCCCCGCCTCCCCAAAGATGATATTTTTGGCCCCACACATAAAAGACTCCAAGAAAGTCTTGGATTATAGATTCCACGCCGTAGCTTCCTGACTCCAGGTACCCGGGATTCCGGATTTTTCGTCAGTGGAACTTGGATTACGAATTCCAGTCTTTATGGAGATCTTGATTCCTTGAACTCTATTCCGGATTTCAAAGCCCAGGATTTCACGTTCCATAAGAAAAAATTTTGTAGATTCCGGATTCCAGAAGGAAATATTTCCCACATTCTGGAATTTTGGGGCGACAATATCCGCGGGAGTCAATTCTACCAGAGGGGTTGTTATGAGTAATCAGGAGTAATGCCGTGCCATGATCAGTTTTAAAATTTCTGAAATTTGCATTGTTTTGCATATCATGCAACAGTCCAAACGTACCAAAATTTGTTCATACATGTAAATAATACAGCGAATAGTGAATAAGGTGATTATTTATCCCATTGCATGGTTTAATCGGAAAGCCACCATATTCAATACGAATGAATATGCTGAGCTTGCAGAGATCTCCTGCTAATAGATTATCTTGATGTAATATAAACGTGGCAAATAAAAGATTGATTGATTGATTGATTGATTGAATCGGGATTGAAATGCGTGTGTTTATTTTGGTACCCCTCGACGGCTCGAACCCCTTTAACATGGGTGCCACAAACGCACTCGGCCAAATTAAACCGATGCGTACACTGGGAACGAGCCGCGAAGTTCAAGCAACAAATATGGCGGACATCCCGAGCGTTGAACTAATCGAATTTGTTCGACCTTACAGCAACGAAGTAAACCTGTATGTCACCAGTATTTCAAGACGACTAGATAAAGAAACGGCGCAGGTAAAGCTTTTCATTTTTGTCCATCCAGGATATTTAAGGCCATGTAAACTGCATTAAAATTTTTCGAGGGTCGCTCAATAACGTGGTGACTGAGGTGGCCGTAAGGGTCCCTGACGGCCACCTCTCTACAACGGCCACTTTTTTTCGTCCCGGCGGACAAAAAATCCATACATATGGCCACCTCTTTACATCGGCCACTTTCTTCTGTCCCCCCCAGGGGAAGGGGGGGGGGGGTACTCGGGATTTCAAGTGACGGGGATGATTGAATGGAGCCAAAAGTCAAGACTCAAAAAAATCCTTAGGGCTTCCAGCAAAACCCAAAAAAATCCTGGACCAAAAATTAACCCCCAAAAAATCCCATGCCGATTTTGTGGCCCTTTAAAGTTCCAGAAAGGGGTAATGCTATAACACAAAGAAAAACATTGGAAATAGAACACTCATGTTTGTTTATTCATCATACCAGCTGAATATATCCTTTCCCTCATCTGGCAGTCATTTTAACATCAAAAGTTCACTAAAGCAAAAGGAAATTCCAGTGACGGTAAAGCCAATTGACTGAATTGTAGTGGTTGAAGTCTTGTACACGGCCGGGCACCACGGGACAATGTAGACTATAATACGTGCGATGTAAAGCGACACCATATTAAACAACAACTATTAAACAACAACAAAACACATTTGTTTGTACTTTATTCACAGAACTACGCAGCCAGGGCACTACCGATTCTTTTTAATACTCCCAAAAAATCCCTACTCTAATCAAGCTACCCAAAAAAATCCTTAGATTATCCCCATCACTTGAAATCCCAAGTACCTCCCCCCCCCCCCCCCCCGCCTGGGCTGTCCCCATGCAAGGTGGCCATTGTAGAGAGAGAGCTTCAACTGTATTTTATAGCCGCTTTCCTAAACTTCAGGTTAAACTTCTGGAGATATTCTCCGAGTTCGGTCTGGTGTATGAAGTTCAAGTTATTGATTCATCAGATTATTCAGAAGGTAAGGGTTCCATTGAAAGTTTGGTTCATGATCAACCTAGCCTGTGGTTGTGAACATTTACAAGCAAACAGTAAGGGCAGAAATCTGTGCGCTATACAGTGTATTTCATCATTTACAATCAAACCTAAATTTAGCGGTCACCCTTAATGCGTACAGGTTGATGACCATTTAATACAGGATTGACAATTGTAACAGTTGATTAATTAAGGAAATAAAGAAGGTGCCAGAGCAAAATAGCCATCTGCATGGGGCGTATGGAAAAGCCGGAATCCGGAACCGGAACCGGAACCAGAACCCAAACCTAAGAAATAAAACTTGGAGATGTTTCTGTCTTAAGAGTGTCACTAACAATTATTGCTCGATCAAGACTTTTCATCCCCACATTATATTTGTTTATTGTTATTATATTTTTTACTGTCGCATTTTTTGCGTATACGCGTGAGCGTTGCAACTTGGGATCATGATTGACATGAGTACTCCTCCTCCCTTTGCCACCTTTTCCTCACAATGGATGAAACACGGAGCCTTTTTAAGAAATGAGTAACTTAGGCTCAAGAGAAGGAAATAAATAACACAGCAGTCTTAAACATCACATAATAATAATGGCTCTTTTTTGCAGTCAATCGGCTTCTGATTAGTTGTAGTCTCGATCTGTCGAAAATTGCTCGACCTACAGCTGGAGTCAAAGTTTATGACTGCCAGGAATAACAGTAAGATGCACTTTCCATACGCCCATCTGCATGCGACAAATTGACCTCAAAGCGTTTCTACTTTTTATTGTGCCACAAAAAGAAGTAAAAGACCACCACACGTCTTTCACAGAGTATCTGTTGCATTGGTATCACGTTAAATCTTGCCAAAGTAACTGTTTGATTGAGGTGAACATGAAAAAAATAGCTAATAAAATAAATAAATAAAAAGAAGAAACTAAACAAGATGATTGTGAGTTGTTAATAGAGGCGACCTACCAATACAGATCACTTTCACTTACAGTAATAATTACTTAATAATTATTAGGCTTAACTTTGTGTATTTGCATCCCTGCTAATCATATATTTAATAATTATATATAATTTTTATTGAAAATAAAATAATTTTTTGTGCAGAGCGCAACGTAGACATGCCAAAATTGCCATGTCTAAAGTACAGGTCACATTCCAAAGATCAATAGTAGAATTTACTGCTCAGTTTGTTGTGTAAACCTCAAATGGCTTGCCAGCAGAGCCACAGCTAATACATTTATATATTAATCCGTTAGCTTCTGAGGAGTCCAGTGTGAGTAATGTTAACTTCAACTGCAGTTCAATGTACGCATTTGTTAAGTTTTACTCAAGAAGGGCTGCAAGTCGGGCAAAAGGAAGGATAAGTGGAAAGCGCTTACTAGCTGGACAATTTTTGAAGGTAGGTTTTGAGTTGGTAATTTACCGATCATTGGTGGACACCCTGTATGAATCGGACAAATAGCTTGATCAGTATGTATCAAATGTTTCTTCCCATGATTTAAGTGAAATGAACCTGTATTCAGGGGACACCTCTATTAAATGGACAGCAGCAAAAGTCCTGTGCATGTCTGTCTAATGCAGGTTTTGCTGTAATAATAATTGAATAATAGTACTTGTAATAGTAATAATCATCATCGTCATCATCATCATCATAATCATAATAATCATGAATAAATTGAACAAATAAAGTGTGAAAAAGTTTTAGCCAGACTAATACTGACCTGTTAAGGACCAAGGTGGACAACAAAACAAAATATTTGATTATTGTTTGATTGAATCTGTAAAAAAGAAGTTGAGAGACAGGCTGTCAATGGAAAACACCCTATGCGCAATAATTACAACAACAACAATGACATGATGAGGATGATAGTAGTAGTAGCAGTGGTAATAATAATGATGATGATGATGATATCAGAGTTTTTGAAGAATCAGAAACTTTACAAAAGTGTAGGGTATAAAGCAAAGCATTTATCCTCTGTACATGTATAGGTCTTTCCAGCATTCATAGCTTGTCAAGTTAGGCATCAACTTGAGGCTTGTGTTAAAATAATTACCGTGATATATATGAAAATTATCTACCCAAACCATTGTCTTGGCTCACTAGAGTGGAATACCAGCAAAATTTGTTGCCTTCATTTTGTTAAGTAAAGTGTTCTGCTTTACCAGCCTGAAGTTAACATCAAAAGACAATAATTTAATGAAATTTGTTAGTGCTTTAGTTATATACTGTAAGTACTACTTTGCTCTCCTTAAACCCCTCTCTGGGTGCGTAGGTTCAATTTGCTCAGCGGAGGAAAGGTCCGGAAAATGTTCAGCCCCCTTTGTATATGGCAAAGTGCACCGAACTAGCTAATTATTATTTCGGATTCAATGGTTGGACAACAAGAATTCTTCAGGTACTTGTAAAATAGTGTTGCATTTTAGAATATTTAGTTTCATAGCTAGAGCAGTTTTATTTACTTTAGCCCCCTAACTCCCCTAACTAATTGTCGTTTTATACAGCTGATTTAATAACGGTTGCTTTTGGGCATTTGGGCATACGGAACAATGCAATAATATTATTTGCCTCAATGACCACCAAGCAATAGCTTCCTAGTGCCCAATTCCCAATAGACTGCAAGCAGTCCCCATTTTTTCTCAGGGACAGTAAAGCTAACAAAATATGAGCGGGCGTGAAAATCACCCCATTCAAGAAAGGCGAGACACTCATTTTTCTCTCTCCCTGCGGCATCTCACCTATTTTCTTGCGTGCTTGCATTTCACTTGCTCTACCATCCATGAGGAAAAATGGGAACTACTCGTAGTCTAAATTCCCAATGCCCAAAGCAGCCTTTATTGAATCAGTTATATGTATTGTATCTTCCTCTTTTTGGGTATAGTAATATATGATAATGAGTTTGAAACAAAACAACATGAAACGTAAACTTACAGGAGGCTGGGTGGTTCAGCGGTTAGAATGCTGGACTTGCGACTTGAAGGCCCCAAGTTCAAGTCCCGCCCTGGGGCCGGTTGCTCGAAGCCTGGTTAGCGCTAACCGTTGGTTAAGAGGTATCTAAATGTATAGGTTTCCATGGTATTTAACGCTGGTTAGCACTAACCATGCTTCGAGCAACCCGGGCCTGACCGCTAGCTGGA